>JAJTUQ010000004.1:5509300-6218600 GCA_021399445.1 Xylogone sp. PMI_703
TGAATAGCTTGCTGGAATGCTATAATGGCACCATCCCAATTGCCTACTTTCAAATCAATGTCTCCTAGGCGGCTCCAGGTATCGCTATTCTGCCTATTCACTATAGTAGCCTTCATATATGCGTCCCTTGCTTTTCCTAAGTCTCCAGTTCGTGAATAGTATTCTCCAAGAGTTCGTTGTGCTCGAGCATATCGATTTTTCGATATCCTCCATGCTCGCTCCCAACATGCAGGATCTTGGTCGAGATCTCCCAGAATGCACCACAATCGAGGGGCATGTGGTGGAGGTGGATCGCGAATTTCTCCATCCCATTTCTCTGATGCGATTTCAGGTGCGTCAATATCATATTTATCTACATCCGGTCCTCGAGAAGAACGGTATAGCTGTCTTCTTATAACCTGCCGAGCCTTATCTTCTTGATGAACGGAATGATAGCACAGGGCAACTTCGGCCCATAATCGGAGCCGTTTGAATATTTCAAGCGCACTGACAAAACTACCCACATGGCTCCATGCATACGCCAGCTCTGTTTCTAACTCCCACCTCGTAGGTGTATTCAACTGGAAGATATATTTCAATCTCTCAGAAACAGGCGCTGATTCATCCGGTTTCGCTCGAGGTAGGAACTGAGTTACCCGAATTTCAGGGACACCATCGGAAAAAGACGACTGCTCATCTTGCGTATCTGCTATAATCTGATCTACAATTACCTGCAGCTGCAAAACACTTCTTTCTTGAGTTCGCGAGCGATGAGATTCAATCCTACTTCGGACCAGGAGCGCGTGAGTGTAGATTTGCCAGTTGGTTGGCTTATCATTAAGCACTCTAACAGCATATGGTAATATCTCTCACTCTTGAGCTTGTCAAGTGGCGAAAGGGTATCTCTCAAGGTGGCCTCCGTAAGTAATGTAATCTGGTCAAGTGGCTTAAGTTGTGGTTGCTCGTCGGGCTTCAAGCTAGCTAGCGCTGGAGGAAGTTCAGAGCGAACTACCTCATCTTGAGAGATGCTTGCAAATTTGATCTTCTCCAAGAGAGTATCATCATTTAACTCAACAGCTTCTGGGACATGTTTTTGTGCTTCTGTCTCTGAGGTTTCTTCACTAGAATCCATTAAAGCACTCTCATTCTCAGTTACAGCAGGATCTTTCGCTTGGATTCCGTCTTCGGAACTCTTTGCAAAGACAACAAGCTGGGAAACATCATTCTGCTGGAACTTGGTTCTTTTCCCAAGTGCTCCAGATAAAGCAAAAGTAAACCCAGAAACTTCAGTAATTCGTTTTACATCTTCCTTTGCTTTCATATCCAGTCCCTGCATAATACATATTTGCGCCTTCTCTAGGAGGAATTGCACCTTTGCTTCCGTAGGAAAAGGGGAATGAGGGCCCATGATCTCAGCTTCAAGAGAATGCATATCTTTATCAATAAGATCTTGGAGCATCAACGAATCACTAAGTCTGGCACCTGACATGCCATTTAGTAGACGCTGATGGAATGCATTAATTCGCATGCGCATCCATCTACAATCCAGCATCTTCCCTCTGAACACTCGGGGGAAGTAGTCCGAGAAGACCATTCGCGCCAGGCAGAATAGCCCAATGTGAGGGATGAATTGATACACGGAAGCTCCATCATAATCCAGACTGCGCAAACACTGCTCCTGAAACTGCTCAGGCGCATCTGTTGCGCTTCTGAAGACGGTGGAGAAATCGGCAGGTGGTCCCGTGACATTTACCTGGAGAAAGGCATTGAAAGCAGCGAGTCCAGAGATGAGAACCAAGATGGGATCATATTCACCACCAAACTCGTCGAGGTAGAAGAGCTCCTCTGGTTGTTCTCTCAGTAATGCCAGAATCTGGGATAATTTCCGGATTAGGGTTTGGGACGTCTGGTTTTCCAGGATAGTTTTATAGCCTCCACTGAGATAAATGTCGACCACCTCAGAATATTTCGCATGCTTCTTGAGCGGTTCAAGATTATATAGTAGAGCATCCAGGCCCTTGGCCGTAAATACACCAAAAGGCATTGTATGTCCTCCTCGTCTTTTGAAAAAAATATATACAAGACAAAAGGCGTACTGACTTCTTTTTTTTCTCTTGGGTGAAGTGATTCGCTTGGAGGGGTCAATTGGGAGGGTCAAATTTTTGGGATTTTCTACCCAATCCAAACCTGCCCGCTCCAACTAACGTAAGCGGTCCCTCAGTCAGGCTGCAAGTTCTAGAACAACGTCACTCACAGACTTGGAACTTCTCAGCTATAATTAGAAATTAGATATACTTGTAAACATCCAGCTCGCAAAATGTAGGGTATAGCTAACATCCAACTCAATTTCAATGCAATTGATAGATCTGCCCGTAACAGTCGAATTTTACAGGACCAGCAGAAAGGTCTAAGCGCCTAAGGGCCTCTCAATCACAAGTAGTCGAGTAAGCTCTAATGTACTGTCTCACTGTGCTACTTCCGAGGTAACAAAAGAAAGAACCTACCACGACTACGTATTTATTGTTATGTTAAAGGTTCTCGTAACTGCGGGGTGTCTATTACCCGTCAACGTCGCTTGGCTGATCTAGAACAATAAATAAGAATTCGATAGCAAGATCGAAGCAGCAGATCCGTCGCTGGGCTAAACTTCTAACGTCAGCGATCTGCCGGGAATCCCGTCATGGAACGCGATGGGATGACGTTCCTGAGAGACTCGCGTGAGGCAGCTGTAAAAAGAGGGGCAATGAAACAGGGAAGCAGACTCAATCTACAGACACAAGAGGCTCTGAGGCAATTATATCACGACCACACTGGCACACGAGTGGAAAATCGCTGTCAAAATTCGCTACGTGTACAATGCTGAATGCTCCAAAATGCTTCATTCCTACCATGTATGGTGTAACATGCGTTGCTCTTTCCCAATCGAGGAGTCAAACGCCCACTCATTCATCAGCCACATTATCATAAAATGCTAATCCGGGCCGTACTTTGCTCGACAATCCTCGTGCCATAATACAAAGAAATGTTACCCATATTCATACACGCTACTCTTACAAATCCCCTCATTTCTTGCTCTTCTTCTTGTTGGGCACAACCTTGAATCCAGCTGCGGGCTCCTCCTTGGGGGGATTCTTCTTTGCAACTTCGCTCCATCCACCAGACTTGTCTGCTGCGGCTGCTGCGAAGGTGGTGCTTGATCCGGTATTCGCTGGCTCGACAACGCCCTTCTCTGCCAACTTACGACGGCGGAGATATTCCTCGGCAAAACGGCGGCCATCCATCAACTGTGAGTTGGAGTAAATACTATCCGCAATGATACTCGCTTCTGGGGGGAACGTGGAGAGCATGAGCACGAAATCGTCGACTAGAAATAAGTTAGATTGAGTCTAGACCTGGTGTCTCCATACATATTTACATACCATTAATGTTCGAATTGAGACCCTTGATCAACGATCCCTTTGCCCACTTCATGAACTCCTCATGAGCTGCATTGGCAGTCGGCTGGGCAGTTGTGACAGCTCGAGGAGCCTGTGCTGGGCGTGTAACACGAGACGCGGTCGCAGCAGGTACAACCGTGCTGCTCACAGAACGCACAGCTGTACTTGGGGGTGCCACAGTCGGAGTAGCAGGCGCCTTCACTTTTCCTCCTGCGCCGACTGTAGACCAAGCAGAGCCGCCGGTCACAGGAGATGTAGCCGTCTTGCTCGCTAGGTCAGCATACCGTTTGCCAGTGGAAAGACCTGCCGTTGCAGTCGCCGCTGCCGTCGCTGCCGCTAGTTTCTGCTTTCTTAGCTCTTCTTCCCGTTGGATATCAGCCAAAGTCTTCTTAGCAGCGGCAATGTTATTTGCTGCTGCTTGAGCCTTTGCAGTAGTAGGCTTCGCCCAAGCAGATGTTGTGCCACTGGGTGTAGTAGGTGTGTTACCGCTCGCCCAGGTAGAGGTTGTCGGCAGACCAGGTATTGGAGAGACAGACTGGGAGGTAAGCAATTTCAACTCCTGCTCCTGAATTAGGCGGCGAGCAGCGGCTGCAGCTTCCTCAGCTTTAGCAGCTTTCTTTGCCTCAGCTTCTTGGATTTCTTTCAAAGAAGGGCCTTTAGGAATTTCGATCGTCTCCTTTGCCCAAGGAGCAAGCGGTGGGGGAGCGGGAACCTCAGGCGTCTCCGATCTCGATCTGGACTCATTAAAGGTATCTGGCAAATGAGGTCGAGTTCTCTGAGCAGTTGGGGCGGGCAATGGAGTGGTCGACTGCGGTGGTGGAGGGAATGGCATTGGAAGATTTGTGTTAACCTTTGCCCATGGTGATTCCGGTTGGATCGCCGCAATAGGCTGTGACTGTTTTGCTGATGCTGCATTTTGAACTTGCTGCGTAAGTGAGAGGACCTCTTTCTCCTTTTCTGTCTCTTTATCATTTTCTACTCCCTTTTTATTTTCCTTCTCTGTTACAATGGTAACTTGGGTTGTTTGGACTTCTGTTGGCTCAGCTTGAGTCTGCTGGGTGGTTTGAGGAGGTGGAGCAATTGGCTCGGCGGACGCAGACCCTACAGCTTGCGTTGCGGCAGCTTCTTCCGCGTCATGCTGGGCTCTGAGCTGTTCAAACTCACGTAGACGAGCTTTGAAACCTTGTGGGTCATCGCGGTTCAACTGCTCAAGCCTTGCAATTTCGCGCTGCTGTTCAGCTTGTTGCTGACCAAGCATCGCAGCTAACTGTTGGGCTTGGGTGGCTGGGTGTCCTGGTACTCCTGGAGCTCCTGGACCAAACAGTTGCTGGCGATCTTGAAGGCTTAGACGAGCAAAATCCTCTTCACGGATGAAGTCCGGCGGAATTGGGCCAGGTCCGGGTGCCAAAGGTTGTCTTGCATGGCTGTCGAAGAATCCTGCAACTGGAGGGATGGGCGGTTGAGGAGGCATTCCTATAGGAGATGTGATACTTCCAAAGCTAGGTTGACTTTGTAAGCTATGTGCGCTTGAGTGATGATGCAGGGAGGCTGGAAGTCCACCCATCTGTAACTGTTTCATGTTAACTTGTTGCTGAGCCAAGAACTCTCGCTGGCGTGCCATGAGATACTGTTCTTCCTGCTTCCTACGCTCCAGATTATTTTGTTGTTCTGCGGTAAGTGTGGTTCCGAAGCTCGGGAATGAGCCAGCAAATGGAGGTTGCACGGCACCTGGCTGCGCACCTGAACCTGCGAATGGTGCTCCTGGTTGAGTGGTCGGTGGTCCATGAGGGATGCCTATCTGAGGCACAAGGAAAGGTTCACGAGAGTTACCAATTCGACGAATTAGCTGGCCGAGGGGTTCAAATTCTGCATCCTCAAGCTTCTTCACAGATAAGTCAGGTGTGAAGAATGACGCCTTATACCAATCATGCATTTCCAAACCAGACCAAGGGCCTTGAACATTTCCCTGGGGATCTAAATAGACCCATCGCATCCTGTCAGGCATAACCATCACTCGTTGCTGGGCTGCAGGCAACTGATTAGAGGTTGATTCGGCAGAAGTTGATCCTTGCCCTGAAGAAGGTTTAGGGAAGCTAGAAGCAGTTTGAGCCGGGTTGCTGTCAGATGTTGAGAAGGGTGCTTGGCTACGAGCGGCCTCGCTTTGTTGGAAAAGTTCCTCAAATGTTGATCGTCCTGCTCGTATAGGACTTCCAGTCTCACGAGGAGGGAAGTTCCTACCAATACTGCCAAAAGCACCACTGTGCCTGACATCTCCACCTTCGACTGGATTCTCGTTCTCGGCACCTTGCATCTGAGCTTGCATGGCAGCGGGGAACAAAGAGCCTAGCTTGCTACCACGGCCAATGGTACCAGTACCCGATATATTGGGAACACCCGCTGGACCGAACATGCCACCCAAGCCACCAAGACTCGGGGACTGGAGGTCACCCATCGGGCCAAATAGCGAGCTACCGAAGGGGCCTGGAAATCCGGGTCTGCTCTCACGATCAGGGGTTCCAACAGTATTCCCTCCTGTAGGCCAACCTCCTAAGGCTCCTATACCACCAAGAGAGGGAAGCCCGCCAATTCCCTGAAATGCTCTGGATCCGCCCGCGCTCGATGTTTGACTCCTGTCGCTTCCTTCAAATGGGGCACCAGATATGCTTCTTGGCAATCCAGTAAAGGCATCCCGAGGATGTTCTGGAACTCCAGCTAAACCTTGCAAACGTGAATGTTGATGTCCCTCGTCATCAAAGCTGGAGTCATCAGCCTCGGTACGGTCATCATGAGGGCTACGATACGGATTGGTGTCCATCGGGCTCAGAGGTTCATTCTCGTGACGGGCCGGTGTTTGTTGAGTTTGAGCTCGCTGAGCATCCCTAAAGCCAGGAATATCCGTCATACCAAAGTCAGTCATAGAACTACCACGAAGTGGAGTATCAAGACCCTGCGCCTTTGGAATGGCAGCTCCAGGAGGAGCGGCTTCGTCAGCAAAAGGATCAGTATCCGTGCGAGGTCTGGACCTCCAGGATCTTTCCGTAGGCTTGGTGGATGTATCCTCAGCACTCTCCTTGGGCATCAGATGTGCAAGACGGCTTTCGCCTCTAAGACTTCCAAAGCCCGGCCTCTTTTCTATAGGTGTTGTTGGATTCAGGCTGAAACTTCCAAAATTTCCCATCGGTGTAATTGTTGCATTAGAAGGGCCAGAACTCCAAGGCGATACGGGCCCATTACTCAGAACATTTCCTGTATTGCTGCGCATCAGGCCCCCAAAGCCTATATCTCTTTTATCTCCCTCGCGCTCGTCGGCACCATCCTTCGTATCATTCAATTTTCTACTGAAAAACGGGGAAGCGTCATCCTTTGAAAAGCGCCCGGTCCCACTTGGCGATGCTAGTCCAGCAGAATATAAAGAGTCACTGGTCTCTCGTCGACGTGTGCCCGGGCGACTTGATGGTGAAGCTACGCCAAAATTGCCTCCACCTTGGCCTTGAGATACCGAAGTCTTTCGACCGTTCACACCAGGACCGGAAGCATTTTGGTCTTTGTTTGTGTTAAGTGGCGGTGGCTTTAACGGCGAGTTCACGTCGCCAGAGAAGATCTAGCGTCCATTAGCACACTATTTCTCACGAGATCAACCAGAATGAACACACAGATTTTTCCAGCGCAGACATTTCCTCGAGTCCAATTGGCTGTACACTTCCACTCTGGTCCCAACACACCTCCGGTCCATGAGTTTCTCGGCCGTCGTTTGTCTTTCCCCAACCCCGTCCATTTGTGCCGTTTGAATGGCCTGGGTCCCATGTACTAGTAAACAGTCTTGAAACATCTCCATCTGTTGTCTCAGAGGTCTGGTGTGATCTGAAAATGTCTAACAGCTGGTCCTTGGAGTACCGGGTATCAGTCGATTGTTCGTACAGAGTACTTGTGGGTTGTTGCGAGGAGCCTTGTATATCCGAGCTCTGTGGAGTCATGACGGAGTCAGCTTGAGCAGATGATTGTGTATATGGTGCGGTGGATGAACGTCGAAGTGTTAATGTTCCGTTCGTGGTTCTAGTGTCCCTTCGCGACCTAGACAAAAATATTGGTTAATGTACCGCATTTACCAAAACGGACCACTCATGCACAAAGAAACTTAAGCAGATGCGGTGGTGCACCCTAACAATAATTCACGGCAACTTAATCGCTCTTCTTTAGGGAGCAGTACTTGTTGACAACCACCACTTGGATCCAGAGAGAATTGACTATATTGCAGAATTTCATGACTATGACGTTGAGGGGGGTACTCACCAATCACCGCTTGTTCTTCCGTCCCCTCTCGCCGTTCGGGAGTCACGATTTGAAGCCTGTCCTGCAGCAGCAGATGCGAAACTCGACGGCATGTGTGAAGGCATGGTTTATTGTTATAGAGTCGTATAAATCAACGTAAAACGGTCTCAAATATACGTTGAGGAATCGCGCGATTGAAAACGCGAGATCCTTCTTCGCTTGAATAAGGTTATGGAAATTGTGGTGGGAGTCGGGTGCCCTCAAAGCAGAGGCTTAAGGATGCGTGTGGGGGGAGTCTATGAATGGCTCTTTCAATGTTTTGGGAGATTGTAAGGTGCACGCAAGCTGTCAAGTCAATGTCGACGAGGGAGGCGAGAGATTCGAAAAGAGAGCTTCATCTTTTCGATCTTAACCTAAACTAGCGTCGGCGCCTGGCGCAGGAACACACGCGACATACCAAATTTCAGGCACGATTGCTTCATGCCATGGGTTTATGCCCTGTATCTTCCATCAACAACACGCTTCTATGGTACAGTATCTTTGACTACCGCAGGCCACCTAACCGCCAGCCTTAACCGCTGTAATGAGGTTATAATTTACGCTTCAAATTCATTTCCAGACGTCAGCTGCTGCTTTTTCCGCTATGGCAGTCTGGTCTGATGCATGGGGTACATCCACTACAACGTGGCATCGTGGAAACCAAAGGAAATCGCCGTCATCATCATTGGACAAAGGCTTTCTATTCCTCCCGAACCGTAATTTCTTGAGGCTTAACTCAAACTCAGAGATGTCTAAGGAATCTGTTCACAGTTGTCTTGTACCTCGTGTACATTTTCTGCTGAGTATCATCCAAAAAATGTGTTCTCGTCGTAGAGAAGATGATGACCCTTGCCTTGGAGACATGTTCGTCGCCTTGCTGCATTATCTGCGCTGGCAGTCCACTACTTAAACCTGCACTTCAGTACACACTGATATTCTCTAACCACCAGACTGCAAGCACGGTCGTAGTTTTAATGGTTTGCTATGCTTGAAAGAGCTTGTTTGTGTTCCTCTTGGCGTGATACGGGGTGATGCCGCAACTGCATACAGCAGCTCGGGACGCTCGCCGTATGGCTGGACTTTGTATTTCCTACAATTCTCTTTCAGTATTCAAAAAGTAATTGGCTCATTCATCGGGTGATGGGGTCTCTCAAACTAAGCTGATGTTACTTCCATTTGTCTCTATGTTCTTGTTACCTCTCCCTATTTCACATGTTTGTCCTCTCGTGTAACCAGATTCTGCTTCGACCTTATGACTAGAGGTTAAGCTGTAACCATTCATTCCTTTCCTACAAATATGGGATTCGCACCAAGTCGGCAGTATTTCTTCGATATCGCGAGATGCTTGTTCCTCGTCGAAGAAACAATGGCCGCAATTCTCGGCGTGTGAGATTAGGGGGACACGCCTCTATGTTAGGTGGTCAACATGTCTATCCTCGCATTGGTGGGCTAAATAATGGCATTGGTCTCCCCACAAACGCCGCCTTCTCACGAAGCCCACGACCACAAGGGTTTATGGAAATACTTACTAGGTTATATGGAGTAGGTCTAGAGCTACCTCGCGATCAATTTAACAGCAGCTGGGCCCGTGATCCTCCGGTGCGTCCGAGACGTAGACATCGTCACTCAGAGGGGCCCGGTGTTGGTCTCCTGGGCGAGGGCAGCATCACCCCTACATTGCAAAGAAACATCGAACGAAGAGATTTACTAGAGCACCTTGCAAGCTTACTTCCACCTCCTGACCGAAGACTCATTTCACATACCGGCCTCAATCCATTGCGAGTCGATGGAGCAAGGCCGTTTGTCCCCCGGCTGCCCTTGCAGCCTCTGCTCCCTGTTTTACCCTCCTGGATTGCGCGTCGCCCGAGAAGCCCACAAGCTCTAATGATATGCGATGACTATGATGCCGAGGAGGAGATGAATGAACTGCTACTGATGCAGATGTTAGAGGAAAGGTGTGTCCAAGATCATGAGACTCAGCAACTGATCGAGGATGTGTTGGCAATTTATGGAATCTGTCCGGAAGATTGGGTTGATGGTTGTCCACGTTTTCGATGTTCTGCATGTTCTGACTGAAATCGAGTGCAAGATTACCCGGTTATCCAATGTCTGTTAATAAGTTAAATATGTGTCTGGATAATGAAGTTTAGATAGTTTTCCGTCGTATATTGAAGCAACTCTCTTTGTCACGGCGCTCTGAAGCATTAGCCAAATAGATAAAGTACGGGTATCACCCTTGCAACAAATTGAATCCTCTCTGGGCTATATTCACAACAATATTCCATTCTTTTCATATTAAATAATAACGAATTACTGTTGATTAATCAATTATAGATCACATGACTGTGTACAATATTGATCACCTGATAGATCCACCTCGAGAAGCAGCCACTTCCCAGAGCGGATTCCTTTGCGATGCAGCAGCATACCGTAGAAGTATTAGTATTCTCAGGGTCCACCTCCCATGGTCTGCCAAACTAGAATTATTGGTTACATCTTCACCGTCTAGCATCAGAAGAACGAGTGATTAACCACGCTTGCCGTGTATGGATTGCTCAAGCACTGTGTCGGTGGCTCCGGGGACTGCAGCTCCAAATCTCCAAGGAAGAAGCACAGCGTTGACGGGAGACGTCTGCAGCAACGTGCACCGCCTCAGCCTTGCCAGGACGACTCCACAGCCACAGAAGCTTTCATCATCATGCGCCACGGCCATGGGACCTTGAACCGCCCAACGGATCGCGCACTCCGAGCACGCAGATTCGTTATGTCAAACACGCGCGTAGCTACCGGGCTCGCTGGCTACGTAGCTTGCTGGCGCTCGCCGCAGAAACCTTCTTTCGCATGGAGGTTGCGATGCAGCAATGAAACGTCCGGATCTAAACGACCAGCAGCGATAGCCGCCAGAGATGGTAACTATGCTGCGACGCAGATTGCTAATCGATGCGTTTCATTATTAGAGATGCTGCTGTAATTAGTACGCGCCCAGCGACCTTGGGCTGACTGGCTGGGCGCACAGGGAAGGAGAAGCCTCTCTGCCCTCTTCCCCCGCCAAAACCGCCGCCATGGTGGGCGCAACCAGGCAAGGGAGGTAAGGAGTAACTTAAGAGGACACAGTACAGGAGTGACGAGAGTGAGTGCGTAGGTAAGCTGATCCATACGCCCCTCCCCAGACGGCAGCCACCCACACTCTCGCCTTCGCAGCTGCCTTCAGGGAGCTTATATAGACCAGAGAGAACCCCTCCCCCAGCCTGATTCCCAGCTGCTTTCTTCATCCTCTTTCTCTGCCTCTCTGCCTTCTTCAAATCGCACATCCGCGATTTTCTATTTGGCATCCTTTTTACCTATCCCCATTTTCTCATTTCTCATCTTTCCTTTCGTGCGACCAAGCCTCACTTTCCATAATGGCGAACAGAGACTACTACGGAGGCGGTGGTAACTACAACCAAGGCCCCGGCGACTACAATCAAGGTCAAGGCCAATATCCTCCTCAACCGCAGTACGGTCAGCCGCAACATAACCAGTACGGTAGCCCTCCTCCTCAGCAGTACCACACCCCGCCGCCTCAGGGCTACGGCGCTCCTCCTCATGGCCAATATCCACCACAACCACAGTACGGCCAGCCTCAACATCAGCAATATGGCCAGCCCCAGCATCAACAATACGGCCAGCCTCCTTCCCACTCTCCATCTCCCTACCCACAACAGCCCCAATATGGTGGCCCACCTCCATCGCACTCACCTGCTCCTTACGGCGGCCAACCCCCATATGATAACCGCGGAGCTGGACCTCCAGGGTCCGATGCTGGCTTTGCCGGTCCTGGTCAAGAAGGTGAGCGAGGATTAGGCGCGACCCTTCTGGGCGGTGGAGCCGGTGCTTTTGCTGGCCATAAACTGGGTGGCGGCGCTCTCGGAACAATTGCTGGCACTCTAGTTGGCGCAATTGGAGCCAATGTCCTAGAGAACAAACACGAGAAGAAGAAGGACAAGAAGAAGAAGCACAAGTATGACGAAGGTTTGGCGTATGGCGCGCCTTCAGGACATCACCATGGCCATCACCATCACCACCACGACCGCAGCAGAAGTAGAGGTCGCAGTTCTAGCAGTAGCTCCTCCGATTCCGACTAGATGAGCGTGAAGTGGCTGTAGTTGGGGGCGTTTTTCTGAGTTTCATACATTGGGTTTCTTTCCTGATTACTCCAAATTTGAGCGTCAGGAAATTGGATGGTGGACCTCGCTTTACGATGTAGCTTTGTATGATTTTCACTTAGACGATTGGGAACTTGAGCGGTGGTTTTCCTTTGTTTAATTTGCAGTTGCTTCGAGAAACGAGATCCGAAGCATTATGCTCAAATGTTATTTAGGAATGGCTTTAATGAATCAAGCCGAATATATAAGTGCGTTGCAACGACCCCCAAAAAAGGGCCCGATTCTACAATGTCAATAGTGCTTCATCTATCCAACAAAAATCCACCGCTATACTTTTAGTTCTCTATCACAACTTTGCCTTTTGGAAAGCTTCCCCTCGTCCAACTCTCTCACTGAGCGCCTTCAATGTCTTCCCAGCCCACTTGAAATCATCCAGATCGAGATACACCTGCGAGCTAAGTCTGGCCCACCAAGCGCCCTGATAGAAGTAGATAGCCATGAAAGTATCATACTCCGAGACCGCGGTCTCCGCTATCCACTGCGTTACCGTATTCCTATCCTCTTCCGCTATGGTCACCGGATTCACCGGCAGCCGAACGTTGAAAAGACAGCACTCCGTCATGGCATGCTTGCTATCATCCAGAACCTCCGTGCCCAGGATCTCCACAACGGCCTTGGCTCCCTCGCGGGCCAGGTTTATACAATAGTCGTAGATGGCCTTCTCGCCGCCGCAGACTTCTTCTCTCCACCGGATGGCCTCGATGGCAGTTATGTAATTGGTGTTATCAATCGAGCCGACGAATTCGAATGCATTGACGAAGTCACTCTTCTTGCTTGGTGGTAAGGGACTAACTCGTGCAGCCTTGGTGCTGTCTGGATCAGGCAAGGGCACGAACCCGTGAGAGGTCGGGAGTGTAGAGCGCATGAGGTGTTGATGGTGCTCGGGCACGTAGAGCAGTGCGCAGCCGCGCGGGAGGAAGAGCCATTTGTGGCAGTTAGACGTTAGGAAGTCCGGTTGTAGAACGGAGAGGTCCAGAGGGAGGTGGCCTATGCCGTGGGCGCCGTCGATGAGGGAGAGGACCCCTTCATCGCGGCAGATTTTGGTGAGGGCTTCGAATGGGAAGCGGACGCCTGGGAGAGAGGAGACAAGGTCGAAGACTGCGACTCGTGGGGTCTTCCCTGCTTGTTTGGAGGCTTTGATTGCTGCCCTGAAGAGGGATTCAATCTCTGAGTTTTCAATTGGGTAGGTCAGATGGATCTCACGGGGAGAAACTAGTCCACGGTGAGTCTCGCAGATGTAGTTGATGGTTTTGCCGCAGGCGCCGTAGATGGTGTCGAAGTAGAGGATTTCATCGGTGCCAGCTAGTGACCAGACTAGGTTGCGGAGGACAGTATTCACGGCCGTGGTGGCATTGGGGACGAAGACGATGGCGGAGGTTGGGACATTGAGGAGCTTTGCTACGGCCTCGCGGTTCTGGTCGAGAAGTTCCGGATAGGTGTACCGGATGAATTTGTCTGGCTTCGACTCACATTCATCCAAGTACTGGAGTCTTTTCTCTTTAATGGCTCTAGGGAAGGTTCCGAATGAACCTAGACCGAAGCTTCAGCGGGAGATTCAATACTTGGGATAAAGAAATTGGAGTCTGTACCGTGGTTTATGTTCTTCCATTTAGGGTCAAAGAGGAAGTGTTTCCTCATTTCCTTGCCAAAAGGCGTCCTCTCATAGGCCACTTCGTCATTGGAATCAATTTGCAAGGATTTAATGTTGGGAAGAGTCGACATGTTGGATATGTAATAGGTGGATTCTAGTAGAGCTCTAATAAAATATGTATGACTCAATTCGGACAGATAGTCTTTTTCAAACAAATTATCGAGGAAGTCTCTCTATCTTTAAATAACAATGCAACAGGAGCTACCAAAGCTATCTCAATTAAATCAAGAATGCACTAAGGAGGTTTCTCGTAGAGTGTGAGTAAGATTTTACGAAGTGATGTTCAGCCTGCAGGGTTAGGCTAGATAGAAGCGCCAAAGCTGTTATCTATCCATCTATTTCAATTTATATATAAATATTGGTTGGTCTATGAGCGTTATTAATGGAGCATATTAGTCACAGAGTATGAATCATCCGAGGACATCCACATATGTATTGGCACGAAAAATCAATTGCAGGGCGCTGGCTTTGGAGTTTGGAGGAGAGTGAGGGGACGCGGGGCACAGTACCGATAAGATAAGATATAGGACCGTGGTTATCCGCTTCTATGCATGCCGATACCGCCTCAGTACTGCGGTAATGCAATTAATTATGCAGGATAGGTCATCGGCGACATCTTCTACCTCAGCACAACCACGTATGTATGTTATTGGCTGCTAAGTCACCCCTGCCAGCGTGAAGATACTGCGCCTCTAAGAACTTAATCGGGGACTTTGAAGAGCTTCATCTTATAACCATGTCTCTGGCACAGCTGTCTCGTCTGTTGCCCCTTCCAGAAGCAGATCTCCAGCAAGTTCTGGATTATGCATCTACGCTGTCCAAAGAAGAAGCTGCAGAACACTTTAACAATCTGCTTGGCGAATCCCCCCAATCTATAGAGTTTATATCTTCCTTCAATGCTCGTCGGAAGGATCCCTCCCCGCCTACAGTACAGGCTTCATCATCTACTCCACCACGGCGAGAGGATCTCTCAGAGGTGCCTAAACCGAGACCTCATGGCAAAAAGAAGAAAGCAAACATTCATACTCCTGCACCACGTCAAGTACAGGGCACATTTGCTGGCTCTGGGACGGCTTACATGAAGAAAAATGAAGAAGACTATGTCCCCAATAGACGTCCCACCGAACCACCTAAGCCATCAACAAGCAACCTGACAATCCAGCCAGCAAAACCTTCAACTCCACAACCTAGAAAACCACCACCCTCAGCATCAGGGCCTCTAATATCTGATTTGAAATCTAAAAGTACACCTACCTCACGGACATCCTCACCTGGTCCTCAAGCAACCACAAAAACAAAAATCAGCATCACAGGTGGTACATCCATGCATGGCGCCTCCACGGTTCTTTCCGAGCTGGATTCAGCCATTCGTGCTCTAGAAATCAGCACCAATAGCACTCTCTCAAGCAACGACAACGCAAAGCGGAGATGTAATTGTGTAGCAACGCGCCATCCACTTCTGACCGCGGCACCAAACTGTCTCAACTGCGGGAAGGTAATCTGTGTGAAAGAAGGATTAGGGCCCTGTACATTCTGTGGAACTCCGTTGCTAAGTAGCACAGAGGTCCAAGGAATGATCCGAGAACTTAAGGAAGAACGCGGAAGGGAGAAAATGGCACTTGATGCAAGTGCTCATCGCAAAGCAGATGTCAGCCGCAACCCAGCACCGTTTTCAAAACCAGCGTCGTCCGAGTATCTCAGTCCCGCAGAAGCGGCGGCCAAGGAGCATAGAGACAAACTACTTGCATTCCAGGCACAGAATGCGAAACGTACTACGGTCAAAGACGAGGCTGCCGATTTTGATGTTTCGATGGCAAGAGGGTCAGGAGGCAATATGTGGGCAAGTCCCGCTGAACGTGCCAGAGAGTTGAAGAGGCAGCAGAAGATTCTTAGAGAGATGGAGTGGAATGCTCGGCCGGACTACGAGAAGAGGCAACAAGTGGTATCTATTGATTTAGTCAGGGGGAAGGTTGTCAAGCGAATGGCAGCAGTAGAAAAGCCAGTTGAAGTAGAGAGTGAGGAAGAGGAGGAAACTCCACTTAATGAACTCAGTGAGAATTCTGGTAATGTTGGAGGTGGAGCATTTAGCAGAAATCCGCTCTTGGGTGGGTTGATTAAGCCTGTTTATAACATAGACAAAAGCAAGGGCAAAGGAAAAGAGAACGGAGAGACTCCTGATAATGAGGTCAGGAGGAAGAAAACTTGGAGACGGGTCCAAGATGACTTTGGTGATAACGAGGCCATCATCCTTGATGGTGGAGTTTTGGGCGGGAATCTCATGGATAGATCGGAAGAGCAGCCAGCGTATAGAGGGAGTTAAGCATTGGAGACGTTAATAAATAGATTATGGGATAAACATCCTTCAACCTGAGTACAAGTAGAAGATCTTTAAAGGTGGAATTCGCTCTCTTGAGTAACTGATACCTCCATATGCACCAGGATATTACAATATAATTATACCCTGGGAAAGACTAATGATGACTACAGTAAGGTATTTTTTTGATTGAACCATTTAAATCACCTTGTATGACTGATTTAGTAAGTTTTTAAGTTTTTTTTGTAATTTTCTTAAGAATACAATAAGGGTATCTAGTGTACATGGTAGTTGGCTGATTGTCCGTTACTCTGACATTATGGTTTCAAGAATTCCTAGAAAGTAAGTGACAAATGCCACCGGTAGAGTTCAAATTCCTCAGTAATAAGAGCCACCTAAAAGTAGATGACTGAAGTTTGAGATGCCCTGGAATACCTTGCTGTGAAGCTAGACCATCTCTCGAGAGCATCCAAGCAGATCGATCCACTATCCAGATCTCAACTCATCAAGCCAAGCGCGGACCCTCTGGGTATCCCATCTTGCGTCTCGATCTTGATTAATCATAGATAGGATTCCTAGAGACATTTGTTGCTTATCAAAATCATCTGGAAGGACTAACCTTCTTGACAGATCATCCAGAACACGGACTCTCTCGGATCTAGTATTGAACTTATAGAGTAGTTCAAAAGCAATCACCCCTAGGCTGAAGACATCCAGTTTTGGACAGATGATAGGTTGATCAACAGGCATCTTTGCCGGTCGATAGAACTGAGTACCAACAGCGGTTGGGGACTGTAAGGTCAACCGAGATAGTTGATATTCTTCTGGTGTAGAAGATGATGGATCGGATTCCGAAGTTTCGGGCTCTTTAATCTCGGCAATGAGACCGAAGTCTCCGATACATGGAGTGAGAAACAACTTTCTTTGACCTCCCTTATGGCTGCACTCCAAGCATTTTCTTATATTGAAAGAACCATCTCCAGCAGGTCGCCGATCTGGTGTAATGGAAAGAAATATGTTTGCGGGCTTAAGATCACGGTGTATAATTCGCTGACTGTGCAGATATTCGACCCCATCTAGAATGCCACTCAAAATTCCAACTGCCGATGGAATATGAAAGCAATGTCTGAGCTCACCAGGTTTAGGATCTTCGAAAGATAAATAGCGGTCTAAAGTGAGAGGATAGAGAGCCATTTTTATAAAAAGTACGATATCTCCAAAACTTGCGCCACTTGATTTAGATTTAGATTGGGACTCTTCGGAATCTGTGTCTGAAAGCGTTGATGATGCCCAGAACTTTCCTTTTCCATTGGACTTGTATGCATTGCTGTTGTCTTCTTGGGACCGGATAGTCGTAGTAACATTTTGAACATCGGTAGGCCTTGCACTTGTGCTTTCGACTGGCTTTTTGCTCTGACCATCCGTATTCTCACCTTCATCCAATGAATCTGTGAATTCAACAACACAGCTTGTCTCATCATCAACAGTAATCACGGGAATGCTACCCCATAGATCAGCTAAACTTGGGTGACTGTTTCGTTGATAAGCATCTATTAATAGTGTAGAATTTGATTTTTATTACTTACTTTCCATTCTCATGGCCCTGTGTTATAAGGTGCTGTGATGCTACAGGAGATGGTGCTGCGCTCACACATTCCTCAGCCCAAGTGTGATAATATCGCACAATATTCGGATGGTCCAATCTGGCAAGTATCTGAGCCTCAGAGAGGAGGGCGTGCACTTTTTCAGGACTCATCGCCTTCCCAGTCTTGTGACGTGAAAGAACTATTTGCTTTATAGCATAGAGTTGCTTGTCGATATGATTTCGACACTCAAAGACCTGACCGAAACCGCCTTTGCCGATACATCTTATCTTTTCATATTCATGTTTAAATGCCCTGGAGTCGACTATCGCTCTGAGATTGGAAGAGGATGACGTTAGAAGTGGCAGTCTTCCAGTATTGAACAGTTCCTGAGTACGACGAGGCATGGCAAAAAGCGAGGCTTGCTGTGAGTATGCTGAAGCTCTTGGAGGTCGGTTGCTAAGAGTAAGAGGTCCAATGTCGATTTCATTCGGGATCTGACGATTACGTCTCGACGCAATATTATTCAGGGTAGATTTAAAACTAGACAGATAACTAGCACGCAGCCCTGAAAGCTCGGCGCTTGCAAATTCAGAAGTTGGAAGAACACCAGCCCTAGAGAGTTCCCTTGACATTTCGGAAAACAAATGAAGCGCAAGCTCTTGCACTTCCGGATGGTCTTCATCAACATGATCGGCAGGACGACGTGCCTTGTTGACCAATTCTATGGCCTGCACCCTACATTGATACTCAATCAAAGAAACGTAAAAAAGACTTGCGTGTCGATGAGACTGTGCATTACTCTCCCCAGTTCTAGCTAGGGTCACTGCATTGTTTCGACCATTCCCACCACTGTCGGATCTTGATAACTCTTCCGTTTCCTGGTCAGAATCATCATCATATGAAGTGCCCCCCTCAAAACTAGTATTTGAAGAGTCTCCAAACTCAATTCTAAATGAGGACATTGCAGCTCGGCAGCCTTAAAAGGAGGACTACAACAAGAAACAGGTATGAGAGGCGCCCTGTAAATTGTGCAACACCATTTGTTGCCTTGATTCTATCTGAAAATGAAAGATATAGGACACGCTGAAACGGAAGAGAAGAGAGTGAAACAAAATGGTTGAAGTGATGTTCACACCGCAACATTGCAATCTTATGAAATCATAGCTCTGGCTTATCCATCAACAACGACCAAATCTTCTTGACAAGGGCAACAGTAGAAGATTCTGAGTATGAATGAAACTTAAGCAAACAAATGATTATGTTCTATTGGTTTCCAGTCCCTTCACCCACCCGCGGTTGTTTTATCTGTCCTCACTTGTGGCTCGAAGGCAGTCACAGCTCGTGGTCCGAGAAATATAGCCTTAAATATAAGGCTCCAGTATTTCGATTTCGACCTCATCTCATCTGATTGTGGACTACTCACCATTTTGGTTTATATCTTTTCAAGTCTAGAGATCTTCTGCTATCTGATTCATAATAGTACTTAAGGATTTATGATGTTTAACCTGTGCTATTTGGAAGAAAGTTTATAAAACCTACGCTTTGCGATACTTGCTAAGCCGCTCTTCCCCTTTTAAGGGATCGCTCCCTCAACGCCAGAAACTCCTTCTCTTAATTGAACGCTCCTTCTTGTTTCTCATCATATCGTTTAAAATCTCAGATATGACAAGGAAGCTACCATGGATACAATCATCCCCGATGAAAGCGAGCCCCCGACTACCGCCGATGAGAGTCTCTACACCAAAAAGGCGTTCCGAACCTAATGAGGCACCTTCAAGTAGTGCTAAGACTACGGATATAGAGACGCCTAGAAAAACGAGGCCACGTAGTCCAGGTAAGTTTACCGGCCTGTCCATGGAATATCGTCTGACGTTTAGGAGCCAGTAGCAGTATGGCTCCAAGCTCACCAGTTGCGGAACCGGTAGAAGAAATGTAAGTGTAAACTAAGCAATGAAGTAGGTAACTCTGGCTTATTTTAGCTCATAAGATTCATGCGGGAAGGAATCGATAAAGATGACAGATACCGTATGGTTGAGGACGAGTTACTGAGGGTCGCAAAACAGTTTACAGTCCATCTCCATGCTGCTGAGTATAAACGACGGCAAAAGATGGAAAGAGAACGGAATTCGGATATGATCAATTCTATATCTCGTCCAGTTGTCGGCCGTATGCCCGATCATACTAAACGTAAAGCAGACCGAGTTGATAAAGCCAAAAGACAGCAAACTACTGTCGAAGTGCTTTTAACGAACGATGGAAAGCAAGACGATGATGATTCTGATGATAGTGCAGAAGGATTACCATATATAGGCACCAGTTTACATGGATTAATGGATAGTCCAAGGAAAAAGGCTAAATCTTTGGCAAAACTTGGAATGATTTCCGCCAGCACACGTGCGTCTGCCGGTTTTGACAGAAGCAGCTCTAGACGTCCAACTTCCAGGGGATCCATATTTTCGCAGTCTCAAAGAAAAAGCCAAGGTAGTCAGCCGGGTATGGTTAAAGAATTCAGAGCCGTGGATGAATCAGAGACAGCTTCCTCTGAGGACGATGATCTCGATGCACCAGTAGCTGCTCCAAAACCTCTCATCAAAAATAACACTTCTTCGACCTTCTACAAACCACAACCTTCAAAACACACGCAGACACGTTCCGCGGCTTTGCCAGGAGACTACACGCCTCAACCGTCCCATGAATCAAACCAGAGTAACTCCAGGGTCGCCAAAAGAGTCGAAAAAATTAGACTTAGAAGAGTAAAAGAGGAAGAGGATAACAGCAAACTAAAACAGAAGATGGATATTATTCCAACTTTTCTATGAGTATATCTTCCAAACGTTGTTCTGGGAATTATTTCCTGCTTGAGAACATGGATATGGATTTTCCCTGATGAAGCTAATCCAAAATATAATAACTATTACGTCCAGAGATGAATCACTTAGATATATTTGCTAGGGTTTGTGCTTACTAGGGAACTTGGGGGAACATGTTTGCTGTGGAGTATCCTAAGCATTGTTAGAGCTTACGATAAAGCTGAAATAAGTCGGAAGATACGTCCGTTATGCTACCATATACCCATCGTTCTCATCTACTAGGTTTGCTTCAAGTCACGGATTCGAGATTGAAAGATAGGAGTCAAATCGTTTCCACGGACCGGAGAAATACTGCATATCCATCGTTATCTACGACTGTTATGGCCGTCATCGGTACGAATATAATATGCCAATATTGTGTGATTGTGAGCAAGAGTTTTGGCGAATCCTTGTTCTTCAGGATTCATTTCTTATAATCTCCTGTTACGTATTGGTCACAAGCTGGGAAGGGCATGGTACGGTGGTAAAATAAACCAGCTATCAAGAGAAACTTCTCACTCACCTTGGCGGTTTTCAGTCACACTATAAAATTAGGGCTTAATTACCATGTTCATTTAGAATCAAGCTTGTATTAGTCAGAAACATAATCTATCCCAACAGGTCATATTTGAAAACAATGTGGGTCTCCTCTCTGTTTGATTTCGTGGTGTCATACCTAGACACTTCCCCTAGTCCTTAGACAAATATCAATAGACATTAAACCGCTGACCAATCTTAGCATGATGAGCCAGAATCCTCCCTGATTGCAACATCACTCCCCTTAATCTTCGAGCGCAGCTAGGTGAAGGACTCTCTCTAAAATAGCCCGGGCGGCCGCCTGGGCGTCCGGAGTCACCGGGTCATTTGGAGCCACCAAGTAATCTGGTAATCCGGGAAAATCAAACTCTCCAGATTGGAATGTATGTGACGTAGCATTGTGTCGAGGTGGGAGTACGTAGGGCGTAGAAGAGTGTCGAGATTGGAACATGTATGGAGTAGCAGGCTTTTTACATTCCGGCTTTATCTCTTCTTCAACTTTGCAAATCTCTGCTCTTGCTTTGGCTTGAGTATTTCCAAGACGCATTCTGGAAAGTCGACGGCACGAAAGACGTTCATCTTTCAACAGAAATTGCATATTGCGCCGGATGCGAGACAGCTGTTTGTCGGTAAGGAGCTCGCCTTCATGTGGGTTGACATAGACTCTCGCTTCTACATCTGGCTCCGTACTAGGCTCTTTCTCAATTTCTACCCTATGCTCCGCTTGGGAACACTGGGGGGTTGAAGGTGGTCCAATAACAGCTTTGACCTTGGGCTTGGAAGGCCTGAGCTCTAAAATAACAGCGCTTCGTGTGTTATCCGCCGCGGGTGTAGGATTTTTCTTTGACTGGCTGCTTTCTTCGCTGTCAGACGAATCATTTGACAAAGCACTGGAGTCGTTGATGGACTTGTCACTCTGATGTTGTTCGACCTGGCTCATAGGATGATTTTCAGGCTGGATGTTTGATGGACTGGCGCTGTGATTGGGCTGTTCATGATCCGGATTGGCAGATTCATCCCTGCAAGGAACACTGGGCTCGTCATGAAGTTCGTCGTCCGCTTCGGACAGACTCCGTGCAGGAGATGCCAGTAACTCGCTGTCATTGTCCTCTGTACGGTTAGGAGATTCATCTGCTTTATCTTTGCGTGTGCTGGCTCTTGTGCTGTAGGTGTCTCGTGCAGGATTATTTTCAGATATTCTCCGTCTAGAAGCAGGTCTATAGTTGCCTTCTTCATCTGTGTAGCCTGGAGATGATCCTTCTGCAGCTTTCTTGGCTCTTCCGCTTGCCCTACGTTTAGACTTCCGTCCAGCACCTTTGCTTGCACGTCTCTTCGGTGGCATGTTGATGACTTTGTTATCGGAGTCTCAACCAGCTATGCGGTCCTTGTTTGACTATGAAGTTGAGTCAGAAGATTAACATAGAGGTTGAGGGCGGGGGCTTACAGAAATTTATTGGCGTGATAACTGTATTCACAGTTCCAATGGATATCTGGGGCTGTAAATTTCAAAGACTAGTTAACTTCAACTGGAATTTGTTGAAGTTCTCGACGTAGCCAGTATCCCGGCCGACAGTCTTCTCCTCAAGACACTTATATTGAGGATAGCATATGGGTCTATAGATTAGCTCACCGGTGCCGAGCCAGACTTCACTGGGATAGGGTTTAGTGACATCTTAAAGCCTATCTCATATTCTAGGAACTACATTGTAGGGATGGCGGCGAATCTAGGATCTAATCTAGGCTCATATGCAAGAGTATGCTTTGACAACTCATGTCTATGATTCTCCTTCTATTTCCAAAATGTATACATCACATATGGAACAGATTCTGTTAGAGACAGATTTCATGAACACTACCTTTTTATCATAGTTACGAATCTGTTATTTATTTGTCTAGGTACAAGACACGATGAAGAGGAACTGCATATCTGTTCATGATTTATTGTTGTGGAGACTATAACTAGCATTAAAAGATAAGATATCTGATATTGACTTTAATCAGTCTCAGACTCGGTATCATGCTACTCATCAGATATTCCAAAAGCAACGTGGCACTCTAATCTAGACCTTTTCTCCACAGTAAAATTAGCCTTAAAAAGGGCTGTTCGTGGGGCACTCATATGCTTTGTCTTTGGCAGGGTATTCCCATATTTTAGATGCTACCAATCATTAATATATACTACACATGAAGACGCGAAGACCTTCAGCCGATGTTAAATTCATTTGCCCCAGCCATATGCTCCTTCATCTTCATTCTCATCCTCTTCGCCGCATCATTGGTATCAACAGGTGGTAGGTCGAGCTCCAGTTTTCTCTGCTTTCTTTCCCTCTCACCTTCGGGCGCCTTCTCCTCTTTCTCATCTCGATTTTTAGCCTTTCTTGAAGAGACACTCCTTTCCGCTTTTGTCATCTTTGCTGGCCGTAGACCAGGTACCTTGATGCTACCAGGTTTATCTCTCAGGGCAAAGGCTTTAGCAAGATGTCCCAGGTGCAAAGTCTGCATGTTAAATATGTGTCTTTCTCCAGCCACATGTGTTGCGTATGCTCGGATATGACTTTGGAAGCCACGACGTGCCATCTCCAGGTGTTTTGGAGAGTCCAGAGTCCATCGTTCTATCTCCAATTGCCATTCCGTGGCACGGTCTTCCCATTCCTTCCCTGTCCCGGCGAATCCTTTTCGCAATAACTCTTCTGCAGTATGGCGACCTAAGGCCTTCTTCCCCTCCCGATAGCCTGATGCGAGGACAGAGACATACTCCTCTTCATCTCCCGGAAGAAGAAATATGAGAGCCCTTCCATCTCGCCCCGCTCGTGCGGTTCGTCCTACCCGATGTAAATGTTCTTCAGCACTGAAAGGAGGGTCGTATTCAATTACATAGTCCATATTAGGAAGATCAAGACCACGTGAGGCAACATCCGTGCATATCAAAACACAAGGTTCCTTTGACTCTGTGAACGATTTGAGAGTAGCAGTGCGAACATTCTGAGCAAGAGATCCATGAAGCCTGTGTAGAACGACTTGATTAGACTCGCTGGAGAACGCAGTTCCAATGGCAATTGTATCTTTCGTAAGCTCAGACTTAGGTAGCGTTGCTGTTATCTCAGGAGGTTTATCATCTCCTATGGATGATTCTATGCTTCTGCTGAAGAGCGCAAAGTGGAAATCGACGGAGTCAGCGCAAGATATGAAAATTATAGCCTTCATAACAGATCCACGCCTTGCAAATGTATGTTTTAGAACAGCGGTTAGGGTCACTAGCCGCAGCTTTGCTGGCACCACGGCATAGGACTGCTTGAGTTGAGCCGGTGCCGAAAACGCTTTAGCCTCCGTGTCTGCACTACCTTTATCACCAATAACCTCCCCCTCAGATGAATCAGCCTTGATGTGTACTGCATCCGTTAGACTTATCTCTCCTAACCTCTGTACATCCATTTTCATTGTTGCTGAGCAAAGTACTGTGACTCTCCTTTTAGGTAGGGTTTCAAAGACCTGACCATTCTTATCGCGTAAGGCCAATGCTCTCTTTGAGATCGTATCTACAATACGTTTGATTTCATCCTCAAAGCCCAACTCCATCAACCTGTCGCCTTCGTCCAAGACCAGCCACCTAACAGTGCTCACATCAAGCACTTCAGTATTGTCCAAATGATCGGTCATCCTTCCGGGAGTTGCAACAAGGATATTTACACCTTTTCGTAGTCGAGCTTTCTCCGACTTCTTACTCTCTCCTCCTATAACTGTGGTACCAACAATCCATGGTGCACAGCGCAATAACCGTTCTAAAACTGTAGAAATTTGCTTACACAGTTCTCGAGTGGGAGCAAGAATGATGGCAAAAAGTCCAGAGTTCCGATTTATCTTCGTATCATTTGAAGTGTTTTCATCGCCGCTACTCACTGCCATGATACGTTGGACGATAGGCAATAGGTAGGCCAAGGTCTTTCCAGATCCAGTTTGTGCTTGGATGAAGGCATCGCTATCATCTTTGACCATCTGTGGAATCGTAGCTTTTTGAATAGCAGTGGGCGCCTTCATCTCCAATTTGGTGGATAGGTGAGCAGCCAGTCTTCTGGACAGTCCGAGGTTGGTAAATGTAGCCATCTCTTCCGTAAGTGGAGCATTCGATGGTTTTGCAGGCTCTGTCTCAATTGTGTCGCCATCTTCGAAGGTGGTTTTGGATGATGGATTGAATGTGAATAAAGATGATATGACCTGTCCCGGCTTCCCACGATCCCGCGCATTATGTTTGCTAGGTTCGGAAGAGAAGTCTTTCTTGTTGAACCGACCTCCCGGCCCACCAATTCTTATACTTCCAGGAGGCAATTTCCCAGATACAACAGCAGGTCTTGAAGTATCTTGTCTTGAGCCATCGTTCTTACCTCCAATCTTTATACTGCCAGGAGGAAGCTTTCCCGAAACCACTGCAGCAATATTCTCATCTCTTCCTGTCTGTCTATAATCATTCTCAATCCTTTGTCTTTTTGGCGCTCTTTCGCTATCACTTGGTCCAATATATTCTTCTCTAGATGTCACATGCCGCGCTTTATTAAAAATTTCTCTATCCGCAGGAGCTCGAGTTCGTCCGCTGGCCTTATCGATTCTGTGCTTTGAGAGCTTCTTCGCAACTAGCCTATCCTTCCAACGTCCGCCTTGTAACTTAGTTTTCGTAACCAGGGGCGCATCGCCAATATCGAAATTCATAAGGAGGCCATCCTCGGCCATGATTATGGAAATTGGGCAAGAAAACCTGCCTACAGATAAAATACCATATCAGCGAGCAAAAGTTTCGATAATGGCAGAAAGTTTCTCCGCACAGACCACTGGCGTCCCTCCAACTGCGGGAACGCTAGACCATTTTTGTCCGATGAAGCCTTCCCTGAAAAATGTCTCGGGCTTCAATATACGCTGAAGTTACCAGCACAGCATGAATCTCACCAATTACCCTCGGCAATATGGGCCCTGAAGTGGCCAGCGTGGAACTTAGCATTTTACACAACATATTGTTACTTTCGGGCAAATTGAACTCTAAATTAGAACGATGGCACCTCATATCACATTGGCCTCCGTGCCTCTTACAGCCTTGAGCCAGTCTCTCCGGACCTGTCATAGGACTTTTACTGCCACACGATTTCTTTCAGCTGCTGCCACTTCCAGAAGGAAATCCGGGGACTCAACGATACCGAATTCCGCAATTAAAATATTTCGTGACGCTGATTCACTTCGTCAATGGCGCCGAAAACAGCTCCTAAACTACAGGACCGTAGGTCTCGTGCCCACAATGGGAGCTCTTCATGCGGGTCATTTGTCCCTTATCCGCGCTGCAGCCGCTGAAAATTCAGCCGTTGTTGTTAGTATTTACGTCAATCCTGCTCAATTCGGGATTCATGAAGACTTGGATAGCTATCCGAAAACTTGGGAGAAAGATACTACCATGTTACGTGACTTAGACAGAGAGCTCGCGTCAGATGGAGGAAATATGGGTGGAATAGCGGCCATCTTTGCGCCATCCACTGATGTTATGTATCCAAGCGGATTCCCTGGTCAGGAGATTGACTCAAAGGGAAGTTTTGTTACAATCACGCCAGTAGGTGAGGTCTTAGAGGGGGCAAGTCGACCTACATTCTTCAGAGGAGTGGCTACCATTTGTATGAAGCTTTTTAATATTGTTACACCTGAAAGGGTGTATTTTGGTCAAAAAGATGTTCAGCAGACAGTTGTGATCAAAAAAATGGTGAAGGATTTCTGCATGGATATACAAGTACGAATTGAACAGACTCAGCGGGAGCCTGATGGGCTGGCAATGAGTTCGCGGAATGTATATCTCGGAACACGAAGAAGAAAGATCTCGACGGTACTTGTGAGCATGCTGAGAGCAGTAGAGGCAGGCTACCTACAAGGCTATCGCTCAAGGGAAGAATTACTTGGACCAGCAAATGAGTTGGCCAGAATATGCCTCCTCGAACAATCACAAATGAAGCCTGAGGAGCGGGTTAAGTTCGAGATCGACTACATCTCCCTTGCTGATCCTGAAACGATGCAAGAACTTGACAGAGTAGATGATAAGAAGGGAGCTATCTTAAGTGGTGCGGTCAAAATGTTACCTGTAGAATCACCTCAGGAAGGAGAAGACCTCGGTGCATCGGGTGGTCCACCAGTACGTCTAATCGACAACATTATATTGAAGCCTGTAGAGACTCCAACTTCACAATAGCGTCATAGGGCAATATACTCGTTCAATCGTATCCTCAAGCCAGAATCTCATCTTGTCATAACGGGAAGAGCCTGTTAGGTCCCAAACTTCGCCTGGTCAAGCCCTTTGTAAGTAAGCTATAAGTCACGGTACCCAGCTCTAGCTAGCTGTAGATGCCGTTGCTTCTGAAATCTCACCCAATTTGGAACAAAAAATAGATTTTGCAAAGGATATAAAGTATTTGTCATTCACTGTATCCGCATCGGTATACAAGTTAGGATAGCCTCAAGACTTGATATTGCTAAGTTTGAAGAACACTATGGCATTCGGTAATGAGCTGTTATAGTAGAGCGGCAGTGTTCTCGCTATGGGCCGCGCAAGGATCCTCTAACATCTTCCTTCAGGGACGGCACAACTGAAATGCGTAAGCCTGGAAATGAAGGGATCTCTTGGCAAAGTAAGTAAATAATCGTAAGTGAATCTCAGGAGCAATCCTTTCACTCTTTTGCATCCGTTTCCCTTCTCTACATCTTGTCTCCTCGATCTCTTCATCGCATTCTGTGCTGCGATGCGCCACTGGTAGTATTATTAGAAGCTTTTATATTACTTTAATTAAGGAAGACGACACATAAGGTGCTGCAACCTTCTCACAATGTCCACTCCCGACCTGATGACAACCCAGCAAGAACCCACCTCGCCGCTCGCCTCGACCGTATCGCATATTTGGCTCCAGATCCATTCCTTGATACTCGATCCTCTCGCACAAGTGCTTCTTCAAATGGCAGCCCTACTTGGCCTCCGGCAAATGGTGGAATCATACAAGCCGCGACCACGACATCTCCTCATCGTCGCAGGACTTGCTCTAATCGGCCTATTCCTACTCACGTCTGTTAGCCAGAGAGCAGACATCATCCAGCCACAGGACGTGCAACCCCCGAAAGCGCCGGTAGCAACGTCGCGACCACCGTCCTCACCACCTCCAGCGCCAGCACCACCGCCTACAACAAACCAGACGCCAAAAGAGATTTGGTTAACCCTAAACAGAATCTTACGGCCCTCCAAATTCCCAGTAGGACAGCCGAAGAAGTCTTCCTAAAGGAACAGGACCTCTGCAGAGCCGAAATAAATTGGGATTGGAAAACTGATAGCTCGGGAGACATCAATTGACGTATAAAAGGAGGGCTACTTTGATATAGAGGATTTATACGGAGGATATGATCGAAAGGAGATAACTGCTTTGTCGATCGATCTGGCTTCTCTCGAGTCCGGGTGACTCCGCAATCATGCAACTGCATCTTCACCACCATAACATATACACTGGGCCACATAATCATCCTGTCGACCACTTACACTTACATGACGAAACACGCTCAATTCGGTGAACATGCACCAGGCATACTGTAAAGGGCAGTGAAGAAGCGAAACATGCTGCATCAAGTATGCGCACTGATACTCCAGGTCCGGCCAAAAACTCCCGAGAAATAACCCCCTCCAAAAGCCCCAGGATTCGATACTGAAGAGCTAAGGGGAATTTCCAGATCATACTGCCAGCCAGGAATCCCGTTTTACCGCCCTAATATATCTCTCACGTGGCCTCTCAGATATTATGTGTATATATCCCTTGTTGGAATCAAATCTGTCTCTATTCTACATACTCCGTATATGGTATGGCTAGTGGCTGCAGCCAAAGCTCAACCCTAATACAACTTACAAAGCTGAAACCGAAATATCCGGTAGTTAGGAGGGGTTCCTATCATTTACTTGGGGCCAACATTTAGTAGTTGACGATATGCATATGCGTGATTACTACACTAATGCATCAAAATTTTTGTTTTTCAAATGCGGGAGCGGAGAATATCAAATGTGGGAAAATGGCGGTGATCCAGTATCAAGGTAGTGATTGCACTAATGTACAATTAAAAGGCTATTCATGTAGAAGTGAATGTGAATGAAGTAGCAGACCACTTTGCATGAAATACAGCTAATAAATGCGGAGATTTTCATAATCAGCTTACCTCCGTAGGCTCATCTTCAAAGCCCTAAGGGCCCTAACGATATCACACAATAATGCAGTCTTAGGAGAAACTCAATGGATTAGATCTCTGATTTTTATT
The DNA here is from genome assembly GCA_021399445.1 of Xylogone sp. PMI_703. Taxonomy (NCBI): domain Eukaryota; kingdom Fungi; phylum Ascomycota; class Leotiomycetes; genus Xylogone; species Xylogone sp. PMI_703. The sequence continues at coordinate 5,538,471 of JAJTUQ010000004.1, forward strand.
CTTTGTTTGTCATTATTTTGATCTTTATAATGTTACAAGCTTCAACCCAGGCAGAGCCAGCCAGCCTTGACCCAATTATCCAATGTATGGTAATGCATGCACTAGCCAGGTCAATTTAGACCCAGATGGCCTATTTTGAGACCTGTCATCCTACCAGACCCAAACCTCCTGCCACCCATCTATGCCCATGCCCGAGTCGAAAACAAAAGATGCAGAGGAAAATATGTATGAGTTGAGATTTGTCTATCCGTATGATTCGGCCGTGAACATTACCCGTGGTTCCGAAAAGCAAAAAAAAGCCCCCCGAACACAGCGAACACCTATCCCGGTTATCATTCGCGTTGAACACCCAAAACGCCGGCCGAATCCCGCCCACGCTCAATGTTGGTACACACAACAGAGCTAAAATGATATTTTTGAATTTTCCCCTTAGTGTAAAAGAATTCCCTTCCCATTCGCCCTTCCTGTCGCTGGATACAAAAGAAATCCCCACACGCCGAGCCACCTAAATGCTTTATACCCATTTCGGCATATACGCAAACGGGTATCATATCTGAAAACAAATGCCCTCCCTATGCTTCACCCTTCGTTCGAGGGCATAAGATGGCTGATGCTAGTAATTATGGTAGGTGGTAACTTCGGTGGGGCTGCAATCATTGATGCCTCCCTACGCTGTAGCCTCCGTCTCACCGCCACCAACCAATTCCACTACCTTTCCTGTCACTGCAGCGGGATATCCTCGAGACATCATCTCATTTAGGATCTCACCCGCTTTAGCCCGATCACCGACACCAAGATACGCTCTAACCATTGCTTCGTAGGTGCTGGGCTCTCTCTTCTCGATGCCCAGACTCTTCCAAATATTTTCTGCTCTAGAAATACCCTCTCTGGCAGCACCAGCGCTGGCCCAGCCGTGAATAAGAGTATTAGCAATGTATGGAGTCATCTCTACACGGTGAGACTGCATCTGAGCAAGAAGGGAATCGATATTGTTAACGAAAGATGAACTGCTGGAGGAGAATAGGTGATTGGCAACCATTGCTTCAAAGAGAGCTTGGTATAGGCAAGCTTGCGGACGGATGCTTGGATCAGAGAGGACTGAATCGAAGATTCCTTGTGCGCCCTCCATATCTTGCATGACGCAACCCTTCGCATGAATAAGACTAGCGTAGTGAACTGCCTCTGGCGTTTGTCCCGTAGAACGAATCACATCTAGAACTGCCTCAGCAGCGGGCATGTTGATCGGTTCCAGAGTCGCGTGTGTATCAATAAGGAGCTTGTATGTATGGCTGGTTGGCTGGATTCCCTTCGCAACCATACGCTCATAATAGGCCAATACCTTCGTCTTATCACGCTTTGTGGTGAGAAAGAATTGCATGAGGCTGTTGTAAGGTGCAGGACGAGCCTTGTAATTGGGCATGGCCTCCATTTCTTCGAATAATTCCTCGGCAAATTTCTCATCACTTACTCTGCACAAAGCATTCACAATGGTCCCGTACGTAACGGAGGTAGGTCGGATACCAAGGTTACGCATCTCACCAAAGTAGAAGAGACAATCATCAATCCGGCGTGCCTTTCCCAGTTTGCCAATAAGAGCATTATATAAGAAGGATGAAGGAGCAACACCTTCAGACTTAGAGCGATGGAAGATCTTGACAGCTTCAGTTGCTTCATCAAAGGTCTTGGTAGAGGCTTTTAGAGTCGTAATGTAAAGGCCAAAGGTGTTTGCAGACGGAGCAGCACCAATGGAAAGCAGCTCTTGGTGGTATTGTGCGGCCAGGTTGCGATTGCCAATTGTGAGACATGCTCCCACCATAGCATCAAGAATCGAAACCCATCCATAACGAACAACAGAGTATTCAGGAAGAAGTGGGATGTCAGATCTTGCCATTCCCAATATATCATTCACAAGATCCATTCGCTCCTCTCTAGCAGCGGCCGAGATCAACTTAGCATAGGTGATATATCGTGGATGACGTCCAGCACGGCGGATATTCCTGAATCTGTTTAGAGCTTCATTCAGTCTCGATCCCTTGCCCTTCCCATTGCTTCTCTCGAGTTCGTCGACAATGAGAGAAGAACCCTTGAAGTCCGTAGATTGAGCGTAAGGATCAAATGTGTCTTCGAAAGCGGGTGTAGCTACCGGTTGCTGATATGGTGCAGGAGTAAAGCTCTGAGGATAGGCTGAAGGAACAGAAGCCTCTCTCGGGTCCACCACCCCATGGGAGCTCATAAAGCGATGAATGAATTCAATTCCTTCTTCGATCTCATCCGTAACATGTTGGTCGGCTTCTGGAGCCACTGCTTTAATTCGTCCAAACATCTGTTCAGCTTCCGCTAAACCCTGCATAACTTGGCCAGACCCAATCATAGCGACAGCAAACATTGAAGTTGGCTCAATGAATGCAGAAGATACAGTAACTTCAGGACCACTCAAAATATGCCAGTATCTCTGGGCTGATGCAACGTCACCCTCACGGATGCAAAGTGCCATCAGTGCCATGGCTGGATTAGTTACATCATGGAAAGTGACAGGAATGCTGTCGAAAGCGGCAAGTGCGGTGTGTCGGTCCCCTTTATCGGCAGCCGCAATCGCTACTTTGCTCATGACAACTGCCTTTGTTGAACCCTCGAGGTTGTCTGCCCAGTTAAGAGCTTCGACGACATTACCCCGATCGAGCATACCTTGAACAAACCCCTCCTGAATAATAGCCTCATTAAATTTCAATGCGTTGGGGCCATATTCCTCACCAATCTTGCCGTAAAATTTCAGAGCACCATCGACTTTGTCAGAAGCAATATAGGCCTCAATCACTGCAGCATAAACTCTGGCATCTTGCCTGTCTTTCAAGGTAAGCTTACCGTTATCATGCGCGACTGCCATTTGCCTATATTCATTGTAGCATTCAACTGCGCTGACGAGATCGCCAGTCGCAGCGAATCCTTGAATCATGGACGGGAAAGTTGCCGCCAAAGGTACAATTCGGCCACTCTCCATGTGCTCATAAAGTCGGATCATATCAGGAATGCGACCAGCCTCGGCACACGCAGAGATGAGGTTGTGGTAAGTCTCTGGGGGATACGTGCGATTTTTGTGGTGTGAACTTGAAACGGAAGCGTCAAACAATCGCACTGCAAGCTCTAGCCGGTCGTCTTCGGCCAGGATGGCCAATTCCAGTTCACTAGAGGCAAACATGAACTTGCCAGGTTCTTCCATGCCTCCATAGCGAATTCGCTTCTCCTCGAGCGATTTCTTTTCGCTGGAGACCTCATGTGATCGAGTAGCAAGGAGATTGATCAAGGTATTGTACGAGGCAGTGTTAGGCGACACTTTCCGGCGAAGCATATCGGAGTAGACATCAAGAGCCTTGGGAACGACTTGAATTTTCTCAGGAGTCAGATTAATCGCGGCCTCCAACAAGGCGTTGTACGCAAGCGGAATTGGCCTGATGCCAGCTACGAGCATTGCCTCGAAGACGGCAGGAATCTCTGCATATCGGCGACCTTCAGAAAGTCGGATGAGATGCTCGGCATAGCTTTGTGACTGTAACTCTGCAGCTGTGAGAGACTGCAGTGGTCTTTCCTCAGTACTGTCAACAGACTGAGCAGGAGTTTCACTTGCAACATCCGTCGGTGTTGGCGCGCGAGAGGCAGCAATGACGCTCAACTCGGTCTCAAAGATCTCTTTCTCAGCCCTTGCTCTAATCTCCTTTTCAATGGCAGCATCAATCTTAGCAAGCGCCGCTTCCTCCTCAGCGTCCAGCTGAACTCCCTTGATATCCTCAACAATACTGGATCTCCGTGATCGCTGAGGCGTAGTAGAAGTTGCATTTTCCTCGGGTTGCTTTGCCTCAGCACTGCTCTTTCCCTCGGCATCGACATCAATCGAAGTCGGCTTCCACTCTAGTCGCTTTGCAAACTGAAACTGGGTCCATTCTTTCTCCGATTCTCCCGGTGCATGTTGTTTTCTCCACGCCTCGAAATAGGCATCGAGGCTGCCATCGGTCTTGTCTAGCCGACCATCCTGCAATGCAGGCTGGCCAGAAGAACTGGCGCTCGCATGGAAAGCATTCTGGAAGAGATAGCCGGTGTAGTTACTGAGCTTACTCGGGCGACGTTGTGCAAAGCCTGGGCGGTGCTGCGAGGCGTAGACCTGCGGGTGAGTGGCAGCAACGACAGATTGCGCGTAACCGTGAGTTACGGATTTACTGATACCTTGACGTGCAAGATTCGAGTAGAGGTTGGAGTAAATGGGCATTTAGAATGCTGGGGACCTCTCAGAATGGGATGAGAGGAGACTGCCGAAAAATATCAGCCGAAATCGCCCACAGAGCAGAATAATTTCCACGCCCTCGGATTACTCGGTTTCAGACACAACAAAAAATAGGAGAGAGTGTGAGAGACCAGGACTTACTTAGAATCTCAGAGGAAGAATGATTGCAGGTTCATTTGACAGCAATGCCGCCAAGTGAACGCGCGCGCTGGAATGAATGGTGGTTCAAAAGATACGTGTGTCCGTTGACTCCAAAAAAAGGTCAACAGAAGTATTTTGCTTCTTTAAGAAGCAAATGCCGGCTCGTATAAAAAAAATGGTGTATTCAGGAAGGACCAAAGCCCGTGGCAAGGACAGAAAAGGATGTGAAGAAAGAAAGGTCGAAGCCTGAGTAGGCAGGCAATATGCGCAGGAAAGGATTGGAATTATTAACAGTGTGTGAAAGTGTGGAGGAGGGACACAGCTGCCGGTACGGTAATGATGGTGGTCGTTTCTGCCGTCGATCTGCGACGCTGTGCTGATTAGGCAGGGCGGGAATGACGACTGAGTTTCTCGAGGCAGCGCGGGCACAAGGCTTATCTCCACACTTCGGCGCCGGATGGGAAAGGAAAGGGAAGGCTGGCGCAAGGCAAAGCGGTCAGGTGCAGGCGCACAACGAAGAAACCACGGGAAGAGGGCGGTTTAATTGGGTCAAGGGCGCAGTCTAAGCTGAAAATTTTACTAGAGAGAGAAGAGCGCTGAGGGCATGAGAAAGGGGGCCCGCGAGGAACAGAGACGGGCATTGAGGGCATCTGTCAGCGGTCTTTTCGCAGCGACGTAGAGAAAGGACCGGAGACAGCTGGAGGCCAGTTTGCCAGTGCTGGGGCCCATCGGGAAGAGTCGCCATGCCCTGAGTGAGTCTTTTTTTGCTGCGACGTGCTGAATGGCGAATGGATGGGGCGCTAAGCTGCTCACGTACTAGCTCAGCCAGCACGGAGAATCAACGTTGACAGAAAGTTGCTCCGGTTAGCCAATCGGCATGCGGCTTGGCCTCGGCCGAGATTTGGGGATTCCAGAAGAAGCCTGTGAAGCCTTCTCGAAAACGAATGCGAAAGGCTTGTTGCCTTGTGGCCTTAGAATATTTGGTAAGCCAGATAAACCAGGCACGCGAGGCCGCAAGCCCAGCCTCGATATTACCAACCTTCCCTAGGATCGCAGCGAGTCAAGCGTATTCTCAAGAGCATCCAGACTCCAGTGATCTCCCTCAGAGGCTCGGTCTCTTTTGCATGCTCCAGCTTCCGGTTTCTAATCAACATCTTCGGTTCGGTTCCCTTTTCCACCAGTAGAAAGGGAACCACACGTAATGCCCTCAAACTACTGTTTTTAGAATCCACAAGCCCTGAGTAGCATCACTGGTAGGATGCCACGGCAAGGCTCGGTGCTGCAGTGCATCAGGAAAACCTGTTGTAGCAACTGCAACTCTGTAGATGTTCACCTGCCATGCAGCAGCCTACGATGTGGGCTACTACCGCAGTGCCTCCGGAGGGCAAGCAGCCACATTGACGAGCTCGGTGCGGCGCATCCAAACGTCCGGCTGACAACTGCAATTACGGTATCAACCGAACCTGTTCCAGTGCGTCCAATATCTCTCCTCTGCGCGAATCTCGATATATTGCAAGATCTAGGAAGAAGAAATATTACGGAAGAGCTGCATCATCCACCTGCGTAATCAATCAGCCCGTGTCTTCTCCTTCTCCGCAATCTTCCTCCACAAGCCACAAATGATGCACTTCTCCAGGTAGAAGGATCAGATATGATAACACACCTGCGTGGGGGAAACTCAGCACCACTTCAGCCTGTGTTCGTACATGGATACGTGTCCTATTGAGGAAGCTGTCGTCGTCTCACAATTGCAGTTGCTCACATCTCATTTCTCGTAAATTGCGGCTTCCGACACTGGAAGAAGCAAATATCAGGCCATCCCGTGTGTCAGGATGAGACGAATCTTAGCGTACCAGTACAGAAAATTAAGTTAGACCGGCTGCAAAAGTCCCGCAGCAGAGCGTCTGGCCCATGTACCTGTACGTGGGGCAAAGTGTCGTGTCTGACCCGTAAAGGAAATAATGAGTACAAGAGCAGAAAGAGAGACTGAAAACTCTGCGATCCACTGGGGTGACAAAAAATAGTTATCAAGGGCACAATACAAAGAATCTGGATCAAAAACAGATATAACCTTTATCTGAGTCTGTTGTTGGGTTATATGACACTAGCATCCAGCCAATTCCTATGCACATAGCTCGCCCTGTAGCCTGCCAAAGTAATACGGGAAGGTTGTGAGAGAGTGCAGACAGTGCGCTTGTATACACCTCTCAACAATTGAATATTTCAATTCATGAAATATAATTCAAATAAAAATAATTAAACCAAACACCACCTCTGATACACGTTGGGTCAATCTAGGTAGTGAATGCATAATTTGTCTGGCACGAGGGTAGGTTATGGATATCTCTTGTGGTGAATATTTCCGCGCTAATGACGTACCACACCCACGCCGGAAAAAATCCCAAATTAGACGCAATCTAATTAAGTTAGTTTATCTCTAAAAGACGACTAGAGAGCCATTCTTGCCTGAGGCATCAAAGTCTTCGGAGCTCATGGTCCAAGGTCCTCGGCCGGTCGGATATTTTGTGCGCCTATCTGCGCTTATGACCGCTGTCTTCGGCTTTTAGACATGCATCAGTACGATTCAACACAGTCTGAAACTATGGAGACTATCCCACCGAAGAAAGATGCCGTGAAACAAAAGGTAGAGTTTATCAATTTCCTTGTTTTACACGGTTACAGTGGGAGGTGGGGTTGCGGATGAAGCATATTATTATTGTACGGAGTTGCTGCATTTTAGATTGACAGATAGGTATGATCATGCGATTATCGTGTGTATTCTCGACACACCCCATATCTCTCCCCCATCTTACCCCAGACTTTGTTGTCTCCTATAGTATTGCACTAAGCTATTAGGACCAGTCCTTGTTATTCTATTTATCTCCTTTTTGCCCTGGCAGAGATAAGTAAGAAAGCCATCATTGCTTTCACCAGCGTATCCGTCAGAAAGACAGCTTAGTATATTACTACTCTTTTCATCTCTTTTTCATGCCGCAGCCTTTAGTTGAATTTGATTCTTTTGGGTTTACGCTATGTTTTCTCTGTTCTCCCTCTGCTTAGACACAAAGCTGGTTGGTCTAGACTACCACCCTCGACCTAACCATGGCTGGTTCTAGATCCAAATATATCTATTCACTCTCTACATTATTACATTTATAATCTACGAGTATAGAATGAATCCAAGGCCTCCTGCTAGTTTAAGCAATGCCTACTCAAGTGTGGTATTAAACCATTACCTCATTTCCAAACCTAACGAAGGGCCATGGTGAGTGAGTGGATGTTGCAAATCGCTAGCCGGTAAAGCAATGATATATGAGCTTTTCAGTTATCTAGCATGCTCAATAGGTGGTCAGAATAATAATGATGCTGAAACTCTTTGAGCCTATTGATTTTCTGCGAAATTGTATAGCTTATATTTTGGTGACTTCAGTATGAATCATTTGATCACTTGATTGATACCCAGATCTCAAGTCAACGCTATCTAATCCAACCTCTCAATATATAATCCACAGGCTGATCTTGCCATCCTTGCTCCCCGCAGCTAACCAATGCGCTCTCTTCGCCGTCTTAATCCTCTCCTCCTTAACCGTTAGCTTACCTAACCTATGCACCAAACTTCCTCCCTGATCACTATCCCTAATGTTCTCTTCCGTTTCTGTCTCATCGCCAACGTTTGCAAAAGCTACGGCGTAGCAGCCTTCTTTGTGCCACTTCAACACAGCAAGCTCCTTCATTCCCTTGCAGGAATAAACCCGAATCTTTGAATCCCATCCAGCTGTTGCAAATATTTTCCCGTCATTACGGATCTTGAGTCCCTGTTGCCCAGAATGCTTTGTCTGGATTGTCTTTATTGGTGATGATTCTATATGATGAGTTGTGCCTGCTAACGCAGGAGGCGGTATGGGATGCTTAACAATATTAGCATCCGCAGAGGAGGTGAGGTAATAATCTTGCTCGGGAGATACGGAAAGGGACAGGACCGGTTGGGTATGTGCTTCAGAGACGTATGTTGTCTGCCAACCCTTTGATGTTAGAGATGTAACCGCTGTGTGGCCACTTTCATAGCCCGTTATGACTGTAAGACTGTGGTCCGTTAGACGATATGTAAGCGCAACTGTCATCACCATCCCTCCTTTTATTGGTTTTGGAGCTGGCACTGTGTGTCTTCTTTCACAGGACGGTAGATAAAATATGTCAACCTTGAAACTGATTAGTTATTGATACATATTGAAAGAGCAAGGCTTGCTCACGGTCTCCGAGCCCATGGTATTGGGCACAGCAATTAATAGTTCTTGGCCAACTTCTTCTGAACCTGTTGGCTTGCTCTCACACTTTGCAAATGAGCAGAAATTCATGGTGTTCACTTCTAGGATGTGAAGGAGCCATGGCTGCGTTCTTGGCTCTGCGGCATGATCGACAGGAAGGATGATACTCAGCGACGGTTCGTCTTCTTCTGAGTATTTCCATACGATAAGCTTGTTGTCCTTGCCATGGCTAGAAATCTATTAGATAGGAATAATATAGAAGAAATATGGCTTTTCCTTTGTGTGGCTGGGAATTTTGTAACCGATAAATGAATATAAATGGAAGGATTGAGAGAGTGCGTTTATAATAAATAGAAAATAAATGGTATTTATGCATTGTTTAAATTGATTCTTGAAGGAAGTAACCCACGTTATAAGCTTATCCTTTCCCCAAGCATCTGCCCCCAAAATGGCTCCTTCGTGTGCCTTCCATACCGCAACAGGCCGCTTAATTTCCAGGCTCCATATCACGACCCAGCCTTCAGAGTCACCCGTGACAAGCCGGGAGTTAGATCTTATAAATTCTGTGGAGTGTATTTGAGCAGCATGGCCTCGGAGAATATATGTTGGCTGGGCTGGGGAGAGAGACATTTTCGAGATAGCTTGTTGCGAGGTACCGCTATGTCAAATGAAGCTTTCTAAGAATTCTTAACCTTTCACGTCTAGTTACCATACCCAGCCAAGATCGAGCAGCTCGTCACACAGTTTTGGCACCATGATTCAGCTTAGTCTAGACCCCCATACCCGGTGGCTTCAGTTGGTGAAGTCCTGCTAGACTATGAATATATGGGTGCCTTAGAAAACCAATTTCTTCAATACAACATCCCCTCCGATCTGGATAAGATAATGACACGTGACATTTAAATTCATCAACATCGGACAAAAGGCAGTATCTTCTTGTGCAGTCTGTATTCGGTTTACTCGTACTAGAGTGCCTTTGCACGACGTCATACTGAGGTCCTGAATTTACAGCACCCCGCAATCGGGGTTCTACAGATCGGTTTCAGGGGCGCCGATTTCATGCGGCCGGCCTTGCGCAGGCACCACAACAAGCCAACATCCGGCCTAGTTCTGGAATCTCAAACATCAAGCACGTTCCTTTGCCGTTGAACGTCCGTTGATAGAGACCTCATTCGTCACACTGGGTCTCGTCTCCGGGTACCAACTCATCCGAACAAAAGAGACTCTCGTGGACGGATGCTGTGTCCCCGAACCTCATGATGCGGAATTGGCCGTCTAAAGGATTAAACTAAGGTGTTCTGCGATACTAATGATAATAATAGGTCGTGGCATGTCCGGTACACAACTGCCCTAAAGTAGTCAAGTGTGGCTCTCCTCACGATGGCGCATCTAATGTCGATATCTGATATGGCGGGATTGGAGAGCATTGCATCACAAGCCGCCCCAAGGCCCACATTCACTTGTGGTAAACTCCGAGCATCGTGTGCAGAAAAGCCATACTTATGCCAAAGGTACAAACTGCATGGTCACGCCCAAGGACTGCGCCTTGATGCTCACATCAGATCGGGCTGACGATGACAGCGGAGCGAGCTGATAAGTTAGCGGGCAAACGAGGGACAGTTCCTCAGCCCAGCCACCGCACCGTCAATTCCTTCCCCTGTGAAACTTGAACATACTCGAGCTCCGCTTCACTTTGCTGCATTTCCATCACACCAGTGTCCTTGGTGAAGCGCGGATAATACAGACCCTGCATCAGATCACCCTCGATATTGTTGGTCTTGGGTACTTCGACTTTATTTGTACACAGTGGTGTCTCAGATCTCGAAGCTGGCACATCAGTCTGCGCCCCAGTCCTACCCACTAAGAGCCACGAAGTTCGCACCAAGATCGCCAATCCAGCCCACAGCCGTCGCTAAGATCTCATTCGGGAACCGCTACCCATTGCGAAGGCAATTCAAGCCGAACCATTCTTCTAAATACAATCCAAGTGTCTACAGCACCTTAACCTCTAACTACGAACAGTGAGGGGAATTCGCTCGTCTTGCGGCCTCGAGAGGAAAGAATCAATAGAATATTTTACAATACTGGCTGAATAAACGCGAAACACCTTCCACGTCAGCTTCGGACGATACTGCTTTCTCGCAGCACAGCCCGCCTGAGGTTCTTCAACATACCCAATTGATAGGAGTAGCACATAGAAAATCTGAGCTGCGCTGCCGGATCAAGGAGTATTGCATGCGAAATTCCTGTCGCCAGTTGCCATTGAACCTAATTTGGAGACCATTTTCGCCGCTCACTCCGCCGGGCCCTTATAATTCGAGTCAACGGATGTATTGAACGCCAAATGTTGGACTGACGACAACGGGATTGATAATTTGTCCCCGGTACAAGGTAGCAAGCCATAACGGCGTAGACTACGAGGAGAGGTATTCCAACCCGTCCGATCTCCAACGAGTTGTGTTTACGATCTTTGTTTGTTAATACTAGCTTGAAAGGTAGCTGATTAAACCACAACCGGGTAACCCGCAGTTGGATATCCTCTCGTGTCGACTTGCTCGCAACGTAGTCAACCAATCAACGGAAAGACTTGGGGTCCCACATACGCTTATAAGAACATAAGAGCGTCAGTTAGATGTCGGAGAGTGAGGCTATGGGTGCTCCTGGAGCCGAAGGCGCGAGTATTGCTGTTGCCGCTAGCAAACCGAAGCGTGTCCGGACTGGGTGCTTGACATGCAGGGAACGTCATCTAAAGTGTGACGAAGGTCTTCCAATATGTCAGAACTGCAAGAAGTCAAATCGGCCTTGCAAAAGAGGAGTGCGACTCAACTTTATAGACACACAAGTACAATCACCTCCAATAATACCTCCTACGAGTGGCTGGTCAGGTAGGCGAAGAAGCTATGTTACCCGAGGGATCATACTGACTCTAAGTAGTTCAATTCCAAGATGAATCTCGTGAAATTGCCTCGGAATATAAAGGTGGCTTAGGGAGATATCCAGTAATTGACCAAACAATTACTCCTCCAAGAGAGCCGGCTATTGAGTTTGCTCCCCCAACTACTTTCATTGAGCCTATTATGGCCGAGAGCAATGCTCTTCCTCCAATACAATCGACAGGGTCGTACTCAGATGGAGGACTGGGGCCGAGACAGCAAGACGGCTCTCATTCCAGACAGTCAAGTCGACAACACTCTCATACGGGAAGTGATACCTCTTATATGCACGGGCCATCAAGTTCATACGGAGGTAATCCTGAACAAACACTCACACCACCTAATGAACCTCGAGAGTACTTGAACTCACCCGAAGAAGTGCTCTTTATGCAGGTATTTGTGGAAGAAGTGGGCCTATGGATGGATAGTATGGATTCGATGAAGCACTTTTCCAGGCTATTACCATTTCACGCCTTAGGGGAACCAATGCTATTGAATGCAATTCTAGCATGTGGCGCACGGCATTTAACTCTAGTTAATCCGTTGTATCATGAGGATAAAGCCTTGTACTACTATGATACAGCAACGACACAACTGTTACGCTCATTACAAAACCCGGATAGAGATACAGTCATCTGCGCAACTACGGCAGTTATTCTGAACGTTTATGAGATAATGTCAGAACGAGCAATGCAGAGAATGAACCATATTGCTGGTGCACGAGCACTGATTAAGGAATGTGGATGGAATGCGAGAAGCACCGGTATAGGAGCAGCATGTTTCTGGTTGAATGTGGGGATGGAACTTCTCAGCTGCTTACACTTCAACTGGCAAGTAGCTTGGGACCCAGATACATGGGGTATCGATATGGACTTCCAGCATGAAACGGAGCAAGGACGAGAAGAACTTTGGGTTCACCGTATGCTTTATATTGTTGGAAAGATAGCAAATTTCAGAGCTTCTATGCCGCGTTTTAAGGAACCATCAGCGCATGAAGAACAGCTACGGCAGCAAGCTCGTCTGAATGAGTGGAATTCCTTGAAGGCTCTATGTGATAGTTGGAATCAGAGTATCCCGAGGACAATGCAACCACTAGCATATCTGTATCCTTCTCAAACATCCTCAAAATCTTCCTTTCCAGAAGTCTGGTAAGTCATAACATTTGGTATATTATACAGGAGATGCTAACATACAATAGGCTTATAAAGAGAGCCACCATTGTTGGTCGTCTGTTCTATCATACGGCAATGTGCCTCCTCCCTCAGATTCATCCTTTGCTGCCCAGAGAGACGGAGGAAATGAACATAATGCTCATTCATCATGCCCACCAAATCTGCGGGATAACTGCACATGTGAAAGACCGTGGCGTTGCTAGTGTAGCTCTCCGGTCCTTAGCGATTGCGGCCGAATGCCTTGTTGTCCGTCGCGAGCAAGAGGAAGTTCTTTCAATTTTTGAGAAAATTCAAAAAGAGACAGGCTGGAAAGTAGGATTCATCCCTAAGGAACTCAAGGCCAAATGGGGATGGCAAAATGATGAAGCAGCCCAGCAACAATTACTTGCACAACAGAACTCGCTCACGCAGTTCTTCACTGGAAATCCTGCAGGAAACGTGAACAACTTACCTCCTGCACCACCAAGAATTCCTAGTGGAATACCCAACCCGCTACTCAAAACGGCAGACTTCTCACTACCAAATCATCCTTATCAACAATACTATCAACCACCAAATCATCATAATCAGTTTAATCATGCCTATTTATAAAAAAGGCTTCACTGGAATGCAATGCTACTGAACCATCGCGTTCTATTGTAGACGGGACTTCATATCATTGAGGGGGGAATTGTTAAAAGGGTATACGGGCAGACATTTGGATAATATCGTCTAGTTAAGGGAGCGGTTACTTTCTTTGGCGTCACATGGAGCGTTTATTTACGATAGTCATGATGGATGGGATACGACTTTTTGCATATCATCCTTTAATATTAGCATTCGGCGTTTACATAAGGAAAACTGGAGTGGCCTTCTGAATTTTGTATATTATAATGGCCATAGTTTAGAATGCGCCTTGGACTGAGGTTGATATGGAGGAATTATTTGATGTAGTTCATATGCAGTGGATTGTCCCTTGAGACCCCCCTATTTAGATCTCATCTATTCAATTTCAACATGACATGAAATCTGAGAATATTAGGCTAAATTGAACTCTTACATATGACTGAAGATAAGGGGCCAGTATTGTATTGAACCTCTTTTTTAATGACAATATGGAGTCCTCTTGGCCTCTCTTTTTAGATATAATAGTTGCATTTAGGCCATGATTAGCCTACAATCTACAATATCAAATCATACTGTAGGATGTGATTCAAATGATGATGCACTGATAACAGCCAGAGATTATGTTAGACAATTCAGCATGCTTTGCTGCCAACCCTAAATCCCGTGACATCCCAAAAAGTGATCGACTCCCAATCCGGCTAGCGAATCCCCCCTCCCCCCTAATATTCTATATAGCCCCAAATAAGAAAGGACCTCATAACACAGAGCGGCGCCGTTATGGAATAATGGTAACGGTCAGGACAAGCTCGTGTTCGCGGGAGGGAAGGAATAAGTCTAATGGGTGAAGCGAAAACTGACATTAGCAGAGATGTAGGCGGCAGCTCGGCGGATCGGCTGTGGAAGTCCGAACTCTTTTGCTAGTCGACGCTATTTTCTTATTTTTTTTATTCTGTTTCCTTTTTTGGAGGGGGATTGACTGGCTGATTGATTTCAGTGTGCTGGATTCTATAGAGCATGGCTAGAGAATCACTTCGCTGTAATAGAGTCAAAGTTTTACCCCTATCTGTATCGTTCTGTAGACACTGGAGCCATATATCATTATGCATATTTCTACATAGGAAGCCCGTCTATCATGATATCATAAGTAGAGAAGATTTTAATCTTCGGCCTAATCACATCTGCTTTAGGATTGACATTGTTCTTCTGGAATAGCAGGAGTTGATTGTGCAGGGCGCTTGTGCCTACTTTCTTGATGGCTATGTAGTCTGTCGTGAAGTAGTTCTGGCAGCGACTGTATATGGTCAAGGCCATGAGATACTCAAAACTGAGTAGGATGCCAGGAGGCGCTGGCAGACATTGCATATTCTCTCCTTGCTATTCTGCATCATCGGAATATAGGATAGAGGTTATCACCTGACGAGGGAAATGCGATGAGTAAGTGGTGACCATATTGTCTTTTCGAAAGAGTATTCAGACATCGGAGAGAAAGTGGGACTTGAATTTTTTGTTTGCTCTATCGGCAGCTCGGTGTATGAACTGATCTCCATGTAGCTCAAAAACAAGTTGTTGAACAGGCTTGTTAGGATTATCAGGAGTGTCACCGGTAGTAATACTATCCTGTATGCGAGAGGGGATAGTGAACTTGAAAACTGTATGTTCCTTCGGAACAATCTTCAGCTCATCATTTCTGGTGATAAGTTCAAAGACGAATTTCGAGTCCTTGACAACTATTCCAGCAATGCCAACCCTCCCAACACATCTACTTCTCACGACTTCTAGCATTGCCCCATGATAGTCCGCACTCACAAGCTTCGCCGCTGTTGAACTAGTAACAGGGGTGCAATTATTCCCTAGAACCTCGAGAATATAACCGATCCACATCTTGTTCAATGGCTCATAAATCTTGTACTTCTGTGCTTCTTTCGGAATATCATATATGCATAGCGCTCGTTTATCGTGTGCTGACAATGGTGCGGGCTTTAGCTTCTTTTTGCGCTGCAGGAGTTTGCGCTGCCGTTGTAAACGACGATATTGCTGGGCAGTGTTTCCTTCAGTAGGTTTGAGGTGAAGAGGACGTTGCTTTATCTTTTCGTCAAATATGCGTGTGGCAGATTCAGGAGAATGAGCGCGAGATAGGAGAGAGATTGTAAGGTTGTTGTCCTTGGTCGACATGCTTATTCGATATCACCTGAATACATGGAGATATTTAGAGAGGAACAAGGTTTGACGTCTGGAAGGCTAGCTTTTAGTTCTGCAAGGCTGCGATTAAGTTTGGTCTGTGCACTGTATGAGCCGAAACCTCGGCATGTGTTCCCTCGTTCCGCGCCGCGAAGCTTGTGAAGGACAACGCTTACATCCAACAATAAACTTTCTCGAACTGGCTGTACTTGGGTCGAATTTCGGAGGAATATGGGAATTGGACGATAATATAGCCCTTGGAATTCAGCAGCATGACAGATCCACGCGTATCCCCGATCCAACGAGCCTCAGCTCCTGACTTGGAAATCCTCGGGGATCAAGTCATTCTTCATCCCAGCGGCTACATTGAACCACCGGAGCGACCTGAAGATGGAGGGAAGGAACGCATGTTACTGGAGAATGCTGCGAGATTCCGGACTAATCCTCTCGAATTCTTGCGAGAAGTATCACTACACATGGCTGGTACTGGCTGGCGAGCCTATGACAACATCATTGGACAACCCGTTTTCTACCAAGGTTTCTCAGAGAATATGATAGCGGCAGTCTTATCAACGCCCATTCTGCAAAAGCGCATAACTGAATTGGCCGAGAAAAGGATACAGAAGGAAGAAGATGAGGGGCTTTTGAATAGGGAAGATCCATTATATGCGGCGAAGCGTTCTCAAAGGCAGTCGGTCATTGAACAAAGTCTGCAGGAATTGGCTGAAAAATGGACGGATGATATGATTTGCAAAATGGAGAGTAGGACATTTATCAGGGGAGCTTACTACATTGCCTCTCAGCTTCTGCTTCGAGCCTATCACCAAGGTAAGAGAAGAATGGATGAAATGGAAAGTTTAGCCGCCGCTTTCAAATTGTTAACGACTAGCAGGAATTCATATATCTACTGAGGAAGTCCTTCGATTGAGAGATGTTGCAAGAGAAGCGGAGAAGAAGAAGCAGAGTATTATTTTCCTACCCTGTCACCGATCTCATGTCGATTACGTTTCTCTTCAATTGATCTGTTACCGACTGGGATTGGCTTTGCCCACTGTTGTTGCCGGGGATAACCTGAATTTCCCAGTTGTTGGTGCCTTTCTACAGCGTGCAGGTAAGAGGAATCTTCTTTCCTATGCCATGATACAACTGCTGATCAACTTAGGGGCCATGTGGATTCGTAGAAGCTTTGGTGATGACATTCTGTATTCTACCCTTGTCCAGGCCTACATCGACACCTTGTTACAAGGTGGCTATAATTTCGAGTGTTTTATCGAAGGTGGGCGGTCGAGAACGGGGAAGCTTCTACCGCCAAAATTTGGTATTCTCAGTTTTATTCTTGATAGTATTCTTTCAGGTCGTGTCGAAGATGCTATTATCTGCCCAGTTAGCACTCAGTATGACAAAGTTATTGAGACGGAAGGCTACGTTACCGAACTCCTAGGTGTACCAAAGAAAAAGGAAAACCTTGTCGATTTTCTTTCATCTTCTTCCGTTCTTTCACTCAAGCTTGGGAGAGTGGATGTGCGTTTCCATGAACCCTGGAGCTTACGAGAATTCATACAAGCCCAGCAATCTCGAACTACTGGAATACCACAACAGATAGATATGAAAGCTATTGATAACCCAGCTACTAGACAAAGGCTCCTACGGACTTTAGGTTACAAAGTATTGTCAGATATCAACGCTGTTTCGGTTGTTATGCCAACTGCTTTGATTGGGACAGTGCTATTAACCCTCAGAGGGCGTGGCGTAGGAATGTCAGAGTTGATCCGACGCGTTGAATGGCTCAGCGAGCGAGTGAGAGCAAAAGGTGGTCGTGTAGCACACTTTGGTAGCACCCCAACTACAGATGTTATCCAACGTGGTCTCGAAGTCCTCGGCAAAGACCTTGTCGGACTTGTAGATGGATTACCAGAGCCAACATATTACGCCGTTGACAGATTCCAGCTGTCGTTCTACCGCAATATGACGATACATTTATTCATTACCGAAGCACTTGTCAGCGTAGCCATGTATATTCGGGTTAAACGAGGCGGCGGGCCCGATCATCAGCGTGTCTCTTATGATGAGCTACGAGATCAAGTCCAGTTCTTGTCGCAGCTATTTAGTGGTGAATTCATCTATCCAACAGAAGGGTTGGCGGCAAATCTGGACAATACTCTTCGGGGGCTCGAGTCAGATCAGGTAATTGAGCTTATTCGAGATAGCGAAGGGAAAATCACTGCTGTTGGACTTGCGGAAGTCGAGCGCGCTGCTGGTCGAGAGAATTACGATTTCTATTGCTTCTTACTATGGCCATTTGTCGAAGCATTTTGGCTTGGGGCCGTTTCCATGATGGGACTTACCCCTCCTCTTGGTCATCAAGGAGACGACTGGATAGATTTGAAGAAGGCTCAGGATGGTGCACAGCTGGTTCGTACCCATTATACTTTCCCTTAGAGCAGACTTACTAATTTTCAAAGCTCGGTAAAACACTATATCATCAAGGCGATCTGTCATATTTTGAGGCTGTAAACAAGGAGACTCTCAAGAATGCATTCTCTAGGTTTGCACAGGAAGGTATTCTTCTTCTAGGGAAGAGCCGTGATCCAAAGGTCCAACCTAAAGCCCGTTTGGCACCCGAATGGACTCCCCATCGAAATCCTGAGACTGGTAACATTGTGGCAGAGGGCAGACTGTGGGATTTCACAGAGAAAATAGCACTTTCCAGGAGGGAAGGTAAGAACAGAAGGGATGGTGCTACTGTATCAACTAGGGTTTTACGTCTCACCGATGTACTTGGGAAGGAGCTGTTTGCTACCACTGAAAGCAATGGGCAGCTTTCGGAAGAGGATAAGGAGTTATTGAAGAAGAAGCAAAGGAAACAGGCCATGCGCAATAGAGCGCATTTGTAGACTTTTTATGTGATACCAGATTCTAGTTAACTATCGTGTAATATAAAGACCTATTTTAGCATAGGGGATACCTGTCTGAGAGACATCTAATATAATTATAAGATAGTATAGAGTTTCTAAACCTCGTGGCTATATTACAACCTCATTTCAGATTCCCGTAACTGACCAAGAACGTAGTGCATGTTTTGGCACTTAGATTTAGAGGACATCATTAACTTCGAATCTCTACTTCGAATCATGGATGAAACGGGGACTCCTCCCCCTGGCCTTGAAATCACGCTAATCACCTACCTTAGCGCTCCCGCATTCACTACCATTAAGCTACTATATAGCCACAATTAAGCAACGTTCTGACATCTCAGGGTTCGTTTCTGGCTCTGTGCCGAGTATTGGCTCTCCACGGGCACATGTTGTGCCACGACGTGGCTCTCCATCTGGCGCTCGTTGCATGAGTCAAGATTACGTGGCCTTGATGATACACAAAAACTCAGTTCGTCTGGTTTTCTCTGTAGATCCCTGCCCTGGCTAGCTCAGGGTATTAATCTTGAGATTTTTGCTAATTTTGACTATTGAATTTTCCCTTTTTTTTTATGGTGAAAAAGGGCCTTGTGTGTTTTTTATATCCATGGCCCTTTTTGATGGAATTATAAAAATGAAAGCGAGATGGAGGCGAGGAAGGTGATACTTTTTTGCCATTGTTGTTGCCTGTTTTGGGTGGTGATTCGACTAGGGACAAAGAAAGAGAGAAACCGAGCTCTATTTCCTAGAAGGTTAGTATATACGATTTACTTTCAATTTCTTTGGTTACTAAAAACACTTTCTGCGAGGGGGGAAACTGGAGTTTGAGGATATAAGTTGTTCTAGTGCATTTACTTCAAAGAGATAGAGACATGGTTGTGATATTGAGCCAACATACATGATGGTTTCAAAAAGCCGTACTACTACAACCAGCTCCTTACAGTAGAGATTATTGTAAGTATAGTTTTATTCACTTTGATTATAAGACCATTCCGTATAATATCTAGGAGGATAGTAATTTTAGTTCTGAATTCAATTTTGAGTGAGGTCATTAAGTGAATTGCTGTTTGGTCTGGCATATAAAAACGGAAGGAGCTGGCCTTTGGATCAGACACCACTACCATGGTTTTCAATTAGTCAAAATACAGATATGGGCCGCTCCTTCAGTCGAAGCTCAAATATTGAATATTTAAAGATAGGTTCCTCTGCTCTTCTTCTCTCTCTGTACTCAAAAACAATCATAACGTCCGCAAAGTATACAGTCCCCTTACAGGAAACCTATACTTTTATACCTACTTAACCTTAAAACAAACCAACATAATGGCAAGAGTTGACATCTCCACCATGCTCCTCCCAGAGCGCTACCAGCTAAGAGGACACGAGAACTACGAGGTCTGGAGATTCCAGATCACCACCCTACTCGAGTCGATGGGTCTAGAGGGACACATCGACGGAGCAAATGTCTGCGTGGATTACTCCCATGCGACGAGCGTCGCAGACATGGACCCCATATACGCCCAGTGGAAAAGCGACAATTCAACCGTCAAGATGGCCATCAGCATAAACATCCATGAGGAGGGCAACAGGCTCGTCAAGGATTGCATCACGGCATCTGATATGTGGCAGACCCTGATGTCAGCGTACCGTCCACGGCGCTACGCAATCACGGAGATGAACATCATTGATCTCGTGTATATCAAGGTGGAAGATTACCCCTCGACCCGGGCCTTCATCGCTTCATTCAGGTCGATTATCGAGAACATAGAGTCCTCCTCCTACTCATGCCTGCCTTCTATCCTAGACGAGACCTTGTTCATTAAAGCTCTTCAGGGGAAGTATCCGGAATGGGCACGGATGCAGCTTAGAGGCATCAAGCGTGGATATCTGGACAGCCTTAATGAGCTCATTGAGAGCATTGAGAGCTTGGAACGAGACAATGAGGATTCTGCTGATTCAGAGTCCAATGAGACGAGATAAATGGCAACAACTTCTGGGAGTGTTGAAAGAGGCCTAAATGTCCCTCCACGTGAATTTTGCAGGTGGTGTTAGGAGTTCATCATGTAGTATAATTGTAATCCCTAATGAGATCAAATTATATGAAGTCAGTCAACTATTAATGTTAGATACGAGCCAAAGTGTATCCATGAATGGTGTATTTTCTAAATCCTTGGCAAGTACCGTATTCACAGCAGTGCTTGGCACAGTACAGAATACAAGCGAACAAGAAAAGGGGGGAGCCCAATAATCACAGACCACACCAGAAAACCTAGAAACAGAAAACAACAAAACAAAGACACATACATCACTACGATGACGATGAAAAAAAGGTACATAAATAAAGCTCAATGACAAAAGAGTTCGAGCCATACAGGCTTGACAGCTTTGTATGCCCTACATCTCCCCTAATATCCGGTGACAAAAGTACCAATGGGCTTGGCTCCTCTTATTACCCCAGGATAATGGCAATTGGCTTGACCGTTAGACAATAACGGCGCTTCTTGCTGCTTCGATATTAGGATATTGCTTAGTTGGGATTATATGGAAGCGAACATTGACTGGGATTGCGAGCAGCGTAGGCCAAAGGGAGGGTGGAATGCTTGGTATTTTCTTTCAACTTGGTTATTCACGTAGAATTGGCACTTTGAATTGCGTTTTAGTTTAAGTTTATGGTATTCTATTCCTTTAGGGAGCATGTAGTCTAAGATATACTATGCTAATGGTGTCAGAATTCCAGATTTTATGCAATCTCTTGAACTTGAATGCGATGCAATGCAAGAATGACTACTAGCGCAAATTATGCTAGATAATACCTCCGCACTATGCCTTCATATGCAGTCTATCTATGGACCTGAAGTGAAAAATCCAACCCGGGTATCATGTGATATGCAGATGCATGGTGGTTCCAGTCTATATATGATGCTAATCATAATATCTCCCCTCAGCGAAGGATCGGGTGGATATGCAACGCCGGTAATGCAGCACTCATGCGATTGATAATGGTGTAAGCATACGTTCTATATGCAGAATATGGTCAAAGCTTTGCCAATTCTTGACCATGGCAGCCTGAATTGTCATCAGGTAAAGGCGGCCATAGTATTCTGGCAGTGGTTGATTTTAGGTCGATCTCTTGAGAATTTTGAGACAGATTCTGGTTGACCTGCCCTTGAGCTTCTTGACAATCAATGTTGTTATCTAACGACCTAGTTAGTAATCTATTCTGGCACTGAGGTGAATATTTCGACTTACAAAGTTTATAGTAGAGGTACCTTGCTATTTTCAACCCAGTACAAACCATAATCCCATACCACCCCATACAAGGATCCAGCCTGGCCAGAAGATTACCAGGATCAGGCCATTTCCTCCACCAAGCAGGGTCGTCCAAACCTCATAAGCGATCTTCTTCCTCAGTGGCTGCAAGGCCTTCCAGCTCAGACTCCAGCCCAGGGAAGCAGCCTTGCCGGACTTCCTGCATACGAGGCATGATGCATAGAAGCTCTGGATCAAAACGATTAGACTTAACGAGAGCAACTGGCGTAGAAGAAGGCCCGAGAGGATATAAGACCTAAAAAGGAGGAAGAAAGTGGTTGTGCGTATGACTTGCTGCAGCGCTTGAACGAGGTAGAGGGAAGACGTGAAAGCCGGAGCTAGGAGATTGGCGATATTGACTTGGACGGCTTTAGGAGGCGAGGTCATAGGAGAGGAGGGAGCGGACTGGGTGGTTATAGTGGTTGTTATGGTCGACATTTTGGAGGTATGAATGGAATTGAGAATAATACTTTTTTTTCCTTTTCTCTTTTTGTTACACGTACAGTTGCAGGTGCAGGTGCGCAAACAATATTAAATATTGAACGAGGCTGTAGAAAGACTGGACAGAGGAACTAGCTAGTCGAGCCCGAGATCCTTAATTGTTCGACGAATATTTGACGTATGCAGTCAAAAAATAAATAGAGTCACGAGCGGGTCAATCTCTCGTGAATATAATCCAAGTGAATGAATTATATCATGATTGTTGCAGAGAAATGGTTAACAGTATCACGGCATCTTCGAGAGAGTTCGAGGGCAGTGGGGGCAGGTTCTGGATAAATATGCACCGCATGTGGGTTGATCCCTCACCAGCCCCACTGCGCCATAGTGCCCCTCCATCTCCTCCATCCTTCGTCCTTCGTCCTTTGGGATGGGGACTTCATAGCGAGTATTGCTCCCTCAAACTATCGCAGCCGCCTGCAACATCACTTGCAGCGATGGTAGGAGAGGAAGGAATGAACGGGAGACTCAGGCCTTCCAACGTGTGTTGAGCGCTGGGTTTGCATTGGCGCGCTCTGTTTTGCTGAGGTTTCCGCCTCCGTAAGTCTCCGCGAACTTAAAATCCAACCGCAGCCAATCAGCGAGGCAGCAGCCACGATTGGCAGGTCACCAGATCTGGCACCCGATCTGACTGCAGCGATGCTTTGGGGGCAAAAAAGCTTTCGAGTCGTGCGGCATCTGAGGATCGATACGGCGTGAACCAGTTGAAGGAGCACGCTGAGCTGCAACGGCCACCAGGGGACGCAGGAGCAACAGACGAGCAACAGACGCGCCAGAGAGCTCTGTTGGGGCTTGCGAGGGGTTCCGGCACGCTGGGTTGGGGCCCGTGGGAATAGCCACTGCACCCATTGGCGGCTTGCCCCAGGGGCCCGTTGCTAGCGCGGGGTCATCTGGGCCAGCCGTGATTGGGCCGACCGTCGCAATGAATGCAGAAAGGGTCTCACGGCTGCGAAAGCAATACTGCAACTCCAGTGACACCTGCACTCGACGAAACCATAAGCTGTAAGTGGGGAGGCATACAGACGAAGATTATCTGTATTGGGGGATTATGCTGCAACTGCAGATTTTTGCTGCATCTATCTATCTCTCGTCGCATATGGCTGCCCAATTGCCAAGGCCCGCGGGATTCCGTATTCAGGTCTTGAGTCCAGGGCCTGGGCCAGACTCGCCTCTTGTTATTGTGTTGCACTGGTGCTTCCGGCCCTCGGAGACATTGTGGAATGTTGGGCTGGAGTGTGTGTATGTGAATGTTTTTTGCCCCAGCTCCAACCTCTGGCAATGCTCTTGAGCGTGCTTGATTAGTCAAGCTTTATCATTATTGCTAGTTGAAGACACCTCATTGTTGGAAGCTCATGCTATATCCACCTGTATTCTCATCCTTGACCATCTTGAAGTTCTCAGTCGACAAGCCGAACGGTCTCAGGATACCATTTCCGAGCTAGTAATAGTGTTGAGCCAATTTATACCAATTCGCACTAAATTAAAGTCGGGGAAGACTTACCTCCTTCAACTTCCCCATCATCTCCCCCATCTCCTTCTCCTGCGCAGCCTTGATCCTTGGTGGAAGCTCCCGCAGCTGTCTCTGAACCAGCTTCTTCTCTCCATCCCCTAAACTGCTCATCTGCGACAGTGTCTTGAAATCTAGATCGTGGCGTTCAGTACTCAAAAGCATCATTTTGTATATGAGAGGTTACCAAAGTACCTTCTTCGGCGCCCTGCAAGGCTGCCCACCCTCCTTGTGCACTTCGAGCCCTGGCTCGCCTCATGAGGGCCTTTCCTTTTATTCTCTCCATATCGGCTTTTCGTCTTCCTGCCTCAGAAGTATCCTCCGCCTTTGTAGCCCCCTCGCTTATGATTTCTTCATCGGCCTCTTCTTCCTGCTCTTCTTCCTTTTCTTTTCCGTCTTCCTGCTTCTCTAGCTTTTCCAACAAGTCGATCGACGTAGTGGCAGATTTTATGGTCTCCTTCCAGTCTTCAAGCTTCAGATAACAGGCGGCCACATTGCTGTGTAGTACAGAGAGATCGTAGTAGAGGTAATTCGGACATGTTGAGAGCGCCTTGTTGTATGTCTCTATCGCTTCCTTCAACGAACCTTTACCAAAGAGATCATTCGCAGTTGATTTCAGCTCGTTTGCTTCGTTGAGAAGTGACTAGGCACAGGCCTTAGCTATCTTGACACATGCATATTCGAGATTGTCCATTGGAGAACATGCTTACGGCTTCTTCATCAGGAGAGAACTTAATGATCTCTTCTGGCTCCTTCGTAGAATCATCCTTCTTTGCGTTTGGATCCTTCGGTTTGCGCTCAAACCGTTCCGTGCGAGATGACATGTTGAAAACTACAAATATTTTGGAATTACCGTAATCTTGGTGCAGCCTCGTCACCAGGAAACCCGGCATGCGGAAATAGCCCCGCCCTGCCAAGCCTTGATAAAATGCCATACCCCGCGAATTCCGTTTTGCCTATCTATACCCCCCTAAGATAAGTGAACGCACAGTGTAAGGAGCTCTGCAAACAATGGGTTCCACGAGAACAGAGTAAGTCAAATTGATACCCTTCTCAAATCCATTCTACATACTTCAAAACTCACCACTCTCTACCCGTAGCTTTCCTCCAGTAAGAGCATGTCTCTTCGACATGGACGGCCTCCTCCTTGACACCGAAGACAAATATACCATCTGCACGAATGCCCTCCTCGCAAAATACGGAAGACCTGATCTCCCATGGTCCATCAAAGCAAAACTCCAAGGCCGGCCAGGGCCCGCCGCAGAAAAAATCTTCCACGACTTCGCGCAATTGCCCGTTTCTCTGGACCAGTACCGCGAGGAGTTAAAAGAGAAACAGAAGGAAATATTCCCAAGCAGCCAGCCATTGCCAGGTGTGGAGAAGCTCTTGAGTGATTTAGATAAGGCTACCACTGCTGAAGGGTCCGGGGCAGGGAGGAAGGTCCACATCGCCCTTGCGACGAGTAGTCATGAGGGCAATTTCAAACTGAAGACCAACCATTTGGAAGAGCTGTTTAGTGTTTTCCCTCATCATCGTAGGATCTTGGGTGACGATATACGGATCAAGCCAGGGCGAGGGAAGCCGTTTCCTGATATCTATCTGCTTGCTCTTGAATCCATCAACTCAAGCCTGGAGGAGGGAGAACCGCCGATTACGCCCGAGGAGTGTCTTGTGTTCGAAGATAGTGTGCCCGGTATTGAAGCTGGACGGAGAGCCGGGATGAGAGTGGTTTGGGTACCGCATCCGGAGTTGTTTGTTGAGTATCAGGGCCGGGAAGACGAGGTCTTGGCGGGGTTGACTGGGGAGTGTGGAGACGTGGACATGCACCAGGTTGGGAACATTGGGGATGGGTGGGGAGTGAAGTTAACTACCTTGGAAGCGTTCCCCTATGAAAAATACGGCATCGTTGTGCAGGCATGATAGAATATAGAGGATCTAGACTGGTTCATTGGTTTTCGATAGCATTTAGCGTTTAATTTGTAAGGTATATATAATCCGAGATAAAAACAAGATATCCCGTCGTAAAACTTATGGTATTAGTGGTAATGAAGATCTAAGTATCTCTATATATACTACATCCTTACTGATGCTATGCCAGTCATCCTTTCGATATACTCTGTCCAAAACAATGAACACAATCTAGGAAAAGAAGAATGCGTTTCCTCCCGCATCTCTCTTGATTTCCTTCTGGTAATTTTTCTCCGGATCAAACTCCTGCCAAACGCTAGCAGGATAAATATGCTTATTTCGTTCGTACCATCTTCTGTCAACTACTTTGGTGAATGTCGGATCGTCATCTACTCCCTCGAGGTTTGTGTATTCTGCTTCTTTAGCCTGTTTTGATTTCGCAGAGGGTCTGGAAAGAGGATTGTAGCTGTCCAGATTGCTCGAGCTAGAATCAGATTCTTTGGTAGACTGTGGGGGATCGGAGCTGTAGTCGAACAAACGTTGGTTGTTTGGTCCGACTGTCTTATTGATGATGAAGTAGTAAAAATCATAATGCTATATCCATGTTAGCTTTTCGCAAGAGATGTCTATAAATCCAGACTCAGCAGACTTACATGAGGAATAATTATGCTTCCTCTAACCAACATTAAGTCGTCAACTCCAACTCTTGCCCATTCTCTTCTAGCATTTGCCTTCTCGCCGACGCCTAACTCCGCGCCCACTTTTCTGCTCTTATCTAGAAACACCCAAACAAAGTCTCCCTTCTTCACCTTGCACACTCCACCGGGTATATTTGTGCCATCGTAAAATACAAAGGGTATGCAAATCTCCGTCGCCTTGACCGCCTCTTGAATTACCAAAAACTCTTTGCGCAATGATTCCCTTGTCTGCGCCTCTCGTAATAACGCCGATTTTGTGAGCGCTTTAGGAATGACATTAACGGAAGCGTTTGCTGCTATTTTGGATTTTGACTGAGTCCCTTGGCTTGCAGAGACACCAGGAGTAGTTGATCTTCTGGGAGAAGCTGGCACTGAGTTTGAATCCTTAGGTGTAGGCGCCACATCTGTATTTTCACTAGCACCTTCTTCGTCTTCTACATCAAATGAGAGCTTTGGTGTGCCAACCTTTCGCTTCTTTTTCTTCACGATGGAGTCTTTAGGAGTAGAGGCACTGTACTATATCCATCAGCTGTTATCTAGCTATACCGTTGCCTTGAGTACTAACCCGTCAGGTGTCACCGCCCCAGGAGTTCCACGTCCGCTTCCTCCACTGAGCAGCGCATCTTGCGCATCTCGCTCCTTTTGCTCAAGAACTTCTGCGCGCCGCTTGCGGAAATCTGAAAGCGCGACAAGACCAACAGTCTGTGTGCTGAGAAGATCTTCTGCGGTTTTTGATTGAGAAGTGAATCGTGGGTTTGGTGTTGATGCGCCTGATGAAGGATTGGAAGCCATGTCACATTGATGTTGCTCCAAGATTAGAGCTATTGCGATAAAACTTGAGGATCCAGGCACGAAATTTAAGTTGTGGCGCATGAAGACTGATCGGCACTAATTATGAGGCTTTTGTGGGGTTAGGAGGTGGCTTGACAGTTCTCCCCCCTATTAATGTGACTGAGGACATGGGTCTCTGGAGTGACATGGACACTTAAACACCACTACACCCCAACTAAAAATGCAAAACTATTGTATTAGACCGATATCAAAATTAAAAATTAATAATGCCTGGAGAGTCTTAAAACAAAAGAAATGTCTTTCAAGGCCTTTGTTGAAGAAATCAGTGGGATCCTTAGAAATTAGAATCTATGCCATCTCCTCCATGTGTCCAAATTATCATCTGTTCGTAAAAGAATATTCTATGGATATCATTGTCATCTACCAATAGACTCCTTGCTGTGCAATTCAAAACCAGCCTGATTCAGAATAAGAGCCAACTGCGGTAAGAGAACCGCATCAAAAGTTAGAAAGATGCAGAAGTTAACTGGTTGTCGTCTAATGGCAATGCTAAAGTGATATAACAGTTCCCAAGTTGTTAGATACTGAAATTTTATTCGAAAGAAACACGTCAACCCGGTCGAAATGCAGAGATGAACATGTTTTGTTGAACTAGTGAGTGGAGTGGTGCGCCAAAGCCAAGAACGAGTGTATGCTGAGTAGCTGCAGAGAGGCGATTTAATGATATTGCTTTACTGAACGCAGAATTCAAGATTGAAGTTCCATAACATCCCCTTATTCCAATCATTAGAGTTCTGTAAAATCACTGATGCCAAGGTCTCCAAGATGGTATCCAAAAAGGCCGAATGGGTTGTCGATTGTACCAAGCGCCTCATTGTACAGCTGGTTTCCTTTCGTAGAGAACAGGCAAACACTACTCCGTTCGAAATTTTGCTTACCGCTCTCTAAGATGTCTCCACGCTCTAGCGCCAGTTGGACCAAGGAAGGGAATAGTGCCGTGATATGCCAATTCGTGTGGTAATTCTTAGTGAAGAATAGAAATGTGCGGCCAATAAGATTAGGCAGGCTCGGGTGGAACCAGTCGTCGAATCTCAGGTCCTCGTTGTATGCTCTAGCATATGTGCGTAGTTCTTCAAGAGAGAGATTTTGAGCATGTCTTTTGCTAACCCCAAGAATGCGACAAATAGTTTCCTTATATTGGTGGTCGTCCAGCTGCGAACTTTGTCCGGATATAATGTTTCCAGTGTACGTCCTCTTACTCCGAGTCATAGCTCCAGCGGAACCGTATCCGTCCATCACGTTGCTAGCCTCTGGAATATACTCATCGTCGTCGTCATAATCATTATCGGTGCATCTACCATTATTCATATCAAAGTTCTTTCGTTTGCGTCCCCTTTTGCTTTGTTTCATTGGCTGCTCACCGGAGACCTGCGCAGAACGACGTTTTCTGGTTCTAATTGGTGCGTCTTGAACTTGATATGTTGGCGGTGACTGGCTTGCTACTTCTTCTCCATCCTCAGACTTCTCGGGGCTTGTTTCTGACTTCAACCTTTGTAGATCTGCTACTCGGATACCGAGACGTTCCGCTGTCCGGCCAATCTCGTTTTGTCCGTCGCGTTTTCCATTGATAATCTTATTGTTGCGCTTCAGCTACAAAGTCGATTAGAAAATGAATATCCAGTCAGATTTTAGCCAACCGTATCACATACCTGGAGTTCAACCTTTGGAGCATCGACAAGGCGATGAATGTATGAAGGATCTAAGATAGATTTGCACATCGCTTTAGAGATCTATTCATAAGGAGTCAGTACAAAGAGGCAAATGCTGAGGTAGGTGAGCTTACTCTACATCCTTCAATGATGGCATTCATACGAGCATCAAATGTAGGATACACATCTACACCTTCTCTCTTTCCCATATGATGTGCGTCAACCATAGATACACCAAGCTGTGCGTCGCGGCAAGAAATCTTTATGCGAATTAGCTTCCAAGCGCTGGAATTATATGTCGAGGGACTCACAAATATTTCCCAACAAGCCATTTCTATCGCTTGATCTGGCCAAGCTCCTTCCCTCATCTTTCTGACAGAGACGGCCTCAGCACCATTCTTTCCCGTCTTATCTATGACATTCGACGTATTTTTCATCGCATCAAAGAGTCTGTTAATATATACACGCTTCTGTGATGGATTCGTCGGGCACCCGGAGTCGCACTTTGCTCGAATAAGTCTGTCACGCTCGATGGTAATACGCTGCCCAACAGCTCTAAGGTAACTGTCTTCGTCCGGAAATATCCCTATTCTGTGTTCATCAACATTCCTTTTTCCTACATTTCTGCCACGGGGGAGAACAGGATTTTGGCCCCCAAGAACATCTTGACTTTTGACACTCAATGAGGGCTCTAATCCATCATTCGACTCGGCTGCTAATGGTGCTTTAGATGGACCAAAAATCAGGTGGGCATTGGGGCCTAGAGAATTGTAGTCAAAAGCTGGGTGAAACTGAGAGACTAAGAGCTGCTGTGGCAATCCAAAGTTTTGTTGGTTCTGCTCCTTCCGAGAAGCAACCAATTCTTCATGAAACTTGGAAAGTACCTCTTCTGGAATACCAGAGTGCTGCTGAGTTTTCTGATCATTAGGATTATTAAATAAGGCCGGATCAATGTAATCATCAAAATTCACATCTTGCTCCTCTCCTGAACAACCTATATCACCAAATTCTACCACATTTTCACCAGGAAGTGGGAAATCATGTTGCTTGAATTGCGTTGTAAGAAAGCTGAAGTCTGGTTCTATATCCCGAGGACTGACTCGTGGATACACATAAGGCATTGATGGGGTTCCAAGTATTGGTGGTTCAGGGTAGCTGCTGAAATCAATAGAATCCTGACCTAGGTTCCATGGGAAGGGATCAGAAGTGGACTCGTTGGCATACAATGGATCGCATGCAGAGCTTTCTGCAGAATCAACTTGAGGACAACCAGGGCTATACATTGGGAACGGCCGCGTTCTCAATAGCCCCAATTGATCCGGCTCCATTGCAAGACGTGGGGACTTCCCCACAGGAAGAATAAATCAGTAACTAAAACATTATGATGTTAGTTGCATTATCAGGATTGGTGTAAGGAGACTATGATAGAGTTGATAGGGAACAGGCCTCCCTGTTTCTCAGCAGGTACAAGGAGCTATTTCATAAATGATATCATGGTAAGAATAAATGAGAAATGGTGACAGACTCAAATGCTGACTGCGTAACGCAGTTGAAGTTCAAGGAGAATAGTGTATATGTCGTGGTTGGTTCTCTGAATACGGGTGCCGTGGTCGGCCAGAAGCTAAGTGCCAGTGGATAGTGATAGGTAATTGAAAGAGAGTTGTGATACTCCAATGTCTAAAGAGATTAGAATATTACGATACGATGCAAAAAAGTGTCAAAATGTCAACGAGAGGGTTATTCTTTAAATAGGCACCCCAATACCGTACTCTATATTCACTATATTCACTATATGCCATTGATCTAAATGCAATGTAGCTTTTCCATTCATATGATGACAATGAAGTAAAATGGCGAAAACTATAGCGAGCTATAATAGCATCTACAAAAGGAAATTCTGAAGTTATTACTAGCCAACTAGGGAATTGTCAAAATAAGCGGGGCCTGATATTGGAACGTCAATAGGACAACAATAGCAGCTAGAGGCTGAATTAAGGCTAATAATCATAGTCAGAGCCTATTGCAAGAAAAAGTGACAATAGTACAATATCATGATCCCTGCTACTCGGATGATACTGTTCAGTTAACGCACTCTCTAAACCAGGCCTCATCAACTTCGATGAATGGCTCAAATTCAACATCACTTTTGGACATATAACCGAAAATATAGGAAATAGCGAAAATGTAATAAGAAGTCGCATCCTCTAGATGAGCTATATTACTATATAGATGCTTCTGTATGGAGTCATTATCGATCTAGCTCAAAAGGTTTTCAGAGCACAATGGACATCTGGCTTCGCCACATGACTGGAACAGACATACGAATTAGATCCGTTATTCCTCCGAATATTTCTGCGCAAACTTACAGGTTTTAATGAAGATGTTACTTTAATAACCCCCTTCAATAAAGATATCATGTAGCCCAGAAATCAAAGTTAGCCCCTCTGGTGTAAGGAAGGACATGCTGGTCGCTAAAATCCTCTAATCCGTATCTTCCAAAAGATCATCGCCTTTCCAGACACGCGACTTGACTGGAAATACGAATTCGTAATGAAGACCCCATATATTTTAGAGACGACTTACACAAACATCACGATATCATTAGGTTCATTAATGAGAACCCATACAGCCATATGATTTGTCCGGACTCCAGACTCCGATTCCCTACAGTGTATGCAAGTGCCACATGGCGGATTTTGTCTCATAGGTCCCATCACCAATTTCGCCTTCCGCCCCGGCCTCTGCCAAAGTTTCCACCACGGTTTCGTGCATCTCCTCCTGCCATCATGTTTTGGTCGTAGCCAAAGCCCATCTGTTGGTTTTGGCCCTGACCAAATCCTCCTTGACCTCCAAAACCTTGTCCTTGATTTGCAGCACCTGTAGCTCCCGCAGCAGCCGCCTGGTTGCCCTGCATTCCAGCAAACATTGCCGCTGGGTCCATCTGGGTTGGGTCTATACCGGAAGCCATCATTTGCTGCATCATTGCTTGCATCTCTGGTGGAATTCCCTCCATTCCGGGCATGGGTGGTAACGTTGCTCCTCCCGCAGCTGGCATCCCGGGCATCCCAGGCATTCCACCCATAGCCATCATCATATTTAAATCTTCGAACATCTTCTTGTTGTTTGCCGCGATTTTTTCTTGATTATATTCTGCCCGAAGCGATTCTTGTTTGCTGGCGTAGAGAGCCCATGTAAATTCATCGAATCCATAATTGAAGTAATCGGTAATGTCTGTCCCTGGCCTTCTCCATGGTTTATCATTTTCACCTAGGTCTGAAAAATGGTAAGCCAGGTGGTTCATTTCAAATATTTATAGAATATTACCTTCATCAATATCAACCTGTGTAATCGGCTTCCCTGCAGGCTCGTAGATGGGTTTGGCGTCAACATCAATTTTAGAAGTCGCAATGCCTGGCAGATCGGCTCCCGAGACAGGCTTTGCCGATGTTTCCTTCTTTGCCGCTACGGGCTTGGTGGGGGCATCATTGGAAGTGGTTCGTTGGGGAATATTTCGAATCTCATTATATCGCGATTGTCTATATGGTTAATAGTAAAATAGATATATATGGGGCAATGTAACTCTTACGGTGGCGGAGCGGCTTTTGAGCCATCTTTCCTTTCAGTTATTATATCAATATCTGAATCTTCTTCTTCGTCCTCTTCTTCCCCCTCCTCCAAGTCTCCTTCTTCCTGCTTGGGTGCTTGAGCTTGAGAAGTCTCTTCGGATTGGTGCTGTTGAGTAGTGGGCTCTATAGGTTCCTCGGGGGCATAAAAATCATCATCTTCGTCAATATCCATATTGAAATTCCAATTGAACCTTTAATATAGAACGACACTTGCATGCAATTGCAGTACCGTATATTTCGATGGTTGGCCTTATGGCGGAGGTTCAGTTAAACATTACAGGGGTAGCAAGCAACCCTGCCAGTTTCTCGCTTAGCGCGTTCTCTGGCGCGCAACTTCCCTTAGTTCGTCACTTCCCTAGCTCTACAAATTTGAGAGCGTTGGTCCGGTAACATGGCATTCGCTCGATCTGCAAGTGGTCCGGGAGGACTGAGCATCAACACCACTTCTGCCAACTCCTTGTTGTAAGTTTTCTCTCTTCACCCTTCCAATCCATCCAATGCAGTTCTCAAATTTCAACTATACCGTTTAATCCTCAGGGGACATAGCTAATACGCTGCTAGTGGCTCAGGCAGTACAGCTCCCGCGACCGCAGGAATGTTTGGAAGCACGGCGAATAAGCCATCTACCGGCCTTTTTGGCTCCACGGCTACTCCTTCAGCGCCTCAAACCGGAGGGTTATTTGGTGCTGCAACAACTACGGCAACCGGTCAGCCTCAAACCGGTGGTTTATTTGGTCCTACAACTGCAACACCCAGTCAGCCGCAGGCAGGAGGATTGTTTGGGTCAGCTACTACCCAACCTCAGACTGGAGCGACTTCTGGCGCAGCTACATCGCAGCCAACTCAAACTGGTGGACTTTTTGGGGCACAAACTGCTGCAAGTCAGCCCCAGCAATCGACAGGAGGTCTCTTTGGGGGTAGTACCGCAGCTCAGCCTGGTCAGAGTGGTGGGCTGTTTAGCGGATTGAATGCACAAAACCAGAATAAGCCTGCGGCAACTCCTAGTTTATTGTAAGTTTGAACCTCTCAAATTTCCATTGGCGCCGCGTCTGACGCGCAGTAGTGGTGGCCTAGGAAAACAAACTCAACCTGCTGCTCAGTCTACTAACCTAGCCGGAAGCACACTTGGTGGAGGTCTCACTCTGGGGCAATCGACTAATCAACAGAATCAAACTGTTCCTGGAGTCCGAATAGATACCACAAACATCCGTAGTACCACTCGATTCAATGATCTTCATGAAGACCTTCAGAAAGAAATCATTGCGATTGATGATATGATTCAAGGCCAGATAAAGTTAAATAACGAGTGCGAAGCGATCATCCCCTCTCATGGCTCTCAGTTGTCAAATATTCCGAACGACGTCGACTTTGTGACTCGAAAAATAACTGGTGTTGAGAACGCATTAGAGTCAGATGCAGAAGCAATAGCTCATCTTCGCAACTTAATCAAAGTGGACGCAGAAAATGCCAAACTTAGCTTCAAAGCCATTGATAACTTGAAACTACCGCCACAGTATCATAATACAGGAATCTGGTCGACAAAGTCAGCACCACCAGGTGGTCAAAACGGCGCTGAGGCTGAATCGCAAAGCTTGGTCGGACTTTTCTCAACAACCGCCGACGAGTTATCTACAACTCTTGCAAAATATCAGAGCAATATCACCGAGATAGAGCAACACCTCCGTATTGTAGAAGCAAACAGTGCCCAGCAGATCAATGCTTTAATATCAAGACGGAATGGGGCTGGAAATAACCAAGAAAATCCAGTGCAAGAATTGGCTGAGACTTTAAGAGATTTTGAGCAGAGTATCCTAGGTGTTGCCAGCGATGTGGGGGCCCTTAGAGAGCGTGTTCAAAGTCTACGGCTTGGAGGGTTTGTCAACAGTCAAAACAGTAGATCAATGAGTGGGAAGAGGAGCGGGATTTATTAATTATAATCAACTTGAATTGGAAAGACTTTCGTCATCATTTTTCAGTATAGGAGTTTGGTGTTCTGGTCGCTTACATTATAAAGGGGGCTTACTTTTTATGAGCAAATGCTGAGAACTATAGATACCATAGGGAATAATTCTCTGGCTGTTTTGACACATAAAATCAGGCAATAGTTTAGGTAAAAAGCATCTGGAAAAGAATATTCGTGATTTGAACATGAGGAGGCATACTTGTCATTAATATTTTGCATTGGAAGATGTTTGTAAAACCAGTTAGCTTAAAAAGGCCGGGGTCTACCGAGTGGTTCATGATTAACTTGCGTTTATTTATCAAAGTAGGTCTGAACGGCCTGGGTTGAAACTTCAGGCCATCAAGGGCTTATCAAGATTCAACTATGCACTCTTTCTTCCAACTGTCCAACGCCACCTCCACCAACCGAAAATGGACGAACCTGCAAGTGACGGATGTGATATTTCCCCTCGCGAGTACGCTCTTTCCAACGGATTAGCTCTTGATCACCTTTATAATTCACTTCCATTAGCCCAGCTTCAGGAGCTCCGAAACCAAGACTTACACACTTCCAACATCGTACAGTTCGATCCGGCGGTGCCTCCAGAATTCACAATCAAGATCGACGTCGACCGCGGCCTGACAGTATCAAGGGAGGCCGTGACATTTCTAGCAAATATAGAAGGGTACTACAAGCCTGGTGATGTCGAGCAGCTCGTCCTGCCACTCTTGGAACAGAGAACCAGAAGCGGATTGAAAATTGACCTGCCACTTTTGAAAACCGACCATAATACTGATTGCAGAAGTTTTAGAGACAGAGATGGCTTTGAAACTCGACTTGTGGATATCAAATTGCCCATGGAAGTTGTGGATAGTGACAAGAACGAAGGGCTTATATGGCCCTCCAGATATGAGAGTCTATCCTTTGATATTATTGCGGATCTAAAAGAAGAGAAACTACCAGTGATGCGAGAAACAGTTCAATACCTACAAATTATTTGTAAATCAGCCTACGACGAGAAGGCAGAGAACTTGTTCCGGCAAATGGAGACAAAGTACCGAAAAGTGAGCTTCTTTTCAGACTCAATAATAGTTTCAACACCAATTCTAACAGGCTACCACAGCTCCATGCCCTAGATCCTGTAACGCCACCACTTCAACCTATGAACCTGCCACTATCACCATATGAACCGTCTTCCCCAATATGTGACATCCCATTGCTGTCTGACCCGCCGTCACTTATAAAAGAAGATCTGAATATCATAGAGAAGAGCATATTAAGTCAAGATAACCAAAACTGCATATCCACTACAGCTCCAGGGGATCAGAGACAGCAGACTTCTCCAATCGCTAGTGTTGCTGATGAAGTTCCAAAATTGGGAACTTTTCACTCCCCTTTAGCCTCTCTTGATAATAGCTCATCACCTACTGCTAATGACCAACATCTAAGAAAAAAGCAGCTGAAAGTTGAAGGACCGTTAACCCCGCCTCTGGTTTCCAATATTCCAATTAAATCTGTTACATTTAACGACGTCGTTGAGCAGATGTTACTCGATCCATGGACATATGCAACTCCGGAGGTAGGTATGCAAACATTCTTTGAAGAAGCGTTAGCTCCTCTAGCCGAACAGGCAAACAGAGAAATCGAGCAAGAGAGGTTACTTGAAGCTGATGCGCTCGGTCGTGTCAAGATTCCAATCATGGATTTCTTGTTGGCCGAGCCTGAATGGAAGAAGTTCCAAGCTTGCAAAGGTACAAGTGCCCTGGCAAAGTTACAAAAGCGTTTGATCCAGAACTCAACGCCAAATATACCTGTGGACTGGGTTACGATCGTACCGCCAAGCTTATTACGGTGGAATCCCTTCCAGCACGACTTGGGGAAAGCGGTCCTCAAAGAAGATGTTGATGAAGGTGATGATATATGGAAGACATATGTAGGAATTGGAGATGAGAATATGATAATTGAGAGCTCAGATCTAGCCTGGAAACGACCCGGTTTACGGATTGTCAGAGAGGATGAAAGCGAAGATGATGAACTAGAGCCTGCACTACTTCAGAGTAACGACATTCAAGATGCGCCGCGTCCGGTCAATATCCGCAAGGCAGATGCGGAACAGCAAATAGCAAGTACGAGAATGCCACAGGCCAAAAGGAATCGAGCAGTGAGCAGTAGTGATACACAGAGCAACAAGTTTCAAAAACACGTAACTGAGAAACATGAGAGCGACCGGATAGGAGAGTCTAGTAGTATTGCAACAGTGAATAAAGCCCAATCGGGTCAGTTGACAGATACAAACAGTCTCCTCGGACGAGCTTTCTCAGAGTCCGACGCCCTCGATAACTTTCTTGAGTTACGAGGTATTAAAAGACAGAAGCTAACAAGCAGCACATATTTTCCTCCAAAAAATGTGAACCTAACGCCGAAAGAGAAATATGAACAGCCAGTGGAAATGCCACAGCAAGCTCATAAAAGATCTCTGACAAAGAGCGTGTTACTACCTGCCCCTGAAATCTCTATGCCAGCTATACCAATAACTATCATCGTTTCATGTGGACTCCTCAGATATGATCGTGCGTTACTCAAAATGATTTCAAATTCGATATCTTCCTTAGTTATCATAGAACGGGAATTTGACAAATTCACCACATCCTCCAAAGTACTAAACGTTAACTCACCCCCTATCTCGTCACTCTCCTCTGAAGCTGATATCATTATTTCTCCGTCAGTAGGAATCATACTTACCACACTTCAAAAGATCCAGCAAAAGCCACTTCCGGGACAGAAATCTAGATCAACTATCCTAGACCATTTAGAGAAAGTAAGCTTGAAGTATGAGAAGTTAATTGTCTTTGTTAGTGAAGGGCGGGATGACGAAATGACCAGCGGTTTTGAGGAATACAACTGTCTTGCTTTTACCGAACTCGTATCGTTTACCTTTAAACTTGATACCGATATCATGGTTTACTTCGTTGGTGGCGGTCAAGAGACACTATCAAAATGGATAGCGAGCAGTATAACACAACACCACTTTGCCAGAGACCCGGACCACGAAACGCCCCTTTTGGAAGAAGAAACGCACTGGGAACTATTTCTTCGCCGAGCTGGAATGAATTCCTTTGCTGCGCAAATAGTTATTGCTTATTTGAAATCCCCAAATATTACCGACTCTTCCATGGTCAATAGTTCGGCTTCATTAGGCTTGGCTGCCTTCGTAACCATGACCAGAGAGCAAAGAGCTGCTATGTTTGAGCGAATTCTAGGCGGCAAAAGAGTATTAAATAGAGTCAGTGATTTAATTGATGCTACGTGGACTTGAAGGAGAGATAATCTGTTGAACTACTTGGGCTTGAATCGA
The DNA here is from genome assembly GCA_021399445.1 of Xylogone sp. PMI_703. Lineage (NCBI taxonomy): Eukaryota > Fungi > Ascomycota > Leotiomycetes > Xylogone > Xylogone sp. PMI_703. The sequence goes on from JAJTUQ010000004.1 coordinate 5,576,292, forward strand.
GCTTCCAGTATGCTAATACTTACTCTAAATAGCCCACACTTTCAACGTGTTGTCTACTACATAATGTGATCGTTCTTCCTCAGATGAATCATTGTCATCCGCCTCATCTCTTTCCCCGCTCTCAAAAACACCGTCTCCGGATTTCCTCTGTCCTGAGCATGTGGCTATAACAACGCCTGAACTATGAATAGTCGTTGAACTTATGGGATCTATGGCATGTTAACAAAGTATCAAAAGCGAAGATTTACTCTGACATACCTTTGGATGCCTCAAAGCCCCAGGATGGGGTTATAGCTCCCTCAGTCTGAAGTAGGTCGTACCAGATATTCACACGGCCATCCGTACCTCCAGCCCAGACTTCCATCCCGTGTGGCCCTTCAAATACGTCCAGACCTAGTCTTTGATTTGTATCCGCGTTTCGTTCCTCTATCCAACTAAGTAGTTTCCCGGTAACTCTAACATCATAACACAAAGCCCCCATACTCTTTCTCTCAACCACAATCAGATATCTTCCACAGGGACTCCATACAATCTGCGTAATTCCAGAGCCCCCTATACCAGCGATGTTATCTGCAGCGTCTGCTATAGAAAATGTAGATACGGTCCCTCCTAAACCGCCAGCATCATACAGTCCAATGCAGCGTGTCCACGTTCCTGCTGCCAATATAGAATCTCCATTACCCAATGTGTCAGGTTGCATCGATAGCGCCGAAACTATCCCTCTTATGCCAACTCCTCCGCCTTTCATTTTATGCCTCTTGCTCGCTATGGTAGGCAGTCTTGTAACTGGTCCTCTTCCATTACTGGAGGCGTCAAATAGAGCTATGAGGCAATCCGTTCCAGTCAGAAAATGAGTTCCTGGAGGAGTCCACTGGAGAGAGGATGGTGTGAGATAGGCTTCCGTTGTCGGCGAGACGAGGCTGTAGGTCGCCACTGGAGGTGCTGGGGAATATGGACTCGAGGTACCCGAAAGGCTATTATTGAGTCGTATTGGAAGATCGGTGGGTGTGGAGAGGTAGAGCGTGGTCGAGGACTCTGAGAGAAAGAATCCTGGATATGGCGCGATGCAGTTTACAGATGTCGGATGACTGTGTATTGTGTATGGTGCTATTTCATGAACACCGTTCGAGTTATCCTGCTCATCAAGCAAATTAGGAGGTAATATGAAAGTACGAATCGTGTTATCTGCGCTCGATGTAAGAAGGGTGGATCCATCTGCAGTCCTAGGGTTCAGTAAGATACTGCCTATCAATGAATTGATAGTAGCCGACTTACCATTGCGCACTTTTGAAATAATTTGACTCAAACTCCTCTAAGGAATCAGATATAGCCAAATCACCTGCTCCATCGACAACCTCTGGTATACCTCGAAGCTTCAACTCTCGTGACCTTGACTCCGCGATGGAGCCAGCATAAGTTTTGCCTGTAGAGGCGACATTTCTGAGACTCGGCTGCAGCCCATGGTCATAAACCTGTGGATTCATATCATAGACATTGTTTCCAGAACCGGTAACGGATACCTTGCTCTGCAATGCCGACAGTGTCCTATCTAAAAGCTTCAAAGTCAAGCTCTGTAAAAGTACCTCGGGAGAGCAGAAATACTGCCTCTTTCCACCGCCCAAGATAACGGTCACTAGCGCGCTGCTTGTCCATAAATGGACTAGCCATGCGGATTCAGCCAGGGGAAGCTCCCACGTCACTAGCCCCAAGCGCCGACCTTACCTCGCGAGGCTAACAGTCATGACTTCCTCCCAACATTAACCCTCAGCTTACCGCATCCCCATAATACTGAGAAGCTATCTTGCATATGAACTGGGGAATCTTGAGAGTTGACAACGGCCAGTATGGACTACTTTAGCGGCCTAGCTGCCGACCTGGCCTCCAAGCGGTGCGAGAAGCTGCAGTCTGTCAGCTATCTCAACCTCGCGATATCAGTGTATGTATACCAAATCCACTCTCCATCAAAGGCAATACGCTATTCGTCCAACTATAATATCTGGTTATAGCGAACCCACTTTAATAACCGTGTCTCTAGGGTTATCCTCCTTGGAATCCTCGTTTCCTACCTCCCCCAACACCATAGGATCATCTCCCGCGCCACGTCCGAAGGTATCTCCCCGTACTTCGTCCTCCTGGGAACGACATCGAGCACATCAGCCTTTGCAAACATATTAGTTCAACCAGCATCCCGAGCAGACGTAGCATGCTGCAAGACCGTGAGCGCATTTGAGTGCGCGGCTGGATTACTAGGAATAGCACAAGTCGGAGTGCAATGGTTCTGCTTTTGGGTGATGTAAGACCAACTCCTTACATATAAGAGTTATATCTCAGAGCCTTTATTTTGTGATAACTAACAAAAATCCAATAAACTAGATTACTACTCTTCCTCATATTCTTTCCCCGCGAGCCCGCTTTACCATATAATACCGACGTGAAACAACACACATGGAGGACTGCAGTCTCCGTTGCTATAACCTGTGTCATCCATCTTCTTATCGTTCTCGTAGTAAGCTCAGTGCTTGTCCTAGGACATCCAGACCGACTCGGCCTTTGGGCAAATATCCTTGGCGTAATGGGATCGATTCTGGCAGGGACCCAATATCTTCCACAAATATGGATGACATACCATCTCCGTCATGTTGGAAGCCTTAGTATTCCAACAATGTTGATTCAGGCTCCCGGAAGCTTTGTCTGGGCTGGCTCCCTAGCTGCCAGATTGGGCTGGGAAGGATGGAGCACGTGGAGCATATTGCTGTTTACAGGAATGCTGCAGGTGTGCCTTCTTAGTATGGGTATATACTTTGAGGTTAAAGCCAGACAGTCGAAGCTTGGAGATGGGAGCGATAGTGCTTCTGTCATCGGTGGGGAGGCGACGGATAGGACTCCGCTACTTAATGGTAGTAGGGATGAGCCTGCAAGGGGCCGCACCCCTGATCGTTCTTAAAAAAGGTAGACGATCATTTGTTGCTAAATTTTAATTCATGAATTTTGCTAGCACAGGGCTATTATTAGGTTTCTAGCATGGTGGTTACTTTTAGAAAGGGCAGGATTCAAATATGGAATGTAATATATACGATACTATTTTTAGATTCACTGGAAGATGTGTCAGTTTGTTAAGTGTTGGACTAGCATAGCAAGACTTGACGGTGTTAGGTCTAGTATATTAATATTTCACCAGGGGATCTGGTTCTCTTCAGCAATCAATATCAAGAGACGAATATGCAAGAGTATTTAGCAATGTAGATCACATGGCAACATTTACATTGAGAGCAGTATATATTAGCGTACTATCTGTAGTTGTAAAAAAGACTAAACTCCGAGCCAACTTTAGTATGCAAGAGACGCTTTCCCTAATAAGACAACATTGCTAATTCCTTCTTTTTTGTGCCAATAATGGCCCCATTATATATAATATGAGTCTTTCAAAATGGAGTCATATTCCTAAAAAAACCCATAAGGCTAAACCAAAACAAGCAAATTCTTGACCTCCACATTTATAGATTACAACTGACCGGAAAGGAGAGCTTCGGTAGCTAGAGGGCAAGACGTTAGCAAGCTAGTAAATAGAGAGGAACAGAAAGTACATACCAGAATTAATATACGCCCTCCTTGCGTCCAAGTTGACGCCAAAACGTCTCTCAAGCTCTAGCTTAATACTCTTCTTCGTAATAGTCATCAAATCAGCGGTCTTAAGGATTTCTCTAATCTCAGCTAGGATAGCGTCATCATTGGGCAAGCCTGCTAGATTCGACATCTCAAGCTCGCCAAATTGGCTACCGCCGAAATGCGACATGCGAGCAGCGTTACCCCCAAGCTCTGAGGGTGCAAGGGACATGCGGGAGGTATTGTAGGCATTTGTCCCTGGGTAAGCTGGCAAAGGTGGAGTACCACCAAGAGGCATTTGAGACATCGGGCGGCCATATTCAGACTGGGGATAGTGAGATTTCGTGGCGTATGAGTAGCCTGAAACTTCAGAGCGGTCATCACGTTGAGTCTGTGCTTCCCAGAGCTGAGCTTGATATTCCTCCCATTTCTTGTGAGGAATGGATGCAGGATCGAACACTCCTTCATCAGTAATGACAACCTTTTTACCCTTTTCTCCAGTAACCACACGAGTGTTACCCCAGGAGAAGTCGTCCATATGCCAGAAACTGTATAGAGGAAGAGCGAAAGAGAAGACTGGGATAGCAGCGATATACAACACCATCCAACCAATCATCTCCCACTTGCGCCTGAGGATGAAAATGATAGCTTGTAAACCGTAAATGGCACCCAAAAGAATGAACGCAGTGATTGGAATGGCAGTGGTGTGTCGGATGATCTGAACAATCAAGTAGACAATATATGCGACTGTAACTGGCTGAATAAGGGTTGAGAGCAAATCAATGAACACAACGAAACGCATACTGAAACAGCAGAAACCGCAGAGCTGATCCATGGGAATAAGTTCAACGAGGTTGTGGACTGTAGAGTTGATCCAACGACGACGTTGTGACAAGAAGACTTTCCAAGAATCCGGAGCAATGGTCCAAGCATGGGCAGTGAAAATGTACTTGGTCTTGTACTTAGAGTGATGTTTCAAAAGCAGTGTGGTCAAGAAACGATCTTCTCCCAAGTGAAGCAAATTCTTCATATGAAGGGTGTCAACGCGGATCCTTGCGTAACCTTCAACAACTTCCTTGCTAACGAAGAGAGGCTTTCCAGAATCTTGAGCTCGGATACGATACATTGTGAAACAACCGGGTAAACAGGTGACACTGCCGAACAAACTTTCGAAAGCTTTTGACAGATTGTGGGAGATATAGTATTCGTAGACCTGAATCATAGTGATGAATGAGGCCTTTGCGTTGGTAAGTGCAGTCTCTCCACAAACACCGATCATCCTTGTATCATTCAAGAATGCAGAGACCATCCGAGAAGCTGAGTCAGGAGCGACAACAGTATCAGCATCAATTTGCAGCATGAACTCGTAAAATGTGGGGTTAACGCCGATAATGTTGCGGATCTGGTGGTACATTTCAAGTTCGAGAGGACTCATTGGTGCATTGTAGTGAATGCGGTTGAGGAACCGCATCATAACCATTTGCGAATCACGCTTGCCTCTGTTACCAGGACGAGTAACCTCAGATGGCTTACCGACCTTGACAATAACCAAGAAGGGTACAATATGGCCTTGGACTTCGTAAAGACCGGAGTAGACTTTGCCCATATTGTGTTGCTTAGCACCTTCACCAAGAGACTCAAAGCTTAGGGGTTCAGGATCAACTGTTTCAGAGACTCCGAGAATGTCCAGAACAATGCGTGGTGTAGGCCTATCATTGCCCTGTCCAATAATCATACCATCACAAATAACAACTAGAAGTTTGCGTTTGTCATCATACTTCATCCTGGCAACGGAGTCTATAGCACGGCGAAGAGAATCCTCATCTTCAGTATAAGCAGGAACCTGGCACATGATGAACTTGTCTAAGTTCTCGGGAATGTTCTTTCCGCCAAATTGCAAAGCAGCCAAAAACTTGAATCCAATAACACTGCAAAGCACAATTGAGACCGCCAGCATCAAATACTCAGAGAACTGACATTTGACAGAGTTTCTTGTGTCAACATTACCAACATAGAAGAGGTTATCAAGGCAGACTTTCATCCGTTGTCGCTCGTCTGCTTTTAGACTGAGTGCGTTGAAGTATTTTGTAATGTCAGTACCGGCCTTTTGTTGGAACAGTTGCACTACCAAGGGATCCATGAAATCCGTATCTATGTTGTCCGGGGTAGGTTGACCGGGAGGAACAGTGACCCGACGGCCACCCTTGACGTATTTCGTGAGATCGTAAATCCGGCCGTTCAGAATAGCAATATAGTTTTGTTCATCGGCCAAAGTTCTGAGATACTTTGAGGTTAAGCCTACGTTGCCAACTTTATAACCGGCTCTCAGGTACTCCATCTGTTCGTAAAACCAATCGGGGCGGCTATCGTTTGTGAAAGCACGGAAATCATGATACTTCGGATTGGTGTCAGTAGCAGAGATAACCTTGGTGGAACCTGTCACATTGGTGTTGGTATAGTCCAATTGCACATATTGATTGATCGACCCAGATGTTCCTTGGCAGAGAGCCGAGACCTGGATCGGGAACAGAGATGTAGCGTCCAGACCGGCATATGCAAGGATGGATTTTTGAGGGATGATATCTGGATAATGAGCTGGTGCAAAATCACCCAAGTTGAAGACTTGACCTCGAATAGCAACGTAGGCTGAATGGCCGTTTTTACCGTTATGTGACGTCAACTCAGCAGGACTGTAAACGTACTGGTGAGGACAAAGGAGCAGTGGAAAGATAACAATCATGAAAGCAGAGAACAAGCAGCTCGACCAGATTATCATATTGATGGCAAGCTTTTCTCTCCAGGCCAACCGAACGTCTTTTCGAGGCATGCGACCAACCAGTCGAATCAAGGCATCCGGAAGCCACCAAGTCATAAAATGGACGAAAAAGAGCCATCTTTTCCTGCTAGCGCTGGTGTGAACTTCTTCCACTTCCACCATATTCTTTTCATTACCTTTCTCTGCCATCTGAGCACGGGTATCGAGATTTCTAAACATATCTCCTTGACCAAGAGCTGAAGCTCCAGCGTCAGACCGAGCATCAATATCGTTGCTACCGAAATAGCCCGATTTTTTGTCGCCTCCATATCCGAAGGCTCCAGGAGATGTGCTGAGAAGACGCTCTTTCGATGCAGCATATCCACCATTGTCTCCTCCTGGGGTGAGGCCTTCGCCATCGTCGGATGGGACCGGATACCGGCCCTGGACGAAGCCTTTTTCGTTCAGCTTGGCGATCTCTGACCAACAACGCTCACTAAGGAATACTCCAGTATTGCCCACCTTGGCCTCATTAGCAGGCCATCTCTTCTCGTCCAAGACTAGCTCAACCTTCTCCCTTTCACCCCCAACAATGATGGATTCAGCGTCACAGAGACCAAGGAACTCGCCAAACGGCAAGAAGATGCTGTAGTCAATGTTTCTTAATCTCTGGCTGATCTCCGCGATGCCCAATGTCTGGACTTGTGTTCTGACACATTTGCTATCGAATTGGTTTGCAATACGCCGGTCATTAGGCTTAAGACAGAACACAAAGTTGGGATTGGTGTTAGGTGCAGTTAGTGACTTGATGACATTGTCGAGAGAAGATAAGAATTGGCCGGCTGCTCCTTGGTTGTGATTCTTCCTATGTCTGGATTCGGAGGCTGCATCTTCGCTGCCCTCGTCAAAAGTATCGCCAATGGTAGTGAGAGTACCAGCTCTGTTTGGACGGTCACCCCGCTTCCTCATAACGCTAGGCTTCCGGAGAGGTTTCGAGCTTACTTGGGCTTGCATGATTGTCGAGCGTTCTTGAGGATGGACCTGTCTTTGGAGAGATTCTTGTCCGAAGAGCTTGGCAACGAAGTCACTCTTGGTGGAAGAGATCAGGTTCATCAAATCACCGGAAATAACCTCTCCGTTTTCTTCAACAAGACCGGCAATCTGATATTCTACCTCACCTGCGAAATGCTTCACTGTGAAGCCAGCAGCCGCATTATGGGTAGCAAAGTTGCTCCCCGGGAGCTTGGCGGTTGCGCTACCCACAGTTATGGAAGGGTTCTTCCCTTCAAAGCGCTTCCTCAAGCTCTCGAGTAGCTGCAGATCGGTCTTGTTTCGCCTTGTTTGATCATCCAGAATGCTGAGCAGACCATTTCCGGGTTTGAGAAGTAACTTGACAGCATCGGAGTTATCAAAATATGTGTTAGCTGGCACTGTTACCTCCTCGCTCTCCAACATTTCTGCAGGACCTTCAAAGAAAGCTTGAAGGGTGAAGTTATACAAGGCTTCGGTGGCGGCATTGTTCAGTAGCTGGTCCAATACCGAACTAGTCGAGGCTTGCTGGGCAAAGCCGGGGAAATCAACAACGGAGATGGTGTTGCCGATGGTTCCCTCCTCAGCACATACGCGCTGATTGATGGCTTCGATAACATAAGTTACGAGGAGAGAGTAGAGGGTTCTGGCGAGCTCGTCAGAGTTTGCCCTGGCGCCCTTAGGATCCAGCATGACTGTAACACGCTCTCGGTGAAGGATCTTGGTCTTGTTGCCCAAAGTTGTCTGCAAATCCTGAGCACTAACTCCCAGGAAAGCTGCAATGATCTGCAGAACGTCCTTGTTCTTGACTGCAGTGATGGTTTGGGCGCCTTCGTGGGAAAATCCACCACTGTCATCTCCAGTGATGGTAGTATCGTGTGTAACCTCGAATTCCAACTGTCCAATATGAAGGATACTTGCCAACACCTGACAGATCTCAGCAATCTCGCTTCGTGGGAATTCTAACTTTCTCAGCGCGGTCTTGAACAGTTGGAATCCTTCAGCATCGTTAATGCCAACTTTCAATTGGGTTGGATGGCCAAGGTACCGCCATCTTCTCTGTTGGCTTCCCTGTGAGTTTCGGTTTCCGGCATAATTACCCTCGGTTACAAGGCCTGGCGAGTCGATACCCAAGTGCTGTTTCTCAGCAGCACTTGTTCCGGCTAAGAGGTAGTAGAGCACATGGAAGTTACGTTCACCAGTTGGGACGGATGCCACTCTACTCCTCTCCAGTCTGTGGTCAAGGAGCTTTCCACCAATGAGAGTTGGGCTGACACTAGAAGCAGTGTCATACTGTAATTCATAAAACAAACCCGCCTTCGAAGCCGTTGGGGTGGTGGCCGTCTTTGTGGTAGTGAGTGTGTCGAAGACATATGAGGCGAGAGAAAGCTTCGTAGATAGTGGTGTGGATGACTTGTTGAGAAGCGCAGTGAGAAGGTGTGCACGGATTGTGGTCTTACCAGAGCCGGACTCGCCCCTGAGAAGGCGTTAGCAAGCTGATTTCGGAGCATAGGAATGTCATGATCGAGAAATACAAAAGAAAACTAATTGACCTACAAGAATACAACAGCTTGGTTCTCGGAACGAGCTCCTAGTCTGGTCCAAGCTCTGTCGGCGAGGTCCTCTGCTCCTCCCATAGCACTTCCTTCCTTCCCGCCATCTGGGCCCTTGGTTGATGAGGTGTAGGTGTTGAGCGAGATGAGTGCATGAGATGAGAGCTGTGCCGTGGGCAGAGAAACGTGGAATCGACTGGCAAGATGAGCGGTGATCTGGGTGTCTGATTGAAGATGAGCAGGTAGTGATGGCAGTGAGGGCTGGGTGTGAGCCCCTCCTGCGGTCGTTGGGAGCAACGACATGGTGAACGCGTGGGCCGAAACCCTTTCTCCTACACCTGAGAGTCTCTCGTTTGCTGGTCTCCTCTCCAGACAATTGTGGTTAAGATACTACAGTGAATGACTTGCTGGACTTGCAATGTGCGAGATGAGATAAGACGTGTAGAAGACCAGAAATGATAGGGTGATCTTGGCTTCCCAAAAATTATGATGCCCCCTTCCAACTAACGAACGACTTTGGAAGAAAGGACAAGGCCGGGCTTCGAGAACGAGAGTGAGTTGTGTTAGAAGAAATGGATGGAGCGAATGTGGAGAAAAGCAAAGAGGAAAGAAAGGGTAGGAAAAATAAGCAAAGAACTGCACTGCACGATGGAGAGGCAGAGGGTTGGATTGTTTGAATGGAAGATCCAGGCGTTGGAGCAGGCGGAAGGGGAAGAAGCAGCGTCGCAGCGGGCCTCCGGGGGGGCGTGCTCGTTCCAGAGAGGCTAAGCAGGATCTGGGAGTAAGAAAATCGAGGCAATCAGCACGCAGCAGCCAGCGGGTGTTGCTGTGGGCTGCGGTGGTCCACGCCCGTATTTGGTGCCAAAACACGCTATTTTGGGGCACCGCTGGCGGGCTCGACCACGCGCTGCAGGGGGAATAGGGAGGCCGATGAGCCCATTTCCGCCCGTTTCCCCTTCTTTTTCGCGAAGGGAACGAATGTCCAGGTTCCTCTCTGTACGGTGCACTACTGTGCACTGTCTGTCCGGGTGTGTCTCTAGTCACGACCCGCCCCGTGCTGGGGGGTGCGTGTGTCCTATTCTGTGTCTCTCTCTTCAAAGCGGCAAGAGGCTGCGTTGCCCTATCGCTACTTTTCTCCCTTCCCTTCTGTTCGATCCACTAGATCTTACTGTGTACTTCTTAATTCTAATAATTCCTAGGCTCTACAATAAAAATATCACCTTTGCCTAGACTCAGCACTGCACTGTGCTATTTTCTAATTACTATTATTCTAGATCTTACAATATGCTACATCCGTACTCTTGCAGCACTCTCAGCTCTTAGTGCAGCAACCACGACACAAAAATAAAGAGGTTGAAGCAGAGGTGGTGCAAGGCCGTTGCCACTGGTTGGTGGACCCTCGGGCTTTTGCGTGCACGAACACGAGAACATTCTGCAGTCTTCGCTGCCAGCGCTGTGAGGGGCACAAGAGCATGAGAGATCCCCGGGCTGAAGCATCACGACACCGATGAATACGAAGTCTTGTTTTTCCTGCTGCTGCATCCGCGGTGGAATCTGTGAGACAGAAAATGTGGAATCCAGTGCTGATTTTGAAGGTCGGCAAGCCAGGATCAACAAAAGGGGGGAAATATGTAACCTGAGGCCACAATTTATGACAGGTACGCAGTCAGTCCTCAAGTACAGTACCAGTACCTGTACAAGTACCGGGACGGAAGAGGGCAAGCGTCGGGAGATATCTGGTGGCTGGTCGTGGAGGCTTGTGGTTGACGATGGCTGATGCGCGGCTGAATAATAATAACAGAGCACCGTACGGAACAGCTCCATACCGTATTATGGCAGCTGAATACTGTACGGTATTACAGTATGAAATGGCCCCATAAAGCCAAAAGGAAATTGTCACGATTACTGCTTTTGGACGGCCTTGTTCATGCCGTCAGACACAATTGAGCACTACAGGACAGCACCAGCCACGATGCAGTTGAAGTGGATGACTGCCACTTCTGGTACGGGTATTTTTATCAAATCCCATTTTCTGGTCCAATGAGCTGGCATCTGGTTTCCTGCAAGAGGATAAGAGTGGCTGGAAGCTGCGCCATTATCGAGTAACCTATCTCTGGAGAATGTTCTGTCGGTACCAGTACATTGTCGTGTACTGTACGGAGTACCTGGCACGAACTCTACCACAGTACACGGGAACGGTACCTGGCGCGATGATCCGCAAATCTGCTCCTCCGTTCTGTGTTATGAAGAATGACAGTGCCCGACAGCTGCCCTGCTTCTTATAAATCACGCTGGAATCAAGAGCAGAAAGTGGATAGGCGGTTACTGTCCGAGAGAGCGATACGGGAGGTACTGGGTACAATGCATGACATCGCAATGTTGCATGTCCAAGGCTAGACCGAGGACAAGCACTGGTAGAAGGTTTGGAGTGCAAGAGGAGTCCGTCCAGGAGGTACCGTAGCAGGGCTGGGGCTTAAAATAGCAGAGCCCATCGCCGCCTTTACCCTCGATCATCCACCACAAGCAGAGGGGCGTCGCTTGTTTTCGCGCGCTCGTCTCTCCCCGCTGGAACCGGCTGCAGTCAGTGGGTGGTTGACGAGCCCGGCTCGAGCCACGGCTGCCGTCCCAGAGCCACAGCAAAGCAACGCGAGGAGCCAGCAAGGAGGAAAAGCAGCGGCAGGTTCGTATCTGGCCCAGGCCAGGGCAGGCGTGGCAGAGCGATCTGTGTTCGGCGCGGCTCAGTCGGAGGAAAGCACCCAGCCCGAGCTAATAATATCTTGGACATGATCTTCTCTGCTTCTCTATGCCTCGACCAACGAGTCAACGACCAGCATCGAGGGCGTACTGTGTACGGTGCGAATCTTGTACATCCGTGATTGGTGATTGGTAAACTCAGGGGCTTCGCCTTCTTTCGCTCTTGGCACGCTCGCCCGCCCGTACAAGCCGTACCGGTACATGCGCGGGTCCGTGCCAATGCCACCCCCTGTCCCGGGTGTAAGAATTAATGTTGGCATGGGGAGACGCCTTCCCTGGATCCCTCTCGAAGCGTTGCTTTTCTCTACTTACCACGCTCGTTCGTCCGTGATCACCATCATCTCCAGTTTCTCTCCTCCTCATCCACTTCCTTTTTTTCTCTTTTCCTATCCTTCTGCTTCCCCTCCAATTTTTACCCACCTCATTCGCTTTGGTGGCTTTATCACGTACTTTCCGTTCGCTATTGTCGTCGAACTCTCTTGGATCACTCGTTACCACTGCCCCCTAATCCCTCTGCCGCTCGTTGCTTGGCCGCAGTTCTGCCCCGATTCGCCTGCAGTAAAAGCATAACATTCTTACTGCCCCCGTCCCGCGTTGTGTTTTGTGTGTCTGTTGTTTGTGTTCATACAATCCCTCAGATCCACGCGTTAAGGCTCTCCCAGTAGATGCTTCCCTCCACCTAGAATTGCTCAACAGCTCGTTTTTTTCCTTTTCGTCGTGGACACTGATTCTTCTCTGCCGTGCTGATCAACACAAGGAGCTTCCACGGGCCTGACGCCTGAGAGGGTCTTCCTCTCTCAATCTTCACCAGCCATGGCTTCCAACAACAGGATGTCGATGTACTCGGTGGCCTCCGCTGGAGGCATGGGAGGGATTCGAAATAATCCGGGTCAACAATCGACACAGGTCTCAACCACAACCTTACTCAATGCTGTTCACAACATCTACACTTCCAGTCAACCATTTCAACTCGATGCCAGCACCAGCCTGGTGATGAACACTTGGTTAACCGCCTCTCAGCCAGATCATGAAGGCAGACTGGGCGGCACCGTCGATGCCAGCATGGCAACTCGAGCCTGGGAACATGCTCGACGCCGTGCCGAGGATGGTTGCATCCTTTTGGGGTAAGAATACTAAACAATGAAGCCTTGGATGGTATATGCTAACTCACTCACCAGGTCCCTCCATGAGTCTACACCATCCGTTCTGACCCCATTCCTCTCAACCATTCCCCTAAACCTCCCACCGTCTCTGTTTACGGCCATCAATGTCTTACGACCATTCATCTATTCGGTCTCTCCACAAAACCCAACAGCCCCTCAACATACCGCCCTCGGTGTCACCTTGACCATGTCCCTGGCTGGCAACCTCACGGCAGCAACGCTAGCTTTGTCAGAGGGCGGGATCAATACAAGCAAGGGCCTTCTTAACATTCCAGCCGAGGCTGGTTACAGAGCCTTTGATGTCTTCTATTATCTGCTTACCTCCGCTTCCACCCCTGCCGAGAGAGAGTTCTTGGGATTGAAACATGCTTCCAGTTATGCTCTGCTCGCAAAGTCAGGCACGTATGACCCGCCATCCTTCTTACCAACGGCAGATGATGCCGCAGCAGCAGATGATTTCAGGTCATCTTTGAAGTCTATTGGAATCAAAGGTGGAGATCATAGAAATCTGATCTCAGTCCTGGCTGGTCTGCTGAAGCTCGGTGACACGCTCAGTTTTGCAATTGATGAGGAGGAGCTAGAAAGCATCTGTGAAGATGTTGGAGGATTATTAGGACTCGAACCCGAAGTATTCTTGAAGAAATGCTCTTCCTCGGACAGGGAGACACTAATTGGTGGCGTCTACGAAGCGTTAGTTGACTGGATAATTCTCAAGGCCAATGAGGCAATTGCCGAAGAAATGATAAGAATTCGAGACGGTGACTCGTCAGTGGAAGGTGGTGCCGGTGCTCGAACACCGAATACCGACGAGGATAATGGTGACACAGTTTGCATAACCGTTCTGGAAATTCCGGGTCCAACCCTAGGTAAAGCTGCTGCCATGCGTGGCGTATTCGACGATACTCAGGGCATCAATGCCGAGATGAAAGAAGATGGCGTTGAAGTCGTCGCAGCAGGCTCCTCCGTTCTCCGCGAGATGCAAAATGCTGTGAACGATGTTGCGCCAGATCTTGGAATCATGTCTGGCCCTTCAGGCCGTGATCGCGAGCATGAAAGGGAACGACGAGAAACCGTCCTCGATAAAGTTGGAATAGAAGCGGAGGAAGATGCCTTCTTGAAAAAGATCCTATTCCCTGTGGAAGGAGAAGGAATAAATCTAGGACGAAACGGCCGAATCAGCATCGCCAATGTCCTTGGAAGTAGCCGAGTTTGGTATCACCTGTCACTTCATCCTACTGATGAGCCGGCTGCCACTCTTGCTGGGCTTCCGTCAATAACTTCTGCCTGGTCAGCAGGTGCTGTATCACGACAACTGAGGGCATGGCGTCTTCCAGAATGGTCAAACCGCAGAAATAAGAACCTTGACTTCACAGCGGATTTTGACCACGATGAATTTGTCCAGCGATATGCCGTACTTGGTTGCAAAGACGGTAAAGATGGAATCGAAAGCTGGGTGATGGAACGTGGCTGGAGTAACGGAGAAGTCGTTGTTGGCAAAGAGCGCATTTGGGTCAGAGAAACCGCCTGGTGGGAAGCTGAGAGCATGCTTGATCTGAAACCTGTTAATCCATTCAATGGTGGCCCTGGGTCTATTATGGAACAGCCAGCTATGGAGACTGGCTACTCGACAGGTAATCCTAATGGAAGTGGCTTTTTTGGCCAAATGAGTGAGCTCACTCCATCGGGAAGCAGAGACCATCTCTTAAATGCGGCCATGAATCCAGCAGCAAGGTCCCAGAGTGCGCTAGGAGCACGTTCCATGATGAACCAATCCCGAAATGTGAGCGCCGGTGATTATGGTTTAGGTCCTAAGGGTGATGAACAAAAGGGTCAAGTGTTCTTCAACGACGAAACAGGAGACTTTGTTGATGATGCCGAGATGGGAGGACAACGGAAGAATATGACTACCTCGCCCGTCACAACAAGCCGTCGCATCTGGGTTGCTGTTGTCTGGGCTTTAACTTTCTGGATTCCATCATTCGTTCTTCGTTATGTGGGTCGTATGAAGCGTCCGGATGTTCGAATGGCATGGAGAGAGAAATTGGTCCTGGTCTTTTTCATTGTCATTATCAACGGTGTTATCGTTTTCTGGATCATTGAATTCGGCAGATTGCTCTGTCCCAACTTTGACAAGGCCTGGAATACAAAGGAGGTTTCCGGACACACCGCCGACAACGATTTCTGGGTTAGCATTCATGGAAAGGTGTACGACATCTCAAAATTCTGGAAGCTACAACACAGTGACACGGTCATTCAGACAACTACCGATAATATGAAACCATTTGCCGGTCTTAATCTTGATGAGTATTTCCAGCCGCCTCTTACGCTTGCCTGTCAAGGTGTGCTCCCTGCAGATTCGACTATCCAACTCCAGGCAAACAACACTGTCTTGTATCCAGAAGGTGTTCACACTTCTGGGCCCTTACAGCCATACCCGAATAGCAAGCTCCATAATATCGACTGGTATCCTGATGTTTTCCTGCCTCGTATTAAGGAATACTACAAGGGTGACCTGGTCACGAAAAGAGGCACGGTTGAGAGTGATGGCCAAGACAACAATCATTACTGGTTCATTCTTCACAATAAAATATATGACTTGACCGATTACTTCTACACATTGCAACTGCAAGATAACCTGGCGCAATTTGCTTTCCTCGATCCAACTATCTCTCAGCTAATCAAGGACAATCCTGGCCTCGACATAACCGAAACTTGGGATTCGAATCTAGCAAATGCTAACTCATCATACTCCGCCCTGATACAGAATACGGAGAACTGTTTCCAAAACCGCTTCTATGTTGGAATTCCAGATTTCAGAGACAGTTTCAGATGTCAGTTCAACAACTACTTCTTGCTTGCTTTCACTATTGTCCTGTGCGCGGTTATCCTCGTCAAATTCGTAGCCGCGTTGCAGTTTGGATCTAAACGACGACCTGCACCACAAGACAAATTCGTCATCTGCCAAGTCCCTGCCTATACTGAAGGTGAAGATTCCCTACGAAAAGCACTTGATTCATTGACTGCTCTTCAATACGATAACAAGAGGAAGCTCATTTGTGTCATCTGTGATGGTATGATTGTCGGAGGCGGTAATGACAGACCTACGCCCAAAATTGTCCTCGATATTCTTGGAGTTGATCCCAAGATCGATCCTCCTGCTCTTCCATTCAGATCAGTCGGTGAAAGCAGTGAACAGCTCAACTATGGCAAGGTTTACTCTGGTCTATATGAATATGAGGGCAATGTCGTTCCCTACCTGGTAATCGTGAAGGTTGGCAAGGAATCTGAGCAAAGCAAGACCAAGCCCGGAAATCGTGGAAAGCGTGACTCTCAAATCCTGCTTATGAGCTTCCTTAACCGTGTCCACCACCGAGCCCCAATGAATCCACTTGAACTGGAGATGTTCCACCAAATTAACAATATTATTGGTGTAGATCCTGAGCTCTACGAATATCTTCTCATGGTAGACGCCGATACAAGTGTTAGAGAGGACTCGCTCAATCGTCTTGTCGCCGCCTGTGCCAACAATGCCAAGATCGCTGGTATTTGCGGTGAAACAAGTCTTGAGAACGAAGATAGGTCTTGGTGGACTATGATCCAAGTTTATGAATACTATATTTCCCATCACTTGGCTAAGGCTTTCGAATCTCTCTTTGGCAGTGTTACTTGTTTACCTGGTTGGTAAGTATAAATATAAATCCCAACTATCCCGGCCATGACTAACATTTATACCTAGTTTCTCCATGTATAGGCTCCGTACCGCTGACAAGGGCAAGCCGCTCATTATTTCGGACGCGCTCATTAAAGACTACAGTGACTGCTACGTCGATACTCTGCACAAGAAGAATCTTCTGTCTCTCGGTGAGGATCGTTATCTTACGACTCTCATGACCAAACACTTCCCGTACATGCAGTACAAGTTTATCCCTGATGCTTATGCCAGTACCGCTGCTCCTGACACATGGAGTGTGTTGCTTTCTCAGAGAAGACGTTGGATCAACTCCACTATACATAACTTGGCAGAATTGGTCTGGATTAAAGAAATGTGCGGCTTCTGCTGTTTCAGTATGAGATTCGTTGTCTTCATCGATCTCTTTGGTACAGTCACGCTGCCTGCTACCTGCGCATACCTGGGTTATCTCATCTACAGACTGGCAGCCCATCAAGGTGCATTCCCTATCATTTCGATTGCCATGTTAGCAGGTGTCTACGGTCTCCAGGCACTCATCTTCATTCTTAGACGACAGTGGCAACACGTTGGATGGATGATCATCTATCTCATTGCTTTCCCTGTTTACTCGTTTATCCTCCCTGTCTACTCATTCTGGAATCAAGACAACTTCACATGGGGTAACACACGTATCGTTGTTGGCGAAAAGGGAGGCAAACAGGTGGTTGCTATCGATGACGAAGGTTTTGATCCCCGAAGCATCCCGCTCCAGCGATGGGACGACTATGCTCTGGCAAATAACCTCCCAGGTCGTCGCGGTGGCCAAGTGGAGAAGCCTTATAACGGTGGCTATGATGACTACTATGAGATGGATGACATGAGATCAATGTACTCATCTGTCAAGCCCGCTTCTACTGTTCTCACTGGTTTCCCAGGCCGCGGTACCGGTGCTTATATGCCTCCACAGTCCCCAGCTCCATTTGGTGGTAACAATCGCCAAACTGTTTACTCCAATGCTCCATATACAGATAACCCACAAATGCGTCAGTCTATGTTGTCTCTCGGTGGTGGCCTCCACGAGCAATTCACACCATACTCAGACAACCCACGTGCAAGCACACACCAACTCGCAGCACGTCAAAGCGCTATGGGCCTCTCATCTCCTGATCTCCTTTCCGGCATGCCATCTCCCGGGCCCAGGGCTTCGACTCTTGGCGTACCTGGTCGTCCACAGTCAGCTTTTGATTTCTCTCGCTCAAACAGTGGACCTGACGATGCTGCTATCATAGACGCGATCAGAGCCTGTTTGAGGGAGGTTGACCTGGATAACGTTACCAAGAAGCAAGTCCGTGCTCTGGTTGAGCAGAGATTACAGATGGAGCTTGTTGGAGAGAGGAAGGCATTTTTGGATAGAGGTATCGATAATGAGCTTGCTAATATGTAAAGAGGAAATGCATGAAGACGATCAAGCACACAGCGATATGAGAAACAAACGGGAATAGGATCTAATATTTTGGGGATAGTTTTCCTCCCGAAACAGTTTGGGTCAAAAGATACAAGGACATGATATAGCGTAATTTTCTCTGCATATTGGAAACTAGGTGGATGGGAATTGCTCTTATGCGGCGTTGCGAACTGACATTTACATGTGTGCTTCTTTATCGCTTTTTTGTGTGTGCTTTTCCGTCTTGTGGTTTTTATATTCGTTGTCTCGAGAAAGAAAAAAAGAAATTGGTTTGATTTACAACTGGAGTATATACATTAGCGCTCTCATTTATACAGACGGCCTCTTAAGATGCTTCTGATCATCTCAAGTCATATATAGGAATATAGGATAATTTAATCGGATTAACTCTACTGTGAGACCTTGACTGTGATGTATGTTCTCGGCTCTTGAAGATATGTACAATTGATGATGCATATTTGCCAGAGCTATTTTATCTCAGGTGATGAAAGGGTAAGATGTGGAAGATGAGAATTAGAATTTCGGAAATTTTTAGACTTTTCAGTCGGTCTAATCATTCTGATACTTTATTGCGAATGAAGTAGATGATAATGCAATGCTCTCAGTCGATGACAGCTAACAGAAGAACTATTACTGAAATAACTTGTGAAGATATAAATAGGAGTTCATTTTAACACATAACATCCTCAAACAATTTACCAGTGTATATGCCAATGGTAAGAAAAGTCAGAATTTGAATCGCATCCTTCACGATCCCTTTTGTATAATCATCTACCTTTTAGCACAAAATTGAAGTCCATATCATATTTCAAGTTTATTAGGGTTCTTCCCAGCACCTTTGATGTTACTCTTTTGAGGAACTAGTCTGATCCAATCAGGAATTTCATGTACTGGAACTCTGATTACAAGACATGTGTGCGTTACAGGAAGTGAGTTATTATTTTGCGCAACAATCCTTCCGAATTTCCAGTCAAGATCGAAATATTAGCTGCTGTTACCCACAATACTTACACTTAGAGTCTCGCAATGTCAGGGCCCCACTAAAGAGTCTTGTTGGTGGCACTTGACGTATCCCGACTATCCGGGCTTGTGCCTCGCGCCAGGCGTGCCAAACTACGTCAGAGCCCAATTGAGAAAGACTGTGCTTGGCTGTAATGTTGCATACTATTACGATGCATATGACTGCGCAAACTTGAACTGCCCGTCGTATTCTAACAGCCATTCTTCCTTCAAATTTTTTCTCACGCTCGCTACACACATGTGAACAATGATTCTGTATCCATGAGATAGATGCAGACAGCAAGATTATCTCAATTGGGCGGCACGATGTTGCGACAACGCTCAGTAGTGTCTGCTACAGCTCTAACTCCTCGAATTTCTGCACCCCTCTACAGGAAACAGGCCTCGCAGCTCACACGCAATGCTTTTGCACAACGTTCCTACCACGTTGGAAGACCGCGATTGCTGCTCAACCCTTTGATCCGACATCCTGCCCCGTATCGTTCACCCTCCCTACAGTTAATTCGACTTGTTTCCGGGAAGCCGCTCCCACAGCGCCGGTCCTGGCTCCTTAACTTCTTATACCGCTCTGCAGCATGGTTTGGTGGCTCTATTGCGTTTATAGGTGTAGGAGTAGTTGCATTCTTCCTCTACGATGCCTCTACCTACAGGGAAGATCCATCGTTCACCGAGATACATGTATCCGAAAGAGCTCTGTCGCCGCGGAGAGGAGGCCCTAAGAATTTGCCCATAATTGAGGTACAACTAGATGACGATGACTGCGAGGAAATGTCCAGGCAGAAGGAAAAGCCCAAACTTGTGGTCCTAGGAGGCGGCTGGGGCAGTGTAGCGCTCTTGAAGTCACTCACTCCTGGGGATTACCATGTGACCTTGGTATCTCCTACTAACTACTTCCTCTTCACTCCAATGTTGCCGTCTGCAACTGTTGGAACACTTGAATTCCGCTCTTTAGTCGAACCAATTAGACGAGTCATCACATCAATCAGAGGCCATTTCCTTAGAGCAACGGCTGAGAGTGTTGACTTCTCTGAGAAACTTGTTGAGGTAGCACACAGAGATGCCAGTGGGAATGAATCACGGTTCTATCTTCCGTATGATAAGCTCGTCATTGCTGTTGGTTCAACTACGAACCCCCATGGAGTCAAAGGATTGGAGAATTGTCACTTTTTGAAAGATATCGAGGACGCCCAAAAGATTCGAAACCACATCCTAACAAATCTAGAATCGGCCTGCCTCCCAACTACAAGTGATGAAGAACGCAAAAGACTTCTTTCTTTCGTCGTCAGTGGTGGTGGGCCTACTGGTGTGGAGTTTGCAGCAGAGCTATTTGATCTTTTAAATGAAGATCTGACTGCACATTTCCCAAAGATTCTCCGCAATGAGATTTCTGTGCATTTGATCCAAAGCCGTGGACACATTCTAAATACTTATGATGAGGCAGTTTCCAAATATGCTGAGGAGAGATTTGCACGCGATCAAGTCCAGATTCTAACAAACTCTAGGGTTAAAGAAGTTCAACCAGACAAGATTCTGTTCACTCAGAAAGATGGAAAGGGAGAGTCAGTGGTAAAAGAAATACCAATGGGCTTCTGTCTTTGGTCTACCGGTGTTTCTCAAACGGAATTCTGCCAGCGAATTTCAGCTCAACTTGGAGCTACTCAGACCAATCGCCATGCCCTCGAGACTGACACACATCTCCGCCTGAATGGGACACCCCTCGGCGATGTTTACGCCATTGGTGACTGCGCTACAGTTCAAAACAATATAACGGACCACATGGTTACGTTCTTACAGACCCTCGCATATGAGAAGGGAAAAGACCCAGCGACTATGCAGATAACCTTTGGTGAATGGCGAGAAGTGGCACAGAGGGTGAAGAGGCGATTCCCTCAAGCTACAGATCACCTGAAACGGCTTGATAAGCTCTTTGCTGAATATGATAAAGACCAATCTGGAACTTTAGACTTCGGCGAACTACGATCCCTGCTTGCCCAGATTGACAGCAAACTAACATCTTTACCTGCCACTGCACAACGTGCTCATCAACAAGGTCAGTATTTGGGACGCAAGCTTAGCAAGATGGCGAAGGCAGCGCCAGCACTGCGACTCAATGAAATCCGGGACGGTGATCTAGATGAAGCTATATATAAGGCATTCGAGTATCATCATCTAGGCAGTTTGGCGTATCTTGGGAATTCAGCGGTTTTCGACCTTGGTGGCGGATGGAATTTCACAGGAGGCCTTTGGGCAGTATATGCTTGGCGCGGAGTCTATTTTATGCAGAGCGTTAGCTTCAGAACTAGAATTCTCTTGGCTATGGATTGGGCTAAGAGGACACTTTTTGGAAGAGGTAAGCTTAGACACATTATTTGTAGGTCCCTGATTACTAATAATATGATTAGATCTTATGAACTGGTAGATGGTATGCGGGGAAGGTTCCGGATGTATTGCTTAAGGACGGGAGGCGTTTGTGAGCACAAGATTTCTAATTTAGAACTCTATAAATGCTCTTTCTATATCTTGATTATATCCTCTGACTGGAGCTCGGCCTTCTATCGAGGTTTACATAAATTTCTACTTATGTACTTAGAAGGCCGCTCGGCGAGCCTATTACTCAATTTCATAATGCCATTGGACGAGACCCAGTACTTCCCTAATGAGTTGGTACCGCTTCTATTTCGAGTTCGAGTAGGTCTGTGAGTTTAGGTATATCTTGGAAAGTGGGCCATTCGCACACTCGTCCGCATACTAATTTTATCATATGGCGAAGTAATCATTGCAAGAGAGCATTGGTTTGTTAAACCTCCATTCGGATGTATTATTTGTCATCCTACCCAATAACGCCAGTATTTTTGTATAACTCCTAATATAGCCCCGCCTTATTGGTTTAAACCGTAATCAATGCAACATGAAATCTTTGTGACTCCACTTCTCCGTAGCCTTTCGTTTTGCTTTCTTCGCAAAGGTGATACGCCGCCTTGACTCTAGCTTGCCTCTCACTAATAAATTCCTATATCTATCTCTCAAAAGATTTCCTTCTGGTTTCAACAATCTCAAAGACTCCTGCAGCTCATCAGGAAGTACTAACTCAAGATCCTTTTCGGGGAGGGCGATCTTTCCTAGCTTCCTTCTGCGTAGTTCGACATCATCTCCCTCACTGCTACTTTCTTCTTCTTCTTCTTCTTCCAAGCGAACTAGAGCTTGAGACTTCTCTTTTTCCGCCAAAGTTTGGGCAATCTTCTTTGCTTCTGCCGCCTGCAATTCCTTCTTCTTGATGTCTGCAGCCATCTTGGCTTTCCGCTCCTCTTCTTTGCGTCTCTTGATCTTGTTTCTCTGCGCCGGGGTCTTTCTTTCCGGTCGTTTCGCCTTCAACCCTTCTTCCTCAACACCACTCTCAAAGCCCTCCCAAGCAGAATCTTCCTCCCATTCTGACAGATCTGCTCGAGCCTCCGCAGCTTCAGCTTCGGCGGCAGATTTAGCTGCGGCCTCTTGTTTTCGTTGCTGCTCTTCAGCGTCTGCTAATCGCTTCTTCTCGGCAGCTAGCTCCTTCTCTCCTTCTGTAACAAGGCGCTCTTCGTAGTCTGTATATATCGGGTTGTAGCTGTAGCCTCCGTCTGGTTTCTTAATAGCAGCAATTGCCTTCCCACTCGCGGCCAAGGATATGGGCTTGTGCTTCAGAGTAGACGGTGCCTTTACTTTCTTTGGTTTTTCCAAAAATGAGAATCGAGGATCTTGGGCTTGTTCTGCTGCAATCTTGTCCATATCCCAGGGGTCATAACTGGCATCCGTAGAATTCACCAGACTTTCGGTTTGCCCATTGGCGATTTTCTTGAGTCGCTCGACTTCCTTGTGTGGTACGTAGGAGACTCGCTGTCTCTTTTCAGTAGGCCCAAGAATGCCATCCGTGGTTTTATCACTTGCTCTTTTCCTCACTGATAGTGCTGGCACAGCGGAGCGTTGTGCGATAATTTCATCGGCTTTGAGAGGCTTTGAATCCTTTAAATGCTTCTTAGATATCGAGGTATCACCAGTGGTATCGAGAGTGAAAAGTTCTGCGGAATCTTTCTCTGCAATAATACCACTATTTGACTATTAGTATAGTTCCATTGGTATGGTCGGTTACTCAGTCGTACCCTTTAATCACTTCGTCCCGCACTTCCTCAAGGCCTTGCTGAACTTCTGTAATGTCGACATTTTTTCTCCATGCCTTTTTCCCCTTCCTTGAGGGCTGCTTGTGCTGAGCTGGAGCAGCTGGTGATGCAGTAGGACCTTTGAGAATTGCCATTGTGTTGACTTTTCCCACGGCTAATTCGTAGTTTTCTGGCCTCGATAAAACCGAGCGCTATCGATTTGAAAATTATCGCGGAGAAACCAAAAGTGCAGTTGTACAGTAAACGAATGCGGGCCGCCACAATCGCCAATCCGATCTTAGCGCATGTGGCCAACTACACAAGCTCCAGACCGACTATCAACCCCCCTTTCTTTGTGCTATATCTCACTACATCATCGCCCTGGGTTCACTAAACGATTTACGAATTTTCTGCTTATACTTTCCTGCTATAACGAATCACGACGAGACGCTAGTGACTCCCACTTCAAACACGAATATCGATCAAAATGGCGCAGGCAGGGGCAACTGGGTCATACAACAACCCTCTGAAGAAATACAAGTATGATGTTATGGATCTACTGTTTGCTGTCTAGAAGGCTAATCTCATCGAAAGATTGGTAT
The DNA here is from genome assembly GCA_021399445.1 of Xylogone sp. PMI_703. Lineage (NCBI taxonomy): Eukaryota > Fungi > Ascomycota > Leotiomycetes > Xylogone > Xylogone sp. PMI_703. Next base: position 5,600,036 of record JAJTUQ010000004.1, read on the forward strand.
TCCTTGGAGAACAGAGTGGTATGTAGCTAGATTCCTGGGGGAGAAGATATAAATATTATTACGGACTTTAACATAAATGGCATATAGTTGGCAAGACTTCCCTCATCACCCGGTTTATGTACGACTCTTTCGATAATATGTATCAAGCCACAATTGGCATAGATTTCCTGTCGAAGGTAGGATCGATAATGCTATCGGCGAGAACCATGACTGATGGATAAAGACCATGTACTTAGAGGATCGAACCGTGCGGTTACAATTATGGGACACGGCCGGGCAAGAGCGATTTCGAAGTTTGATACCTTCTTACATACGCGATTCGAGTGTTGCTGTGGTAGTCTATGACATCTCTAGTAAATATGGCCTTCTCCCGAAAGTTGCTTTGGTTATTGACCGTTATTAGACGCAAAATCTTTCCAAAACACTCGAAAGTGGGTTGACGATGTTAGAGGGGAACGGGGAAATGATGTTATCATTGTACTTGTTGGAAACAAGACCGACTTAAACGACAAACGGGAAGTCACCACACAACAAGGTGAAGAGGAGGCCAAGAAGAACAACTTAATGTTCATTGAAACAAGTGCGAAAGTTGGCCATAATGTGAAGAACTTATTCAGAAGGATAGCGCAAGCTCTTCCCGGCATGGAGGGCGCTGAAACTGCCGCTGCTGCAGGAAGCCAAAGTAAGTCTTTTTTTTCACACTATCCCTCAATTGCCGTTCTAATCGATACTTCTAGTGATCGATGTTAAAATCACGCCCACTCCTACCAACCAAGAAGGATGCGCCTGTTAATAGCTACTTTAATTACCTCGAGCTTTTTTCCCTTATATCAATCGTTTTATGAATGATGTGCATAGCGACCTAGCGGAAACGGCGGGCTTGTATGATAGGAGCGTTGACTAACACTGCATGAATGCAATGTAATGTAGTAATAATTATCATCGTCAGATTATTGGAATCGAAGAATAGTTTGAACGCTTCCTATTCAAAAGTAGCCTTTTGCCGTAGAAGTGATTACATGCCAATCATACAAAAAGCTCTTCGGTACCGCCAATTATGCGTAGGGAACGAAAACGCATCAATTGATCTTTTCGAGGAGATAAAAATACGATAATTCTACATGGCAGTTTCATTCAAACATGCCCCTTTTCATAAAAGCATACAGCTACCGTATGACATAGCAGGGGTCCAGGCGATGGAGCAATATTAACGATCGGATCAAATTATTATCCTAGGAATTATGGGACGCAGGTCAGCCTTGCCGATCCATCCCCTGCTCCCCTAACCAAATTTCGCATGGTGAACGCCGGCTGTGCCGGGCGACAAAACCACCAGCCCATCTCAATAATAAGCAACCTGCCTCCTCCCAACAACGTTGGTTACGGAAACACTAACACCACCACTTCAAGTTTCCATTCTGGTATGAGAGCTGGGTGTGCAGCCCGGCCTGATTCTTCATCATGGCTCCATTATCTAGATATCTGCGCCTTCCGCGCCCAACGGTATGTGCGATACTGCTCGTGTCAAAGCTTTGCGATGCATTCGAGCGTCAGCAGGGTAGCGTAAAGAGTATTTACTGATGATTCTTGACTACAGAGGTTTCTCTACTTCCTATCACTGCGTACAGGAACGGAGATGATATCTCTGTCTATGATCTTTAACAAACTATCGGGATTCTACGGCCTACTAGCGGTCCTCACCGGCCTCAGACTCTCGCCGCTTCAACTTTCCATGTACATCTATTCCCTTGTGGCACTTGTTCTTCTCATCTTCTTGATGCCACATATCCGAAAACAAAGTCCTTTCGAGTGTCTCGCGCTAGCATGGTTTTACCTGATTGATACCGTTGTCAATACTGCTTTCACTGCTGCTTTCGCAGTGACTTGGTTTCTCGCAGTGAGCGCGCAACACACCGATGGATCGAGCAACATTCCTAGCAGTGCTCCCGGAAGTGGGACGATCGAGCAGACAGCAGGATTCAATTTTACCAAGCCCGATGCATCTACGGTGGATGTAACTGCGGTTCAGGACGTGGTTGCGCCTGCCGCCGGTGCCTCACCAAGCTTGGGACATGCTGTTGGCATTGAGGAGAGCGTTCCAAGCATCATTGTGGTGGTAATTCTCACATTGATCCGTGTTTACTTCATCTTCGTGGTCATGGCGTATGCCAAACAAGTCATTCGGCACCACTCAAATGCCGGCCCTTCGGCAAAGATGTTTCTCCAGAACGAGGCTGGGGATGAGTCTCCTGTAGAGAATCCATTTGCAGTTGATGCTCCTCTCGGTGAAGGATGGAGAGGAAAGGTCGGAAGGGTTATGGTTAAGATTGGAGAAGGTTATTGGCTTGAACGTCAGGCCGATGATTCATGGTCGATAGGCTTAGAAGGCCGCTTCAGAAGTACAAAACCTATTTCTGCGCTTCCTCATAACTTTGAGAGAGAAAGACGAGCGAGAAGTGGAACTGGTCCACCACCTCCACCACTAAACCTTGGAAAAGTATAAGTCTTTGATTAACATGAAATGGGATCAACTGGGCAGATAGAGCTGGATAAAGTGCTTAGAACCATTCATTCGACTGGACTTGAATGATCTTTGAGGCGTATCTTGGAAACTAATTTGGGAACTACTAATGAGGTAATTTGTGTTGGAGTGATCCGATCTAATGTGTCCACGCTTAGCTGCAACGATAGAAGCAGTGAGTTCACTGGAGAAGTGTTCCATTGCTACTAAATCGTATATAAACATCTGTAACAAAGAAATCCATAAACTGCTAAATATAGATATAAGAATCTGTTAAACTTATGGAACTTGGTGAATACTAAATGGTTCTAGTGATGTAGACGCAACATCAATAGACATTTCGCACGAAAAACGCCATGATGAAACCGTGCATGGACCTCTGAAGCTCAGATGTATCACAAACCACAGCCCAACAAAACCTTGGGGTCCATGCTTGAGTGTAATATTTTACGCGTGAGCTATCTTTAGGAATGGAGCCAGCGGAATAGCCCTCTCCAGACCGAGTTAGATAGGGAGCGAGAGAGCATAAAATTGGTTGTTGAAGATGGCGGTAATCGGGTGAACATAATTCCCTCGCAACTTGCATAACTTAAAGCCTTAGGCAATAACTTCCGTCATAGGGACAGAATGTAGCTTTCTGCAAAGCGCCCATTTTACAGATACCCCCACAGCTCGACAACAACAAGAATTGTAGCGTGACCAAGAGAGCCTTTGCAGATACCGATTTAGGGCTTCGGAAGGTCATGTCAGACCTAACGCCTATACTTAATGAGTTGCTGAAAAAGCACAATGCTGGACCAACTGCGAATCCGGCTCTAACGCTCCAGAACATTGACGGGTTCCTGAAAGAGGCATATAGAATAGTCTGCGCACCCATTACCTTCCTTCATCCTCTCTGCAAGTTCTTGAGAGGAATCCAGTAGCCAGTAGAATCAATTGCTAACCCATGACTTTATAGAATTCACACATCTCCTCACTCAACACATACCTGCGCTCGATTAGACAATCATACCTCTCCACCACACCACCACCCCGTCGGACGCAAAGTAGTTTGAAATCTCATAATAATAATAAACAATGGCGGTATCTCACCGATCAGCAACGAGATGAAATCGACGCTGAGACGAAACAATTACTCCGCGAACTCAACGCCTCAATCCGAAACCTCGCAGATGCCGAACAATTGCGTCAGGATACCGAGTCTACCCTCCGGCGGAAGAAATACCATAAGTTAGGTTTCGGTGCGTTAGGCGCCTGGGCTGCTGGTAGTGGAGCAGACGGAGGGGGACGGACAAGGAGTCGTGAGGAAGAGGCAGAGATGGTAAAGAGCGATACAATTAAGATGCACAGAGAGAGCGTACTGTGGTACTTGCGGAGGAAACTACAAGATGCGGGCCAGGCGCAGGCGGAGATGATGGAGAAGCGGATCTTGAGAGAGATGGAGAAGAATAAGAGTATGCTAGCCCGGACCAGGAGAGCGAGTATACCTGGATTGCGTGACTTTGAGGGACTGGGCTCTGTGCCTGGCAAAATGGGAGCAATAGGTGCTGCTGCTGGAGGCAGTGAGCTGTCAGCCGTGGAGATGGAGACGAGGTCGTTGTATCCCGAGGAGGAATTGAGCGAGGAGCAGATTCAGATGTTTGAAAAGGAGAATCAGGATATGCTCAAGCATTACGAGAGCACTTTGGATCAAGTCAGGTGGGTTAATCCGATTATCTTTTTTTCCTTCTTTACGAGTATTATGCAATTAAGAGAATATGGTCGCGGCTATATGCTCATAAAGGGAACGACATGCTAATAAGCTTATTTCAGGACGGCCGAAAAGTCGTTGATCGAGATCTCGGAGCTACAAACGCAGCTAGTAAATAATCTGGCCATGCAGTCGGCACACATCGACCAGCTCGTGGCAGATTCGTATCTGATGACAGAGAACGTAGGGGGAGGAAACAAGCAGCTTAAGAAGGCGACAGAGCGAAAGAGTACAGCCAAGTACGTATTCTATGTAAGCTGCGGGTTAAGTTTATTTCTGGTTGTCTGGGACTTGGTGATCTGAAGGGAGGGTCGGAGGATCATACCTGTCATTCAAGGGCGAATGTATCGATGCAGATGTTCTGGTATGATGTACGAATTTACATGTAGCACTGCTGTAATCAACTTGCATCGTTCCTGCTGAGATAAGGAATCTAAGCTGGAAGTACGGTACTTGCGTACCTGCATCCACACTGTGATCGTGATGCTACCATGTGCCACGTGTGGCGGTGTCTGTCCGGGTTTGGCGGGGTATGCGGGCATGTGAATCGCTGTCTCTAGGGAATCCGCTTGGGCCTGGACTACATCGTATGCATCGTGAAGGTAGCACTCAGGTACTCCCCTCTGTTCGGTAAAAGTACAGTACACAAAGGTACAAGACTTCAGAGGAAGTCGAAGCATGTGAGCAAGAACAATATCCTGCTACTGTTTGTCGGCAAGTACGGTATACAAGCAAGTGTTGCTTGAAAGTAACCTCGGTCCACGGCCCTGAAGCAGAGGTCATAGGACTGAAGGACTGGGCGATCCAGCCATGAGTGCGCGATATAAAACCCACCGGTCGCCATTGGGTAAGAGCGGTATACAGTGATAGAGTTCCACCTCACAGCGGTCTAGAAAGCCAGAGCAACATCAGAGCAAACATCAGAGCAGTCTGGCACGGAAAGGATCTAACAGGGTGTCAGGAACGAGGGATTTTCTTTTGCTGCCCAGCAACCCAAGAAAGCCATAGCGAGTGAATTAATTGCGAGCAAATTTCAAAACTTCGCTCCAGATTTAATACTGTCTGCACGCTATTTAGCCATCAGCGCCAGGGATCTGATCCACAGGTCAGGTCGCCAACACTCTGGGCCTCCGCCATTCCCGCCCCGCTGCTGCAGCCCACCTCCCCTCCTAGAACGAGAGCCCGCAATCGCGCCCGAGGGGGAAAAACGGACCATGGCCATACTGTCCTCACCAACATCCCACTCCTTTACTGCATTCTCAGCCTCTCCAACACCATCTATTTATACTGCCTCTAATCTTTCCTCTACTTCATCCTCTCCCTCCAAGTCTTCTTTCGCTCCTCCTTCTCCATCACACGCTTCCTCTCCACAGGCTCGACTGCAGAGCATCGCCGCACATATGTCGTCACCTTCGAATACCAGCTTCTCGCCCGAGGCGGTCCCTCAGGCACCCGAAGATCCTCTCTTCGGGCTGATGGCCGCATACCGAGCCGATACCTTTGAAAAGAAAGTAGATCTAGGAATTGGGGCTTACAGAGATGATAATGCTAAGCCATGGGTGCTGCCTGTGGTCAAGAAGGTGGGCTTTCATAAATGCCTCACTTCGTTTTACCTCTCCTAGACAATTTTTTCTCTCTCTATACGAACAAGATAAACATATTAATTACTGCAAAACTAACGATACAATACTTTCTTTGCAGGCAGATGAAATCCTCCGCAACGACCCCAGCCTCAACCATGAATACCTTCCCATCGCAGGTCTCCCCGATTTCACTAATGCTGCCGCAAAGCTTATGCTCGGCGCCGACTCTCCAGCTATAAAAGAAAGCCGAACTACCTCCGTGCAAACAATCTCGGGGACAGGTGCGGTGCATCTGGGTGCTCTCTTCCTCAAGAAGTTCTACCCTGGCAGCCCAACCGTTTACTTCAGCAACCCGACCTGGGCCAATCACAACCAGATTTTCACCAATGTCGGCCTACCCATAGCCACCTATCCATACTTCTCCAAATCCACCAAGGGCCTCGACTTCGAAGGCATGAAGAAAGGCATCACCGAGGCCCCAAATCGGAGTATTATTCTACTTCATGCATGCGCGCACAACCCCACAGGAGTTGACCCCACACAGGAGCAATGGAAGGAGCTAGCGGCGCTCATCCGGGAGAAATCGCACTTCCCCTTCTTCGACTGTGCCTATCAAGGCTTCGCCTCGGGTGATCTGGCCCGGGACGCCTGGGCCGTACGATACTTCGTCGAGCAGGGCTTTGAGTTATGCGTGGCCCAGTCATTTGCCAAGAACTTTGGCCTGTACGGAGAACGCGCGGGGTGCTTCCATTTTGTCACTTCCCCTGGCCCGGATGCAACCGAAACTATCAAGCGTATCTCGTCACAACTGGCCATCCTCCAGCGCTCCGAGATCTCCAACCCCCCAGCATATGGAGCTCGTATTGCTAGTCTGGTTCTCAACAGCCCAGAACTCTTCGCTGAGTGGGAAGATAACTTGCGTACCATGTCAGGACGCATCATATCTATGCGCAAAGCGCTGCGCAGTAAACTGGAGGAGTTAGGCACACCGGGGAAATGGAACCATATTACGGATCAAATTGGCATGTTTAGCTTCACTGGTTTGACCGAGAAGCAGGTGGCTAAGCTACGCGAAGAGGCTCACGTATATATGACCAAGAATGGACGCATCAGCATGGCCGGTCTTAATACTAAGAATGTCGAGTACTTTGCTGTTGCCGTTGACAAAGTCGTCCGGGAGACAGAATCGGATGCCAAGTTGTGAACAATTGGCTTGGGTTTAGCATTATGATGAAGAAAAGGCTTATGAAATGGTTATTACATTGATGATTCGCCTTAAATCTAGTTAAGGGATCGACTGATCTTTTGACTCTTTCTCCTTTTGTTCTCTTTCTTTGCGTGGGAGTTTGGCTTGGGTTAGAGAAAAAAAGATATTCCCCGCGCATTTTGTGTATGTTAAGGGAGCATTCGTCTTCACTCGACTCATTTTATCGGGATTTAGCTAGGGATTAGATCAGCCCTTCTCCTGCTACTTTGTTGCATCGTTTTTGCTGCATAATGCTGGTACAATATTGGTAGTAATAGGCAAGCGCAAACGTCGGCCCATATTTAGAATAGACATTCCATTTGTCATGCACCAAATAGAATATCAGACCCATATCCCACATCGTATTGTACACAATTCGACGTTGTCTGAGGAATGAAGGACTAGGTGTTACGCTAGGAATGCAAGACCATGATGCTATGAGACCATCTTGCCGTTTCGTCTTCGGATGCTCCTATGTTTGTCATGACTGTTAACGAGAAAACCTATGGTCCAAAGTTCGAAGTTATCTCTAATGCGTCTTGTACAATTAACTGCCTGGCTCCTGTCGCAATGGTTATTCATGATAAATTCGGCATCATCGAAGGCCTTATGACGACTACCCAGTCCTATACTGCCGCCCACGAAATGGTTGATAGTTTATCAGCATAGGATTGGCGTGAAAGCCGGGCAGCTGCCCAGAATATTATACCCAGCAGTACTAGTGCCTAAAGTAGTTGGGAAAACCATCCTGTCTTTATATGGCAAGCTTACCGGGATGTCCATGCGTGTACCAACTTCAAACCTGTCCGCAGTTAACTTGACATGCATGATTGAAAAGACCGCTACGTATAATGAGATTAAGACGGCCATCAAGGATGCTTCTGAGTATCAGCTGAAAGGCCGGCCCCTCTTAGCGCATTCGAAAACTTGCGTACTAACTTGGTTTAAGGGCATCTTGGGTTACCCAGAAGATGATGTTGTTTCTAGCGATATGAATGGCAACACCAACTCTTCAATATTCGATGCTTAGGCTAGTATTTCTCTTCATGATCACTTTGTTAAGCTGGTCGCTTGGTATGATAACGAGTGTGATTATTCTTGTCGGGTCCTTGACCTAATTGCTTATATTGCTAAAGTTGATGACGGAAGCAAAACATAGAACTATACTAAAATGTCAATGATTTAAGTTGTATAAGCCTACTGTCTTATGCTATTTGTGGTGATAATGATATTAATGTGATGTAGAATCGTCAATGTTTTGCAATGTTCAACCAATAGTCATTCGTACTTATAATGTCGTCTCTTCCATATATTGCTCCATTTATAATACCTGCGAGCGTTGTCATGTAATCATACAAGTGGGTATTAGGGCTTATGGATAGCGCCATGAGTGCATTGCTGCTGCTCATGACTGAGAATTCTAATAACCAGGACGCCAGAACCCTATTCCTGCCACCTCAACGCCAGATTTCCCAGTAACATCCAAACTACAACATAACACATTAAGGTATGAGCTCATAAGCTTCTATCATGTCATCATTGGCTCGTGACCATTCTCATCCGTTAAGCTGCCTTGAGGCGCCAACCCATCTTTGTCAAGACCCAGGCCAATGTGACCAGGGAGATCTTTCTTGCCATCGCGTGCAGAGTTCTCAGCCCAAGCACGCAACCGAACTAATCTTCTAATTGTAGCGTCTCGATTTTGGCCCTGATATTTCAGAAGAGCCTTGTTAACTCGATCAGCAACACACCACCGTAGCGCAGGATTCAAAAGAGCGGCCAGTTGGGGTTCTAGCTTGTCTGCTGGGAACACAAGAAGTGCCATGGTCCTTTCTAAGTCTTCTAGAAAGTCAGGGTTAGTGGGTGCACGAGGTGCAAGCTCTGAAGTCGCGAAATTGATCGCAGGGGTGATGTCTCCGCCAGGCGTAGAGTTGCACTTTCGGATGAGCTCAACAAGCTGTAGGCGAAGCAGAGCAAAATGCAGGGACGGATCCACGTCAAGAATCTATTAACATGGCTATTAGCAAGTGGATTACTTCTTCTGTACTAAATACTTCAACAATAATAGATAGTTTGCTCATTCTGAGGACTGAAGTTGGTAGTTTTCTCATCAACACCAAAAGGCTATGAGTGGTGCATGAACTCAATTCTAATCACAGCAATATGCAATATAAGGGAAATCTTGTAACTGACCTGAGGTTCTAATTCATTCAAAGCCTCGATCGCATCTTGGATGCGGCCTTGGTGAATATAGCCCTGTATCTCCTGTCGAGCGCGAACAGACTCTTCATCCTGTTGTGGACGAAGATTGGCTTCCTTGCAAAACTTAGCAGCTGCAGACGTGTATCCTTCAGTTGTCAAATAGTCTAGGATTAGAGCGTTTATTTCACTACGAACAGCATCCAGTCAGCAAGCTTCTCTGGATGTAAATCCGATGAGAATAATCAGCGCGTGTGTAAGGCAAAATTCAGAAATACAACTAAATAAAATTTTCCGCATGCGTAATTTTTAGGAGAGATTCCCAGTTGATTAAAACACATCATGTGAAAGCCTTGTCTACGCCGCAGGTGGCAGGGTACCAAAAGTTGACATGAAGGTACGATGAAAGTAAAAAGAACAATTGATAACATACTTTTTCGGAGGCTTAACCTCATCGACACGTCTGTCGAATGCATGTCGCAAAGGTGTCGCCGTTGAAGCCGTGGAAGAGGCCTATTTGGCATTAGCTTAGCTCGGTGCAGTGTAGTGATCCTTCTCACCATCCTTGCAAGTGTGATTATTTCGAAGTCCCCATAGGCGGATACCAATCACTGCAGAACTTCGCAGTGTCCAGCACCGGTTCTGGAGAAACTTTTCTAGAGTGGAAGAGGATGAGAAGGTAAGATTGTGGGTTGGAAGAGGTTTGAAGAGCTTACTAGCTTGGTTTCCCATAGGCGAAAATGCTGCCGTAGTCAAGATTAGGAATAGCGCAGTTTTCAAAGGTTTCCAGATGTGGTTACAGCGCACTTCCTCCACTACCAGCGTGGAGCTGCATTCAAAACACATATGTTGCACCCTTCCTTTCCTTTGTCTCTACGCTATGTATAGGTGAAGCTTGAAAAACCTGGTGTCAAAAGTATTTACGCTGGATTGACACCTGTGGGTAGTCATATCATCATATCCCATCTGCGCTCTTGGATAAGTGCGAAAGTGCAGCGTCCAAGTGACAATGGTGGACAGTCTCCAAAATGGAACGGAACTGGCTCACTATTCACCACCCTGGGCTGATGTTAGTATTATTGGAATAGCCGGGAGCTCGGGGTCTGGAAAATCGACCTTGTCTCGTGCTATTGTTTCTGCACTAAGTCTACCATGGGTGGTCATTCTTTCTATGGTAAATATTTATGTTTCAAAAGGGAGTTACCTGCAGTGTTCATGTGACTATGCAGGACTCATTTTACAAAACGCTGGATGAAGAGAACTCTAAGTTGGCATTCCGAAATGAATACGACTTTGACTCCCCTGACGCTATTGATTTTGATGTCCTGGTAGACCGGTTAAGAGATCTAAAGGCAGGGTGAGTGTTTTATGGGATGAAATTATATAGTAAATTTCAACAGTGTTGCTCTTAATTTAGTCATACATAAATAGTAGTTAACACAACGATGTAGGAAAAGGGCAGAGATACCTATATATTCATTTGCAAAACATGCAAGGGAAAAGGAGACGACCTCCATCTACTCACCACATGTTCTGATACTAGAAGGGATTTTTGCTCTGTATGATCCAAGGGTACTTGAGTTACTCGACATGAGGGTGTGTTATCCTAATATAAATTCTTTATTTATAAAGTTGCTCTTGTTAACTTTAGGGATGAAGATATTCTGTGAAGCGGATGCAGATACTTGTCTATCTCGAAGGAGTACGACCATCCTCTTTCAATTGCTTGTTCTATGGTTAGCTAATTTCCAAAAGTACTTAGAGATGTTGAGGAGCGTGGTAGAGATATTGAGGGATGCATCAAGCAATGGTTCGCATTTGTTAAACCAAATTTTGAACGTTATGTTGAGCCACAAAGAAAAGTTACAGGTACGTGGCGATATGCGTTATGGCATTTCAGCATGCTTATTGATAGACAGATATCATTGTTCCAAGGGGGGTGCAGAACAGAGTAGCAATAAGTATGTATCCTTCTAGACAGTCTACCACGTATTCGTTAACTAATAGCTCAGACATGGTTATACAATATATTGAACGCAGACTTCTCGAAAAATCAACCAGCCACCGAGCCCACCTGAAACGCCTAGGACTTGCTTTTGAAGACCAGCCACTATCAGACCGTGTACTGGTGCTGGAACAGACTCCACAAGTCAGAGGTATGAGTACGATTATTCAGGATATAGACACTGAGCCGGAGGCATTTATATTCTATTTCGATAGAATGGCAACGCTACTCGTAGAATTGTGAGTAATAGATCCTTTTATTCATTCTTTTCTCACAAGCAAAGGGCAATGAACAACATCAATTTCACCGAAAAGGCTGTGGTGACACCTGCTGGTCACAAATACCATGGCTTAGTTTCAACTGGAGAAACAAGTGCGGTCATTATTCTTCGAGGAGGCGCCGCTTTTGAGACGGGTTTAAAGCGTGTTATTCCAGATTGCAGAACTGGACGTGTTCTCATACAGTCCAATATTCGGACTGGTGAGCCAGAATTACATTACCTTAAACTGCCGGAGAACATCAATTCGAATAGCAGTGTACTCCTTCTCGACCCTCAAATGTCTAGTGGAGGTGCGGCGTTGATGTCAGTGCAGGTCTTACTTGATCACGGGGTATCTCAAGAACGAATAGTCTTCGTGACATATTTTGCCGGTAAAATGGGATTGAATAGGTTGACTAAGGTATTCCCTCGGATCCGAGTAGTTGTATGTAAGGTAGTGGGTGATTCCGAAGAACGATGGTTAGAGAAACGATATTTTAGGTGTTGATATTTAATTCGCAATACAAATGCAGTCGCAGTCAAAAACAGGAATGTGTTATGCATGTAAACGTCAGAACCATAAGAACGAACGAATTTGGTACAATAACAAGTGCATAAAATGGTCTCTTCTAGATTGTACGAAATCAAACATGCCGGGATGTACAGCCAAAGCCGAGCCGAGGTTGTCCCATATCGCGATTACCAACGGCGTCATGGCATCGACCCTGGACTGCCGAAATCCCCAACTTTCATTTCTGTTTGATTCCATCACCAGCAATCACCCCAATATTTAATTTTCGATACCCTAATTGTTTTGCATCACTCCTTATTGTTTATTGATGAAATATGGCTCCCATTAGGACCGCTACGTTGCCAATAATTCCTCTCGCCAGAGATACAGTGCTTCTACCCGGCATCAAACTACGGATACACGTGCCGCCGAACAGGCCTGATGTGCCGGCTCTTCTTCTTAATGCATACAGTCGAGCGGCTTCAAAAACACCTGGTCGACCGGCAGAAGGCATATCTGTTGTTTGCGTGCCTCTAAACTCCCCTGTCCTTAATCAACACGGGCAACGACTGATCTCACAGGAAGAGCAAGATTCCAAGCCAAAAGAACGCCCAGAAATTGATCCATGGACTGCTAAAAAGGAAGATTTATTCGGATATGGAGTTGTCTCAAGAATACTGGGGGTGGAAGGAGGTGGTAATGAGGGGTTTTCTCTACTAGTCGAGGGTGTGAACCGGGTCCAGATTGACAAGGTCAAGCAAGAGGCTCCGTACTTCGAGGGGAAAGTCACATATCAATATGATTCAGGTAAGGGCATTATATGTGGTCCTAAGGATAATATAAATGGTGTTTACTAAGATTTGGAAATAGTGACCCCTAATGATGTTGAAATTACCAAGCTTTTCCTACAACTCAAATCGGTTTCCTTAAAGCTTGCTGCCTTTTTACGACTCACTTCACTTATCTCACGAAGTTCTGGAAGTATGGCTTTATCCCCGACGGTTATACAAAGATTGGGCATCTTTATCAGAAGTAAGAGACTCAGTGATGCGGGCTTCTTTGCCGACTTTATGACGAATATTGTCGACGCTTCTCTTGAGGAGAGACTGCAGGTGTTAGCTGCAATAGACGTTACAAGCCGTCTACAGAAAACTGTTGAACTTGTAGAGCGTCAAGTGCAGAATTTCGAGAAGAATGTTACCATTACACATGTTACTACCAGTGTACCTTCCGATCCTGACGAGGACAGAGAGAGGTCGATTCGAGAACGAAGAGTACCAAATGGGATGGTTAGGTATCCTCTTCCTAAAGGCTTTTCGTTCCCACCCGGACTCCCAGGGATGAGCGGCCCACACGACGATGAGAAAGAACCAAATGAAGTAGACGAATTGAAAAGGAAACTTGAAGCCGCAAAATTATCACCCGAAGCCGCGAAGGTCGCTGAGCGAGAGCTAAAGAGGCTAAAGAAAATGTCACCTGCCCAAGCAGAATATTCAGTCATAAGAAACTATCTAGAAAACTTAGCAGAAATTCCCTGGACCACAGTTACTGAGGATAGACTGGGAGCAGATACACTAAGCCGTGCTAGAAAACAACTCGACGACGATCATTATGGCTTAGAGAAAGTCAAAAAGCGCCTTCTTGAGTATTTAGCTGTTCTAAAGCTCAAGCAGTCAATTAACGAAAACGTTGATGCACAAGTTACAAAGGCAGAGGAGGAGGCCGCCTTGACCGAAGAGGGAGATAAGGATGGTGCCTCAGCTAAGGTTAATACACTGAAGGCTAAGCGCATGGTTGACAAGTCGCCGATAATGCTACTTGTTGGGCCTCCCGGTGTTGGCAAAACTAGTCTTGCAAAATCAATTGCAACAGCATTAGGCCGAAAATTCCACCGTATATCTCTTGGAGGTGTTAGGGATGAAGCAGAAATTCGAGGCCATCGCAGAACGTATGTTGCAGCGATGCCGGGTCTTATAGTAAATGGTTTGAAAAAAGTTGGAGTGGCAAACCCTGTATTCCTTCTTGACGAAATTGACAAAGTTGGGTGAGTAGGATTGATCATTCACTTTCGGACCAGAAGCTAATACTTGAGCAGGGGATCAAATTTCCATGGCGACCCCTCAGCAGCCATGCTCGAGGTCCTTGATCCAGAACAGAATCACAGCTTTGTGGACCATTACATCAACATTCCTATAGATTTGAGTAAGGTTCTCTTCATTGCAACCGCAAATAGTCTGGACACAATCCCTCCTCCGCTCCTTGACCGTATGGAGACAATTTACTTGTCTGGCTATACAACCCTTGAGAAGCGACATATTGCCCAGCGCCATCTTATTCCAAAGCAAATCCGCACAAGTAAGTTTCTGATCATTCTGCATTGATGAACCTGATGCTTATTGAGTTATAGACGGCCTCGAAGATGGGCTAGTCAAATTTAACGACGACGTGGTGGCCAAGATCATTGAATCGTACACACGTGAATCTGGAGTTAGAAATCTTGAACGTGAAATAGGCTCTGTATGCCGTGCTAAGGCTGTTGAATATGCCGAAGCAAAGGATTCTAGCCATCTTGGTAAGCTCCTTTAAAGTGGTACGAGATCATATTTCTAATACGGATACAGAAAAGTACAAACCGGAGTTGTCTGTAGAAGACATTGAAGAAATTCTAGGCATTGAAAAATTCGAGGAGGAGATTGCCGAACGATCGAGGTATGGGCTCTCTAGTGGAATGAACCTTCGCTATTTCCGAAGTCCACCATGGGTTGTGCTAATAATATTGCAGTCGCCCTGGTATAGTAACAGGCCTTGTTGCATATAGTTCCGGCGGTAATGGAAGCATACTTTTCATAGAAGTAGCAGACATGCCAGGAAATGGCACAGTGAAACTCACCGGCACCCTAGGTGATGTGCTGAAGGAAAGTGTTGAGGTTGCACTGAGCTGGGTTAAAGCACATGCCTTTGAACTCGGACTAACCAACGATCCCACCGAAAATATCATGAAGAATAGAAGCATACATGTGCATTGCCCTGCAGGAGCAATTCCAAAGGTATGGTGACGTTCTGCCTGGAACCTGTTTTACATACTAATGAGTTTCAGGATGGTCCATCCGCTGGTGTGGCACATACGATAGCTCTAATTTCGTTGTTCTCTGGCAAAGCTGTACCACCTACTATAGCAATGACGGTAGGTGATGTCAAGTCATTATCCTGGCTATATGCATGCTAATCTGACTGCAGGGCGAGATTTCACTCCGTGGTCGTGTCACAGCAGTCGGGGGAATCAAAGAAAAGCTGATCGGTGCCTTACGTGCCGGAGTCAAGACAGTCCTTCTACCTGCACAAAACAGGAAAGAGTAAGTGCACTCATTACCTTACACGATTATGCTTAGAGATATTCTAACATTCGGAACAGTATCAAGGACTTGCCTCAGGAGGTAAAAGATGGTCTTGAAATTATCCCTATCAGGTATGTTTTTTCCTTTGCTTGCTTGTGCTACTTCACAACTATACATATCATACTTGCAAGATTTCTGGATATCTTTTCTAACTTCGGTACTGCAGACATATCTGGGAAGCAATGCGTCACATCTGGCCAGATACCCATTGGCCAGGCGAAGAGAACTTTGCTGGTATCGAGAGCAGATTGTAAACTGGCTACTTGGTTTTTAATGAAGTATTGATTGCTATGACATAATCACTCTCATACCTTATGAGTGATAGTTCTGTATAGTCCATGATTCGGCGTTTCAAAAGATTGCTTTATTTATCGTTGTGTATGCCGAAATTGCCATTCATTTTTTGGATTACTCTTTGTATACTTAGTCAAATATCATATTTATTACTTTTGGTGCAGCAACAAACAAAAATGATCTCAATTTTTCTAAGCATCGTCTTCCGTTGCACAAGCACGCCCCTCCTGACACATGTTTCTTGCCATTATGTCGTGTTACTCAGAAGTTGAGATGAGCGTCTACAAGGCTGTGGGAGGATTGCACAACATGTCATTGTCCTACGGCGTATACTTTTTACTCTTTCTGTTTAACAGATGCCATAGTTGTTCCCTGGGGCGATCACCCGAGTGTAACATTAAGGAAGTGTTCTAGGCGCTTCTCTACTCTCACAGCAACGGAGAAGTTCGCTCTTTTCTTGCTTGTATTATTGCTCTCACCAAAAAGAGTGACAGAAGAAAAGCTCGTTTCAATGGCAATCGGAGGAAGACTGTATATATGTATATTGAAGGGGTAAATCCATGACCTTGACTGCATTTCAGGGCTACAGAATGGCAGGAGCAGAATCTGACTACGTGTAAGTCTTACTACAGCTTCTAGAACTAAGATATCATCACGGTGTTCTGACCACATTTGATTTGCGCCCTAGAAACCCACGTAGTAATAATAGTTAATTAGGGATGAGGGATTGCGGGTCAATGGAAATGGTGTTTCTCAACTCACTTTCCTTGGAGTTAAGCTCGATCTCATAGAATTAACTTTGCGGTACGCCATGAGAGACGATGCTCACCTTCGCTGCCCACGTGGTTTAGGTCCGACGGTTGCAAGCCACGTGTCCGGACTTATCTATGTTAGTGCAGTACCGTGACGATACTGACGAGGGGAGCCCTCGATCGATTTTCAAGGCTTGAAAGCGATAAGATGGATGTGCCGAGGACCATTCCTAGGCTATAATCTCTATGCCTTAATGGCAATTGTCCATTCTTGGTGCATCGTGAACTCTTTGCAGCTAGACACAGTCACTGCATGATCTTTCCTTTGTTTTTCTCGGTAGTTAATGGTGCGATGCCCATTACTTTCGGCACTGGCGAGCGAAGCTGGTTCCTGTGGCATAAATTTTGCTTCTCTACCGAATAGTCAGACTGTGGGGCCAAGGGAGGAGAAATCTGCTCCTCGTCTAAATCAGTATCTGGGACACAATTTCCTTTGCCCCCTGTGAAGCGGCGGTATCCTGAAATAAAAGACCTGGTCAATGTGAATTAAGAGGTTTCCGTCCCGTCCGACTAGTTTTTCATCGTGGCCATTAGTTTGTCCGAAGATGGTTGCTGATATCGAGAAGAGGACCTGTCGAGTATCCACATGCAAAAGAGGAATGTCTTTAACATGGACCTGGTTTATGTTCTTCCGGCTAAGTTGTAATCATGCTGGCTTTACTTGGTGCTGTGATGAAGCACTTAAGATCCAACCAGATATCCCTGAGAATAGCCAAAACATTCCAACCCCAGCGCTGGTGTGCGGAGAATAATAGTCCTTGGATTCTAATAAATTTCCGCGGAACCTACCGATGTTCTCCCGATACTGGATGTGCTGAACGGGTCTGCTGTGTCTCAAGATGTGCTTCAACCGGAGGAAGAGTGGAGATTGTACGACAATAAAAGTGAAAACTACGAGCGAGAATAGCCTGTGGTAAAAAGAGATTGCTGCTACAATGTACCACAGTACAGGAGTAGGATAAGCCCCATCACAAGGTTGCAGACAGCTGTTAGTATTCGAAGCTTTTCTTGGTAGCGTACACAGTACAGCACAAGCAATGTCGTATTGAAGGTGGGAACGGGGGTGGATGTGGCATCGCGGAGACCAGGAAACGCCGTTTTCGCTGTCCAACCTCAAGGCCTGCTCTATCGTCTCTGGGCTCTGATGGCGTGCTAACGAGCAGCCTTGCGAAACAGCGTTACAATCACCAGCGTTGGCTTAACCCTATACCGTAGTGTACCATGATTTGGAATAACTAGCGTCATTAAATCCAGTAGTAGGTTAGAACGATGAAGATAAGCCAACTCGGCCAGGTGCGATTGACTGCGACTGTTGTTCCGACTAAAGATTATGTGCAAGCAAATCATCGAGGTTTCTATCTTCAAAAATATGCTATAGGAGTTTATCATTTGAGTAGAACAGGTGATACGGGGGAGCTACCTCCGTATTACTGTACTTGATGTACCAAAGCACCTGCCGAGAGGCCCTAGGAACAATAGCCGGTGCAAGTCCGAAATCAGTGAAAGACCGCAAGCGTGGTGCAGTAGTGGAGGTGGTCAGGGTAACCGCGTGTTGTTCCTCTGTGGAGAAAGGTACGGTTAGGGTGTCTGAGGGCCCTGGAGTCCGACGGGAGATTTAGGTGCTTCTTCAAAATGATCGCGAACTCTGTTCAAGATGGAGTTAAACTTCCGTTGATAACGTCTCCAAGACACGTTTACCTTCATGTTTCTTCCCTATCTTTGGCCCTTCTTTGCCCACCATATTCTGTTGTAGACTGGTGACTGTGTGCTGTGATGTCGAGGCCAAGTAGTACATTGTGTTCTGACTGATGTTTTCGGCAGGTCACTAGAACCCTAGCACACCGAATCCCAAGAGAATTCTTACTCCAGCGGAGATGTGCCCTATTGTAGCTGCAGGACGCCGAAGAACAGGTCCGTCAGATTCGAGACTTCTAGAAGCAATGAGAGAGCCAGTTTCTGTCACATTCCGATCCCCCAGAAGCTCCTGGGACCAATTTACAGTAAGAACCTAGTTGCATGTACTGTACGCCCGCAAGTAGTAGTACATGGCAAAAAAGTACAACCTGCCGCCTCACTTGCCGACGGGGTGCAGCTATGGTCGTACAAGAGAGGCCGCTAAAAGCCCCAATTTAGGCCAGTAAACGCGCCGAACTGTAAGATATATGGGCAATGAATGGGGAACCCGGATGTGATATTCCCGATGGTTGCATTGGGACCTGCAGCTGCTGGTGTCGTGAACCAGAAACCAGGAGAGTTGGCGGTGTGAGATTGGGGGAGGTTGATGGGAAGAGTGGTGTTAAGATCCCCTTCTCCACTGTAGAATGTGGCCAGTGCAGCAAGAGCAGGCCACGGAGAAGCCGACGGGCATTGCGTCCACGGCCCAGCACGGCGGGATGAAGCCACCGCGCTGTACTGTGCTGTCCTATACAGCACGTCGGTACCGTGTGTATAGGTGCAGTCCGATGTGGTATGGTATTGTATGGCATGGCACGGTCACTACACCACCAGTGCCAGGATAATCAACCACAGTCAGGAATTCGGCCTATTGACCCTGTGTAGAACAATCGAGGTTCATCATCTGGCTCCCGATGTTGTCTTTCTCCGACTTGGCCCGTAGATCTACTGTATACGCCATGCACGTGTAGAGTAGCAGCAGGCAGGTACGCGACGCTAGCTGCCATATGTAGGTACCCAGAGCCAGAATGGCATTACCGTATCTTACTGTACGAGCGCCCCGCCCTCACCCAGGCTGGCAGGCTTGCCAAACCTGCGCGGTGGTAAGGACTTACCGTACTGTGCTGTATTCCCTCGTGGCACTGGACTGCACCCTGCTGGACCCAGGCACGGTACCACCAGACTCCCCAGCGACGGAATGCGCCATGGGCGGTACATAGCGCCGGAAGTCGAACGTTCGAATGGCACTGTGTAGCTAGCCCCGGTGGACACGCCTTCGATACCGCATGTTGGATCAGTCATGCTGCAGGAAAGCAATCTTACCTTACTTACTTGGTTGTGCGATGCATCCGCCCTTACGGGGTATTGGATGTGGAAATGAGGAATGCTACGTAGGAGGTCCAACAACTCTCCACAGCGCACAATCCGCCTGCCATTGACCTGCCATTGCCTGCCTCTCTGGAGAGCTGCCCTGGAGCGTGAAGATCCTCTAGAGATCCTGAGATTCCAGCTCCGTCCGTTAGCCTCCCCGCGTAAGCTGCTCCGGGCCAGAATGCGCACAGTCGTTCCCAAGAATCTCTGTTGACCGAATCTTGGAATACAGTAATCGCAAGTATTGCCGCTACCGGCGTGTGGTGCAGCACCGTCTCGCGTGTGGAGATGTCATCTTAATTAGATGCGCAAAGGGCTAAGTGCCCCTCACGCTTGGGCTTCCCCCACTATCGCTCTAGTCCCGTCGCGCGCATGGCAGCATGGAATAGCCTCATCTTATCCCGCCAGCTATTGCCCAGGGGGCACGCGTTATTGCTTTTCAGGGTTCGACGCTCCTTGGCTGGCCCAAGGTCACATCTGGCTTTGGGTGATCGTCCACCAGCACCCTTTCGGTAAGCCAATATATTTGCATTTTCGGGTTCGTTTGCAGGATCTGCGGCGCTTGAGGTTCTTGGGGACTGCGGAACCAGAATGCCGGAGACCAGTGCATTGGACGGGGAGCTCTGCCAACCCTAAGGCTCTCGTGCAGCCTGATTTAATATGTGACGACTTCTTCACTTCCTGTTGGTGCTGCTTCTCAAGTGTGACTGAGTGACTGGTACCGTATTTCAGAGGTCTCTTTGGGTGGTGGTTGCATGATACTGTTATTGGCGCTAAGATACTCGGGGAATTTGTCTCCAATTTGATCACTTAGGGGCTCGTGTGGGAATATTTCTCCGCGAAATGAGCTCCGTTAATGCTGTACGAATCGGGTGCAGCTGTCATGTTCTTGATTATTTACTGGCATGACTGATGCTTGGTTGCTGTCCCTTCCTTCTACAGTGCTGTACGGATGGTACTGTCAGTACTGATTGAACTGGCTCTGGGTATGAAGCAAGTTGGGATGGTGGCAGATGGGCATGCGAACTACCCCATCGATGCAGGACTGTCGAGCACGGTAGATCATCTATTATTAATGGAACCTTAATTCAATGGTCGTGTCACAGAGGCCTCGGACAGATATCTGGGAAAATTAGCAGCGGTCGGAATCAAACGAGCTACCTACTGTTCTATGGAATCGCTACGGACTGTGCAACGTACGGAGTAGAGTGTAGTTGTGTCCTATCGGCCATTTCTTACTTATTAAGTACTGTACAATATCTCGCTTCCTCAAGCACGTAAGGTGGATATTGCGCTCTCGTGTAGTTACTTAAAAAGAAATCTGGAGGCCGTCGGTGATCCTCGCGCTCGTATTGCACGAGTAGTATTCCAATCCAATATGCCGGATTCTGAATACAATATCGGCTCGACCCGGATAACACCCACTGATACTGTGGCTTGAGCATCCCCCAGTATTAAAAATCTTGGGACAGATGATACAACCGTAGCGAGCTTGGGAATAGTCTTGATAAATAGCTCGAAAACTCCAACTGTGGAGTTCGCGGCGGAGTGGTCCCTGTCTCGTAAATTTTCTTTCTACTGGGACTCTCGAATCGCGCTCTTTGTACGGAGAACATTACGGTTTCCGGCGACCGTTTGGTTGCAGGGGCAGTTAATGGCATGCATGATGATGCCAATTCCGCCACTGCACTCGCACAATAGCGACCTGGCTATTTCTCGAATCAGGTGAACAAGCATGTATTCACACCTTAATAAATGATTCCGGCTTACCCACCAAGTACAGTCAGTATTCCTCGGTCTATCTTTGCACGGATAAGGTGCGAAGAGCCAGGGCGTCCCTTCCCCTGGGCTCAAGAAGGGATGTGAAAGAATTAATTAGCCGAACTATTGGAACTGTGGAGGTTGTGGGACTTTACACCGCACCAATGATCCGGATTCCGTCAGACGAATATCGAGCTATCGCCTGCCTATCTCTGAAAGGTGGAGGGGCGATCTGCTCGTGAGGATACGTGTGAGGATGTGGAGATGTTCGAGAAACGGCTGGTTGTCGAATCTTTCTGCCATGGCGGACGGGGAAACCATCACCTCCAGGCACACCCGAAGGCTGGTTAAAGAAAAGACCCATCACTAATCGAAAGTGGAAGGTCAGTGTTGTTGATGAGACGGGAGGTGCAGTAGCCGGGTCAGCTAGGAGGAAATAGGCATTGCGGGAGGGAATACTGCGCCCATTGGCGACGTGCTGACATACGATCGTGCTGGCTTGATTCGCACCGCAACCGCGTCCCTAGCTGGAGCAGGCCCTTTCATCATCATTGGAGAGCTCGAATAATATCGGCAAATCGTCCAAAGCAGATAATAATTGTCCCGTCCAATTTGATCAATTTGGGAATGTCGCATTTATGCTTTGATGTCCGCCAGGCTCCTCGTCGAGACTAACTGCTTATGGGCGAGCTGGGGTGCAGTGCGCTGGGCCCGAGAGCAAACGCATGAGATGGCAGGAATCTGATAGCGGTGGCTCTGCTTGCTCTGCTCATACGGTTCTGCATGTTCTGGTGAGCATGGTAAATGTTGGCAGCTATTTTGGGCTCGCAGGTGACAGGATTGGCAGAACAGAGGGTGTGGAGCTGCGCCAACAAGCAAGAGAGCGCGCCGTGAATGACGATACGCCACTGGAGGAAGGATCTGAACCTAAAAATTCCATGTTCCAGTGCTGCCATGCTGCCATGGTCGCCATGGTGAGGCCGCCAGGACAGTAGTGGAGGATAAGGCGCGTGGGATAGCGAGATACCAGATAATAGCCCCGGGTCGGACAGATACATTGGGGGCTGTCATCTGTGGCGTCTGCCGTAAGAGCCGAGAGGGGGAGGCGGCAGAGCGACGGCAAGCACATCACGGCTGTAGATCTGACCTAGACCAAGGGTAAAATAGAACCGCTGTCAGGAGAACATGTCTGTCATCGGTGCAGGAACGTTGAGCTCAACTTTCTCTCATCCATAGGTTGCCCTTCAGCAGCTATCAGCAGGTCGTGCGATGCTGCAAATGTCGCAAAGTTCAGGTACCAGCCTCACCAGCCCAGCTGGAAGGGTAGCTGCAGTGCGACACCTGCAAGCGCCCGCTGGTACAGATTGACGTGGATCTGGGATTGAGACTCGTCGATCGTCAATCAGAAGGTACAGTACTTGGTACAGTCGGACGAGCTAGGCCCTATGGTAGAGAGGTCGCGACAGCGTACGACAGTATTGTTGGAGCCATGTGCAGTGCACGACATCCTGTTGTGAAGGTGATCTTGTACCTATGCGAAAGCTCCAATGAAACAAAGAAAGCCTTAGCAACGTCTTCAAATCTTCGGCAGTATTTTGTTTGCATTTGTCTGGTGGAGAAAATACCTGGCCCGAGGAGCAGGATGTGCGAATCTCCCACTTTTTGAGCAAGTGGTGGGAACACATAGAGCGATGTAAATGCAGATAGATCTGCCTCAAATATGGACATCTGCTTTTCAGTAAGGTCGACGTGGCTTGGCATTCGATACGGTAGACCTGACTGTACCGTAACTGGTGGTGAGCAGACGGCTGACATGATCATGTTGGCAGATGACCGTATAACCAGGTCACCAAGAGGCTCTTCGGCGACTTTTCCATTCACACAGCTCTCGAAATGGAGGATCTGGTGGATAGGTATAGGGCAATTCTTTAAGTCGGTATCTCGTGTGATGTTTGGGGTAACAGCAATTTAGAAAGCAAAATATCTCCGTAGTTGAGGTTATGATGATTGCAAGAGGAGAAGGCACAACCTGCAACATCCGAGACTTCTCCCGAGCCATACTAATCTCGCCCACCACTCCGATCAATACATGATGGCCATACTCACACTTCTGCACTGCGTCTCCTTGTTACAGTTACTCGGGTAAGACAAGCACGCTCGTATGTTTTAATCCTACAGCAAAGCTATGATGGCTATTTTCCTAGCCAACCGTCCTCCGTGGCGAGCAGGCTCAGGCAAGTTCAACAATTGCTTCATGCCGTACGGATGTACAAATAGAACAACAGCCGCCGAGGGTTTCTGGCGCAGAGTGGCAAACAAGTAGGGAAAAAGAAGGTTGCCGGAAGCTATGCGCCATGCTTTTTCCGTCAATCGAATTGTCATACCCAGAATAGCCAGATCTTTCATCTCCGTTACATGTACTACGCCATCCTACGCCTTCTCCGGGCATAGATCCCTCTGTTGATCCAGCTTATTTTCTTTTCCTGTCTCATCAGCTAGCAAGCAATATTTGGCAGCACTCATGCAGCTTATGCCTTGCCATTCCACCTTCCACCTTGCCTCGAAGGGTTGCTGCTGCTGCTCCCGCTGTTCTGTAGCAAACGTCACTGAGAGGGCTCTGGTACTTCTGGATACAATAGCTCGTACAGCCACACCCTCGAGGCCTCTGCTACCAAACGCGCAACCCCAGAGCAACTCGCCGTGTTGCCAGCCAGGGTGGTTCCACATCAACCCTCCACCTGCCCCCTTCTGCGGTCGCTCAGGCCCCCGAGACCTTGGAGCTCGGAGCACTAAACTAAACTTTCAGCAAGGGTTGCTGCCAGAGCACCACGACCACGCAGAAGGGCCCTGAGATCAAGCCCCTGGTCCCGCTGGGCAGAGCACGTCCTTCCACGACGGTGCTGCTACTTTTTGTACGCTGGTCACTGGTACAGTACTCCTGCTCTGCCCTGGCTGGTTGACCCTGCCCACCTGCAACCTGCACAGCTCCCTGGTCTTGGGCACGCTGGTTGCAACCAGACCAAAAAAGCCATCTCCAGCGGCCGACCTCTTCTTGTGCCCCCTTGGGTCCTCTGCGCCTGAGGGGCGCCCCGTTGCTGGGAAGGCCATACGCAGACTGAAGTTAAATCCAGTCTGGCGAGAGGTGCTAAAATCCCTTTTCCCAGGCGCTACCAGTCCACGCTACACGCTGCCGGGCCCGGGCTACGCATCGTGGGCGACTGCACCCCTACTCCCTGCCAACCTGTAATAATAACTTTGAGGTACCCTTCCTTCCGACCCGAACTACACCACACTACTTCACAGGCCACTATGCTCACACAATTATTCCCAGATTCAGATCTCACCTTCCTTTGTGCTTTACTATACTCCAGAATATCTACATGTTGAATTAGATATCGGCAATCCCGGTGTGCCTACGAGTGTTTGGGCGAGCCACAGGCGGTTGTGGAGGAACTTATCAGTATTCATACCGAGTCGGCGGGACTGTGCTGTGCAGCGACCACATCTTTGCATCGTTGTTGGTTGCTGCGATTTGGCCCTTCACCTCCACATCTCCGCTCGACTTACTTCCGAAGGAGCCCTATACACCCCAAGATACAGCGGCGATTTTGACACCCATGTGGTTAGTTAACCCACCTGGAGTCAGCAGTTGAAAACACCCCGATTTCGCGGGGTACTTCTTCCTCATTTTGTCCCACTTCTAACGACACGCAATTGGCGCAGCATATAACAAGAACACTTGTTGAAGAGTTCAGACTGATCGGAGCTTTCTGTGAACTCTGCTGACGTACTCGGACCACTCAACCATCTGTCGGTTGTAAGACTTGTCTTCCGGTGCATCTGCGATTCCGTATATGGCGATACTATTGTGAAGGTTAGTCTTTTCCAGTAAGAATGCTGGCTTGGGGTAGAAACTCTGTAGAGCTCACTATATTGATTACAGGTATCGATATTGAACAGCTTTTAACAAAACCCCAAGATCAGAGTCCCGGTGCTTAATGGAGTATGCTATTGTCAACTAAGTTAATATTGCAGCGCAGAGGACATATCTCATCAGAGCAGAGTTTGGTTCTGGATAGACTGGGAATCTACTTTCCTGGAAAGCAATCTTGGCAGTTATCGCGATCACTTCCATGCAATCGATATCCTCTTTTATCGATCATTCGAGTATTTCGGTTGATGAGCTAAGGGAACCTCTGCAAAACGCAGCAAGCACATCTCTTGACCTGAGTTGGACTAGAGCGGCGTCTGATATTGCTCTTTCACGGGCATACCCCTCGCCGCCGATGTCAGGATCTCCGTTACGTCCTCCAAGTCACAATACGGATTCAAGTGAGATTGGCTATGGGGGATATGGATCAGCCGGGCAGGATATGTTTCGCGGGAACCAGACACCTCAGTCAGAGCACTCTGACCAGAGCATGGGATCGATGAGACCGTACCAACAAGAGCTGCACCAACCACAATCATATTCCGCGTTGCCCATGGGGGACGTTCAGTCGGCGCAATACCAGGTGCAACAGAGGCCACACATGCCAGTAGAGCGGCATTCCTACACATCGCACTCTGACCAAGGACCGGCAGGTTACTCGGCATCCGACAGACCAGCAATCGGTGATGCAACAGGCTATCCATCGCCGAAAGCACAAAGGAAAACCAAAGGTCATGTAGCCTCAGCTTGTGTACCTTGCAAGAGAGCGCATCTAAGGTAAGTGGGCACAGCAATGATTGCTTGACCTTTGTTTATTTTGATGCAGAGTAAAGAGCTAACCATATCTGTAGATGTGACGGTACGTCCTAAATTTCATTCTTCAGATCGCAAAAAGCGTTTTCTTCTTTTCTGGCTTGCGCATACACATTTATTATACATTGCGACAACCCTAGAACCTTTTGTGGTTGGCTCTACTCTCATTTCTTCCCATTTGCATTGGCACCGATCTAGTAGCAGTGCATCTGATCTCTCGCTGGTGCAGTGCAGCAGTCCGTATGAAGCTCAGGGAGGCACCCTCGGCACCGTCCTCGGGAGCACTGGTTAGGGTAGATCTAGAACCGCCACGCGGTTGTCGATAACAAGCACCGTGCCCCGCTCAAGCGAGCAGGATAATCTAAAAGCCACGTGCCAATGGCATCAGCGGTGATTATGGAGGTTGGACTGCCACCGTGCAGCAATAATGTTCGTGGCGATATTGGTGCACCCCAAGCTGTCTTCGCGAGTTCGCCAGTGTTCCTGCCAGGGACAGGGCAGTTTGGCGGGCGGTGTGAATTTCTGGATTTCGGCGAGCGCGACGCCAGGAGGGCCCTGTCCCAGCGGGGTGCCGGCCCGATTGGCGGGATCTCACCACCCAAGCCGGCCTGTGGCTTGCCCTGGCGGAAAAGCCGAGGCTTGACGCACCCTGCGCAAGGGACCTGCGTGTGTTGCTGTGCTCCAGAACAACATACAGTCTTGTGCGGTGCTCTGCTGCCATGTTGTGCGTATTACTCCCACCTGAGCATGATCCGCGCCATCTTCTAGAAAATTGGCGATGTGACGAAGGTTCCTGCACACAAGGATCTACATACCTCCCCAATCCTAGCATCGGCCCTGGCTTTTTCTGACTGGGGTGGTTGCGCCCGGCACGACCTGCTCTGCACAGCTGGCTGCGGCTGCTTGTCAAATTGAATGGCATCCAATCCGCAGACAGCCGCCGTGCTTGATCTAGCCTATGGTGATTTATATTGACCGCAAGTGTGGATGAAACGTGAGCCGGAGGGGAATTGTATTGAAAGCCTCGAAACTTATCCAAGAAGTTCGCTCTGGAATCTCGTCGTCCATGAATAGGCGCGATATTTGTCCCCGTTTGGATGTGAGACTAGTTCGACAGACAATATCAATGATCCTAATGCAGGACTGTCCTCAGTAGTGGACACCCAATACTATAGAATGAGCTCATGGGGCTGGCTTCAAGTAGCCTAACTTACGCAGTGCCAGTTTTGCTTCTGTTTGTTTTTAGTTGTAGATTGAGTAGCTGACTTAGTCTTTAGCTCAGCGCCCTTGTTCTCGATGCATGAGTAACGGAAAGGAAGAAACGTGTGTAGACGTTCAGCACAAAAAACGAGGACGGCCACGATTGCGAGACGAACGGGAGGCACGGTATGAAGGTTCTGGTTACCCGCCTGGCCCTCCCGATGCTTCGATGAGACGGCCAGTGTCGCTATACTCGATGAGTGAAGCACAAATGCCGCAGGGATTTGCAGATAGCCAAGGGCCGGGTCCTTACAGAGTCTTAAAGTCGCAAGGAGGCGGTCCGATAGTTCCTAGATATTTCGACCAGGCATCAGCTGGGGATGCTGGTATGTATGCTGTGTCTGGGACAGTGCCTTCGAATACACGTCCGCCATCGGGAAGGGAACCTGCTTTAGCATATCTGACAATGGAATTGCAGATAGCAAAATCAACACCTGCTTTCGGTCAGGCGCTGGGTGGTCAATCCGTAGTTGGACGTCCGTTCCATGACCTGGTGAGCCCAGGAGACCGTGACAAGGCGTTTCGTCTGCAGAGGATATTTGAAGATGAGCGGCGGGAGAGAGAGCCGAATTATTTGCCACCGATTTACCTGAAGTTTGAAGAGGACCGAGTCATCCAGTCAGTAGGCTTGGGGCCTGAAGACGTGTCCCAATTTAGGACAGATCGTCCTGAGATTTTTACTTTTCAAGGACCAGATGGACAGCAACGAACTTTTCAGGTGCATTTTGGACTTGCGAAGAAAGAATCCACCTATTTTATCGTACTTATCTTGCACGTACCCGCGACTCCCCAGACGTATCACCAGTCTGGTCCATCGACATACCCACGAGAGGCTTATTCTAGAGAATCGCAATACGGCTACCCAGCCGCCCAACAGGCGTATCCTCAGAACCAAGGTGTATCCCCATATATGCCTAATCAGCCATACACTGATTCTCGTGGAGAAGTATTGGCCTATCGGACTGCTCCGACTCTCGGATCCAACGTGCCTCCCTCAGCTGGTCCTTCCTTTGCCTCAGCTCAAGGGCAGCCACGGATAGATTATACTCAGACTCAGATCCCTTATCAAGCGGTCCGGAATGAGACCACACCAGCACAGGCACAAATTCAACATGACTTGCAACTACCACCCATTCGTGGCCAGCGAGGAGAGGAGGCTTTGGGAGACCTGCAACGACGGAGAGACGACCGCGGAGGTCGATTGGATATTGGCGGTCTTCTCGAGAAGCCAGACCATTCTGGAAGGGGATGATAATGTCGCTATGAAGACCCGCGTGTTGGTACTCTGTTATACATATCTCATGGACGTGGGCATGACGCTCACAGGCTCGTTTGAACCTATCGAGTGGCGCATAGTGATTATGCCGGAGACCTGCATTTAAGTCTTCAGCGCACTTGACGCTCACACCGCCACGAGATTCTCTCACCATTTATATGATGATCCACGGCCAATCACCATCAACACTGATGATTTATACTTCCCTGTACAAATATTGCTGCACCAACTTTTCCTACTGCTGCTTTCTGAATATCATTTAAAATACCACTTTTGTATGTTGTGCTGTGTCTTACAGCGATGCTTGGACGTTTCTCACGCCAAACACGAAATTAACATAGCGGGGTCCTTCTCTCGCATTGGCGGTTTGTGTTTTCTCTTCGGGCGTAGGAGGCATTTTGTTTATGTACGATATAGTGAGACACAAGGTCGAGAAGCGAATGGCAAGAGGGTTCTACTAGAGCAATGAATATTTGAGAAAGAAGGTGGCTCGACGAGGGCGTTTGTTCTAGTCTCTGGTTATTCCCACAGAGTTGGTAGAACGAACCACAGACCGTTTTGTTTTGTTTCTACGGGCCAACCGCCGCCGCTTCTGTTTCCCTCATCTCGCCTACCGTCCCCGTACCACCCTAGCTATATAGTCCAATAACATCAACCAGCTAAGCCCGAGATAATACGCTGCGGAAGCGATTATGATACCTAGATCCTGTGAGAAGCAATTTATTTTGTCAGGCTAATTAACCTTGGCAGCTTAAGGCATATGTTTGCCGATAAAATTCATCAGCTCCTGACTGCCTCATTGGCGCCTTTAACCATGTCCTGCCTGTTCTGGATTGTGGATTCATTAGGCTTTCAGGTCCGTTTTCATCTATTGTTGCAGGGATGAATGATGGATCGCTGTCTCTTGAATTCAGCAATCGCGTCATCTCAGGCAGTTCCATGAACACTGTTCATTATTTGGTGGTATGGCCTATATTTCAGCCTTAGATCACCGGGAGTACGATTGACCAGGGGTCCCCTGAGAGTAGCCCATTCCCATTGTAGTTCTAAGCAACAATACTGCTTTGTCTTCCATCACTATTCCATTGTCATTAACAATAGGTATACAAGTATGATAGATTCGTGATTTAGGGACAACAACAGAGAAAACTCCATTCTTAGAAAACGAGTAATCCTATCTGATTCTGGGGACGTTTTAGTAGATTCTTTCTTTTGTTCTAGCTAGCTTCTAGGCTTCCCTTTCTTGTATTCAGCTTCTAGCCTCATGGGAGGTGGCTGAGACCCGGCCTTCTAGATGGCCTGCAGACTGGCGGCTCTCGATCCAATCTGAAACGAGAAATTCTCCTATTCTCCTATTTTCCGTTGTGTTGGTCCCTGCATCCCCCTGTCTGAAACATGGCCCGCTCTCTACTCTAAAAGTGTGATATATGGGTTTCTTTCTACGGCTCTTCGTAAACGGTTGAAAAGCTACGAAGTTGTGTATGTGCGTATACTTTTTAGTTGGGCTAGAATGAGTAGTTTCCGTGGTGCAGGCATGTCTAAGAAAGGGGTTATATGATTTGTGAGAAATGACTAGTCGTTTGATCATGTCACTGTGATTGGACTGACTACCTGGGATAACAACGCATGCCTGATGTAAAAGATACTTAGGTATGGATCCTTGGCTTACAAGACAACGATAATGACTGTGATAATGCACTGCATTAGATATTTATCATAACATCATTACTTATTATAAGACTATTCAATAGTCTTCCTTTCTAAATCCCTTATTGAAATTCGCCAAACTCTCCATCATCAAATCCCATATCTTCAATAGCAATCTTGTCTATATTCCTACTTCTCCTCTTCTCCGCCTTAAGTTCCTGGGTGCTTGGAGGTGGAGGAAGGAAGACACCAGACCCAGGTGGCGGAGGCAACGAGAATGCGCCTCCAAGCCCTGGTGACTTAGAGTCATCGCTCTTTTCTCTATTCCTCCTTCCTGCGCCCCTACTTCCAATAGTGACGGTGATAGTCTCGCCTTCTTTCAGACTAAAGTCCCTCTTTTCCTCCGGTTTTTTCTCCTCTTCTTGTTTCGCCGGTACTCCAGGTCTTCTTCCCTTTGCCGCGCTCCCAGACCCGGCTGCCGGGCCATTCTGAATGCCCAATGTCCTCCTAACCTCCTGTAAACAAACACTGAAATCAAAGGCCTCGGGCCGTTCCTCAAACCCTATACCAAGAACGGCCTTCCTTCCCCCTTCGCCCTCAACGCGAATCGCAAAAAAGCGGCTGGAATCAAGAACTTGCTCTACCACAGAGGGAGTAGTATATGGTGCTGCGGCAAATAATGCACCATTGCTTGGATCTTCGAGGATAATGTCTGTCTTTACGCTCTCGCTATCTGTTTCCGTTTGTGAAGTAGGGGTCGATGTTGGAATGGCGGTCTCAAGGACTCGCAATCGTGCGGTGAAAATTTGTCGCGCATTATTGTTCTCGGTCCACTGCGCAGCTACATAGCCCTTCGTACTTGTCAAAGGGGGAATGTTGTAGACATGGACTTTGGGGCAGATGAAGAGCACTCGTTGGATGGCATCAGGGGGGAGGGGCCTGCCAGTTGAGGGATCGATGGTCTCCATTGCGATGAATATGTGGAGTTGGGTTCAGCTCGAATGCCTAGATGGTGGGAGTGAGAAGATTTATCGTGCGCCAGTCATTATTAGAGCATAAAATAGAAAATATTAACTTGAGACCAATTGATATTAGCCCGCAAGTTTGTTGAACTGCACTATGGCGGGCTGCGCCTTGGGCGAGGTACGCCCGTATGGTACGGTACGGGAATACCCCTGTCCAGTAGATACGAGGCACAATCGCACCTATTAGCTTCCATCCTAGCCTTGCCTTGTAACACTGCCTCTTCATTGGCTAGATCATGTGATGACCCCTCTACCTATTTGGCGGGGTGGAAATATGTACCTCCGTATCTACGTATGAGTAGTGACTCAATAATAATTTCTGACTCGCATTCTGCAGCGTGCTGCCATATTTTGTCTAGTTTGCAGAGATATCCGGCTCTTCCACAATGGAGAATCCAGTATCATCCAGTATGCTATATTCTGCATATTTTCATCCTCTCAGTGTGCCACTTTAATGTCCAATTCATGCTAATAAAATCCCCCCAGCACCCATATTGGCGCCGCCTCCTAGTATCTCCTCACATCCATTAGGTACAATGCCTACGGTGGATAACCACCCTAAGGAGGTGAGCCCCAGTTTTGAGTAAGTGTCAACCTTCTTTACTTTCCTCAAATGAGCCATACAACTGACCTTCGTAGCATAGTCAAAACCTATAAGCGACTACTCGCTGAAGATCCAGACCTTACGATGCCTGTTGCAGCAATCGAGGCCCTGATCGAGTTGCTTGTACAATCCCGCGCTGCAACTGTTTACGAAACGCTGGATCTTGTAAAGGTTCAGTCTGACTACCTGAAATCACAAATCCCAAACTCCATTTCCCTATCCGCGGGAACGGATCTGTTTCAGCGATACATAATTTCAAGTCTGAAGCCCACAAGCACAGGGAATTTTGAGACAGTGCGACAGCATCTACTCAGTAATGGAAGACTGTTTGTCTCGAGAGCTAAAGCTAGCAGAGAGCGCATTGCTAGCTACGGTCGGCAATTCGTGAGGGATGGCACTGTAGTTTTGACACAGGGTGGATCGAGGGTTGTTGGACAACTGTTAAGTAAAGCTGCCGAGGCATGTGCTGGAAGCGGTAGTGTGAGATTTAAGGTTATTTACGTTATGAACGATGGTCGAAGCTCAGAATCTAGAGCCGTGGTTTCAACCTTAAGGGCAAAGGGTGTCCCAGTAGCTACCATTAGCGAAGGTGCTGTTGGATATGCTATGGGCAAGGTGAATCTTGTCATAGTGGGCGCCGAAGGTGTTGTTGAGAATGGAGGCGTTATTTCTCGTATGGGAACCTATCAAATCGCACTATTGGCTAAAGCAGCTGGAAAACCTTTCTATGTTGCTGCGGAGAGTCACAAGTTTGTTAGACTTTACCCGCTTGGACAATATGATCTGGGAATTGAGCAGAATGTGATTGAGTTTCAAACGGAGGACGATGATAATACAACAAATGAAGACAGAAAGGAGTTAAGGCCAGGGGAGAGCAGCGACAGTTATTTTGGCGCAACACCCAATGAGAAACCGAAACCTAAGCAAAATGCCGAGGATGCAGTAGATTTCACGGTAAGTGAAGCATCCCTCTTCTTGCGATATACGCTGATAACGCTTTTAAATGTAGCCTCCTGCTCTTATATCAGCTCTAATCACTGAGTCTGGTGTTTTAACGCCCAGTGCTGTCAGCGAGGAACTTATCAGCGTATGGTATTGATTCGTAATATTGAGGGTTTGCCGAATATCTATAGCATGGCCACGGTCATTGTCCATTTTCACAAGAGAGACAACCGTCAAAAGCCGTTTGCAGGGTCGTTGAAGCGCTCCAACTTTTATCCTCCCCATGATCTAGTACATCATAACGGGATATAGTTGACAGGCATGCATGACTACTGCTAATGAGTTTGCTTTACAAGACCTAGATTTTACATGCTGTATACCTACTAGGGTTAATGGGCTGGAATGCCGAGACAACTAACCTGGATGAGCCTGGTTATCTCGGTCAAAGTATCCTGTCTGCAACCTGCCTAATCTATTGTTAGGGACAACTTGTAGAATAACGGCTCAACTTAGACGGCGTTCTAAGGTCTATTCTTACGCCCCGACATTAGTCTTAGCGTCTTCACTTGTAAGACAATTGAATTCAACAAAGTCTGAGACTCGGATGTGAGGATGCTAATTTCTTCCATTTCGTGAATTCACATCATATTAAAACACTCAGAGAAGCTATCATACAAGCTCAATTATAATGACTAGCCCTTAGCTCGCCAACCAATCAAATCTCCATTGTGCTCGAAAAGATCTCACTCAAGATTCACCACAAAAGGTGTTTAGCCGTTCTTGTCATCTTTGCCCTTGATATAATATCCAAGGTACTTAGGATATAGGGATGATGCATCTGACGGCTCGTTTTCGCTCTCTATTTCTGACTCCTCTGTGGATGTTATATCAGATATACATGAAACACTGGCCCTTCTCTTCTCTTCCTTTCTGTCCGGTGGTACACCAAACATCATATGGCCAACCTTACATGTAAGATAATCCAACTCGACCTCGCTCATTGAGGAAGGTCTGCGGACTTGTAACTTAGGAAGCTGTCGATCGCAAATCATCTCATTCTCACTTTCACTAGGAGTTGCTTCTGTCGATGGCGACTCTGCAGTTGTATCTTGATTCTGAACATTTACCAATCCTAGCCCTTGTTCATCATGATATTTTCGCTGAACTTGCTCATTCTTACGTTGCTCCTTATACGTGGCGACGGGGGATGAAGGCCAATAGTTCATTGGCGTTGGTAGAGTTGGCCATGCATAGCCTTCGTATGGCAGCTGGGGATCGGGCTGAGTAGTGACTAGGTGTAAAGGGTAGGTATTTTGTGCTGTGTTCGTTGGAAAATAGGATCCTTCTCTGAGTTCACCTTGTCTAGTCGTGCCATGATTCGAGGTTGCCTGAGCTGTGCTTTTGGTATGGTTCTGACGGATGATAGGTTCCTCTCTTTGGAATACCATGTTTCTCTCTAGTCGATTCCCAGGTGTTAGACTTTGCAAACTTCCTAAAATGATCTTCTCCTGCTTTGTGATCTCTTCGAGTCTATGGTATAGCCAGTTGACCTGTTGACTTACTCTCTTGTACATCTTCGATGAGTGACAGTGAGTCAGCTTCTTACCCAGTAAGGATATTTGCTGGAGAACTTTCATAGCTTTCTCGTTTTCGGCCTGAAGTAGTGATATGAGGTATGACTGTTCGATGCTGAAGGCTTGACAGGGATTTGGGCGGACTTGATAGGAAGAAGGATGTAACTGGTAAGGTATGGCCGCCTCCATTTTGAGATGTTGATAGCCTACTCTTGAAGTCAGGTTTGGGGATGGCAGCCTGCAGCTTGACTCTCCGAAGGTTACCTCAGATGGTTACGTATCTTGATTTTCTAAGATATTAGGACAGAAGCTTCTTCAGCCGTCATAACGAAGTAAGATAGGGGGTCTGATGTTATAGTGGCGCGAATCACTTCGCCTATGCAGTGAACTTTTGGGCGTCTGACTCGCGCAGTTATAGTACCTACCAGTTACTATGAAGGCGGCCATGGAGAATACAAAGAGCGTTGTCCAAAATTAGATAGAGAGATTCAAAGAGCAACCTCCCTAGACACACCTATTTAAAGGGGTGACAAGATCTAGAAATCAAGCACTTGCGGCCCCCAGAAAGACTAGCCCGAGTTCCGGAAACTTAGTCGATGGTACTAAAGCACGAAGTAATACAACAGGCATTGATCAAAGGAAATACATCTATTGGTCCCACGATAGAGATTTCTGCCAGCCACGCTTGTGAAGACAAAGAAGACTAGATAAAAACCAACATTGTGTAAGATACGGCTTGAATCCAGTTGAACTTGTAATAAAATCCAGCTCATGCAGTCCAAGTGTAACAGTTTAATAAGGACAATGAGAATCTGGGACTTAGCCTCTGTGACTGAGGAATCTGAAAATCAATTATGGTGATTGGGAAATTGTCCTCATGGACGGACCTCCTAGGGGCGCTACCGCATAGCTTAAGTACAAGCAAATACGGAGTACTGTACACAGTAAATATTGGCGGGGTGGAGGTCTGTGCATTGAGTAGTCATGGCCTAAATTATTAATGTCGCACCTGGTGGAGCTCATGTCCGTCATCATGGAGCTTCGAACAGATCAGTGCCACGACAGAGCCACATTCTAACTGTTTCAAACTCGAATCGACGCGGCGGTGGATCAATATTCAAGCAATCGCACAATTGCTGAAGCTGCGCATATGTCCGAATAGCGCATTCGATCTCAGGTACACTCTAGTATCTCGTGTGATGTAAATGTGTAAAGCAGCACGTGTCAACACATAGGCTCTGGAGGAGCTTGGGAATAGCCCGGCATGCCTCTCTCGCGCAATGCTATATTCCGAGATGAGGAGTTGGGGAAGAAGGATGATGATCATAAATTTCGCCCTCGAAGCCGATTTGGCCAGTTCTGGCAACGTCGACACACCCCTCATCGTAGGAATTGGCGGAAGGCAGTTCTTGGAATGCTTGCTTTGATCGCGCTATATTATTTTTATAAAAACATGCCAACCGATCTGCAGAATCCAAGACCGCGACCAAGATATAATCATCACAATGGAGTTGGAGGATCTGGTAATAAGGGAGGAGATGGAAATACTATGAAGGGCGGGGCCGACGAAAGAGAAGAAGGCCATTATTTCAACGGGCCGATTAAGTTTTATCAGTTGGCTTCTTCATTAAGAGCTTTTGGCTTTGGATATGAGGCAAACGGTCAAAACGTGGTACGTTAAACTGGAATAGGTCCATATCAGGACGTTACTAACATTCTCTTGCAGGTGTTTGCAGCCGCTAGTCTGAAGAGCACTTCTATATTATTGCCTCTGGCTTGTGAAATGGGTATGAAAGGCCGAAACCAGGTCCATTTCGCTATAATGGGAAGAGATCAGATATCGTTGGAGATGTTAAAGGATATTAACGGGATAAAAGATGAATGCAAGATTTACTTTCATGGTGAATGTCTCCTGAGGAGTGAGATTATCTGAGAAATCACTAACTATTGTTAGATGCACGGCCAGACTTTTCTGTCGAGAGTACGGATTTCCGTATGGAAGTGAGTGTAGCTGCAGGATTTGGCCATATAAGCACCTACATAAGTCCACAAGTAGCAATCATTGATGCATCTGAAAATGAGGACATATTCCTTGTAAAGGGCGCAAGAGATCACTCAGAAGCTTTTGGGCGAACGGTAATCGAATTACCAAATAACGGTGATCAGAATTTGAGATGGTTAACACGTCTGGACGCTTCCTCATTGAGTGGTAAGTCTCTGTATTCATCGCTTAGTCTACTACTAATCTTCTGGATAGCTTGGAATAGTGTTAGTATTGAAATACTCATCCATGCACCCCCAGATTCGTCAGGTTCTCTAATTAGGCTTCTTGAATCATTGAAGAAGAGCGATTACTCTTCCGGGCCACCTCCACGACTTACAATCGATCTCCCCAACAATATTGATGAACCAACCAGCGCCTATTTAGAGAGATTTAGATGGCCCCCCGGGCGCATAGAAAAGGATGTAAATCTGCTGGCTCTACATCACAGAATTCCACAGCATGAGCTCTCACCAGAAGAAAATGATATTCGATTCTTGGAAGCTTTCTGGCCTTCCCGACCAGCCACATCACACGTTTTAGTACTATCGCCTCTGGCAGAGCTATCACCTCTTTATTTCCAATATCTTAAGTATTGCGTCCTTGAATATAAGCATTCATCTAGTGGCCTAGAAGAAGCTGGTCATATTCTAGGTATAAGTCTCGAACTACCTTCGACGTACCTCAATGACTCTACAAAATTTGAGCCTCCAAAGCAAGCAATGAAAGGGAAAGGCAAAGCAACATCAAAGCCAATGTCATTTCTATGGCAAGCGCCAAATAGCAATGCAGCGCTCTATTTCGGTGAAAAGTGGATAGAGATCCATGATTTCGTATCCCGTTTCCTGGCATCTTCCCATCAGCACCCATCGCCATCGACGAATTCTAAAGTTTTCACTGAAAAATTTGTCAGCAAGACACGTCCATCCTGGCTGGAACACATCCTCAAACTTGCGCGTGTTCGCGGTTACTTCACCTTGTATCCCAACTTCTCCAGCTCCGATTTCCTCGCTACATTCCATACTGAGCTATACCAGCCCCCAGAAGAATATCTCACCGATCCAGAAATGAAGCCTTCAAAGGTCCTGAGCCTTGACAAGGAGTTAACTGCGGATCCCTCGCATCACCTTTCCTTGTACTCGCCCGAGAAAACACTAGCCGGCAAATCTTTGCTTAATACATTACCTCACGATGCTGTCTTACCGAATATTACGGAAATGCAGACCCTGAGCTGGGATGGGTTGACCACTGGGATAGAAGATATTGCGAGCCAAGCATCTGATTACAAAATATTATTCAGAGAACAGGTAGGAGATTGTGACGATGGTTCAGTTGATCAAGTACCGGTGAAAGGTAGTGCCAAGGATTTGTTTTGTACTGATAGAAAGGGACATGGTCATTAAAATCTGAATTTTTGGCGTTTTAAGTTATTATTGAGTTGTTTTGACAATATCATCACTGTGGGTGATAGGGTCTCGGGAGCTAGGAGTTAAAGAGGATTGGGTTTATGATATATCAAGCATAGCGGGGTACGTTCTTAGAGGGACCATGATCTGGACCATGCACTACATGTCAGAGTAGCCTTAATACCCGTGATAGGAACGCAACTGAGATAAGCTCAGATAATAAGAACTATGGTATCTTTCTCTCAGCTATTAATAGTTTCTGTTAACAATTTCATAGGCTTGAGCAACCAGCCGGATCCTTTGTTTATCAATATACTAAACTTCGCAAGCCTTTTGTATTTGAATGATATTTCCACACAGTTGTGGTAGAGGCTTCCAGTCCCGGATGCTGGGAGGCAAAGAGGTTTGCTTTGTATTTGAAGGACTGTATTCTCTCTTTTTCGTTTCTTCGCTTCTTGTTTCTGTCATATATTCAAGGTGAGTCTTGATTTCGAATCTGTTGTCTTGTCAGATGCATAAGCTCGCGCTTTCTCATATGGAGATCAGAGATCATGGCACGCTAAGACGACAAGGAATAACTCGTCAATATCACTTCTTAACGTCCCAACCCGTCTCAGCGTATCGTTAGCCGAGTATTGTTCGTCTGTTATCTATTATTCACTCTTATTTTTCTACATATCTTCTGTAACTATGGCACCTCACCATCGGACTGGTCTAGCCTTCATGGATCACTCGAACTATCAATACTCGTTTTAATCATTCACTTCCTCTTTGAAACGTGTGATAGAGCACAATAGTAGAAGTACCTCAAGATGTCTGCAGGTCAGCTTGGCGAAAGCCTTGCTCTACCAGGTTCAGAATATACTCTTGTTCGCTTCCTGGTAAAAGAAGAAAATAAGGTATGTAGAAGTTTTCTCTTTCTGGGAGCATCAGTGTTATAAGTCTGTAGAGGCTCACTCCTTATCAGGGATGCATTCCGCCAGGTAGAGCTAAAGCAGGCATCGGCACTTACTATATTCCGCCTGATGATGTTGCACTCGCAGAGTATACGGGATTTGCAGACGTTACTAAAATGATGGAGTTTCTCTTATCTCCTATCATGATTGAGATAGCAATGCAGATAGAGAAAGAGGGGCTGTCCAATTTTGAAGACTGGACAAGGGTCTTCAATCAGATTAGGACTCGGATTATGCTGTCAATTAATTACGGAGTCTGCACAATCCTTGACTATTGGGGAGAACATATAGACCTGCATACTAAGTTTCCGGATCATGGAGGTTCCCCTTTCCAAGTCTACCACC
This sequence comes from Xylogone sp. PMI_703, assembly GCA_021399445.1. Taxonomy (NCBI): domain Eukaryota; kingdom Fungi; phylum Ascomycota; class Leotiomycetes; genus Xylogone; species Xylogone sp. PMI_703. The sequence continues at coordinate 5,639,237 of JAJTUQ010000004.1, forward strand.
TTTCGGGATGGATTTGGCGACTCAAAGAAAGGATCGAGAAGTACCAACGACAGCTTGTTGACCACGTAGGATCTTTTGATGAAGCAACACGCCATGCTTTTCTTGTCAAGACTTTCAACACCACATCTTTGGCAAAGAAAGCGGAAATTCCAATAATTGATATAGCAACTATGTGCTTTCCTGTTCTTGGACCTGATTACGAAAGGTTTGAGGACTTTATGGAGCCATACAATCGAGTATATTACCTCTGGCGACGTCTGGTCAGACTTACAGCATCACTTCAAAGTCTCACCTTTGATTCACCAGACATTCTTCATTCGAAGGCTATCTTAGAAGAACAATCCACCGAGATTGAACCCTCAGTTGAAGACGAGATATTGTACTACAAGCTTTCAGCCAAGTTAGATTTCCCACAGCAGAAGACTGAACTTGCTTTGAAGAAGAAAGCACTTCGTCCAGTCTATTTCAAGGCTAAAGGATGGAGCGAACTCAAACCTTGGCAGCTCAGAGATGTCATCAGAATCAAATTCTGCCTTGCGTCCCACCAGCTCCAGCTCTATGAGCTGAAGTACGTTATCGTTTACGAAAATCACAACAAAGAGGTAATAGACCTTTGTGGCACAAGTTGGGATCCTAGGTTTCCTACTATTCTCGACAATCCTCACATTAAGGAGTCCTATTTTGACATAGGCCTTCGATTACTTAGGGAGGGTGAGAAAATAGTTGAGGATGAATCTACCGCAGTCGGAATCTTCTACGAGTTGTAGGACAGTGTAGACAAGAGAGCGAAATTGATGTCTGGGAAAGGCCCGTTATGGTCTAGGTGATAGGGACAGCCCTTCTCTTTCCATTTCTGTTATAATCCAAGGTCTTCACTCATAGTTTTGCGAAGTTCATCCTACATGGAAGATTTTAGGGGTGCTGCGTTGGATTACTCATGTTCTAGAGGCCGGCATTTAGATGGACCTATTATGCCTTCGGAAATGGATAGTAGCCGTCTTTAATTGATGCCTTTCAATCAGGTTGATTCCGATAATACGCGATCGTAGCTATTCAATTCATAACCTAGCCAAACCTCCATTGTAGTACTAGGTGGTATGATAATGTTAATGCGCACGATGAGATATTGGGCAGCTGAACAACATATACAAGGAGCGACGTTATTCAATCAGTAGTAGCAAATGAGGTCGCCGAATACCGCAACCGAGGCCGCAAGTCCTCCGGTGCTGTGACATGACCCCACCACTAAACCAATTAAGCAGATATAAAGTCACATAAACGAATCAGTATCACAGCTCAAATAGCGGTCGGGTGGTGTAGTTGGTTATCACATCTCGTTAACATTGGTTAACATCAATACCGAGAAGGTCCTGGGATCGAGCCCCAGCCTGATCACTTGAGCATCTTTTTTCGGTTTACTTTTTTGGAGTGCCGGAAGGCATCTTGATCGTTCTTTCCTTTTCCAATCGGGAGTAGCAGATTGGTGTCTTGCACCTCACGCCTCTCATTACAGCCGCCTCATTTCTTGGAGAGAAACAGACAAGATTTATCTTCCTTAATAATCATGTCGGATTCTCACGATCAGGAAGGACTGCGAAATACATATCGCCCTTATTATCATCCTTTTCGCCCCAGACCCGCAGTTGTTGCCGAGTAAGTTCCAGTCAATCAGAGGAGGTATCAACTCTAAACCACTGCAGGCATCGTGATAGGAACTCATTTTGCATTCCTCCATTTTTTGGCCCACTGATCTTTGACAATGTTGACAGCGATGCGAGAGATCACTGTGCCAATGAGAGAAGTATTGCACCCTCCCACGTCATGACTGAAGGCCGATAATTTTCCTTTCACGAAACTGATCAGACCTGCAGCATTCCTCTCCTATCTTCGGCTAAGCATGTACATGTCTGTGGTCAGTGTTGCCATCGTCGTCTCGTTTCATATAAAATCGATGCCGACTGAGTTTGAACTACGCATGGCCAAACCTCTTGGGATTATATTCTGGTTCCTTAGTATATCATGCCTAGCTCTTGGATTTGGGAATTACTTCAAGACGGTTGATAAGTACAGCAAGAGACTGGCTATCGTGCAGACCGGATGGAAGACACAAACCGTAAGTCTCGTGACCATTTGAAAGCCACTGCTGGGCTCATTATCGGAGAGGCTCGAGCATTCAAGATTTTGAAGGTGTATCATTTCAAACTAATTTTATATCAGGTATTATCAACTGTTGCATTATCAATCGTTTCGGTTTGTATCATATTTTTGGCCACCAATTCTCAGCGAACTTGAAGAAAAGCGACACATTGAACCTGGGGAGTTGGAGTCCTGTACTCTTGATGTTTAGAGAGCTGTACAATATGTATTTTAGTATTAATTATCATGAAAATTCAGACTCCATGGTAATCGCTATGTTGTTCTTCGCGCGAAGGATATTTTTAATCGCAGCTAAGATGAAAAGTAGTCTCGAAATAGTATTATTGTCTGAGGGAATATACGAATATATGTTCATGGGTTCTAACCCCCCCCCCCAATAGACATTTCAAAGACTGAATCCATCATGTCGAGGAGGGTCACAAAATCTCCACAGACCCGCCTTCTCAGCAGCTTGCCGAACAGACATAACCTCATCCTTGGTCACAGCACGATTTATCTCGGCATACCTCATGTCACCAGCCTCTTTTCGGGTTTCAACAGTCTCTACACTGCTATGGGCCATTGTAGGCCCATGAGAACGTTTTGGTTTCCCTACATGGGCATCAGGGTGATACTGTTCCATAATATTGGTGAATACATCTCTTGAGACATTATCAGCAAGCCATTTCATAATCTCCATCCCCTCGGTTTCATATCCTGGCATAACAAGATGGCGTACTAGAAGTCCCTTCTTCGCAATTCCATCAGGTGTAAAGCAAAGATCACCAACTTGAGCATACATAGCCTTTATGCTTTCCATTGCGGTTTCAGTATAGTTATCCGCCTTTAGCAGGCGTCTTGATGTGGAATTATTCCATACTTTGAAATCCGGAAGATAGATATCCACAAGCCCATTTAGAAGCTCTATGGATGCCAATGAATCAAAGGCCGATGTATTATACACGATTGGCACCTGTAACCCCAATTCTCGAGCGTGAAGAATCGATAGTACCACTTGCGGTACTACGTGTTCAGGGGTGATGAGATTGATATTGTGGACGTGCCCAACATTCTGTAACTTGAGGTACCACTCGGCAAGTTCTTCAGGTGTGAGGTCTTGGCCATTTCGCTGATGGGCAATATCATGGTTTTGGCAGAAGACACATCTGAGATTACAACCTGAAAAGAAAACCGCTCCAGAACCATTATGGCCTTGGATACAGGGTTCTAGAAAAGCAGACTTGTAAATAGACTATTCAAAAATATAAACGAAGATTTAAACGTGTTTCAGAAAGACTTCCTACCTTCTCCAAAATGAGGAGCAATGACATTTACCTTCACGGTTTCGGCGCCAATGAGGCAGGTTCCGGTTTTCTCATATCGATTGACGCCACACAACCTTGGGCATAGATTGCAATTTCGTAGATGAGCGTATGCTGCTGATCTTTTCTTTGAAGCGTCGATGGATGAGAGCAGATGATACCTTGGAATATAATCGTCAAGTAGAAATGGAGGGGCCAAGTGGAGTCTCCTATATCCTGGCTGGAGACTCGCTTTTATTGGCACCTGAACACTTTTAAAACCATTTCGTATCCCCTTTGATACCAACATGGCTCTGAAGCTCCTTTAATACATCAAGTCTCCGGCGTTAATTTGCCAGAAGTAAATCTCCAAACTGAATGTTTGAGGATAACATGCGGCATTCGAATCGGCAGCCGTAGAAATATCGAAGTCACATGAGACCGCGTCAATCCCGCGCGGGGCAGTCCCTGATCCATTTCACGTCACCGCTGTGTATTATTAACCACGAAACTCCATCAATTATCCAGTGCCTGTTCTGCTTTTTTTAATATCTTTAGTTCATAGTATTTTCTTTCACCGTCAAATTTAATTCGACTTATGTTAACCGAACTAGTGGATGGCTGAACCCATGATTATGGAAGGAGAAGCTTCCAGGGGTATCAAGAGGAAAGCAGATGATGCTATTCTTGAATCGAAGGGTCCGAAGAGGATCAGGGTAAGCTAAAACCATATTTTTGTGATTTTCTCATAATTCTAATTTCAAAAAGGCGCTTGATCAAGATGTGGTTAATAAGATTGCTGCTGGAGAGATCATTGTTGCCCCAGTTCATGCCCTGAAAGAGCTTATAGAGAACTCCGTGGATGCAGGCTCAACTTCTATCGAAATCCTTGTGAAGGATGGCGGATTAAAGTTGTTGCAAATCACGGATAATGGACATGGAATCAATGTATGTCATGTCCTCTCACTCCGCCTAGCATCCTGCTAAAGATGCAAAGAAAGAAGATCTTTCGATATTATGCGAGCGATTTACAACATCAAAGCTTAAAGAATTTGAGGATTTAACTTCTATCAATACATACGGCTTTCGAGGTGAAGCTCTTGCAAGTATTAGTCATATTGCTCATCTGACCGTTACTACTAAAACTAAGGAGTCAAATTGTGCCTGGAGAGCACATTATGATGGAGGTCACTTAGCCCCTGCAAAACCTGGACAAAGTGCAGATCCCAGACCGACAGCAGGGCGCCAAGGGACTCAGATTACAGTTGAAGATCTCTTTTACAATGTCCCAACCCGTCGCCGAGCCTTTAGATCCCCTTCGGAAGAATATAACAAGATACTCGATCTTGTAGGCAGATATGCTGTACATTGCAATGGGGTTGCTTTCAGTTGTAGAAAAGCTGGAGAACCAAGCACCTCTATCTCCACACTTTCTACTGCATCAACTATTGATCGTATTCGTCAGATACATGGCAGCGCAGTTTCTAATGAGCTAATCGAATTTCAATCTGCTGATGAACGTTGGGGATTCAAGGCACACGGCTGGACAACAAACGCAAATTATCATGTTAAAAGAACGACCCTCCTACTTTTCATCAACCACCGGTCTGTCGAATCTTCTAATATTCGTAAAGCAATCGAGCATATGTACTCAATCTTTCTACCAAAAGGGGGGCACGCTTTCACTTATCTCAGTCTGGAGATCGATCCTCAACGTGTGGATGTCAACGTGCATCCAACAAAGAGAGAGGTCAATTTTCTCAATGAAGATGAGATTATCGAGACAATTTGCAACGACATTCGTGAGCAACTTGCCAGTGTTGATACAAGTCGGACCTATATGACACAATCGCTTTTACCAGGAGCGAGGCCACCTGTTTCTGGATCTGATCAAGATGTTACTGGTAGCTCATCTAATAAGGAGCTACGAAAGACGACCAAACCATATGAGAATAACCTTGTGCGCACCGATGCTAAAATGCGAAAAATAACAAGCATGCTTTTACCAAATGCTGGAGTAACCCGGGGAAAGGCAGATAACTCTAGTAAAGGTGCACAACAAGAGTCAATGGATTATGAATATTCCGATCGAGAGCCAGTAGTTTGCAGACTGCTCACCGTTAAAGAATTAAGAGGGGAGGTTCGTGACGACATGCATAATGAATTAACTGAAATGTTTGCTGGCCACACTTTCGTAGGTATTGTGGACGAACGTCGACGTCTAGCGGCTATCCAAAGCGGTGTGAAACTTTTCCTCATCGATTATGGGCTTGTGAGCTCAGAATATTTCTATCAAGTTGGCCTAACAGACTTCGGAAACTTCGGTACTATAAGATTTGACCCTCCTTTGAAACTCGAAGAACTTCTCCTGCTTGCCGCAGAACACGAGAAGTCAATTGTAGATCCTGATATACCAGATAATGATTTTGACGTCGAAGAAGCTGTTGAACTTGTCTATAATCAGCTTCTCGAACAGCGTGAAATGCTTAAAGAGTATTTCTCATTTGAGATATCCGAGGATGGCGAACTACTTAGTATTCCTCTGCTGATTAAGGGCTACACGCCAAGTTTAGGCAAGCTCCCACGGTTTCTCCTCAGGCTGGGCCCGCATGTAGACTGGAGTAGTGAGAAAGAATGTTTCCACACGTTTCTTCGAGAGTTAGCCATTTTCTATGCTCCTGAGCAACTTCCTCCCTCACCTAGTCCTGGAGATGAAGAGCTGGGTGAAGAAATCAAAATCAGGAGAGAGCATGTGGCCAGATCGGTTGAGGATGTTTTATTTCCAGCATTTAAGGCACGATTAGTTGCTACGAAGAATCTAGTCAAAGGCGTTCTGGAAGTTGCAAATTTAAAGGGATTGTATCGGGTCTTCGAAAGATGCTAGGTTTGAAAATTTCAGGCGCCAGGGGGACTTTACGAACTACTTCAGCAAGGATTTTGAAGATATGTGAACTCAGCTGATAGATATATTTGCTTTAAGTGGCTCCATGGTGGAGCGAAAACTTTAGACGTAAAATCTGCTAAGATCTTTAGCCCAAAAAGCAATAAACCAATCATTAGACCTCTTTATCAACCATTCCCTTTATTTTGAGGGTGCACAGGCAGATTTTGTCTACGAATATTTATACAGGTTTTATTTAATTGATGCCTATAAAATCCTTCAGCTCTTTCCATCATCCCATTCGGGGTTCTATACAATGTCAGCGTCTATACTGCCTACAACACTAATGGGAAGCTTACCTTCTTCAAGATGACAAGACCCTCCAGGGTACTGCTGAGACTAATGTATTGTTCATCTTCCAGCTCTGCTCGTTCGCCATATGATAATAACACCGGTGTGCTCTGTGTTTGCCAGCCAGTGATAGTCTTTGGCCGACCTGCCTGACCAACGACATCCACAGCTTGTCCAACCCTGACGTTGACCGTCAAGGGCTTGAGGTCCTCATCGAGGGTGATTAAAAACCTAGGATGCATTGCGGTAACGATATAGTAGAGAAGGTAATGTGAGTTTGAGGTGATAAATTGTTTAGCATCAATCATTGCAATGAGAACCGCGAGCAGCCCTCCAGTTGCAACCCGGGACAAGACTTGACGATCAGTGTGGAAGGGGTTGATGGATAGAGTTCCCTTGCCCATATGAAGGAGTCCTTGGGCAATGCGAACCATGAAAAGGGAATCCTGGTCTCTATGATAGTAACTGGCCAGTTGTCGGAGAAGTTGGGCAAGCCTGGCGTTGTTGGTACCAGCACCGAGCATACCCATTGCAAAAATGGCGTTAATAGCGACGTCATTATCGTTGTCGTGACTATATCGTGACAAGGTGTCGTATACCTTCATTTGAGGGTTACTGGGACTTAGTAGACCCATTGCCAAGGGAACTGCCTTTCTGATATTTGCCTCTCCATAGTGCATAAGGTGGCCAAATTGCCGAAGGACCATTTCCTGTCCTACCTCCTCGCCCATAGCAACAAGAGCTAGTCCAATAACTGCATATGCTTGGAGTAATTCATCGCCTTTCTTCTCGTCGGTATCTTCAATGTGATCATTGCATATATGGAGGAGTTCTTGTAGCTTCAAGACTGTGCCTGTGCCTGCCCACGCACAGATCTCTGCGAGTACCGAAGTTGGTTTAGACATTGGGTGATCCAAAGCCTTTAGAGTCTCTAGAATAACGTCGACTTCCTCTTGTTGACCAAAGAAGAGCAAACCAAGACCAAGTGCCATGAATCTGGTCCATTTATCCTTCAGCTGTGACTTCCGATCATCTTCAAGGAGTGTTTGAATGATGGCCGAGCTGACATCACTATTGGATGTGCCAACAAAAATCATTCCCAAAGACAATGCAGCCATTGCTGAGATTTGCATGCTGGAAGAAGTGTCTCCCACGATGGGCAATAGGATATCTAGGAGATCATTTCGGCTTGAACCAGCATAGGCTATACCAAGACCCATGATTGAGGCGACTCGAACAAGGGGATTGTTATGATTTAGCTTATCCTCATCTCCTAACAATGCAAGAGCCGGATCAGAATCCATATGAACCCCAGAGTTCACAATGCCGATAGCCAACATGGCACCAGCCTGGATCTGGTCTTCTGGGGCGTATGTATATTTATCGATTTTGTCCAGACCGTTTTCCACATCCCACAGCATCAGCATGCCAAGAGAGGCAACCGTCGACATCATGCCTTCCTCTTTTGTCTTCCACACCCAGCTGGCTTTCTCATCTTCAACCATCATCATCTTATCGTTACCAAAACCGGCATTCACAAAGGCATTTACAAACCCTGCAGCCAAGTTGTGTCTGGCAGAGTCGAGGTTGGTAAGTCCAGCAACGCGGTTGCTTTCGAGATGGCTCTTATAAATATCCTCCGTGGTCTTAGGATCGAGGATATTCAGCTCCTTTGCCAATGCCTTGAAATGTTCGGGCATCTTGGTGCTGTTTAGACATTCAAGAATCTCATCAGGTTGCGACTCCGCATCCGGCAGACGAATCTGCTGCCGAGCAATAAGGAATGCCATCTGCTTCTTAAGGACCATGTCCTCCGTCGCATCGAAATCAGCCTGTATAAGCGAGATATCATTGAGTCGTATTGCAAGGACCATAGCCTGCGCGCGTTGGTCATATTTTAGATAAATATCATGTGCTGTCCTAAGGAATGTATGGTCTTCCGGGTATGTTAAAAGATTTGCCATGCTAACCATATACAAACATGCTCTCGGGTAGGTGTTCTCGTCGAGGAATTTTGAGATTTCTTCTATAATCTCCAGTTCACTCAATAAGTCCACAGCATCGGCTTCTGCGTTAGATTTAAGAAACAGTGGGACAAGTATTAATGCCAAATCAATAAGATCTTGAAATGGTTCTTCAGCAGTTACCCTCTTGTTATAGACTTCTCCAATCTCTAGTGCAAGATGTCGCGTATATTCGTGACCCCATGAGCCAATATCTGACGTTGGCGCAAGTAATCTATATTTTAAAGTGTCTTGTCTGTCTTCATCCGAATAAGTCATTCCAATTACTGAGAGAACGTCAGCAAGAGAGGTTTTGTCAGCTCCTTCTGGCCATTCTTCATAGAGTTTAGTCATTGTCTCGTAATGCGGTCGAAGGAACTTCAGTGGTTTTGGGACGGCGGTCATTGAGGATGTTGAGGTCTTAATCGAGTCTTTGATAGCTTCCAGAGCAGATTTGTACAGCTTCGTGTCCGGTTCCTGGTTTCATGTCTCAGTAACCTGATATTAGCCATCAAAAATTGGGATAGCATACCGTCAAACGCTCTACAAGCATGTCCAACTCATTTTTTAGTTGTTGGTCCTCCTCACTAAGCTCTTCGGGTGCTGAGAGACATGTCAGAGCTCTGTCATAGTGGCATATAAGGCTAGGAACATACCACCGATAATGCCCTCCTCCTTCTTGCCATTAACCTGCTCTCCATCTTTTCCCTTCTTTTGCTCCTCTGCCTTGCTGGATTCGCCATCTATCGCTTTTCCCTTGCCCTTGTCTGTAGACTTTGGCGGTACGCCATCTTGCGCCATTGTGATATAGTGTTCAACACAAGGAAACGTAGCGGGAAAAATAGATGATCCCAGCTGTTAGAGAAAAATAGATACAATAGGAGCGTTCTCCAAGGTTCTATTTATTTTAAGGCGGCGTCCCGTGCAAGTTGGGGTCTGATGATTGTTGTTGATGGATATGTAATTGAGGCAGGCAGCTTGAGCTTCCGCGTACAAATCGATCAAGACACCGCTTTCACTAAGCGAGCCTAGCTCCTCAGCCCACCGACAGGGATCATTCACCAAGGCGGCGTCATTGTCGAGATCCATCCAAAAAAATATTGAGAGGCGCAACACAGCGATTTGGCAAAAATCCACAACTGCTCCTTCAGCCATGAAGCTCGATACAAAGGCTATGCGGTACTTAACCGCAGAGGATTGGCGAACTCTTACGGCGGTAGAGCAAGGCTCCAAAAATCATGAAGTGGTCCCAACTCCATTAATTGGGCAAATATCTGGGTTGCGCGGCGGGGTTCACAGATGCATATCTGCCCTGGCAAAAGTTGGACTTATTGCGCGCGTGAAGAATGCTTCGTATGATGGTTATAGACTTACATATGGCGGGCTCGATTACCTTGCTCTAAACACGTATCGCAAACGGAAAGATGTATACAGCGTTGGGAACCAAATTGGAGTGGGTAAAGAAAGTGACATTTTTGTTGTCGCAGATGAGAAAGGAACGCAGAGGGTTCTCAAGATTCACCGGTTAGGACGAATCTCCTTCCGAACAGTTAAAGCAAATCGAGATTATTTGAGAAATCGTTCGTCGGGCTCATGGATGTACATGTCGCGATTAGCTGCGCTAAAGGAATACGCATTTCTATCCGCTTTGAGAGAAAGCAACTTCCCCGTTCCAGAGCCCATTTCTCAGTCAAGGCATACAATTGTAATGTCATTGATTGATGCTTTTCCCTTGAGGCAAATCTCAAATGTGCCGGACCCGGCCACGCTATATGCAGAGCTCATCTCCATGATTCTCCGGCTAGCCCAACATGGCCTAATCCATGGAGATTTCAATGAGTTTAATATATTAATAAAAGAGGAAACTGTTGAGACACAAAAGGGCAAAGAGACCGAGGAAATTATAAAGCTCGTTCCCATTCTGATCGACTTCCCGCAGATGGTATCTGTTGATCATGCGAATGCGGAGTACTACTTCGACCGCGATGTCAATTGCATAAAACGATTTTTCGACCGACGTTTCCACTTCGTCAGTAATGAGCCTGGCCCGTTCTTTGAAGACGCTCGGAAATTGATTGGCATGGACGGGGCTGAAAGACTCGATGTGTCTGTCCAAGCCTCAGGATTCTCGAAAAAAATGGCTAAGGAGCTTGAAGCATATATGAAAGCAGTTGGGGTAGACGGAGATAATGGTTCCGAGGCTGTTGGACATGACGATGATTTCGAGGAGGAAGGCAGTGACGAGGATGAGTCTGAAAATAGTGACGAGGATGAGAATGAGAATGAAAGAGATGCCGGTAGCACCGAAGATCGTCTAGGTGCATCAGGAGATACAGCTCCACATGAACAAATATCTTCGGAGTCTCTAGAAACTCGCATTCCGATATCTGGGCTTAGTATCGCCGACACAACCTGAAATATATTTAGCAGGAGAAAGAAAAGTAACATACTTCCAAGGGTAACGCTCTTACGATCCTAGAAGGGGTTTGGCCCTTGGAGCGATCCGGCCGACTGACAAGTCTAGAGAACAATACTATTACCTTACGGTAGTTGATATTCTCTTCAGGTAGGAAATTAAGGCCCTAAGGCTGTTTTGGTGGACTAGATTCAATTATGCTAGCTTGATCCACCTATCTAGCATCAAAAGCAAAGAAAAATGATAGTACAGAGGAGGGCAGTTCAAATAGTGTCCACAATCATACAAATGATAAAAAGTAAAGCTCAAGACCATCAGCAATGAATATAACGCCGTAACGTAACTCTGTCTCTCTTCATCCTGTCGATGTCTAGATATTGTTGTAGACATATAAAGTAATAACGGCACGACAGCAAGCCCCAATCGTAAGTAATGCTAGCTCAGCGAACTTTTCCATGATATGAATGAGTCTTGTCACATAACCTCGTTAGAACCTCGGCGGTGCGTTAGATGACAGACGAGTAGTCGATCCCCCTATAGTGATATCGTCACAAGGGACTTAACATAGTGGTGTTCTATAAATGTAGCAGCTTAACAGAATTGAGATCTGCTAATGCATGGAGATGATCGCGGGCCACTATGGGCTTGGATCGGAGAAATGTTCAGCGTCTTTCTGCTGCCAAGGCTAGATTCAGATACCGCAGGAGTTGAAATCTTTCGATTTCTAGCTTGCAGTTAGCCACTTGTCCTTAGAATGCAAGATCGGGGGTCAAAAGGTTATACCCTTTTTTGTTATTCTGGGGTGGAGTGACGCTTATGAATGTAGCTTTTAAAGCTGGTTGATCAATATCTTTAAAGCCGGATAGGGTGTCGTTGCTAGAAAGAGCTACTATTAGCATCAATTTTGCAGGCAAAAAATACCAACATACCTATTCGTTGTCTCTCCCTTCCACTTTTCTGAAGAATTTGAGCCTGGCAGATGATGAGCGATCTGAGTTGCACGGGGAAGCAGGGGCGAGACTGCATTGTTAATCCCGACTAAAGTACCGTATGCTCCAATATTATATTCATTTGTCCTGAACTGGCGGCGTTCTGTTGTGATACGCTTCAAGTCCTTTTGGGCCGGCGTATCTGCATAGCGAACTTGGAGTGGAAGTGCTTCAATGCCGACTGGTTGGCCGTGAAATTTCTTGATAATCTCTTCACATATCTCACGAGTGTCGAAGCTGTAAGAATACATTAGTATGATCTTATACAATAGAGCCAAGAGCACAAACCGAGCAAAGCCAACACCACGGCTAACACCATGGCTATCACGCAGAATTCTGCTAGAAACGACGTTATAGTCCATAAAAACGGCACCCAGTTCCTGGGAAAACTATTAGTTATGGCTAATATAATAAGAAATAAAGAACGAAAACCCACGGCTTCGCTCATATCTTTGGGCAAGTTGGAAACGTATAAGTTTGTTGAGTTTTCATCTCCCTCAGCTTTGAGTCGGGAATTAAATGACTCCTATGACGCGTGAGTATTGGAATAACTTGATAAGAAGATACACTAACTCTTGCGAAGCCAACCTCATAACCTAACTTATAGAAGCCGTGAATACAAAGCTTGGAGTCATTGATATCATAGTACTTAGCAAATCCGAATCTGTTTATATGTTAGTTCGGTGCCGTTCTGAACAAGAGGTATGACAGCTCACCCTTTACAGGCTCCAGTGGTCGTGTCAATAATGGCCTTTGATGTCTCAACTTTGCCAAAGCGCGCAGCGTAAGCGGCCAGCATCTCATCATCTGTATCCGGATGAAGACCACGGATATAGACGTTTCGATTTCCCGGAATGGGATTCGACAAACTTTGATCAAGCGTTCTCATGCTTTCACGGGGTGTGAAAACAGCAGGCACTGCTCGCGGAATAGCTGGATGCTGCTGTAGTAGTGTATCTAAATCGACATTTGGCTTGGTAATAGTATGCTGCATGGGCTTTGTGTATCTGTGAAGCATAGGGTATATTCCAGTGTCATTTGGAGATGGTGTTGATCCAAATGGTGATATGTCAACACCAGCGATTTTTGCTGCTTGTTCGCGCTGTGCTAGAGATGGATAGAATGGTGTACCCGGTGTAGATACGTTTGTTGATGATGAAGAACGGCGATTCTGCAGGCCTGATGCCTCCTTGTGGTGGATGTCAATACCTTCTGTGTAAAGGCCAGTGCGTTGGGGAGTAAAAGGCAAGAGTGTATAGCCAGGTATATAACTTGGATAGTTAGCCTGTTGGATGAAGGGCATGGTTGATGCATATCCTCCAGAGCTCTCATAGCCTGATATGGGGGATACGGGTCCTCCGTACATGCCGGGGGCAGCGTACACTAACTGTCCACTGGAGGTATAAAAGTACTGAGTTGGGCCGGGTGGCAGCTGGCCTGCAGTGACTGGAATTGGAGCTGTAGAAGCCACACTATTAGTGGAAAGGCTCAAACCAGCAAACTGATTCAAGAGTCCATTACTAAGTTGGTTCTCCATCTTTCCAAACGCAGTCGTGCCTTGCAGAAACGGGGCAGCTTGTCCATAAGAGCCACGGCGAGCATAAGCATCCGCTTGCAAAAACATTGACGATGCAATAGGGTTATTCAAGCTAGACTCTGTTTGAGATGCTTGATGGTAAGACATGATCTATAAAATACATGTCAGTCACATAGAAAGTGAAGGCATCTCGGAATCTCGTATTTTGGATACCAGATTCCAGGCCATTTAATCAGAACAAACTTGAATGCGTAATTTTCCGGTATATATTGGGCATTTGAAGCATGTAGGAATAAGATAGAAGTGGGGATTGCAAAATAAATAATCGTACTTACAAACAATTACAGTCCTGGTCAGAAAGTATTTCTTACTGCTTTCAGCAGCAAGTGGAGATCTGAGTCAATGTTAGCAAACAATCGGCACTGATGATATACTAGGCGTAGCCTCCGATGGCTATAGGAGCAGCATAGAATAGGTGCCATGACAGCATCTCGAGAGGCTCTGGGATACCGTAAGGTGCTAGGGCTCATCAAAGTTGAGAACTTACCAAGTCTGAGTCGGAATTGTCGTAATGTCCTAGCGAGTAGATGAATCTTGAGGATAGGAAGTGGTCAAGCGAAGACTTGTTGAAGTGTAGAGGCTTAAAAGATTGTTTCCTATTGATTGATGTATGGAAAAAGGAAGAAGATGGCGAGAAGAAGCGGGAAAGGAAATAGATCGATGTGTAGTGAGTTTCCTGATCCGAGGGCAAGCGGGAAAGAGCGTAGTGGCATGGAACTGTATAATAATGGAAAGAACGAAGCCGGCTAACAGGCCCCAAGCAGCGAGAAGGAGCACGCTAACGATGGTGTGAATAACAACGATGACGAAATTCTGAATTCGAGGTTGAGCCAAAGATGTCAGTCATATCGTTCATTTTTGAATCATTGGTAATGATCGTTAAGTCTGCCATAGCATTTCTGCTTTCTTCACTTCAATTTCCACCTACTTAAAGCATTGTCTTGCAAACTTGGCGGTATCGAATGAGTATCTTCCCCCTGAGACATCTTATTTCCTGAAGAAAAGCAGTTGGACATTCTCTCACGGTTCAGCGACTTCCTGTTTGATAAATAACCCTTTGAATTCAGGGAACCAAAGCAGGTATCCATCCCAAACTTGTAGATGTACCATGCACAGAATAATAAACTACGTCGGTTAGTGCATCTCCACCTTGTAGGAATGATATCTGACAAAAGCCTAAGCTAGGGAATCCCGAATGCTGCAACATAGTTGAGAAGTCTTACCTTCACTACAGTACCATTGGAAGAATAAATATCATCAAGTATTGGAGAGGAATGGGACCCCTAGATAGCTGAAATGAAGGAACGTTTGATGAAGGAACGTTTGATGAAGGAACGTTTGATGAAGGAACGTTTGATGAAGGAACGTTTGATGAAGGAACGTTTGATGAAGGAACGTTTGAAGTTAGGAGAAGTTGAGAAGACCAGATATCAGATCTAAGTCTGAGAAAAATAAAAGGCTGATAGATTCACTACCAGGGATGTCTCGATGATTAAAAATAGATGATTGGACAAGAGATCACGATACCTTTCTCTACTCAGACAATACGCCTGGTCATTCGTGCATACATACACCATGGCTAACAACCATGTGAGCAAACAAGATAGATACATCATGATGTTCAATGATGTTGAGGGCGAAGGAAGAAGAAGCATAGCTAATATTACTTTTGGCTCTCCCCCGAGGGTCTCGGCGCTTAAGGGCATGCAAGGAGCACGGCAAGTAATTCTGGGATGGCTTCATGCCTGGTCCCTAGAACAGCGTATGCCTGGTGAGCTCGACCATCTGTGTTTGCTTACGACGCCAAAGCAAAATCGACAGGTTTGAGAAAGGATACGGCCCAACTGATCACAGCTCCTCCATTATAAACATTGAAGGACAGCTTTCAAAGTCACGTTAGGTAGACCTTGTGGTCCACCTCCGGTGAGATATAACCTATACGCGTGTTGATGGTTCAGTCTCTCGGCAGTTGAAGGAGGTCGGATACATATACTGCGCGATTTGCCGATGAATAAGCATAAATCTTCATAACAATCCACATTATGTTTGCGACAATACTGCACAAGAAGCCACTTTTCGGTGGGGCATGCGATAATGGATCCTATTCATCTTCCTTTCAAAGGCTCCAAAGTTTGCTTTCGGGGTTGTCTCGGGAATAGATACCAAGAAAGCCATATCTTGGTTGAGGTATCTCTTTTAAGAGTACCCTGTGTGCGAGATCCATAGCTAAATTTAGAAGGACCTGAAATATTAATACTGTACACCATAGTGCAGTTCACCACAATACAACTGAAAAGAATATGGAGATAATTTACGGTACGAGAATTCCATGCAGAGGACCCGTAGGAATCGTCAACACCAGTATGAGAACGATGTATATATCATAACCAAAAGAAATTGATACTATCACTATTCTATGCCCAAGCAAGTAAACTCTGTATACCGCTAACCACGCCGTTGAGTCAAACCTGTCATGTCCACATGAATCCGTCCAATACAGAACTATGCAAATGTATCTTGCAAAAGCACCTTCCCGTCCATCAAGGCAACACACGCATTAGGAATTTAACCATGTATGCACAATCCGCTGTACGCCAAAATACAGATACCAGAGAAGACAAATAAAATGCCCCTTGTCCCCGGTCCCGTATATACGTCAGACCCATACACCGCCAACCAACCCCGTTGCCATACAATAAAGGAATCTACGACCAGACATCCTCCTGGAGACAGCATTAGCATTGGCACTTTATTATAGGGGGTTTTAGTAAATACTAGGAGGGATACATACCTGGTACTGGTTCGATGAACGCATACTCTTGACAATCTCCTCAGCCTTTTCTTCGGGCACACCACGGTTTTCGGCAATGATGTTTGCTAGAACAGTGTTGACCTCACGAGCCATGTTCGCAGCATCACCGCACACATAGAAGTAAGCCTTTTGGAGAAGGAGCTCGTTGACTTCCTTGGACTTTTCCTTGAGACGGTGTTGGACATAGACTTTCTGGGATCCTTCTCTGGAGAATGCAGTGACCAATTCGAACTTGTCACCAAGGTCCTTCTTGTATTGTTCCCACTCATCCTTGTACAAGAAATCTTCGTTTTCTTTTCTGCATCCAAAGAAGAGTAGAGTACGGCCAACATCCTTGCCCTCTTTCGCTTGCGCAGCTCGCTCTTGGACAAATGCCCGGAAAGGAGCAACACCGGTACCTGGTCCAACCATGATGATTGGTTTCGAAGGGTCAGAAGGTAGCTTAAAGTTAGAGTGTCGGATATGAACAGGAACGCGGCAACCATCATACTTATTTCGAGGACCGAGGATACTATATGTAAGACCATAGATATCTGGGTTGAGTTCTCCATTTTGCTTTTGCTTGAGGGCCAATAGATAGTTCGTTGTGACACCCCTGAGAGTATCCGCACGGCCAGGAATAAGAGTCGATTCTACAACGGCAGTAACAGAGACCAAGTCCTTTTGAACCAAAGAGGATGAAGAGATGGAGTAGTATCTGGGCTGGATCTTGTTTAATCCTTCAATGAGTGCAGAGAACGGAATGTTAGTCCATTTTTCAGAGCCACCAATAACCTCTAGAGCTTGTGCGATGTTCAAACATTGAGAGCTGATCTTTTCATGGAAGTAGTCTTTATCCGATCCAAGTTTGGTCATTTCTGCCTTGATTTCTTCGTTAGGAGAGAAAGCTGCCAGTGTTGCAATGAATTGACGAGACACAGGAGCACAGATTTCCATCTGGTACCGGATGATTGTATCATAAGTGGTGGGCGTAGGGAACGGCACTTTGGCAGTTGGGTCAAGACCTTTGACACTAACAACGGCATCGCGTTTCGAAGTAAGATCGAGGACATTGAACAACCTGTCAACTTCATGGCCCGCGTTAGATGGCCAGACAGCAATGTGATCGCCAGTCTGGTAGGTCAAGTTTGATCCAGAAATATCCACTTCCAAGTGCAGGCAGTTCCTGTCCTTAACAGAGAAGAGTTCACGAGATGAAGCAACTGGAGCAATGTAAGGGTTATGAGCATTGTATGGTCCCTTCGAAGTCCCTTCCAGGTGCATTTTATTGGGTTCACCGACATAGACCTCCGGGGATTCTTTGGTCAAGTCTTCCCGTTCGGTTATGGCAAAGATTGGTTCATAGACAGCCTCACGTTCTTCCAAGCCCATTGTTTCGGCCAGAGCTGCCCACATTGGATCTTTCCAGGCCAAGAAGTCTTCTTCCATGGTTCCGGCGCCATCGTCGCCTTCTCCAGCAGCACCAATTCTTGTGGCTCCGAGTTTGGTCAAAAATTTGTCGACATTTCGAACCATTGAGTTGTAGTGCTCATAGGTGTTGTTACCGAGACCAAAAGCTACATATTTAAGGTTTCCAAGAGGTGGTTCGTTGGAGTTGGAGAAGGCAGGCTCGTCGCCGCTGATGAATTCGTAAAACTCAACAGCGTTATCGGTAGGTTCTCCTTCTCCATAGGTAGCGAGGACGAACATGGCAATCTTATCAGAGGGCAGAGTGTCAAGAGTATCGTAGTCATACTCCTCCAGATCGGCAACCATGGTCTCTAAACCGAAGCGACTTTTACCTTCCTTTGCCAATCGAGAAGCATAGTCCTCAGCTGTGCCAGTTTGGGAACCGTAGAAGACTACACAGTTCTTGCCCGATTCTTCCATCTTCTCCACAATATTTCTTGTCTTGGCAGGCTTATTGCCATTGGCGTTGGAGAATGAGGATGCATAAGGATCTTTCTGGATACCCCAGTATGTGCCCTTGGTAAAATACGCAATGGTGCCGATGAGCAGCACCGCAAGGACGACAATGTCCAGAGTATCGAGTTGAGCCATGGTGCGGGGCTGATAGTGAGAGACGATTATCAGAAGTAGGACAAAGAAGCCACCTGGCTAGAGCCTCGGTAGAGCACAGCTATCGACGACGGACACAGCGTCAGAAAACCGCTAAGCCGTTGTATAAGACGTGGCTGCTTCTTTTATATATTTTGGAGGGGGCGCTGGAGGGTTGATTTCAGCTGACTGTACAAAATAATACTCCGCTAGTCGAATGATACCTACATCGCACGATAAACTATCTTTTAGCGGCAAAACCCCAGGGCAGATAAACCCAGCGACCTGCACACGAGAGGCAGCAGGTAGTGGACTTCCCAGAGGGAGGTTGGGCTGTTGCGTTGGATATCTCACTTCCTCGCCTCGGATTGCAGGGCAAAACTGAGGATTGAGGATAGAGAATGAAGGCGTTGACAATTCTCACAAAAGATCGGAATGTGGACGTGTACCTTTTTTAGAGACAGAGCCCAGGGCAGCCAGTAGCCGGCGTTCGGCTGTTGGATACGGTCCAGGGATTCCCGAGAAATATCAGGCGGATCCACTAAAGGCCAGAGGTGCGCCTGTCGTTGATCTTGCCACTGAAAGGGGGCCTTTGCTTCCGTTTCGCTTTTGGGTCCGAACTGATTGATACGAATAGCACGGAGATGCTTTGCGGCACCCAGGCTGGACCACTGGGACTAAGAACCACTGGAACCCCGACTTATCCCCAGAAACGCCCAAATCTGGGCGGGACTTAATAATTAACTACCCCGCGCTGTAATTCCGTGTGTGCCCGCTATGAAGAGGGACGAACGGCACTTTCGGGCCCAGAGGATCACGTGGAACGAGTCAGTGTGCAGAGGGTTGACGTTCGAGTTTCCGTCCTGTGAGGAAATGGTGTTGCGGAGTAGTAATCTCTTGAACTCTCGCGGAATGTGAAGATTGAAAGAGAGGTATAATTCATGCCAGTTTTACTTCATATTTCAAAGAACAGTTGTATTCCGAAGATAGCTTCAAAGCAGAAGCCAGGCATGGAGGAAAAGGATCCGTTCTTTACCCTCACTCGGCATGTGACAACTGCCCCTCCACCTTTCGCGGGCTTAGTCGTGGGCGGACTCGGAACTCCTGCTGTCAGGTCTCAAGTGGCTCTGGAACCTTCCATACTTCGATGCGGTATCAACGTGATGGATTCATGCCATAGCTGCGCCGTCTGCACAGTACAACTAGTACTCTCCTCATAGTAGTTGGCATAGTGGTACTTCCGAGCTAGCCAAAACTTGGTGGCGAATTATGTACCACTATGCCAACCACTCTATCCACTGGCAGCCTCTATCCTGCACAAGTCTTGCACCGGAGGGAAGTCTCCAGCCTCGCTTTCATCCACCCTAGTTTTATTTACAATAATACATTGGTGTTGGCACAGTCATTGGATAACCTGGCGTGTCCGGTAATGCTAAGATTGGCCAAATAAAGCTTCCCAGCGCTTGATACTTATCTACATACGAAAGTACTATACTCGAAGCCAGATATTTGCCCGTGTTGTCTACCCAACGTATTTTTAAACCCCATGCCCGCGACTATAAACCTGGATTATATCACTCTCAGTATGATTCCATCAGCTGGTTCAGCCACAAATCTCACTGCGGCACTTGCAAAGGAATGAATCCTCTTGAACCAATTGGCTACTAAGTGCTGGAGCACTCTTGCGGCTGAGACATTTCTACCTCTGCGCCTTTGATTGACAAATGAACAGGTTTACGTCAAGTGTACCTACAGCGATTAAAAGGCTATTTACTGGTAGGATTGCGGTTGTGTGAGTACGAAGTGTGAAAATGCAAGTTTTGACTGTTCGCTAGTATTATTAGTATATATTGAGGGTCGAATAAGCCCACTCAACGGCACATTGAGTCGGCAGTGACTATATGTAACCACAAGAGTTATATCTTTTTAGTGCATATACCTTTATTAAAGGTATTACCGCGAATTTGCCCCGAATTTCCTACGACAGCGGCGTGTAGTGGGGGCGGGAGTCATGGGTCATTGCCGCAGTATACTAAAACCCGGTCTGTAACCGTAAAGCTTGGAAAACATCACTCAAGGATCTCTCAAACTAACCCAAAATATGTATATTTTGAATTCCATGGAGTACACAGTATATTATGATTATAGTAAGGTGCGTTCATTCTGGATGCGGTGCCTCGTATAGTTCCTCGTATTTACTCTCTAGCTTTCTCCTTCAAGCCTAGCAATCGAAACCCGGTCTTTTTAAGGTTTATGGCCACTGAAGATCCAAACGGATCTGAGTTTACGACCTCGGCATATCTACCTCCAGTTGTACGATAACAAGAGCCGAGAGGAGATATCGTTATATACAACCCCATCCTGTACGTCCTGATAAGAGGAGAGGGTGCTTCAGGGACTGAGCATCGCCCTAGGGCCGAGTGTCAGGTACGGGCAACACACCCCTGTAGCACCTTCTGCACCTAAAGCTACGTTCAAGGGCGCTGTCCTCTGGTTTGCCCTCTAGTGCAGCAGGAACCCGCCGCGTCCCAATATACGAACGCTGAGATATAAAGATGCAGTTGCGTCTCCTTCACTTGTTTATTGCTTTGGGGAGATTCACGCCGTACAATGATTTTCCGGCACCCGGAGTGCCGAATAAGGTGTCGATGCGTTAGGATTGTCCCTATGTCCAATTTTGGGCCCTGCATATGCTTATTGTGCATGAGCCATGATTGGCCCATGCTGCAATCCTCAGTGCTAACATAATTTATTCTTTTCCTCTGTATCACCTAGAGACGCAGTATCTCATAGTCCTGCAACTTCAGCAACTTCATTTAGGATGCTGCTTGCAATTTAAGTCGGCATTGAAAAGCATGTAGACTGACGAGTTCCACACGTGATGTGTAAGTATCTGTACTTCCCGTTGGGCGGTTCCTGCGTTAGCCTGAGCCTTGCAGTTGGGACGACTTTGTCGCAGCCTACTCATCCGTAGGGCCATCCTTGCTGACGTCTTGTTTCAAGCTCCATCACCAGAGCACATGAGTGAGCGCTCCGGAGGTGCTCTGTCACCCCTTGAGATCGATATCTGGAGCCCTTCGACCGTCACCGAGCATACTAGGAATAAAACCTCGCGATCGAATCCGCACTCCCGAGAGCCTTCTGTGACACACATTTCGCCGCAAACGGGCACTCTATCACCACGCCTACATATCGGGAGCACAAGGGGAGGGGCTAGAGTCTTGGATCGACCAGTAGACCCGAAGACGCTACACCATCGCCAGACGTCGATTGTCAATGGTATCCAACACTCGAGAAATGGAAGTGTCGCCAGTTCTTCGGCCGGTCCACTGAGCCCCCAGATGATTGCCGCTGCCGGTAGCTCGATTGGAGAAATGGATGCGTTCAATGCAGGCCGTGCAGAAAGGGATCCTTCCTTTATGTCTACCGCATCGAGCATGACATCTTTCAGTTCGAATGCGACTCTGGTTCCTGACAGAGCCCCCACCCCTATGGATAATAGCACAGTGATGCAAAAGAGGGTAGAGCGGATGCATAGTGGCAGGAGTCGACAATATAACGGGCATGCCCACTCGCGTTCTCAATCCAGACATCATAAGGAGGAGCTCAAAACCGTGGGCGAATATGCGCTCCATGTTTTATTCACATCAGTTAGTTCTGCTCGAAGCTAACTTAGAGAGGGAGCTTTAATAACATTCTGTATAGTTCATTGCCCAAGCAGAGGAAAAGATCAACCAGTGTACTTCTGGTCCATTATACCCAGAACCCCAGATAGAACAGATATGTGGCGTTGGTGTGGACCCTGCTTTTGACCAGTTAATATCAGCCCTCGGTCACATAGCAAGCCAAAAGCCAAAACCACTGATAGATTCGATGATGCTATGGCGGAGGAGCAAAAGCGATAGCGCAAATGAAGCTCGTATTAGCTTGCAGCACGTAAGTTACGGCGCCAAACAATATCGTATTTTTACTTATTTCTAGTCACAGTCTACAAATCCCAGCCCAGGTCACCTACTTAGACGGAGCACAGAACCAATACACACACTCTCCGAACATGTAGATCCTATAAATTCGAACGGTCAGCTCTCTCCGGCAGCTCGACAAGAACTGGTAGTCCAAGCGGAGCGGCGATCAACTGTGTCTATTTACATTCTATGCAGGGTTTTAATAGAGGTAATTGGCCAGAGTACTCTGGCATGTATCACCCCCGAAATGGAAGATAAACTAGAAGGAATCATCTATGGACAGTTGAAATATATTGACCCAGATGCCCTTGTCAATTCTCCGCTCAGATTAGCTAATTGGTATCTCTTCTGCCGATTGCTCGGTGTTATGAGTGAAGTAAACTTCGAGAGATTAGCGGACCGTTATATTGCTGATCTTGAAAAGCTTCAAAGGGAGCTTATTGTCAAAACTCCTACAAATCGCGATGCTGAAGGGAAAATGGAGATGGTTCTAGGTGGAATGAGATATCTGCGTATTAAGATATATCCTGACGACGCCTGGGATCAGTCTTGCGATTTCATGATCTCTCTTGGTCGACTATTTCAACAATCTCACGGTCATCGTTTGAAATATGCCTACTGCCAAATTCTCGACATTCTACTCTTACCTATTGCTGCCAAAGCAAATACAGAATTGAACATGCCCAAGTGGACACAAGTTGTGCAAACAATTAGCCCTCGACTTGCGTTAATGTTTGCCAAACCTCGTCATTGGCCTGTTGCTTTCCCCTTGACAGCCACCATGCTTTGTGTCTCTCCAGTAGAGACATTCTCTATGCAATGGCTGCAGCTTGTTCTACCGCTGCAACCAAAACTCAAGGACCGATTCTCACGTCCGATATGTCTCCAAGTGATCTCAAAGCTACTATGGACCTACCTCTATCGTACTAATGACTCGGTCAATTCTACAATCAAGAAACTAGACGAAGTCGTCAAGCTTATACTACCAGCAGGCAAGAAGACCTATATTTCAACAGATCCCTCAGTTGCGGAGCCACTGATAGAGATAATCCGTATCATTGGCTTTAAACACCAAGACTTTTGCTTCAGGACGATTGTCTTCCCCTTAATCAATGCCGATTCATTTGCGGCTGGAAAAGAGCCAAAGCTTGAACAACTTGAACCTGAGAAGATGGTAATTGGCATTAGGGCATTTCTTGCGATAATGGCAGACCTTGAAAAAGGTGAACCAGGCCGCCCTCCATTTCCACAATATCATCAGCCGCTACCTTTCTATGACAGATTACCTAACTCGCCATCTGCCTTCCGCCAATCGAGTCCAGTCATAGAAACTCCCAGCACCAATACTCGTGAAGAGCGATTGTCTCGACCGGTACTTACTGCTGCGCTTAGCGATATCGGTAAAGAATATTATGCTCGATTTTGTGAGATACTGGGGAAAATAACCATTATTTGTGACAATACATTTGGCGGACAAGCTGTGTTAGATGAGAAGTTTAATGCTCCTACACCGAAAACCCCCATGTCGGACACTTTCAACTTCGCGAGACGGGACGATCACCAAAGTCCTTCAGATCAAAAACAGGGATTTTACGAACTATTGCATGTTGCAGTACAGGCATTACCACGTTGCCTGTTGCCAGATATCCCCATCCACTCCCTAGTCAACCTGTTATGTACTGGCACTGCTCATGTGCAATACAACATTGCTGAGTCTTCTGCTCAATCGTTAAAGGCTATTGCCAGACAATCTTATGCACAACAGGTGACAATGGGATTTGCACGTTTTATTTTCAACTTCGACGATCGATACTCAACTATGTCGGATGGAGGCATGCTTGGCCCTGGCCATGTAGAAAGTACACTGAAGCTATATCTTGAGCTCCTGCGTATCTGGATTGAAGAAATAAAACAGAAGACAAAAGAAGCTGCGGCAGATGCGTCAGCCGAAGGCAGTGCTGATAAACGTGGGCTGCAGCTCTCAGGAACCTGGGTGCATGTCGATGAAGTTGAGTCTCATGGTCTCTTTTTCTTATGTTCCCAATCTAGGAGAGTTCGTGCATTTGCGGTTGATGTGTTGCGATTGATTATTGAATTTGACGCAGCACTGGGGAAAGATAACGTACGTCTTATCCACATACTAGAAGGAGACTCTGTTCGGGTCATGGACTTCAACGAAGAGCACCTTTCCGTTGCAGAACGAAGTAGGTTGCAGCGGGGAATGCGTAAAAGCAATTCCCAAAGTGCCCTAATCGAACTTTGCAGCAGCGAAGTGACTTATGATACTACCTTATGGTTCAAGATCTTCCCCAATCTTATTAGGATCAGCTATGATCGATGCCCATTTGCCGTGACGCTTGGACGAGAACTTATATGCAATCGAATCCTTCAAATGTATAAATCTATTGTCGCGCTTTCAGAAGGTTCGAGAGGCCCACAATATGGGGCGTACACTCGATACGAGTCAAATAACGGCAGGATGGTTGCGAGAACTACTACTACGCCTCCGGAGGTATTAATTGAGCAATGGAAACTTTATCTCATTGTTGCCTGTTCTACTCTATCTGACAAGGGAGGACAACAACTAATAGCTCCACAACCGCCTCAACATTTTCGAAAGGGCTCTAAGTCTGCTTCTCCAGGACTTGACAAAATTACTTCAGCCAGAACATTGTTCAAATATGTCATACCTCTTCTTCCTGCCTCCTCGGCGTCTATTAGAGATGCCGTTGTCATGGGATTGGGATCGATCAACATTAACATCTATAAAACCTTATTGGAAGAGTTACAAGGGGTGGTAGCACGGTGTAACGACGAAGCTAGAGCTCGCATCCATCAACGCACTGTGAGCAGCCCAAGGCGGAATAGGAAAACGGATCTATTAAGAACTGAAGTTACAAACGTCTATAAACTGACATCCCATTTTCTCAAGGAAGAAGAGGTGTATAAGGATGACTGGATTCTGAATAATCTTGTCACGTATACCAGAGAATTGAAGTTATTCCTAGGTAGTGAGGAAGTTCAAATGGACTGGGAGTTTCAAAAACTGCGTCGCCACTATTGTGGATTAATGGAAGAACTATTTGAAGGCATTAACCGAACACCAGACCCATCTCAGTGGATGACGTTTGAATCTAGGAAGTCCTCCTTCTCTTTGATGGAAGACTGGTGTGGTTATTCTCCCAATCAGGCGCAGATTCGCCAGAGGGAAGACAGTATGCGCCAATCAATGATTGACCAGCAAACTGCGGGTGAAAGAGGCACAGTGACCGCTGCTATGGAAATTGAGAAAAGGAACCTTCGGACAGCAGCTCTAAGTGCTATGGCAGCTCTATGTGCCGGCCCAATAAGTGTTAACACTGAGAGCGGTGCGACCCTTCAATTCGATATCCGGAGGATGCTCTCCTGGATTGATACGATCTTCAATACTGGAAGTGATAGGATGCACGTAATTGGAAGAAGAGCTCTTAAGAATCTGATTGTGCATAACAAGGATCACTCATATCTTCTGGAACATTGTATAACCAGATGCTATATGGCGGAGGTACCCAAAGTCCTCGAAAGCTATTTTGAAGTTGTTACCCAGGTACTTCTTGAATATCCTGAGTATCCAACCCAGTTTTGGAAAATGCTTGCTATCGGTTTATTTACTCTTGGTAGCGAGCTAAGTCAGATCCGCTCCAAGTCAGCTCATGTCCTGCGGGCATTGGAGGAGAGACAGCAACGCTCCTCTAAGATTCAGGATTATGATATCAGTGTCTCTGACAACACAAAAGCAGTGTATAAATTTGCTCAGTTTGAGATCTCCAAACGACTTTCCATGCAACATTCCGAGCTAGCGTTTGTCATATTCTCCGAATTTACGGCTTACTTTAAGGATCTCCAACCCATGGCCCAACGGAACGTGGTAGCTGCAATACTTCCATGGATTCAAATCATAGAACTACAAGTGGACCCAAATGGGGGCCCAACAGCGCAATCACATGTTCTCCTCTCAAACCTTTTTGAGCTCACTATCAAGTCCAGTAGTGTTTTGCATAATGAGGTTCAAGCTCTATGGCAAGCACTGGCAACTGGCCCACATGCCGGAAATGTTCAGCTAGTCCTCGATTTCATCATGAATCTATGTCTCGACCGCCGAGAGCAAAACTTTGTAGAATACGCTAAACAAATCGTGGTCTTTTTATCAACCACTCCTAGTGGGGGTAAAGTGGTGGAGTTCTTATTAATGCAGATCACCCCTAAAGCCATGATACCGAATGAGAAGCGAGAACTCATACCACCACCAGATACCGCTGGAATGCCATACGTAGCAGATCTTTCAGAGTCTCTACCAATTGGGACTAAACAAGCAGGATATTCTCTGGGACAACTGTCTTTAATTTTATTAGTTGATCTCATGGTATCTCCCATACAGCTAATGCCAGATCAAGTACCACTGCTATTACAGGTAGTTACAGTGCTCTGGGATCACTACATCCCCCTCGTTCAAGAACAAGCGCGAGAGATGCTTATCCATCTCATCCACGAGCTTGTCATCTCGCAAATGGATGACCAGCAAACGGGTCCAACAAAGGAATCTGTGGAGGACTTTATTGAATCTATCCGTCGACATGAACCCAAAGTTATTTGGGCCTATGAGGATAATAACGGCAAGGCAGATGACCAAGATAACAAAGTCCCAGCAGGTATGGAAATACTCACAACTGAAGTTGTCAATAGCTTCTCAATTACCTTCCCTGCCATACAGGAACAGTGGGCCAAATTATCACTTACTTGGGCTACTTCCTGTCCTGTCAGGCATCTTGCTTGCCGATCTTTTCAAATATTCCGATGTATCCTTACTTCTCTTGATCAAGGGATGTTGGCCGATATGCTAGCGAGACTTTCTAACACCATTGCGGATGAAGACCCTGATGTTCAGACCTTCTCTATGGAGATCTTGACTACCCTCAAAACATTGATTTTCAAGTTAAGTCCGAACGAACTCATGAATTTCCCACAGCTCTTTTGGACTACCTGTGCGTGCTTGGACACTGTCAATGAAAGGGAGTTCCTTGAAGCTGAAGGAATGTTGGAAGAGCTGCTTCAAAAACTTAATCTAGGTGATCCCAATGTGTGTCATCGCCTTGCCGAAGGTCTTCCTCCTCGCTGGGAAGGCGGATTCTACGGGCTCCAGCCACTGGTGCATAAAGGACTTCGATCATCCGTATGCCTTGAGCCTACACTAGCTGTCGTCAACAAGTTAGTTCAGCTCCCACCTAGTGATTTGGTTGGAGATGATAGCAGGTTACTCTTTGCCATACTTGCAAACTTCCCACGATTCCTAAATGCAATGGAGCAGGAGCCTATTGATGCCGAGAGCGTGCAGACTGCTGAGATGCTTGCAGAGTTAGCTGAACTACAAGGTTGTGCAACTATTGCTCGATCATTGAACGGCTTTGCGGCATCAAGATATCGCTCTGACAAGGATTTCCTAAGCCAGTTAATCTCAGCAATTCGAGAATATTTCTTCCCGCGTTGGGAGTTCGGAAGCTTGACTTTCTTATTGGGACTTCTTACCAACAGTATAGGATGGTTCAAACTGAAGATAATGCGAATTTTGTGCATTTTAATTCCAGATATCGATATGAAGAAGCCAGAGATCACGTCGCACGGGCCTGACCTCATATCTCCGCTGCTGAGACTATTACAGTCTGATTACTGTATGCAAGCTCTGGAGGTGTTGGATAAGATCATGACTGTCACTGGTAGCTCCATGGATAAACACCATCTACGAATGAGCATGACGAGATCCTCGTCGAAAGCAATTCGAAAGGAATATGAGAGGACTCAGAGCCTGTTTGGCATTCCGGAAGAGTCTGGCTGGTCTATCCCTATGCCTGCCAAACATGCGGAAACTACTCGTGCTAATGTTCACGCGGCATTCTATATGTGCCAGAGTGCGGAAAACTTAGATACAGGGCTCCTACCAACTCCAGAGGTTGAGTTCCATGATGACGATTTCAGTCATTACAACTATTTCCCTGTCACAGATCGAACAGACACAATGATGTCGGATGATGTCCGCGGAGAGGGAAATATTGGTGACTTGGTAATGAAACTCGATAGTCTCGATGACTTCTTCGAGGATGTGGACAGTCTCCAGAGTCCTACAAGCGATGGTAGATCGTCCAAGACTGTTACTGAGCTTGGATTCTCTGGAGATGGATTTGAGTCTGGTGCCCAACTCTATGAAGAGCAAACCTTACCTATTCTCCACCAATCACTCGCTCGGACGGCTAGCACTGCTTCATTTCAAAATGCCTTTGCGGATCTTCGTCCACCGCAACAGATGAACCGTGAAGGAAGCTTGAATGCCATGAATCCAGCTGCATTCAACTTCAGTCTGGGCGTTCGTCCCAGTATGCATTCCCGCTCTATCACATCTCCATCGGCACCGGCATCAGCGCAACCTAACGCAGCAATCTACCTCTCCGATGATGAGTATGCGGAAGAGGTATTCTCTGATGGTGACGATGAGAGATCAGCGTCTCATGGGGAAAGCTCCTTTTTCCTGGAGAACATGATCAAGCCGGTAACCCATGGTACACGCACACGAATCCGACGTCTAACAGGAGGAAGAACAAGAGACAGTGATCGGCAACGAGAGGCCCTTCGAGCTGAGCGACGTGGGCTGAGTGGCACGCCGAAATCGCCATCTCCAAAGGTACCGCCAGTGCCAAGTGAGTACTTACAAAAGTCAGACGAGTCCAGGTAATGTAATGCCATACCTTATCTTTGTAATATCAAGCTGGACTTTTATTACACATACTAAAAAAAGCATTTTGGCTACATATTTTGGTGTATGGTATAGTTATGACAGCGAAACCTGAGGGGGTTTCAAAACTTAATGTATGTTGGGGAGTTCATTTTTCCTTCCATTACGCCTTCTTTTCTTGGTTACGTTTGCCTAGACGGATGGATGAGAAATATAGAGATGAATTCTTATGTGAGTGATGAGAGATGATGTTTTTAATGCAGGAGGAGAGCGTGCGTGCATCTATGTGTGTATACGTATGTGTGTGTGAGAGTGTGTTGGGGTAATTTCAGAGCGTCTTAATTCAAAAATTTAAAACTGCCATACCGCAAGTTTGTGCTCATTGAGCAATCCATTCCATTCTACTGCCGTGGAAGTAATAAGCGGACAAATATTTCCACGAGATATATCAGTATATTACACAGTGCATTCAGCACTTTCATGAGTTACATGACAGAGTACGAGTTAACTTATAGCAAAAGTACAAGAAAGTGTAACAAAAATATTGAGTAAATAAGCACACTTCAAAATAAAGATAACTAGCCGTCAAACACTCTGGAGCTCCTGTGTGGAGTAAAACTTTTGTCTTAAAGAGACTCTTAGGTACTCAAGCGAGAGTAGAGGGATGGGACTTATTCACGACAGAGACACTCACAAGGCCCTGTAGTACTGGATGCAGAGATATGTGTTAAGTGCTTTTTTATTATCTTCTCTTATCTATGCGATTTCCTTTCATGAGATCGAATTTTGCATTGTCGAAGCAGTTAATTTAATGTATATATCTTATTCATTTATTTTCTTTTAGCAAAATTTTCTGTGATGATATATCCCCCTGGTATTCCCCAACCTTAATATTTTCAATATCTTAATACATAAAACACATCTTTCTTTTTGAGATATTGCTTTACAGTCACTCATCATGAGGACTGTGTTTTAAATGCAGAGATGGCTTTCTCTATATCTTCGCAACTGCTCCCCTTAGAGTAGGAGCCACTTTCTTCCTGCTGAACTCCACCTTCTCTTGCACCCAGCATTTTCTCCAGCACTTGACATCCACGAGATCTAGCTCCTCATCTCTCCACGGCTTCAGCCCGAACTTTTCCCTGCCCTCGCCCTCAAATTCGGCAGCTGTCTCTCGGCCCTTCTCATCGAATCCCCAGAGAAACAGCTCCCGTCTGAACTTACCTTCTTCGTCGTGAGAGGTTGTCATGATGCCCGCAACACTCAGTTTCCGCTGTTTGGCAAAGTCCTGGACGGTGTTGAGGAACTTCTCTTTGCTGCCTTCCTTATCGATCAGGAATTGGATGTCCTTGACAACAGAGCTGATACCGATTCCGAGGGTGCCGGACTCCGATTTGGGCGTGGACTCGGACCATTGCTTGTAGTCTTTGCGGAGGATGTCCGGGAGGGAGAGATCGTCGATGGCCTCTTTGGCGGTATTGACGCTGTGAAAGTAGTCATCGGTGGAGAAGGTGGAGTCACCAGTTGAGGTGACAATGCTCTTCAGGAATGACACGGCGGCAACATCGGTTGGGGTGGTCTTGTCTTTGGATGTAAGGTTTGTAGTATCAATAAGGATGGGCGCCAGGGCGACACGGGCGAGTTGGGAGTCCCAGAGGTTGGGATCTTCATCTTGATGTAGCTGTTGTTGCTGCTGCGGTTGAGAGCTTGACAACTGCTGCCATGCTGATTGGCAGTGCTCAGTTACGAGACTACAGCAGCTTCCACTGGGCCGGACGATGCGTACTTCCTCAACCTGAGAGTCCGGGATGGCTCCTTCATCATCGTGATGATCGATACAACCGGTGACTTTGCTGCTATACAGTTTTCCAAGTTCGCTCTGGAGGTTGTTGTGATCCACTAGAAGCCATCGTGTATCCTCGGGGTGAAACGGCGGTTCTGCGCTGTGAGAGGTTGAGGTTGGGAAGGGCACATCGGACAAGGTGATGAGATCGTTGGGTTTGAGATCTGCCTGCTCCAGCACGGGGCGCAGCTCAGGCCGTAGAGCCAGATCAGGTGCCCAGAGGTTGCAGAGGGGGATGTAGAGCCGTGAGGGCCGCTGCTGGGGCGCTGAAAAGGGGGCGTAGGTGCGGAGATAGGCGAGGACGAGGGCGCTGCAGATGGAGTCGAGGTCTGTGATTGATGGAAATGGATTAGCTCAGCCTTGTGAGGTCCTGGTGCATTTTAATATTGGGCATTTATGAATTTACTGTATTCTGATCTTTATTGCTGGAAGGGCAAGGAAGGGCAAACAAAGGCCTCGTACCTGCAGACTCGTTGCCCACGACGAAGGTCACGGGTGCGGCTTGGTGGACGGCTGAGGCTGAGCGCAGCGTGCTCCTAGCCGTGGCGAGGAAGGAGCGCAGAGAGACTCGTGGCATGGTTGCTGCCCAATTGAGGAGTCGGCGTGCACGAATCAGAGAGCAGCAAAAGGTCAATGGATTAGCCCATGAATGAGTAACTTCTACGTGTCGGTGGACATGAGTTTTGAGTATGGATAGACACAATAGAGCGTTGGGTTTTGAGGAAGAGCTCGTTGCGTGTAGGCTCGAAGCTTTGGCTGCCCTCCCGGAACTAATTAGCTAACGACGTATCTTTTTTCTCTTGGGCGGTCCCTGGACAAGCATTTGATCAACCGCCCGGACGGGACGCGCTTTGACGTCACTGCCCGGCCCGCGTTAGCCTGGGAAAGAGTCGTGTGCTCGGCTGCCATGATTGGCTCGTGGGGCGGAGAGGGCGGAGGGCAATGGAGGAAACCCTTGCAGGCCTGGCGGAAGGGAGGAGCGGGAATGTGGCGCCAGGTGGGCAATCGAGGCAATCTCCTGCGCGCGGCAGACAAAAACGCCTGATTCTTACTTCATCACTCTTTCATCGCCCAGAGTTGCTACATTAGGATACTGCTTGCTTTCTGTTGGAAGCCGTCATATCCGGTCTTCATCCGGTCGATGAGCAATTTTCTGGGGTGAGATTGCTGCAAAAGGAGATGGTTCCGTTGTACGCAGTAAGACCGGTACGGGAGCTATCACGTATGACAAGAGAACAGAGTTGGTTGACTGGGGAGAGCCAGAGCAAATCATCCTTGCTACCGTTAAGGGGATAGTCGCTATGGAATACCGATATACGATTCGAGATATAACTATGGCCAGCTAGGAAGACAAACCGCCCCCAAGGCAGTTAATCATAAAGGATCAATGGACTCCGGAGGCAGCAGAGGCACAATTCAATACCCCGTAGTCAACTTTCAATCAATGATAGCCTTGATACAGAATAGCGATAGGATGGATCGAGCCGGTTCAGCCAGTGAGAAATGATGCAGTGCGTGGGAGGACGAATAATCAGTAATCTACCGCGGGATAGATTGCGATGGGAAAAGCAGCGGCAGTTGGCTCCGGAGGCTTAGGCATCAGCCGGCATCAGAAGTCTTTTCGTTTGGACTCCGCCATCAACCACGAACACGAAGAGGCCCATGGCATTGGCTGCGTCGAGAAACAGGGCGAAAGGCAGACTAAAGCTTGTGTTCCTTCTGTTGGAGCGAATTGGCCAGAGGTTTGATGATTTAATTATTATCACTGTCATGTGCCCCCGAGGAATTCATCAGCCACTTCATCACGTCAACGCTTCACCGATATTTCTTTCCTGGTGGTTCAGCAATTACTCCAGCAATATGGTACGGTAATAAGGATAAAGAGGCGGAAAGGATGGGAATTTCCTCAATGGGCCGTTCCAGCGACGGGATCTGTCCGTGGGCCGTGCAGGGCGATTACCCGTTACTCGGGACCGACGCGGGGTTGGTACGTACCTCGTTGTGCCCAGTGCCCCCAACCCCTCTTCTACTGGTACGTCTCCTCCTCCAGCTGCTTCCCTGGGAGCTTCTTCCTCCTACACCCTTCACTCTTCTCCTTCGCGTCTCTCCCTTTCCCCAGGTCTTGCCCTACCACTCCTGCCCTCTACCCTCTGCCCTTCGCTCTGCCCTTCGCTCTGCCCTACTCCAGGGCTAGGCTGCCTGCATCCCTTGGCAGCGCTGGTGCTGTACTCGACGGTATCAACCAGGCTGGAAGGAAGCAGGGCGAAAACACCCCTACCTACCCCGTTAGGACCCGCGGGCGTCAGGAGCACCAGCAACAGGGCCAGGTCTGCCAACTCACGGGCACAGCTGCAGCCCCAACAGCCAGCACACTCGCCCCAAAAGCAAGTCACCGCGGGCACGGAGCGGTACTTGGATGTACTTGCTGCTCCCTGCCTTACCGTCTGCAAGCGCAGCAGGACCATGGCCACCGCCGGTGTCGATGCTAAAATTCCGTGCAGCAAGCGCGGCGGTGAAAAACCCAGGCGTCCCCTCAAGCGCCATTCATCGGTGACCGGATGGCTTCTCTGGCAGTGCACGGGTCTTCGGGCGCTAGATTGAAGCATCAGGCAATAGTGAAAAAGCAAAGTTCCATCCAGGACAGCACAGAAGTGCATCGCGACTTGCAGACTGTCAAACGCGTTGTGCGTAGGGGAACTATCAACAGTACATCCGCGCGGTCTGTTACTGGTAATCCGGTGATGTACATGATGTACCGTGCTAAGCAGTAGTACAGGACCCGAACAGAGCACGGACTTGAGAGAGAAGGGAGGCAGAGAGGAAAACAGAGAGTATCAGGGCCATCAACAGGTACAGCAGAGTACAACCAGGAGATCAAGACACACCACTCAGTACCGTACAGCATAGTACAGTTACTCCAACAGGTCAGCTATATTCCTCGGGCTATGGCACTGGTACCCAGCCTTGCTAGCTTCTCACTTCATTCCACGTTATTTGCCCATTATCAATTACCTATCAGACTTGAATACTTGGCCATGGTTCCTTTAGCTGCACAGAACAAGCACCAGCACCCGCAATCTGGCTACTGTGTAGTCAGCGCAAGTCAGCTCCCATCAGCACAACGTCCGAGGTTCCTGCTAACTAATACCGTTCTTACTGTGCACCGGATTACATACTGCTGCTGCGGACGCGACTTACTGTACACAGTACGGTCTCGTAATACAGGACTTGTACTTAAATAAGGTGGAATTATAATTAGTCCCTTCGTGACGCCTTGAATTGCTGGCCATGATCGTCGCTCCAATGACCTTTTCAACGACTCATGTCGTTGGCACACGACGCAGCAACTCTCGCCGACCGCCTCCCACGCAAATCAGGCGCGCGCACTTGAGCTGGTCCGGTGGATGGAGTGGCCCCCGTATGATCGGGGATCTGGGATCTGGGATCTCTCCAGTGCGGTTCTCCTCCTGCTGCTCTCTCCTCTCCTCCTCGCGTTCTCGTCCCAGGCGGAGAGCCTCCGTGCTAATTAGGTTTCTTGCGAATGCCGCTCCAGCAATAATCGTCCAGCATTTTGTCTCCTCAGAGGAGCCAGCTCATCGCCCATTACACACCGTCATTGTGGCTAATCGCGCTGCCAGCCTCTTTCGAGCCAATGTCCTGCAGTAACCTCCTTCTTCACGGGTATGCAATTTGCACTGACCCTCATGTTTATGCTGGTCAATCTTTGCGGTGAGGCACACACCGGTCGTAGGGGAAAGATGGGAGATGCCTGCTCCCTTTTATATGCTTCGACAAGTGCCGTGCACGATCCTCACCATAATCATGGATAATCCGGTGTAATACTGTACCCGTATGTAAAAATAATCATCACCACCAAACTCAAAGCATCTTAGTAGAACCATTTCCCCAGCCACTTACTCATCGACCACTCGAACGGGTCTCCGCCCTGCGTCGGTGTCTCTCTCGGAGCAAGCATCCTGACAGCTTCGTAGCGCGCCCAGTCAGACTCAAGACTCGAAGATGGTTTTTCTGGCAGTGTTGCGTAACCACTACGACATGGTGAGAGCGGAAGGAGAAAGGGAGAAGCGCGAGCAAGCACGAGATACCACAGTACACAGTACAGAACAGTAGAAGACTACCCAGCACTACGTAGTATCCCGCCCGGTTCGCACGCCCCACAAGGAAAGACACAGCAGCAACAGTAGCAGCGAGCAGTAGAAGATGAAGCGTTGCAGGTCTCCAGTCAGCCAAAAGCAGGTGAAAGCATGGTTTGCCCTTCGCGCCGATGCCAAAGGTGGGAAAGGGGAGCAGGTGAAGAAGATGAGAGGTGAGAGGTGAGAGGTGAGAGGTGAGAGGTGAGTGAGGGAGAGAGCGCAAGAGAGGCGCAAGGGGCGTAGAGAGAGTAACTTTTAGTTTGCAGCAAGAATGCAGCAGCGCAGGACACATCACTACCGGCGGCTTACTGACTGACTGCTTCTTGGGGCCAGGGCAGCTTGCTGTGGCGCCCTGCGGAGCGGATACCGCCTAAATGACAACCCAAACAGATCATGAGGTCGACGGGCCTCCAACTTTTTTTCTGGCCAGCTTTTTTTCCTCTCTCACATTTCTCTCTCAGCCTTTACATTACATTTCACATTCATTCCAATTCTTGGGCAGTAATTCGACACAAAATATCTCCGGAGGGACTGATCTGGAGCACCAGGGACGCGTCGGGGTCCTCGTCTTTCCTTCCATAGCCGTTGCAGCCATCGACTAAGCACTCTTCTCCTACTTTCTTCAACCTTTCTCCACAATCGACTCCGAGCCAGAAAATAAAAATAAAATACATTCGGCATCCATACCCGTCCCTTCAGCCTCGGCGGCCATGTCGTCGTCACGCTGCATTCAAAGCCAGGAATCAGTCGTAGCTTTCTCTTCGAGACGTGCCTCCTACCTTGAGTAGGTTTCCACCTAATCTATTCACCTTTAACAAAACAAAACCATGGCGCCCATCTCCCGCTCGCTGGACCTGGACGTCCTGGCCCGCGTCATGGCACCAGCTCCAGCTTCCGCCTCCGCACATCTCGCAAACCGAGCTCTCGGCACGCCGCTGGACAGAATGCAAATTGTGCCCGTCGTGCCCCCTCCCCAGCAACACATTATCCAGATCTTAGCATTGGCCTTTTCCATTGCCAGTGTGGCTTCTGCTATTCTGGCCTTCTACTGGTTTGTTAAGATGAGGAGGAGTTTTCGGCATGAGTGAGTTTCTCTATTTTACTTTTCCTTGCTTCTTTCTACAATGACCCCGATAATTTGCATGGTCTTAAGGGAAAAGTAAAAACCAAAAAAGAAAAGTTGAATTAGGGGGAAAATTAAAAGAAGAAAAAGCTAACGTCTCTAATTCCAAAACTAGCCTCATCATGTTACTCATCCAAAGTGACATGTTCAAAGCTCTCTGGTTCATGATATACCCCATAGTCACCTTCATACAAGGCCCCGTGGCTGATCTTTCCACCTTTTGCAAAGTCAATGGCTTCTTCGTTTCTCTGGGAATCGAGGCCTCAGGTAAGAATCTCACTGCCCATCTCATAAATTACTTTCTACCTAGTGTAACGCCTCGACCTAATTCCATTACTAGACTGGGCAATTCTCATGATTGCCGTACACACCGCTCTGTACATCTTCAAGCCTAGTACCTCGGCAGGTGAAGGAGGGTTGTATCCGTATCGCAAGATAGCTTACGTTCTGTGGGTCATATTCCCTCTTCTCATGGCTGGCCTTGCGTTCATCAACGAGCGAGACTCGTACACCACCTCGGAAGGAGGCGCCTACTGTTACCTTCCCGTCCGGCCTTATTGGTACCGAATCGGCCTCAGCTGGATCCCTCGATACGTGATTTTCACCGTCATTCTCTCGATTTATGCCTCAATTTACGGCTACGTCTCCTACAAATTCCGCAACTTTTCGAAGGAAGGAAGCAGCCAGAGTGACCACTCATTGAAGGGAGACCAGAATGGTACCGAGAATAAACCTTCGAAGCCGTGGAAACGGTACAGTCTGCCTCAGAGTCCTACTACTCCGGCTCAGCGGCTAGATAGTAACGCTACACTTGTCAATCCAAGACAAAGGACCGGTTCCGATTTTAGCTTCGGAGCGCACCCGTCCATGTCGCTAACTTTCCAGACACAGACCGGACTAGACAACGCTACCCTCTCCGATGTCGAGTCTCCAGACGTCATTACCCCAGCTCTGCGTCAACCTATCGAGGGGCAAACCACCAACAACAGAAACTTGGGACCAGATTTCCCCGCAGCCGCCTTTCTCCAATCACGAGATCCCAGTCAAGATAGCTCCATTCAAAATATCGAAAGTGAAGCATCGCAGCAGTCAGTGACACCGTTAAGGAAAAATTCGATATTCGAATCGTTCCCCCGCCGTTTCTCCATCCGTTCGATCCCAACAGTAATCCAGCCTCTCTCGACAATAGACACCACCAGCACGCTAGTGAATCATTATCGTACCGGCTCTACACCCCCAGCCGACACTCCCACAAACCTCACTAATTTACAGCTTGTCAATACTCAAGGTCAAGATTTCGCCGTTGCCGAGATGCTAGCCACCCGAGACAAGATCCACCGACAACTACGTTTCCTTTTCATCTACCCGCTTGTCTACGTAGCTATGTGGATCCTTCCATTCGTGTACCACGTCATGCAGTTTACGGACCGCTACGTAGAGAATCCCTCGTTCCCATTGAACATCCTCGTCACTATTTTCATCTGCAGTCAGGCAGCGGTAGACTGTTGGCTCTTCTCCACTCGGGAGAAGCCGTGGAAGTACATGCCCGGCCATGACGGGTCGTTCCTAGGTAGTCTGAAATTCTGGACTGGATGGGAAGGAAAGGAGAAGAAGCACATGATCCACGTTTCACGTGTTCACGGCCCTGGTAAGACAAGGGAAGAGATGGTCCGGGAAGCTAGGGCCGCATACAGAAGGCGAGATGAGGAAATGGCACAACGAAGGCAGGACTCGTTGGGGCTGCATTCAGCCGAGGCTGGCCCTGAAGCGGCAGTACCGAAGAAACAGCGAACCTGGTGGGACATGGCGACCTATGACGGGATCCTGGGCTCGATGAGCCCTGTTGAGGAGGAGGAGCTGTCGAATCCGTTGGATAGCATCCTGGAAGCGGATCCTTATCCAGAACCGTCTCGGCCGGGGACTGCTGAGAGACAGCAACAAGATGAGGACCTACAACCGCAGAAGGAGAATATAGAACGAGGACGACATGAAGAGAAAGGTGCAGAGGTAACTAAACAAGAGGAAGGTGAAGAGACAGCTGAACAAGTAGAGATGAGTGAGAAAGTAGCAGATAAAGAGGGAGCCGTAGAGGCACTCGAGAGAGGAGACGGAAATGAGGAAGAAACAGGCGAAGAGAAGGAAGAGAGCGAAGAAACGATTGACGAGAAGAGACGACCTGAGGGAGAAAACGGAAATGATTTATAATGAGAGATGATGCATTGAATACCGGCGTTCTGGATAACTACAACACACTCACTCATACATGCGGAGAAGGACACTCACACGAAAGCATATTGGTCTATTGGGAATGGATGGATGAATGAATGGTACGGGTACGCAGCATGGCGGATCAGCAAACAGATGGCATTGGGAATGGGTGGCTGCATTATTGGGGTTTGTCGATTTTTGTTTTTGTTTGCCATTTCCTTTTTCATTAGATACCCACACATCGAAAGGGCATGGTTTTTTCATGGAATCTATGTTTCGATATATGATTATATAGGGCGGGACACGCGTCACCATGGCGATGGGGATATTTATTCGCTGGATTACGAAGAGAGCCTCTTGTGTTTTAGGAAGCTCCGGGCAGCTTTTTACTCAAGAGGAAGAAGCATCGTCATTTTGTTAAGCGTTCTGTTTTTGTGTTTCGTGCGTTTTGCTGTTATTGCTTTTCAATGTTTTTGTTTGTTTTACGTTATTTTTCGCATTTCTTGTTTTATCATCATCAGGAGCATTTGCATTTGCGTTAGCATGTTTGCATTTAGCATTAGGAGGCGGTCGGTGGGTGGGTCGGCTTTTCATGAACGGGTTCTCAGAGTTTTAAATCGCATATTTGGGTAGGTGGGAAAGAAAAGAGGTTTATTACTCTCTATATAAGGGAAAGGATATTTTTTGGGCATTGATCTCGTCATGGATTTTTGAGATCTGTCGTTGCAGCTACCACTATTGGATAGGTTGGTATGCACCATTGCATGGAGCGTTTGACTATGAAGAAATAGAAAGGAATCAAGTCAAGGTGGATAGAGCCAGGTTGTCCGTTTCGCCTCGGTTTTGCAACAGGATTTTTGGCAATTCCTTTATCCCGTTTCGAAGGGGTAACAGAAGCGTGACACGGCGTTTAGTAGTAAACATGAAGAAAAATACATTAAGAGTTTTAAACAAGCAGAATGAAAAAAAGGTTAAAATCTATGATAGTAATGCTTTTTAGGGGTCTATAATGCCATGTGAATGCGTAGTGTTAAACATAAGTGGTATTCGATGTTTTGAGTATCAGTTAAGTAACAGCACCACTTGAGAAGCAAGTCGTCTGCGTCCAAGAAGTGAGCTAATTAAATGGTAAGGTCAATAAGGTGAAGGATCTCATTGTAACATGGCGGTGTGGATTTGCATAGGGCTAACCTATCGGACAAATCTGTCCAAACCTATTTATTGGACTTACCTTGGTTTGGGTGGCATGTGTGGGTTTTAAACGTGCCCTAGGTACTTCTGTACCTGTGCACTTACATCAGAACAGGTAATTGGTGAAGGCTCAACATGATAAGAGGCATTTTGCAGCAGAAGGCAAATTCAATTGCTCGAGTCTAGTTTCCCATGCTGCCCTTTACTAGGCAGTGAGTTTGTTCTGTTTTTATTGATTCTTTATGATATCCCTTTTTTTGTCTTGTATCATGTTGTCGTTGTCCATCTTAGATACCCATTCACCCCTTTCTTACATTATTTATTCTACGGAAAACGCAGAACAGTAGAGAAATGGAGAACAAAATGAGAAGAGAAGAGATAACTCTCCTCACCTAACAGCAGCCCCTGCAAGAGTCTTAACCTTACAAACTCCTCCACTCTCCGTAACTAGTTTCCCTACACCCTCCTTGCCCAACTCCTTCACCACTCCCGCATCAAACGCGACCTCCAGTGCCTCCGTAGTTGTGAACCCAGGCTGGAACATCTCCCAGATCTTCTTCTTCGGATTCAGCACCCCCTCAGGCTCTCCCTTCCATCCTTCAAAGAATACCCTCTCTCCAGCCTTAGCTCCCTCAGGCGGCGCAACAAGCTCCACCGTTCGCGAGTGCGCATCCTCCTCGCCTTCCTTCATCCGCGGCGAGGCCGCAAGCACCATGGCGCAGGACTTCACACCCCGCATCTTCACGGGCTTGAGGTTGCACACGACGATGACTTTCCGGTCCTGCATCTCCTCGAGCGGAATCAGTCCGTTGAGACCCGAGCACACGGTTCGCACGACCTGGCCTTCGTACTCGGAGGTGTCTTCCGTGCCGGGGGCGTCGCCCATGGCGATGGTGGAGACGAAGAGGGAGTCGGCTTCTGGGTGCTTGATTGCTTTGAGAATGTGGCCTACGCGGAGGTCGATGAGGCTAGGGGAGAGAGGAGCGGCGGGTTGAGCGGGGGCTTTGGGTTGTTTGGGTGTCTTTTCCTTCTTTTCTTTCTTCTGCTGTTGGGGCTTTGTGTCTCCTTCTGCAGCGGGGTTCTTCTCTGCTCCTGCTACTGCGGCATCTTTCTTGGTTCGGTCTGGTAAAGCCTTTTCTCCTCCAGCAGCGGCAGCGGCAGCGGCCTTCTCTTTCTTCAGTCTTTCCTTCTCGGCCTTCGCGTCCACGGGTGGCTTAACGTATAGAACCTCATCTGTATTAACAGCGATCTTATCTCCCTCAGGAACATTCAATTCGAATAACGGAGAGTTCTGCACAAAATCCAGGTGTCGCACGATGTGAGGGTATCCATGCTCGCCCGTGCGTTGCTCAGGGCTCCAGCTCTTGACCGTCGCGGCCAGAGTTTCGTATAGCGAGACATCAGCCTTGGAGGGTTTGGATCCCAGGAGAGTGGTTCGTGTCGAGAGATGTGTGTTGAGGGTCTCGAGGAGGGGTTTGCTATCTGCTCCAGCAGAGGACAGGCGGGAGGCGGTAGTGAGCCATTGATTGATTTCTGCTTGCTCGGTGTCGGTGTAGGAGAGTTTGCTGATAGATGTCATTTTCCTGGTTGTTCTTGCTACGAGCCTGAGGGCGCGTGGCAGTTTGTGTAGGAAGGGCAGTTTGGCGGTTTGGGAGTTGGGAGGAGAGCGGGGTTGGAGCAGGTAGATGTGATTTTTGGAGGGGTCGTTTGGTTTTGGGGAAGGTTTGAACTTTTTTTGTGGGTTGGATGAGTCATGCCTCAGGTTGTGGTAGTTATTGTTTACAGTGAAAGTGCTCCTTCTCCACCAAGTACACCAGAACCCGGGCCTTATCAGTGAGGTGAAGAGTGAGAACAAATATAAGACTGAATAAGCAGCCCAGATAATTGGAGATCTCTTTTTGTTCTGGCAAGAACCTATTCTACAGTTCACATTAAGCTAGGATCTTATAAATTTGAAGCCTTAACTAGCACTCTATTCTAAACAAGAAAAACTCCAGTATTCTCAGACTAGTTGCCATCCTTCAGCTATTAGGTCATCTAACCGGGCAGCAAAACAATTTACTCCATCCCAGAGATTATTCACAACACCAAATGTTGCACTGATGGAGATAGCGGGTCAATTTGGTGAACTCAATCGCTGGGTGGCCTAATGGTCGCTCAGGTTCTCGATAGCACTTTCCATACATCAATAAGCTAACCAGCCCTGAACTCGTTCTATCAACCTCATACCAAGAGCCTGTCACAATCATTTGGGGTGTTTCAGCTTGGAAATAGCAACTGTCGGTGAATCTTGCTGATGCCCAAGGTGTGAGCTTCACAGATTTGTGTGGTGAGATCTGTCTGCAGATTTACCATATATTTCTGCAGGTTGGTTACTGCAACCTTAAAAGTCTTTTAGCCTTTTATTATCTCCTTATTCTGAATTAAACTTCAAATACTTCTACTTTTGCGTTTGTTGCAATACCCGGGTTTTTAATTCTCCACTACAGGTTTATCTTTAGAAGCTTTGATTTTGGGTTTTACCTGGGTAGCCTATAGCAGATTTTGACTTGCCTGTTGCAGATGCTGTGCTGTTTGAAGATTCTGGAGAGGGCTGAGTTGCCCTCATTGCCATCTTGAGCTTTTTGTCTACAAGGGAAGCGGTAGCTAAGAGCTGCCTGTACAGGTGGCAGCAGCAAAGGCGGTGCACAGAGAGCTTCTACTGCGCTGGCGATGCCAACTTTGACCTCGGTTCTCATATCTTCGTATCAGACCAAGGTAGCAGAAGAACACTTTGACTAGCTGAGGCAGCATAGGCCATACGATGAACATAATACGCCTTATGCTTGTTGCTCCCGCTTGCTCCACTTCGATTCGATTCGCGAGTAACCATGCGTGGACGCCGCTGGATCTGCCAATGCCCATCATTCGTGACCTTGCCCTTATAGAGCACACATCCGGTCGCGGGATCCTCCTCAACTAACGACTGACCGTTCCTGTCTTTGACATCGTAGCACTCTCGTAAAATGGCTATGCATCGATGTTGTCTCAGTTCTGCTGTATATAATTTTGCTCTGGTAGCCGTGCCAATGACAAACAGTATTTCCAATTCGGGTCGAGTAAATATTACTTCCCCAATTCTATCTCCGTCTGCAAAAGGATAGAATAAATCCTTGGAGATTGGAAACCCAGTGGTGTGAGACAGTAAGTATTTCATCTCCACATGTTCGGCGCATCTTTACACCCGCAGTCGTAGCAACGTTAATTCTCTCATTCTGGGTACTTATCGTGCTGCAACCACACTCGAGCCTACATCCCAGGCTTAAGAAGGATGTTGTAAGGTCATGATCCCTTGTATATAGCTCTTCCTGCAGCATGTATACTCTAAAGCCTCGTCGTCATCAGACATGGCTCAGCATCGAGTGCCCGTATCCTGCAAAATTTAACCAAACTTGACAGCAATGTTCATGATGATTTATAAAGTTGTTGCAGAGGTCAAAGCAACGATCCTTTAAAAGCAGGCTCTAATAACACAAAAATTCAATTTACGGAGTGAATACTGTCTTATGCAGTGTCAACACATATTCACATCTTTA
Organism: Xylogone sp. PMI_703; assembly: GCA_021399445.1. Lineage (NCBI taxonomy): Eukaryota > Fungi > Ascomycota > Leotiomycetes > Xylogone > Xylogone sp. PMI_703. The sequence goes on from JAJTUQ010000004.1 coordinate 5,682,579, forward strand.
CATCCTCAGATAGGTCTAGCACGTGCCAATGCGCCAATGTGACTGGGTTGCATTGAGCTTCGTACTAGTTACAACGCCATCGAAGCAACCTCTTTCGAGAAACGAGGCTGAGAGCATACACCTGGTTTCAGTCCGTTCTAGGGCTATGGCATCAGATCTGAAAGGGACCAGGGAATCAGATGCCCATGTCTGAGTAAATCCTGTCTCGAAGTTCGTATCCTTTACACGCCACAGCCTTGCTAGTCTCAAGGGAGAAGACGTAATAGACGTAAGTTGAAGAATTATATTTCCTACTCCAGTAGGCAGTGCGAACATTCTCCAAGTGTCCGGAACTACACTATACGGCTATCTCACCGTATGCTGATCAACAGACTAAAGAGAGGTAAGAGAACGACTGTCTCCTCAATACACATATATACATTATCCAACGCCCACGCTAATCATGCATGCATATATGCCAATCCCTAATAACTTTCCACAGTCCATGCAGTTGACTTTTTTTCCCACCTTGGTTTCCCTGTAAAACTCCCGTAATGAATTCCCCACATATGCTATGCATGCGCTTGCTCCCTAGATTATGTAGTAAATGAAAAATCTGTTACTTTTGTGTTGAATGCTCAAAATACTTCGCTTGAGAGTGAAAGACGCTGGATCCATCGTCAACAGCCGGAGACATAGCCAGGATTTTGGTATCAAGTGTGAGTTGGTAAAATAGAGACGTCCGAGAGCGACGATGGTGCTCTCCGGCAATAGACGGTTGCTCAACGTACTATATCCCTTGCTTTCTTCCATACTAATTGAGGTACCTCGATTTCCTCATCTCCAACTTCCATGTCATCAACCTCCAACTCTTGCATCATGCTACCCTTCTCTTCAGAGGGATGGGGCTTCGTTGTAGACGCGGTTCTGTTGCCTGCAATTTCTGGTTTCTTGTTGGTTCCATCCACTGCCTTTTCGCCATTCATTGTACTCTTCACGACATGGCTGCTGCTCCTCTTTAGCACCTCGATCTCTTTCTCGGCCTTGGCCTGAACTTCTCGTAACCGAGCCTTGATATTTTCGATCTCCGTGGCACACTCCCCATCCCGCAGGAACTGATGTGCCGCTCGCTCACACTGCACTTGGCAATACTCGAGTCCATTGTCTAGCTCATCAAATATATCAGGCATATCGTTCATTCCTCCCCGCCGGAAGCCCTGAAGCATGCCACCGAGACGTTGACCTGGAAGAGGACTGGAACCAGGCATGGAGGAGAGACCGTCGCGGGTAGGGCCCATCCTGCGAGTTGAGACAAATCGTAACTGAGGCATTGGAGAATCAGAGTCAGCAGACGGATCTGGCGAGAGATCTAAAGTAGCATTTGGAATCTGGCTGAGCTTGTTCACACCATTATATGGACTGTTGGTCGACGGTGCTCCTGGTTCCGGGCTATGCGCAGAAACTTTGTCTCTTGCAGCTCGCAATGGCGCTCTGAGGGTTTTCTTGAATGCCAACATATCTAAATTCTCTCTATCCTCACCCTCTGCCTCTGCATCAGCTTCGGACTCTGCGGCTCGCTGGATCTCGGCCATCTTAACTGCCATCTTGCCCTTTCTCATTGCATTCCGGGAGGCGCTAATAAACTTAACCAACTCCTCAAACGCAGTCTGGACTGCAGAGTCATAGTATACTATTATCATAGAGCGAGTGCGATATTTCGGAATGGCAGACTCTCCTGAGGCAAGACTATCAGTCTTGCGCTTCCGGAGCATCACCCGAGGAGTAGTTTGAGCTGGGGGCGGTGGTTGGCTGGATTGGTTGGATAATACTCTTGGGTGTTGGCGCGGGTTCGAATTTGCTTTTGGGGACGGGGTTTGGAATTCCTGCGAAGGCTTGGTCTTGAGCCGTGTTGCTGGCGGCGAAGTTGGACTGACATTCTTGCGCGCAGAATCAAAGGAGCCACTCTGTCTAGGGGTATTAGGCTTGTTGATATGCCAATGCTTTAGGATATTGTCGTCGTCGTCACTGTGGAATGGATTTTCATTTCCGTCCTTTGGTCGAAGTGACTCAGTAGAGCCTTTATTTCTAATGGATTTGGGAGGTGCCTCGCGCTCGTCGAGACGGGCCAACTCGGCTTGTCGGTCCGCAATCTGTCCATTGAGGTCATCCAGCTGCTTATTCCAATCCGGTATTGAGCTGGAGAGACTCTGCAGAGCATCGATTGTCGAGAAGCCCACAGAGGCCGCAGCCATGGCAGCCGGGGAAGGTTGTGGTCGAGGCAGAATTAAACCCGGGGTAGCAGCTTCGTCTCGAGCAGATACACGATGGGTGCTAGTTGTCTGGTATCCGGATAGATCGGGCAGGAGCTTGTCCATTCGGGATGAGGTTGAAGGAAGACTCTGAGAGCAGAGCTTACAGTTGCATAGAAAAGCGGACGGTCATGCTTGAGCTTCAATGGAGGTACTGTAATTAATTCCGGCAACTCACGTGGTTCGGCGCGGGCTGGCGTGGGAGGACGGGAGGCCGGGGAGTTCGTGGCGTCTGACGGTGCTCTTTGCTCCTGAAGAAGCGAATCGGGACAGTGCGATGGCGCCTTGATATACGAGCGCGCCGATATCTCAGACAGAATGTGGGATCGAGAGGAGAGATCTCGCGGGATGTGGATTCGGAGATCCAGATAGTTGAAGAATGGCTGTCTCGGACTGTGATGCGGCCGTCGCACAACAGATGAGTCTGTCAGCTTTCAGGGACTCAGGTGGTCGACGATTGAACTAGACGGGGGCGCAAATTCGAATTGGATAAGCACTCAGGTGGCCGTGATGACGCTGATTATGGCGGTTGCACGTCTCTTTGTAGGCTCAGCAGCTCGCAGGGCACCAGAAGGCTCGAGGTTCGTGCTGATGGCCCACTGAAGACCGTCAGAGCTCCAGGATGTGCGAAAGGCCAACCACAACCCAGTCAGGGCGGCCACCATGCCTGTCGGCGGGATGCGGACCAAGGGCTCTGCAGATGGAGGGCGTCGACGATGGAGCAGATGCTGCAGATGCTGCCGTGGTTGGATGTAACGCTGCGCACATCGCGACAGAGAAAACGGTGGTCGAAGGCGCTGGTAGGGCAGGTTAGGGTTCTCGCAAGCGGGCAAGGGGTCTCTCTCTGCAGACGACACAGGGCGGTGATGAGCACCGTAGCGTTGCAGCTCCTGCCCTAGAGGCCGTGGTAGGTAGTCGGTAGGGAGACATGAGGGGAGTTGACTTTCTCCGGGGTGGAAGACACACACGATACGACAGAAGCAGAGTAGAACAGGGCCGAAGCACAGCAGCGTAAGACCTAACAGCTCACTGCCGGCGCGGAGCGGTAGTGGACAGTGGTGGAGGTGTAGGGGCTCCCTGATATCCGGTGCAGGTTCGCAGGGTGAATGGATTGGACTGATGGCGCTGTATTATTAAGACTTTCTGCTATATCTGGCCAAGGCATTTTGCTTTGACGCAATTCCGACGCTGGCATTAGGCAGCCAGCGATGCCAGAGAAAGCGCATCTCAACGGCCAACATGGCGCTCTCGGTTTCCCCTCGTCGTTGTTGTGGTGGTTGTTGGTGATAGTAGTGGACGCACTGCACCGAGGTAGAGGCGAGTCTGTGCTGGAGTTCTTTCAATCGCGCCTAATTAACCATCAACTCTCATTACAGCACTTACATGGGATCGAGCGTCCATCCGTTTTCGAATATCACCAACCAGAACCTTGGACCGGAAATATCCATTGACTGTACAGTACGTATTACAATTGGGGCAAATTATTGTTGGACATCGTCTGAGGGCCGCTTCTGGAGCTCGAGACTGGACCCTTGTAAGAATAGTGCTCTTCTCACTTGGACAGGTCATCCATGCTTCTTGGTTGTTGCTAAACATGCATCATCTTCGACCAGCTACTTTACTTTAACAGGGCAAGGCATCACCTGTCCAGATCTGTACCAGATGCAAATGCGACGCACTCTCTACAGGATGATATGGGGGCCAACATTGTGCGCTGCAGCACACGATGGACGAATACGGACGGCCACCACCTCTCACAAACAGGCTCTTGGTGATGGACTCGAAAATTTGACACCTGTCACATCTGGCCACGAGCACGATGATCACAAGCAGCAACTTTCTCTTCAGCATACGTTCCAGGCCATCGGGTCCTTTTTTAAGCAACCGTACGGAGTACGGGTACTGCCTTTCTCAGCAGGCGGTTACACTCGGGCTGAGATGAAGCAACAAAAAGAGACAGGCAACAAGGTACTGTGCTCAGCTCTGTACGGTAGCTCTGTATCTACAATAATTCTCATTCCCTCTTGCTCAGTCGAGCTGGTGAAGCGTCAGAGTCTGGGATGGCAAACACAAAGAACAAATTTGGAAGGCCAACAGGCCAACCACACCACCCAAATTTAGCCCTGCTCATAATATTGAGTGCTGGACGAGAATCGACCTTCCCCCTGAAGCCCTCCCTCATCGTCATTCTCAAACAGGCACATCTTTTCAAGGTTAGTGCAGCATCCCCAGCAGACATCGCATGGCGAGCAAGGAAGCCGGGCGCAAAACTTCTCCAAACGGTTTCTCACCACCCATCATTATGTATTCTCAACCTGAAACAGATCTCGTTCGGCGAATTGTGGCGGTTCAGCCGGATGATCAGCCCCATTCGGTGCTTGATCAGAACCGTACCTGGTCTGCTTTGCCTACGATTCTAGTGCAGGCATACTGTAGATGCTGTACTGTACGTACTTTGTGCGACCAGCGAAATCGCAATACGACCATTCCAACACTTCTTGAGCCTCGTCGTCTACAACCTGGGTAGGAGTTGACCAGCACCTGAGATATCCGGAGGCCGATGCATGCACAGTAATTGCCTCCGCCTCTTTTCGCCCAACATGGATCATCGCATATTCTTATGGCAAGCAGGCATACCTTATGCAATCCGGAAAACGGTATGCAATGCTATTGAATCTCCAATTGAAAAGCTTCGGGGCCCGTGGCCAATGTCGCATCGGAGGCTTACTACAGCTGAAGGTACAGCATCCAACATTTACACGCGTTCCGAGTCGCTCAACCATAGCATGCTTTGACCCGAGGTTGGCTGGATCCTTCTCCCCGAACCTCTTGCTTCTCGATCCACATGACAATGGATATGGTCCATCTCAACCAGTAACAGCAGCGCAGGCCTGGATTGATTGATTGATCAGTCGTTCTTTGATTGTCTGTGCCCGTGGAGACGATCAATTCTTAACGGGCAGTAGACGACCTCGAATAGAATTAATTCGATCACCCGCGCCGTTGCCGCTGTAGCATCGAATTGCGCGGCACGAGCCTAAATCAGTTGCCTCTGGGCGAGAGTAAGCGCCCCACCAACATCCCCCATCACCCACCTTATTTGCTCCCCACAGGCGTCTCAATCTCTTCTCCCTACGACGCCATGAGCGCCTTTTTATGGATTTTGTCTCTTTTTCTGGATAGGGAGATTTGCTTTTGATACTGTACAGAGTTTAGGATCCGTCTATCTCCGGCTGCCACTGACCGCTTTGGATACATCCTCTATCCCAACCTGCCTGTTTTAAATCTCATCTCGAAGATCTCAGATGCTGGTGGAGCTTGCACTTGAACCTTGTCCCCCTTTCCGTTCGCGATACACGTAAAGGATCCGCACCGGGAACACGCCTCCGTGCCCCCTCCAGCTCTCTCCGCCACCAGCCTGCAGCAAATTGAACGACGCTGCCTCTGCTGCAGTGTCTTACATCTCGCTCATCCAATCTTACAGACCCTCTCCCACCGTCCAAAGGACTCCCTGCACGCCATCACCGAGTCTTAATGCTACTCGTACAGTACAATACAGAAAACTGTGAAATTTCACGCGCCTCTGCGGCACTGATCATGCACATCATGGAATCATCCTACAACGGTATTGTTTTCCCGTCCATAGACGCCTGGTAGCTTTGTCCCTTCTTCGGCAAAGAAGAATTTGCAGAGGCATTGAAGTGTACAAGGGCACGGCCAAACTAAACGATTACTTATTAGACGCCACTCCCGCTACGAGGTATCGGATTTATATATAGATAGAGGTTATGGGTGCTGTGCGACACTGGATACTGTGACAGATAAGGGCTGCAGAGAGCCAATTCTGTGGTGCATTCGCTGCGGGCTCTACTTGCAGTCCTTTAGAGTCGTACAAAAGGTAAGCGGGTGTAAGTTACCATACTACGCCCGGATCGGACCCGTTCCGATCCGTAGAGGTGGGCAGCATCAAGCAAGCAGAATACAAGGCGTAAGGCGCAGAGCACAAATCGAACTTTCACTCAGGTGTACGGTATCACAGGCTGTATGGCAACAGGTTGACCACGACAACAGTACCGAGGAGATGGTCGCAGATGCGACTGGATGGTTTACGAGGAAAAACCAACACTTTTATCGACCGGCCCCTAAATTCTCCCGGTGGTCCAACAGTCAAAGAACCATGAATCAATCAGAATGATGCTGCCGTACGCTGCTTGTCTCGGGAGAAGATAAAAGGAAGTAGCCTGCCATAAATACAACCAACAACCAAGCAGAAGCGCGGACAAACAAACATGCGAAGTGTGTCACAATATCCTTTCGCTGCAGAGTGCATTGCCAATCCAGGCTTCTGGACTTTCCAGTTGGTGCTGCTCATCTTCTTTTCAGTCACGCAGACATGAATGGGACAATCATTGCACCCATCCGTTTCTGCTTGCTCCTTTTTTCCTTTTTCCTTACGTATGTGGTTTTTGCATGCATCTATTTTTAAAGTTCCCCTCACCTCCCGGCTATTTTTGTTTTTTCAAATGAAGAATCCCCCAGGGAGGAAGTTGGCGCGATCTTTCCTTCCCCACCACCAACAATGATAATCTGATAGCAGAGCACACGTGAGAACACGGCACATCTTGTTGCTATCAACCACCAACCGTCACTAGGGGAAGCTAACCCGGTGTGCCGCGTTTCCACGTGGAAATGAGAAGGGCAGGTCTAGCTCAGTCGTTAGCTCTCAGCCCACAAAATTCTCCGCTGGTTGAGATTTTTTTTTCTTGTGGTTTTGCTTTTCCCTCTCTTCCCGCCGTTGGCGTCAAAAGGGGTCCTTTTCTCCAATTGCTCTAACCGCAGCATTGCTTAGGGATGACAAGATGGACAAGTGGATAAATGAACAGCGCAGTGTTGGATTTACCAATGGGTGATCCAATGCCGCGAGTGTGACTGTTCTTTGGATGGATCATGGGCAACGGAGCTGTCCTGTTCGGCCCCCATTCTCAGCAAGCACCGTTAAGCGCGGCACCCGCCAGGCCCTCCCCAGGCTGATTCGGGAGGTCTCGGCAGCGACTGCCGTTGGAGCTTGGAGGTGGCCGCGTGTGCATGCACAGGACACAGGGAGATCAAATCACAGAAACCATCTGGGGAATCTGCGCGCTCCTTGGGTTGCAGCACAGTTACGGAAAAAGGACGTGTCTAATCCATCGTCCAATTATCCACCGTCGACTTTATTCTCCCAATGGCGCCAATTCTTTAGTAACAAGGAGAGTGGATTAGCTGAAAAAGACACGAGCAAGTGCTCGGATCTCAATTCCAGTGTTCAAGGAAAACTGCCGGCAGGAGGAAGTGAGAGGGATCTTCTCTTTGCTTCATCTTTTTGGCCTACGCTACTACTGTACGGTACTTCGCACTTTCGCGTTTTCGCACTTCACACCTCGTACCTCGTATGCGGGAGGATCCATCATTATGCGTGCTACCATCGATCAGATTAGCGGTGACTTACATTCCAGTAAAGTTGATGGTCTGAGAGCGAAATTAAAGAGGGGGGTCTCGGGAGTGCGATGTGCTCGGGCTGTCTGTTGTACCATTACCGTAGTACTGTGACTGTAGTTTATTATCATGATCGCAGATCTTAATGACAGGTAAGCTGTAGAGGCAGGTGATTTTAATGCAACTATTTGCGGGCCGAGGTTAAGCTTGGGCAGTGGTGAGTACGGAGTAGACGACTATGACTATCTAGTTAATGAATGAAATTGTAACATTAACCGGAAAATTTGGTGAGAAAAAGAATCTCATGCGTGCAAAGAAATGAATTACAGTAAAATTCTCTAGGTATCCTAGTATCTTAAAACGTGATGTTAGCACCAAGTAAAGGCGGTGTAAACGTACATAACCTAACTTAACTCCCTCCCTGCCAAAAGAAATTGCTGATATGGCCGAGTGTGCGTGTATTTCCCCTCTAGCATAAACATTCCAGACCAACCCAAGCTAACTTCAAAAAATAGGGTCTAAGGCGGGTTAGTACATATCCCCCCTATTGATATTTATGACGTCAAATTCGAGAGAAGATCCTAATCTGTTATTTACATGTAGTGGTTTTAAGTTTCCTTCTGTTGCTTATACACCATTATCGAAAGATGCGTGAGTTCGAACCTCACTGTCAGCAATCATACACATTTTTTACTATCCTTTCTTGCTGTTATTTTTGTCCTTTTTATTATTATTTGTTTTGATTGGCTTTTTCTTAATGGCTTGGGCTCAATCCTTCCTTGGGTTGAAATGGCCTAGTACTGTGTGCTGTAATGCTGTACCTGGGATTTCCCTTACTTCATCACGCCAGTGGCTTTTTTATCTTGTAAGGATTCCCCGGGTTGGGGATTACGAGGTTGACTAGCGAGGCTATTCCTCGCTGGGAATTATACGGTACGGAACATACGGAGAAGGATCGATTTCCACTCTGTCAATAGTTTTTTTTTTGTTGTTTTGAGAAATCGTGCGGTTGGTTTTGATCGAGTATTTCAGCGAGGTGGAGTCATGCTTGTTAGTGCCGCCGTTGCGCTGTTGCTTACTTTGCTTGTTCGTGAGTGGCATTAAATGTTTTTTCTTTCAAGAGTTTCAAGGGGATAGAACTGGATATTCTCTTCTACTGCTCCATATTTGCCTTTTTTATTTTCACTTTCATTTTATGGCGCAAAGCGCGGGTACTGGGGGTAGTGGCTATTGCATTTGTATTTGAAGCAGGAGGACGGTTGGTTGTCTTGGCATACAAAATGGATTGGGGCATTTCAAACTAAGGAAGAGGTAACTTGGTATTATGAGTCTATTAGCTTCTCTTATCCTCTCTCTTGGCTACCTGTGTGGACCTGTGAACACTAGTGCATAATACCCTCAAACCGGATATCATGTCTTGATTTATATGCACTTCTGAATTTTGTGTGATATCAACTGTCTCATCTATGGCCACAGCTCCTCTATCTTCCACTCCTCATCTTCCCCATCCTTCCCGACGAAAGTGTACCTCCATCTCCTTCCTCGTCGGGGGTCTGTCAGATCTACTTGATCCACCACCTCCGGCTTGATTACCACTACCCTGAAATTCGACCTGGCAATCTCATCATGTAAGTCCTCAATCTGTTGTCCAAGACCTAGTCCTTCCGATGGAGGAATGGAAATACTCGTCCCTGGAGGTGGATTCCGAAAACTTCCCCGCATAGTAGGACTCTGGTTACCAAAATATGCAGTGAGCTCTTTACTCCAGCTCCAATCTTTCTCTTTCCCTTCCATTCCTTTAACAACCCTCATCCTCGACCCAAGCTCCTTCCTCGCAATCTTCACCCCAGTGTTATCACCGTCGATATCCGGAGCAATAATATACGCCCTGCCTTGTAACCTCCACTGCGTCATGGTTGGCGGCACCCAGAATACGGCCTCAACTGGTCCACCGCCACCACTTCCTTTCCACGCCTCTTTGTCGTCAAAACGATATTGCTTAGGGGTACTGGCGAATATCTCGGAGACTTTTTCCATTCTCACATCTGTTGTTATTGCGAAACAGTCACTTTCGTAGACCTTCTCGTTTCTTGGTGCCGGGTTCCGCTCGTTCTCCGGTAGCTCAGTCCACATCCCACGGAAGGCACAGGTTCGTGCTCTAGGGAAGAATGAGGGTGAAGAAGAGCTAGACTCTGCCCTTGTGTCGTGGATTGGATGTAGAGTACTCAATGTGAAAGTTGGCCCATCGACTTTGGAGATGTGTTCTAGGAATTGGGATCGCCATGGTATCGAATTTGCATTTGCGGCAGAGCTGCCAGCAGCACTACTGCTCATGGCCGATTGCTGTGATGTACTGCTGGTGGTCGATATGGTGCGATGGATGCCCTGTAGGCGCGAGAGTGCGCGGTTGACGGAAGCTATTTTGAGGGATTTACTGTTGATGTGAAAGACCAAAAATGATGTCGTAGTATCCGATCTTCAAAGAACTCTTAATATGGTAGCACTATGATTTCCGCCTAGATCGAAGGATACAACATGAGCCAGAGCCAGTTATCAATTCACGCTGGACACCTACGTAAACAAACAATCCCGAGCATTAAAGCAAGGAGAGAGATTATACCGTAAATTTCAGTCTAATCTTTAAGTTAATAAGTATAGGCCAGCAATTGAATCTGTGTACTATACAATTTATGCGTTTAATCATCTCACATGTGCGTTCTGATATCAGGCACACAAATGCTCAACTGTTTGATTGGAAAATACTCCGTAATCGACGCTTGGACCCCCCTTGCGTCATCAGACCTGTCACCTCAGCCTCGTCTACCCCGCATAATCTGGACAAGGCTGAGAAAGATTACATAACTGCTGTACAAAGGTTCTCAATCCTAAATTCAAAAGTCAAGTGGGCTATTTGGAGCATCTCAATTACTTTCTCCTTCAGTCACTACCAATTTCATATCTCCACCACGTCCCCGTGACTTTAACCAGGAGCCAAGCGGTGTGTGGCTCAATTAAGCCTTCCATTACCCCGGACCCCAAGCCCCAGGTTCGTCTCGGTAGAAGCAACACCGAAGCCCCCTCGAAGGCTTAATCCAACCTCGAATAAAACCCCGCCAATTGATTTGATGCAGATGGGTTTGTTGTGATGATCTCATTACATTTCAAGCCGCCGAGCTCTGCTTCTCTGAGAATTTTACCTCCAATAAGAGCCGAATTCTGGAAGCTATGATGTGCTTCTCCAGGGATCTCGCCTGCTTTAGCCAATTGGTGAACGGGGAGGAGCTTGGGGGAAGCTAATTATCCTGGGGAAGCTCTCGTTGGCGTTCTTAGTATGAGAGGGGATTATACAGATGTTCTTCCGGTTAAAAGATTGATTGAAACCTGGAGCCAACATGAAGCTTTCGAGAGGGGAAATGTATGGATTCAGGTACCGCTACTTTCTTTATTATCCCTACATCATCATTTTACTAAATTAACTTTTGAGTTTTTATCTAGAGCAGTATTGCTAGTCTTCAGTGACCAGTTGATCTTCTAGAAGCACTTCAGCTATTACAATGCTCTCAAAGATCGTCCTCACACTTGTAGCTGCTCTAGCTACAGTGGATGCAGCTCCTAACATCCTACCGCTTCCACTGCCGCCATGGACACCACCGTGGAGTCCGCCACCTCGCAGTCCTACTCACAACGGAAAGGTGTGCACGGTTAGAGCCCTTGGTCATAAGAGAGATGACACACCACAGATCTTGAAGGCATTCAAGGACTGTAATGCTGGCGGAACGGTAGTGTTTCCAGAAGGACAGAATTACTGGATCGCGACCAAGTTAAACCCAGTTGTCTATGACGTTACCGTTGAGTGGAAGGGCATGTGGACGGTACGTGACCAAGTTTTAAAGATACAGGACGAATTCTTTGTCGATTGAACTGTACACTGCCGAGCGGTCAAATGAACCTCTATTGACAATCTCTTACCTAGATGTCCGATGATCTCGACTACTGGCGTAACAATTCCTACCCAATTGCTTTCCAAAACCATCACGCTGGATTCATAATTAGCGGAGAAAGAATTCACATCAATGGCTATGGAACAGGTGGCATTTACGGTAATGGTAACGCATGGTATAACGCTGAAGAAGGCACCACACATCCGGGGAGACCAATGCCATTTGTCTTCTGGAATGCGAGTGATGTTTTTGTTGAACACTGTAAGAGCCGACCTCCTATAGCGAATGATTCCGAACCTGTTATCTAAGCATAATATAGTCTATGTCAAAGACCCTCCGCTGTGGTCATTAAACATAATGAATGGCACAAATATGTGGTTTGACGACATCTTATGCAATGCCACTGCTGTCAAAGCTCCATTTGGGAAGAACTGGGTCCAGAATACTGATGGATTCGATACAATGGATGCGTATAATATCAAGCTGACGAATATGGTGTACCAAGGAGGAGATGACTGCATAGCCATTAAGCCCAGGTCTTACAACATCTATGTCCAGAATGTGAGTCAACTCCTCGTGCTTGCGACATAGTTGTTGATAATATACCTTAGATAACTTGCCATGGAGGAAATGGTATTGCAATCGGATCGTTAGGGCAGTACTTGGAGGATTCGTCCGTCATCAATGTTCTTGTAAAGGATGCCAACATCCTGACTCACAATAATGATATGGAAAGCTCAGCCTATATCAAAACATGGGTAGGAGCGCTAGTTCCACAAGGCTCGTATGAAAGTGCCGGATTGCCGCGGGGAGGTGGCTGGTAAGTACATTCCCGTTCCGATTGGCATCCTCGTAATGTCAGGAGTCGTATTGATCCTGACCTCTTCTTTCAGGGGTGTTGTTCAGAACGTTCGACTCGAGAATTTCTACATCGAGGGTGCCGGCATCGGACCCGACATCACTGAGGACAGCGGAGATAACGGAACCTATCCTGGCACTTCACTGATGGAGATATCGAACATTGCGTTTGTAAACTTCACAGGCTACATTACCGGAAAGGGAAATCGTACCGCTCAAATGAGCTGCTCCAAAGTACACCCGTGCTTCAATATCGCTTTACAGAACATCAGTCTAGCGACTGCACCAGGGGCAGAACCGACTGGGGCAGTGGGAACCTGCAGCTATATTGCTCCAGGAGGGGTCACTGGCCTTACAGGTAGTGGATGCTGAATTGTGTAAGCTTGATTACAGCGATAATATGCTGTACCGTAGCATGCTGAGTTTCGGAATCCGAAAATCTAATATAATAACAAGACCACTGGAAGGTGTGCTTCATTCGGGAATTGTCCAAGTATGCTTAGAGATGCCACTGGTATCCAATATCGCGCCTTCCTCGTACCTCGTATAACATGACATCAGATAAGAACATGTAATAGGCGTATGATTCCAAATATCCCTGCATGATATGGCAGACTCTTATCCGCAATATGAAATAGTGTAACCTATCAATGCCATAGTATCGGCGAAAAAGATGTCCGGCCCGAGCCGTGACACGCGTTCACTATGTAACCTATTTGTAATGTTAGAAAGAGTGATCAGAATTGAGGTCGATTATATTGAGAATAATTTCTTGTGGTACCTTTTTGTGGTCCTGATATTGCGCAGGTACACATAATAGTTGAAGAGAGATGCATAGGTTTAATGTAGCACCTCCCTTTAATCTCTCTTACTAATAAGTGGATCTCCTTTGACGTAAAGAGAGCCGGCTTACCACGGAGTCGGTATCGGGATATTTACCGTTCATGGATGTCTGCTATGAGAGACCGGTGTTCGTATCTAGTATATCTCCGGAGTGCAAAGTTCCCTTGGCCGTTATATCGAGAAGAGGCGTTGGAGCAGTCGTTGAGAGAAATGCCATCCCCTAAGGCGCTTTTGGGAGGACTATGATCCTTGAAAATGATCAACGCATCTGTGTAAACACACTCACCCTGATCAGAATTATTGAAGAGAAACTGAAGCTATTAACTGGCCGTCTGTCAACTGAGCCATTTCATACCTGACGGCGGTAACACCATGGTCATCGTTGACTGGGAGTATGCAACAATGCTTCCGGTATGGTTATGGTCCAAATTTACAAGCGTTTCTAGAATAATGAAAATAATTGTTCGGAGAAATTGTGAAGTCAAAACCATTATAGGATATAACATGAGCGACATTAATGGGGAAAACAATAGAGATAGCTCTATTATCAACAACAAGCTGGCCACCTCTTGGCTATACAATGAAAAGTACAGCTTATTGTTCTGATGCAACCTTGAAGCATAATCTGCTGCCAACTAGGACAGCAATAGCATATTACTGCAAGTACGAATCATTAGGAGTAAAGAAACAGTTTGAATACTTTCTTAGATTGAAAGAATGATACTTTTCTGAGCTCGTCTCTCTCAGAGGTCGAGTATCACAAACGAGATGCAATGCAGAAGGAAATGATGATCAAAAGAAGACGGGAGGAGACAGACCGTGTTCATGGTTAGAGAGCTGAAAATGGTGAAACGCAGGAGACGAAGGAGCCGCAGCTGGATTGAGAAGGATTGATTGTTTAACAGTCTGGGAAATGATCTTCCAAGATGAAGGGTCCAGATTAGAGAGTGGATCGTGCCCGGCGACGGTGTGCCCGGTCTCCGCCAAGAGATACTGTACAGTATCTGTGCTTGTCCGAAGACTAATTCAGGGATGATACACACGTACAAGTTTATGTCCAGAGAATAAAAAGAATAAAAATAACAAGAAGAAGATGGAGGAAAACAAACCAATTGAGGACTGAGACAGCGTATCTCCAATCAAGTTTGCTTTCCCGTACAGGTATCAACTTACCTTCCGTATCAGGCAGCCAAGGTTGAGTGATAGATAGGCCGGAAGCGGAAGATTTTTTCACCTCCCGCACCCTAGTCTGGCGAGTCTCTTGGTCGGTACTTTGATCTCTTTTCTGCCGCCCCCCGTGCCGATATCCGCGGACCCGCATGCTGAACGAAAGCTTAACGTACTCTTTGGGTCTCCTCGCCATTTCCGTCCCTGTCACGCTGGGAATAACCACACGCAGCATTCTGTCGGTGTGGCTGCGTTGGGACCCTAGCCTAACCTGGCGGGGAAACAGCACTGCCAGGCGCTGGTTCTTGGACTTAACTCTTAACTCCTCACCGTGGTGGGTTTTTTTGGCCGCCGTCATACAGGAACTAGATCCCCTACGTCGGAGAACATTTCCTGCTGGGGTATTTTGCGTCCAAGTTTTGTAATCTTCTCTCGTTCTTCTCGTTTCTCTCTTGCTTTTTAACTGTTAAAAGTTCTACATTTTCCTGTAGAACATTTCCTTTTTCCCTAACCATCTCTCACTTTTTTCAAGTACCCCGGATTACATCAGAATTTGGCTTCCGTGACGATCATCTGCCGGAGAATAAAAAAAAAAGCAAGCTTGGGGCACCAAAACGTCATGGCAGAATCTTCGACCACGCGATCAGAGAAGTTCGCCTCGCGCGAGGATCATGACGGACACCATAAGGATGAAGGCGACCATAGGGATGAAGATGACACCAGTAGCGACGATGCTGACCTCGAGGAAAAGGATCGAGAAATTGGTGAAGATCTCGATCAGATCATGTCTGGGAGAAGTATATCGGAGGTCCGTGGTGGAATTGAGAACAAGCGGGATATGGATATAGAGCCAGGGCGATTGCAGAGAATTAAGAGCGCGAGAAGTGCGCGAGAAGCAGATCCAAATATCGTCAGGTGGCAAGGACCAGGCGACCCCGAAAATCCTAAGAATTGGCCTTTCAAGCGCAAGTGGGCTGCTGTCTTTGTTGGTATGTGAAACCGCGGGCCAGATATCAATCGGTAGAGAAGCTGACTTTGCATGCGCCTGTAGTATCTTCTTTCACCTTCATTTCTCCGGTTTCCTCGTCAATGGTTGCTCCCGCTCTGGACCAGATTGGACGAGATCTAGGTATAACCGCAGATATAGAACTGTCTCTGACTTTGTCTATATTTGTCCTTGCGTATGCAATTGGTCCTCTTTTCCTGGGCCCGCTTTCCGAGTTGTATGGACGAACCATCGTTCTTCAACTCAGCAATCTCCTCTATTTATTCTTCAACTTGGGATGCGGGTTAGCGAAGACTAAAGGTCAACTCATAGGCTTCCGATTTCTATCTGGTCTTGGAGGCTCAGCACCTCTGGCTATAGGAGGTGGTGTGCTCTCAGATTTATTCACGGCAGAGGAACGTGGCAAAGCGATGAGCCTGTACAGTCTGGCCCCGTTACTCGGCCCTGCAATTGGCCCAGTTGCAGGTGGCTATATTTCGATGAACACTACCTGGCGTTGGGTTTTCTATGCTACCACTATCGCAGATGGGGTTATCCAGGCATTTGGTTTGTTCTTCCTGCAAGAAACCTACTCACCAGTACTCTTACAACGCAAAAAGATGAAGCTGATTAAGGAGACCGGTAATACCGAGCTTCGTACTGAATATGATCGGCCGGACCGTACCCTTTCGAAAGCTCTTCGAACGTCTCTGATTCGGCCCTTTAGGCTCATTGGTACTCAGCTTATCGTCCAAGTGCTAGCCATCTACGCTGCTTACTTGTATGGACTGATGTACCTTGTCCTTTCGACTTTCCCAACTTTATGGCAAGGTGAGTACCACGAAAGCGTTGGCACAGGAGGTCTCAATTACATAGCTCTTGGTGTTGGATTCTTCATAGGAGCTCAGACCTGTGCCCCACTGCAAGACCGCATCTATCGTGCGCTGAAGCGTCGCAACAATGGCGTCGGCCGTCCCGAGTTTCGTGTCCCTCTTATGATTCCAGGCGCAATCCTTGTCCCAGTGGGCTTGTTCTGGTATGGTTGGACTGCTCAGGCTCATGCACACTGGATCCTGCCCGATATTGGTGCGTGTATCTTCTGTGCAGGAGTCATCATTGGGTTCCAGTGCATCCAGACATATATCGTTGACTCTTATACGCGCTATGCAGCTAGTGCAATGGCAGCAGCGACTGTATTGAGGAGTTTGGCCGGTTTCGGATTCCCGTTATTTGCGCCATATATGTATCAGAAGCTTCACTATGGCTGGGGTAACAGCCTGCTCGGATTTTTGGCCATTGGATTAGGATGGCCTGCGCCATTCTTGTTGTGGAAGTACGGTGAGATGCTGAGAAAGAGAAGTACCTTCGCTGCTGGATAAGGAGGAGGAGGATGATACCCTGGTGTTGCGAATTTTGAGTAGGAGTGCTTGACAGAATCGTTATTTCTGATTTTCCTATAGTCTCAGTTGGTTCTTGGAAAAGTTGTTTGGTTTCACGCTTTATTTCAGGTCTTCATAATGATATGCATAGGCTGCATAAAACATGGCGTTAGGGACCTTGGGATCTTGGATCCGGTGTTAGAAAGCGAACAAGACGTCTTGCATTAGACCTACCGCAAGGTAGGTTCGAAAAGTCTTCTTGGGGTTATCTCTATTTTTCTATTACGGTTCTGCGTTCACGAATTGCATGGGAAATACGGATGAATGAAAGTAGGTTAGTTGGTGAGGTGAGTGGAAATAAAGTAGATAACCATAATATATGTCAGATGAAAACTAAGGAGTTGCGTGGTCTTTGCTTCTGAATCCAAATGTGTAACAGTCAGCGTGCATTGCAGTGCTTTTGTGTTCATAACTCGAGGATTATATAACCCTTATCCCTGGAGTCCATGTGACAAGTTCTCGTGCATTGACACTATTCGAAAAGTTCTAATCAGTACTGTTTACTGCGTTGATCATGTTTGGTGCAAGGAGCAGGATCGGATTGCAAATCCAGCCTCAAGTTGTGGATTGGCGGGATTGGTAATTGATAAGGATGCGATAAGCAGGCCCCCTCCTCACATGCCTCAGTAATCAACAGCACTTAATTCCCCAGGCCAGACCCATTTGCCGGGAAGCTAGATCCTCTGCATTGATCGCTCATCTCATCTCTAATCCAGCCTTACTTATCCAGTCACCATTCAACCAACGACATCCCAACGGCATCGCTTCTACTGTACTGGCGCATAAGCTCTAGCTCTTCTGGGTTGTTTCACTTGCTCGAAATCCCTTCAATTTCAATCTCTCTCTAATAACTACTACCCATCGGGATCTAGGCTTCCCCATAATTAACTCTAAATAGAGCGTACCCGCGCTCCGCGGAGAAACCGACCCACGAACCATCGTTCAGCGCGCTCAAACCCCGAATTGGGACTTTTCATCTTGTCATCAATCGGCGTTTGTGCGTCTTCTGGATGCGCGTCATCGCATCCCCATCTGCACTCTTCCGCGGCCGCTCCTGGGTTGTCTTGCCTTTGCTTTGTTCTCTGACTGGGCGTTTTGCTGGAGCAATTAGCTGCTGAAGGGCTAACTAAGCCTTGCGGGCGGCTTGCGGGCTCTGAGCTGCAAGGTAGCATAGGGTTCCGGTGGTAGGCATGGATCGTGGTGTCCTCGTTGGCGATGCGGCGGATCGTGGTTACCGTCCGTTGGCCGATGGAGGGGCTGCTGCTCCTCCCCTGGGCGTGAGCAGTGCTGGTGCTGGTGCGAATACAAATGCCAATGCCTCTGCTGACATCGATTATATTCGCATTGCGCAGGCACCAGGGCAGGCGCAGTTACCGCAGGTCGGAGGAGGAGCTACCGGTAATGGGCCCACGCCAAAGAAGAAGAATTCCAGAAGTAGTCGCGATGCGGCCGCCATTAAGAGAAGATGTGTGAGTACGGCATGTATTGCGTGTCGGAGGAGGAAGTCTAAGTGCGATGGGAACATGCCAGCTTGTGCTGCTTGTTCCCAGGTCTATGGCACCGGTACGTTGGTGTTTTTCTTTCCGTCTATCTTTTCCTGGGTAAGCCTCAGCCTTCTCTCGCAAGGCTGTCGTGATATTCAATGGGCTGTTGCGAGAGTCAAATAGAGATTGTGCTAACGAACCCATGTACAGCATGTATATATGATCCCAACAGCGACCATCGGCGAAAGGGCGTGTATAAAGAGAAGACGGATAATTTGAAGATGAAGAATTCGACGCTGCAGACTTTAATACATGCGATCTTAAACGCTTCCGAAGATGAAGTGCCTGCTCTGGTCAAGAGAATTAGGACATGTGAGAGCCTAGATGAGGTGGCAGAGAGCATTAACCGCAATGAGAAAGCCGAGATGATGGAAGAGGAGTTTTTCGAGGAGGATATACCGGAAGTCAGTGTTAGCCTGCCTACGTTTGAGACCGAATTATCCGGAAAGATGGGAGAGCTGCGATTGGAAAATGGCTCTGTACGGTTCCTTGGTGGCACATCGAATTTGATATATCTGGATCCTGCGGAGGAAGAGGGCATGGGAACTGGTCCATTGGAACTGGTACAGGAGCAGGAGGAGCCATTGACAAGCTGGACCACCGTAACTTCGGACCCGGAAGTCATAGTTCATCTAATCAACATGTATTTTACATGGCATTACCCATTCTTCACAACCCTGTCTAGAAGTCTATTCTACCGCGACTTCCTGCTGGGAAAACCTCACAGGCCGTCAAAACGGACTATGTACTGCTCCTCATTACTCGTCAACGCCATGTTAGCTCTAGGATGTCACTTCACCAATTCGCCCCAAGCGTGTGCAGATCCTAATGATCCTACTACGAAAGGAGACCACTTCTTTGCGGAAGCAAAGAGACTAATTGTTGAAAATGATGAGTATGAGAGACCACGGCTAGTGACAGTGCAGGCGCTCTGCTTAATGTCGGTGCGAGAGGCGGGTTGTGGTCGAGAAGCAAAGGGGTGGGTATATAGTGGCATGGCCTTCCGAATGGCGCAGGATATGGGTCTCAATTTGGACTCGATCGGCATGACAAACATCTCAAATAGCAAGGAGCCAATAGATGAGAAAGACGTTGATGCACGAAGGATTACATTCTGGGGCTGTTTCCTCTTTGATAAATGCTGGTCCAACTACCTCGGCCGGTTACCGCAGCTACCTACATCTAATATCACCGTCCCTAGATACGAAGTGTTTCCTACCGAAGATGCTGATATCTGGTCGCCCTATACAGATAGTGGCATTTCTGACCAGAATGCCCAAGTTTCTAGAACCAGGGCTGTAGCCTTGCAGATCAGCCGACTTTGCGAGATCAGCAGTGACTTACTGATTTATTTCTATCACCCACAACATCTAGATCGATCTGCTGGAAAGAGCCAAGAACTGAAGAAGTTGGGCGAGTTACAAACACGACTGGAAGCGTGGAGAAGAGAGTTACCGAAAGAGCTTGAACCGAAGGAGGGGCAGTTACCTAATGTCCTACTGATGCAGTATGCCAATAATTTTCCTTGTATTCTATTTATTCGATCATATTACTGACCCAATCGTTGATAGCATGTTCTTCCATTTATTGTATATACACCTCTTCCGTCCTTTCCTCAAGTACAATCCTGCTACATCTCCCTTGCCGTCTCATGTTTCTCCACGAAAACTCTGCACTCAGAATGCCGCATCCATATCCAAGCTCATGCGTCTCTACAAGCGCACATATGGCCTTCGACAAATTTGCAACATCGCAGTCTATATTGTCCACTCTGCATGTACGATTCATCTGCTTAATCTCCCCGAGAAAAACTCCAAGAGGGATATAATTCACGGCGTCAAGCATCTCGAGGAAATTGCTGAAGACTGGCTCTGTGCTCGGCGCACCTTAAGTATTCTCAGTGTCTTAGCTCGAAAGTGGAATGTCCAACTTCCGGAAGAAGCATCAGAAGTTTTGACACGCACCGATGCTAGATTTGGCTATTTCAGCACGGCTGATGTTCCTTCGCCGAAGGTTGACTTGGTGTCTTCACCAGCATCTGGTCCAGGGGCTTCTCCGCGAGCTTATCAGCAATTACACGCAGTTTCTGAACAACCGCGCATGCAAACTGCACTTCAGCAAAGCTTATACAGTTATAGTCCTGGCGCAAGCGCAGTTGCTGGGCCTCGCATTGCACAGTTATCAAATCAGCATGCCCAGGCAGTTAGCCCTCCTCATGTACCACTCCAGCCACAAACGAATATGAGCCCAATGAGTCTACCTCCCGAGACCGCTATCCTCTCCCCGATCTCCTATCCTATTACCACTGCTGAGCTCCAACAAGCTCAGGCCTACATTACCGCATCGGGAGTCCCAACCAACCACTCAAGCCCTGCACACGACTTTGCTGTCTCTGAAGCCGGCTCGACGGCTTCTCTTCCAAGGCAAATTAGTCCAAGTCAAATGCTTGGAGGTATGAGCGACGATGGTCTTGCCCAAAGCCAAGACTGGTGGCTCAGAGATCAGGCTAATCTGGCTGCTGGATTTGAGAACTGGGATGGTAGAGGAGGAACAGAGAGTTCAGGAGTGGCGGATGAGGAGTTTTCTGGGATGAGTGGTGCTGCACAAGCGTATTATATGAACACTGGGAATCCTGTTCCTTCAAATGGGAGTGGCTCTTTAAAACGAAATCGTCGCCCAAATGAAGAGTGGTATGGATAAGTGCAAAGGACCTCTTCCTGAATTTGGTATGTTGCAATGTAATGAATATCTTAACGATGCATATATTGGGCGCAATTATAGAATGTATGAGGAAAGTCATGGTATTTTTGGGAGAACAGGCGTGCAAACTGCTATAGATGCAGGGGGTTCTGAATTTAAAAGCGTATGTACTTGACGAAAGTTTTCTATTTAGAGTAACGGCCGAGCTCATGAGTATTTATATACAACATGGAATGAATAAGCCGGACTAAATAGGCGTTTGGGATTGAGGAGCCTAAATATGTAGTTTTGTACAACTATGACGATCTCAGCTATGTATGATGGAAAAGGTATGATTTACTGGATTCGTATGCTATAAAGAACCTGGTTTTAAACGCTCCGTATAGCTTCATCCACGCTAGCGATGTCCGTCGAACGAAACATGTCACATATAACCTCGATTAAGCAACGCACTGGTATCCCAGAGTCGCATATCTAGAAGTTTGGCCGAATGGTAAGTGGTTCACCCAATACCATCACCTGCCATTGGACTGGGTATGTGACCTGCTGATCGAAAAACTCAGTTCGTCTGGTTTTCCCTAGAAGTCTCTCCCTGACTGCAGCAGGGTTTGACCTGAGGTTTTGCTGTTTTTTACTACCGAAGTCTTTTCTTTTCTTTTTTTTTGACCCGTCTTTACCATCTCTATATAAACTTACCTGTTATTATGGATAAAATCTTTATAAACTTTATTTTAAACTTTAGATAGGTTGAGGGTAGGTTTGCACCTAGATAAGACCACAAGGCTGAGCTTGGATGGGTGCGCACCTGGGTCTGCCTATCCGCAAGAACCGACCATTCTCTAGATACAAGGCTGATACAAACAGTAACATTCGGCCCCCTACCTTTAGCACGACAGTGTTTACAAGTACATGAGCTAATATCTTTACAATAACTGATATCAAGGCCATTACCTCAGGCTAAAATATAACAATAAATCTCACATCTTTCGAAAATATAACCGCATTTACTATGTGCTCAATTAAACGGTGAAGACATATCTGCAAAACACACACACCATAAAAGATACTCTGAAATGTCTACAACAGTTATCTCAAAAGCTTTAACCCCTCCAATACCAGTTCCAACCCACGGCCAAGGAGGCACTTTCTCAGTCCTAGTCCGCACCATCGTCAATGCCCCACCCGAAACTCTCCTGAACGCCGTGCGAGACGTAAGCACGTGGCCTGAATGGAACACTTTTTGTCCCGAAGGGAGGATTATCTCCTCTTCCTCCTCAGCGTCACCTTCTTCTACAGATAATGACCAGCAACCGAGGCTAGGGAAGAACGATCACCCGGGCTGGCTTGAAACAGGCTCAACATGTGACCTCCTAGTCTACATGTCTGGGGACATGAACCGTGGAGGGAGCCGCCATCAAGAAGTCCGCGTCACAGGGATTTGGAAGCTAGAGGACTGTGAGGAGATTGCTATCCCGGAGGAGAAGTTGAGTTATGAGGTCTCTTCCACGGCAGTGTTTGATTCCGTGAGTGGAGAGAGGAGGAAGAGGAAGGGGTTCCGTATCGCCTGGATGGCATGCGGGTGGAGGGAGTGGCAGATGAGGAGCGAGAGAGTCATGGAGTTTGAAGAGGTTCTTGGTGAGGATGGAGAGGTTAAGACTCTGTATACTTGCTGGGAGACCTTTGGAGGGGTGTTGGGTGTTGCGGTGAAGTTGGCGGTGGGGAGCGCGTTGGTTGAGAGGTTTGGGGATTATGCGAGGGATTTAAAGGGGTTTGTGGAGGGTCAGAAACGGCAATGATTTAAAAATAATGTCAAGTTTACCCGGTTTCTCTAGTGTTTTCCTGGATAGATCTCTTTCCTTCTTAGAAAGGAGGATATCTTCTCGTCTTATAATAGTAAATAGTATTCAAACAAAGTCATTCCACGAGCTTTATATGGAATCAATCTTAAAGTGAGCCAAGCTTTTATTATTCATAATCTGGACCTTCGTAAGCATAGTAAGTCTAGGTCTACAAGTGCACTTCATCATTCTCATCCCGACCTGCAATGACCGCTTTCCACCAAAATACGCCTTAGTACAACTATCCACATTCAGACCACTGGAGATCTGGAGTCCTCATTCGCGTCAATAGTAGCCCTCCAAACAACCGCAACTTGGAATAGACTAGGGATCCACCCTCCCGACTTGAAGTAGCGGCCATTGTAAAGCTGAAAAAGGGACATCATACCTACCTAGCATAGTGTTTGCAAATCTCAGAACCAACCCCGGTGCTTGGTCCAAAAATAGAAAATAGCTCAGGAGGGCAAGGCAGAAAGGCGAGTCCACATTTCGCATAACAGCAGATTAATTGATGCGTCTTGGGATCAATATACAACTGATATTGAGCCAAGAATTCATTATAGGACAAAGATGGCATATCATAAGTGTGGCCAAAATGACAGGGCAGAGTTATCTAATATTAAAGAAGGAAGATTTAAAGAAAATACAGTAGTAGTACGCTATAACATGATCTTTGGTTATAAATTTTCTGCTAACAATGCTATTTCTTGTGCTTCCAGAACTATCATATATGATCCTAAGAAGTATTATAATTAGAAAACAAGCAGGAAGGACGATGGAGCTATCAAGCAAGACGTACCAGCCGCCCTCCATCTCTGTCTTAACAACCTCAGAGTTCTTTTGAACAAATTTAGCCCTTCTTCGAACTCCTTACTACGGTAATTGCCTTTGTGGAGTTTGATGTATGCTACAGTAGCTTGATAAATGGCGTCTAATATCAACGGTGATGCATTGGCATCGTCCATCATACCTTCCAGAATATATTGACACATATTGGCAACCTCCTTAATAATCGTATCAACCACGGTTTTTGCTATTGCGTCTATAGCCGTCTGGTTTAGATCTCGACTCGGGGCAGTAACAGATGATTCGTATAAAACAAACAAGGCGCTACGATTAATTAGACAGACACGTTAGTAGGGTTTATCCACCAATAAATAAAATGCCCCACCTAAAGCAAATGGCCCTTTGTTCGCAAGTTGGTACAGGTTCGTGGGGGTCGCACTCCCCACTGGAGAAGTCCAGGAGCGAATGGATAGTGTTGTTTAACTGAAGTGCCTTTTGTTGGAATCCTGGGTCAGTGCTATCTTCGCAGACATGATGCAATACTTGACCAAGTAGGCTACAAGATTGGACTAAGAGAGCAAAACGTCCATATTGTACACTTGACGGAGAGGCAAAAGTGGACAAGTCTGTTGGGCTGTATTCCTAACGGCTGTATCAGCATAATGAAGAAGTCTCCAAATATCGTATGCCTTACTCCTCTATCCCACGATTGATCACCGGCAGGTAGTATATCGTATGGCTGGGCATTCTCTACGGAGACAAGGCGTCCGCGGCACCCAATATTTACATACCTGGTATTCATGTTCAGCAGCAGATCACTGGAAACCGAACTCGGCCCGACGTCTGGCATACCACCAGAAAATTGAAAACTTCTTACCTATCCAACACCAGTATGGTCCACCACACCCGCTTTCTCTCTTCCATATCCACCCATGTCACTGGTGGTTTTGATTTAATCGTCGATCGGGGATTAATTCCAAGGGCGTGGCCATATCGTACGCATTCTCCAACGGATGCATAAGCCGATGGATAGATGGTGTGAGCGATCTCGTGGAGTGCAATCAAAAGTCTGGCTTGAAGCATTTGCAGTGAGAAGAATCCGGCTGTCTCCAGTTCCACGAAGAACATTTTCGCGGCATAATAAAGACTGGATGGACCAGTGCACTCTTTATCTAGCTGCGAGGTCACCAGTTTCATGCCCAAGATAAGGAGTGCAACATCTGGTCGCGGTGAAAATGGAGGGACGAGGAGATCATCCTCAAACCGCCGCTTAGAAATGAAGGGCAACCAATTGTGGACTGTCTTGAAAAAACGAGAACTGATCCTTTGCTGCTCATTCAGGCTCCCTAGCTGTTTATCCACAAAGTGGGGGAGAGGCAATCCAGTACGCGGTATCTCGAGTTGATGGTGCTGGAATACATTCTGGTCTAAGAAGAAAGCCACAGGGAAAACATCTCTGGGCATTGGCACCTTTCCTCCTGGTGCAGCTGCACCGCTTGCGTAGCAATACCCCGATTCGGACCTTGGATGGGAGCCATTATCCTGTTCATTAGGATAGTAACAATCCAATATGTCCGCCGGACGGGAAACAGAACTCGCTGCTGTATACCTGCATATCCTTCTCTTGCTGTTCCAGAATCATGAGATCAGACAAACGTTAGAGCTTATCACCGACTCTCTTTTTTAACCGCGGTAAGACTTACGTCGAACACAGGGTACATTCTGGAAGCCTTCTATCGCATTTTCGCTTGCGTAGCTTGCATGCAGAGCATACGCTAGGTGCAAGTTGACCATCAGGCATGCTTCTTTTCCAACAATGAATAGAATGGTGGTACTGGTGATAGCGGGGAGCGAGCGGTTTAAGCGCCGCCTTTTATGCCTACCTGAGCGGCGCTCAGCGGGTGTTTGGTGGCGCTCGGCGGCGCCGCTTACCAAATCCGCGTGCTTGTGAATTACCGCACACCCGACTACCTGTCCCCTATACCATATTCAGGGGTAATTGACGAAGTGATCCACCCTTTAGCCCAACAGTCATTTTCTGAGAATATGCAGTACTAAAGTGGTTTACTATACGGAGGTATGTTGCTGCATATTGCGGGTTAGAAAACAAACACGTAGATTCGGCCAACGCGTTGGACTAAAGGATAGAAGATCTGAGGGATTCTATTATCGCCGGTTTCAGGGTGGATGCATTCTGCACCACTGCTCAAGCTGATACTTGACTCATTGGGTGACAAATACAAAACTGCTTCAAGTTTATAAATACCTCCTGTAAACATGCATCTCATATAACTCTCGTACTGTATTAGATATCGGGAAGTACAAGTCAAAACTACAACTACGGCCGTCTGTATTCTTCCCATTGCGCTCCAACGAGAGATTTCTACTATTCCACGATGCCGGCAGATACAATCCCTATTCGCACCGGGCCTGGAACGGCAGGCCAGGGAAGAGGTACACGCTTGCCCAAGGATACCCTTGACGCTCTTAACGCCCTCGATCTCAGCGGTAAGACAGTTCTGGTGACAGGTACAACCAATGGACTCGGCACCGCTGTCAGCAAAGAACTGCTTAGCCGCAAGGTAAACCGACTCATAATGGGCGTACGATCTCTATCACGGGGAGAGGAGCTCAAGACGCGGTTGCTGGGTGACGCCCAGATTAAAGCTGCCAACCCGCATGCTAGCATTGACGTCCTCCATCTGGAGATGGAGGACTACAAGAGCGTAGTGGTATTTGCAAACAAGGTGAAGGAGAGCACCCCAACCCTTGATATTGCGATCATGAATGCAGGAGTTGGTGGTGTTGACTGGAGCGTTTCTGTGACTGGGCATGAGAAAATGTTGCAAGTTAATCTCTTGTCACCATTCCTTCTGGCGATTGAGCTCATTCCCTTGCTGGAGGGAACAGCCAAGGCCAAGGGCATTCCAAGCCGGTTAATCATAGTCGGCAGCTGGACACAGTTCACTAACTCGCTGTCGAATGTACCTATGCCGCTTGAAAGGGGGGTAATCAAGCACTTTGACGACAAATCCAAGTTTGACGGCGCTCTCCGCTATCCGGACACGCAACTTCTCACCACCATGCTTGTAAAGGAACTCGGAACTCGAGTGGAAAGGGAGCTAGTTGTCATCGTTGAGCCCACGCCTCCATGGACACCAACCAACTGGGGCTCGAATTATCCGGAAGGGGATGGTCGGGATTTTGCCATGAAGATGATGCAGGAGATTGGATTGCCGTTGGAGGAAGCAGTTATGACATACATATATGCTATCTTCGCGGAGGATGAGGCACACGGCCAGTTCTTGGATGACAATATGATTGCACCGTAAGTCAGAGTCTCTGTAGCGGATGTGGTCTATGAGCTAATTGCAGTTGCCAGTCGTGCTCCATTTGTAGAAAGCCTTGAGGGTCAGAGTCTGCAGAAAACTTTATGGCAGGAGCTTGTGGAAGAGTACAAGAGAGTAGATCCTAAACTGGTGTCTCTTCCACTCTTACAGTGAGCATTTTGAGGAAGGTGAAATTAGTCATCTAGATGGTATAGCATACCTATTTTGACTGTTGAAAGTTCAGACTAGAAAAGGATGCGGTTGGCTGAATACAAATTCATCCGTATCTTGATCATTTAGCAGTTGAATTAGATCTCATATGAAGATAGATGAGAAATAAAATTTCGTTACTAAGTGTCCTATGAAATAGGAACAATTGAACTAGCTTTTAAAGATATCAGCTGTTACAAAGTGAACTTTGCTAATACCAGTGAGGGAGCAGTATGAGCACTCCATCACTTAAAAAATTAAATGACAATAACAGAGACAAGCGAAGCGTTAGGAGAAAGGAAGAGGGTTTGTCCTACACATCAGGGGGATAAAGCTGTCAAAACCGACGGTTGCACCCGCTCAATGGGAGAACGGCGACTCTCCATGATTCCGAAAAGCCTACGACCGATCGCGTAATCTTTTAAACGGTAACGATGTTGTGAAGCAAGACGCCTCTAGGTATACCTCCATTCCTCAATCTAAATCAAGACTACAAACGACCTACAAAACGAAAGTGCAGAGACAAATGGTCCATGTTTCGTTACACGGCCGCATTCACTGCTCACAAGACGTACGTCAGTAGAAATCTCAAGCTAAGTACACCAATTACTTGACTGGTAACTTTGAGTATTATCATACCATGATTGTCAGGACTATGGTGTACCATGTGGAGGGATTCCGCTATTCTAAGCGAATCGACATTTCGACATTTTAGAATTTTGACGGAAAGAACGTCGGTTTCACTGGGTTGCCCTGGTAGATGGTTGCTGGTGTTTTCTTAGATAGAGCCAAATTTGAATTGAACGAATATGTAACCTTAAGGGATGCGGAGTACCTTTTCTTACAAGTGTAATAAGTACAACATAAAAATATCATCTTATTTAATAAGTATAAAATGAATCTAATTGACCTCCCCAACTACTCTCTTGATTGACTATGAAAAAGCTTTTGTATTACGAGCCCCGTGGTGTCAAAGTGGAGGAAACCAGTATGGTGCGGGAAGCCGGCAAGGATGACCAGGGGTTCTACAGCTATCCCCTATCCCCTTTGGTCTCAGGAGCCATTTGCAGCCACTTTAGGCGTGCCTAAGGCAATTTCATCCGTAAACAGAACCACAACAGCAGTTAAGGCCGTGATTTGCTGTGCTTATCTCCAAATAAATTCCGATTTGTTGTTTTTGATCACAATCAAGTCTTGCACCTTTTTCATTACAGTAACCTTCAGATATTTTTTTGAGAAATGCAGTCTCAAGGCTTCCCTCCAGGGCAACCTTCCCAACCCCGTGCACAGCATTCTAGACGGCCTGCCATCTCTGAGAAGCGTAGGCTACAGAATCGTTTGGCCCAAAGAACTTACCGTACAGACCCCTAGTTGTACGCTCATTCAAGAGCCGCAAAGCACATTGTTGACTATATACTGACTAATCCTAGGAGAAAGGCATGGCTTACCATCGCGCCGTGCGGGTAAGTCTAAGATGCCCATGCCCACCAAAGGGGGTCAAGACAGTGGTTTGAATCAAGACAGTCATCCAAGGGAATTAATAGGACCATCGAGAAGCAATGTGGAGAGCGAACAATCTTTCCACACAGAGGATGTAGAAGTACCATCAGCCACAAGTCCAGCAACAGGTCAGAGCATTGACATGGTTACAAATTTTGTGAATCATGAGTTCGACATTGACGCCTTGTCACAGTCTCTACTTCCGCCAGCCACCAATTTGGAGGAATATTTTAGCCCATTAATGTGGCTTGGCGACCCGGAATTTCGTCCAAGCTCTATCCTCCATGAAACTACCTCTGTTGATGAGTTACATGGAGGATTACCTCCTGATATTAGCCGGCCACTGGAATCTTTGGACGAAGTCACTGCAGGAAATTAACATTTCCTGCAAGGTTCATCGGAAATTGCAGATGCCTCGAATAATTCTCCTGAAGCAATATTTAATCCAAATGAACTGAACTCTCCGGCTATTGAAATGAATAGGAGCATTCCGGATGTCGATTTCAACGTCCCAGGACTTAACTCTCCAACACCCCTCAGCTCTGGAAGACCACGATCATTATTGCATAATCAAGCAGAAATAGCCCAAGATGGTTCTACAGATAGCAGTAGCATTTATTTACCATGTACAACAATGCTTCGCCGGCGACTTTCCCCTCCTGCTACACAACCTCCTTCTCCCCAACAGAGCCATATCAGGCTAAATCAGATCGCATTCATGGCAGCCTGTTTCGCCAATTTAGGAATGTTAGGAATGAATCCTAAAATAGCCTCACTAGAAGACTGCGAATCTCCCTTCTTCCGACCGGAATTATCGCAGAGGGATTCACAAACTCTTACTCGCACACTTGAATCTGACTTCCGTCATCTCAAATCCGACCTTAGGCCTCGGGTTGTTCAGCTTACCAAGAGTCATCACCCATATATCGATATCCTGCCGTTTCCTGAACTTCGTGAGCGTATAATTACTCTTCTGCATCTATCTCCATCATTCTTTGATGAAGAGGAGTTCTGCATGGACTTATGTCTAAAGGATGGGCTCATTTGCTGGGGGAGTCAGTCTCAGAGTGGATCTGGCATGCCTTGGGATGCTCGCAGTTGGGAGGCCACTCCTTGGTTTATGAAAAAATGGTGGATGCTCTTGGGAGGGAGGAAAAGCAGTATATATTCTCAGACACAGTGGTGGCGTGAGATGAGAGGCCTTCGATGTGAGATCTTATGGTAGAGCATTTCAGCCCTGGGTTGTGTACTGTCGCTCAAATAATTTTTTCAACAACATATGGACTGGTCGGCAAAAGCAATGTTCAATATTGTTTTTGTATGCTGTACAAGATATTTAGCAATTAGATTTGGTAAAATTTTGCTTAATTCTGATTTTCGTCTCTAATCCTCATCCACATTAGATTTTCAATCAACTTTCACACACAGCTATAGTTCGCTGGAACACTTCCATCGTATGTTCCCAGATCTTCCCTCCTAAACCTTTCTTTCTATATTCCTCGATCAGTTTCATATTACCGGTCAACTCGCCATTCTACATTAAGCGCAATGCTAAGTCAGTTTTATTTAATATGCAAGATAGAATGGCATAGAGTAACATACCATCTCGACCTTTGAGAGTTATATACGTTGCTATCATAAATAGTATGTTCAGTTTGCTGACTTGTTCTATGATACATTTCGTTACAGAGCCGACTTGGTTCAGGAGCGTCATGTTAGATCGAATAAAGATGTATTGCCCCTATGGATTAAGCTTTTTGAGCTCGTCTTGGATGATTAACGCAGCAACTTCGTTTCTAGAGGATTATAAGCGTATATCCTTGTAATAACAAACTATGGTTATGTCTAGAGAAAAACAAAGTCAAATACCGTTCTACAAAATATACCCTGGATTTTGAAGTATGGGCTGCTAGTCGGTACATAGTACTTCTCCTAATTCCGCCTGTACCACCCACTTCAAGAAAAGATTGAATTAAACCCCACTCAATCTGGCCTTACTACTTATTAGATAATAGAACAAAGTTGGACTTATTCTGTAATTCGAAAGCCAGGTTGAAGCTCTGCATAGCCTTTAGGGATATCATGTTTAGAATTCTTATTATTATAAAATTTGTATGCCTAAAGGATATAATTTTTTCATTGTAACCATACTTATTGTTGTGATCGAATAAGATGTTATAAGTAACTACCTATAGAAGACCTCAGGTTAAGCCAGAAGGCTTTCTTCGGTAATGATAAAGAAGTGTGTAATCAAATAAGAAAGTGTAGCTTAGTTGAGGTTGTAATCATATAATCAAATAATCAAATAAGCAGATAAGCAAGAGGGCGCAAATCGATGATCTCAAGAAACAAGTCTCAATAAGCTAATTAATTTGATGGTCTCCCCAAGGGTGGTTTAATTATATTAAGATCCACCAGAAGCATGAATAGAATAGCCTAAAGTGTTATATACAATATAAATAATAGAAATCAGGACTCTCTTTTTTTATATCCAACTTATTGTTCGTGGAATTCCATTTCTCGTGGCTATGTCCACATTTAAACCTGAACAGCTGCCGAACTTAGGCGGACGTGTTGCCCTAGTTACTGGAGGAACTTCTGGACTGTACGTGTTCAACAGCACTCCGCTCTAGCTCTAGCTAATATTTCTACACCAAGTGGTCTATATACATGCCTTGAGCTTGCTAAACATGGTGCCCGCGTGTATCTCACTGGCCGCTCAAGACCAGCAGGAACGAAAGCGATTGAAATAATCCATGGAGAAGCGCCATCAGCAGATGTCATATTTTTGGACTGTGAGCTTTCAGACCTTACCAGTGTTGAAAGCTGTGCTAAAGCATTCCTCGAGTAAGTGGACCACGTATCCTTTTAAGTGTGAGGTGACTTACAATTTGCAGAAAAGAAACAAAGTTGCATATTCTGGTCAACAATGCAGGGGTAAGCCATGTCCTTCACAAAGCTAGGCTTATGCTCATGTTTAAGCTAGATTATGGCACCTCCTGCAGGTGAAACGAAACAGGGATTTGAGACACAATTTGGTGTAAGTGCCTGTTTTCTCCTCATTCACGAAAATTCTAGTACTGAAAAATAGAAGGTCAATTACTTATCTCATTTCCTCCTCACAAGGAGACTACTTCCGGCCTTGCAGACCGCTGCGGCAGCTAGTAAGCCTGGGGAGGTTCGAGTGGTAAATATATCAAGTGCTGGACATACAATGGCACCGGAAGATGGCATTTCATTTGACGACCTTTCTCTGAACTCTTCTAAAGGAAACCTCTTCACTATTTACGGGCAGTCAAAACTTGCTAATGTTCTTCATTCAAAAGAGATTGCTAAACGCTACGGCAAGGGGGACCACCCCATCATCTCTGTTTCCCTGCATCCCGGAATTGTTAAAACGTAAGCCTTTCTATAGTTGCATTGCCCAATGAAAATTGCTCACTTATTTCCCTCGAATATAGTGGTCTTGCCAGATCGGCAAAGGAAGGAAATTGGTGGTATCACCTTGCACAACCGCTAATAGAATTTCGCGCTCCTGATGCTCGCCGCGGTGCATATACCCAGCTTTACTGCGCAGCTTCACCTGCTGTTAAACTCACTGACAACGGATGCTACTATGTACCAGTCGGAAAGAAACAAGAACCTAGCAAACTTGGCAGAAACACACAGCTAGCAACGAAATTGTGGGATTGGACTGATACTCAATTGGCTGCTAAGGGATTTTCTTAAAATTGCTCTGAGGTTTCAGAATTCTTCTAATGATGTTGATACTCGTATATAGCCAGCTTTGGCTGATTCCCTTCGAACCTTACAATGTGTTTGGTATTGCTTTTAAGTAATAAATCATATGTTAATTTAAACAGTTAAGGCCACGTTTGGATTCGACTTTTTTTTCTTAGCCGTTTTGCCAGTATATACAATTAATATAAGCAAAATAAACTTACTTTTAGAGATAAGTCATGTTATATAGCACATTTACTATATGGTTAAATTATGTATAAATATAAATTTAAAACTGTACCCCTTACCTTAGCCCTACTCCTCCAACGCATCATACCAGCTCCATAAATACCCCAGTTCTGGTGTATGATTGTTCAAACCTCGCATTCTGGAGAAACACATTAAAAACTAATATTTTACATATTTACAGATACACGACTTGAAATTTTCAATGGTACTACCCCCAGCAGTGTAAAAATCAGGGTTAAAGTGGATGTTATTGTAGGTAATTCTGTGAGATCTGACGAGGACCGCGAAGACCTTATTCTCTTATTTGAATAATGTTTCTATGGAGAAAGTATCTACAGCGCAGGGGATTGATCAATAAGGTCACTGAAAGAGCTTGTTTACACTGCTGGGAGGATGCATTTAGGGGGGAGATAGTACTAAAGGAACCAAGCAAAAATAGATTAGCGTTGCTTATTCTGCTTACATTGCTTACACGTGTATTCTTGATCAATAAAAAGCTTAGATTAATTTAAGTGTAATAATCATCGATCGGCTCGCTTGTACAGTGTGTTTGCTCTGCATGGTCATACCCCGTCGATGCTGAAGCTAGGATGTTTTGGAGTTTGGCCTGGTGTAATGTCAACGGTTTCCATATTCTAGAAACAGTCCTTCGCATCCACAACCTCGACCCTTGGGGCCCTAGTACTCTGGTAGATTCTAAGGCAAGCAATCGCACTCTTCCGCCCATATGTAGGCAACGGCGGAATGCCCAATTCGTCCGGCGTTTTATTCGTCTTTGTCATCTCGCCTCGTTGATGCTTATTATATAGATCTTCAGAAAACGTACCGAGTACAACATGATTGTCCGCGGCTGTCCATTATTTCTATTCTAGATATCACCCCATTATTGGTGCCGTCGAGCCACAGTCCTATATCCCTATCCAGAGATGGTCTACTTTCGCTCCGGCCATATTCACAAGCCCATATGAGGCAGCCAGGAGGAAATCCAGCTGCATTTCGACCTGTGGAGCAGACTCTAGGCGTGTGATAATCGAAAGTGTTGATGATTCTAGGCTTAAACTATTGTTCTGCGACAGTGATTGCTTTGATTTGATGTATAAATTTTGCTCAGTGAAGAGTTTAATCTCTAATTAAGTTATAGAAGCCATGATTATGGTGGGAAGTTTGTATGCACAACAAGCAGGAGTAGGCTGATGATAAATACCGAGATGCGGTTAAAGTGAATAGGCAACCTATGTTCATGTGTAAATCATCGCGCCTTGCTATGATGCCGTTATCCATTATAACAACCCTGTTGTCATTATCATGTTCATCGTCATCGTCATCTATTATGTATGGGCGGCCCTCCGACTCGGCAGTAGGCCTGTACTCTTTTGTTATTATTTTTGCTCAATTCACTATCTTTACTTAAGTGATAAGACTTTCTCAAACTATATATCTTTGTAACCAATTTTTAGAAAGGTCCTCAAGCAGGGATGCAGTAAAGCTCGACTTGCACATGAGAGATGTCTCATAATAAGGCTTTGATAACTTCTCTACTTGAATAATCGCTTCATTATTCAATTTTACTAGCTCTGATGAGAATACTCTCAGAAGCCCATATCTCAGGGAGATATTCAATTTCGATATTCAATGAACCATCTAAGTTTACGTCTTATTCAATTATGCCTTGTAAGTTTTAAGAACCGATTTTATTAGACCTGGCTATATTCACCCCAATACCAATCAATCAAGGAACCTATTCCAGAAAATTATATTATGCGTTTACTTTATCTCTGATTGCTATACTCATTTGGGTTAGGTTTACGTAGTCACGATGAAAGTGAATCTCGGGGCAGGTAGGTTATTTAATCGCTCCTCACTCCTTCCCACATTTCTTCCTTATTCACATTTACTTCAAGTAAACGACAGCTCCAGTGAATCTTTCTGTGCTCCTTGGCAAGTCTTCTTTCTTTAGCATCATCAAGAATCTCACGATGGCTTCATTTTCTCCTTTAAATACCTTCGAAACAATGGGTCGAGTGACCCAAGATCTTACATCTACTACCATAGTCTGGAACTGCAGCTCCTCCGAAAATGAGGAGGAGTCAACTTCTCCATCGACTGGGGTGCCATAATCTGGGGCCTTACCGTCTTGATTTTCGTCCGCCTCCTCTGGGGAGGGGTGAAGAGAAAATTCCCCGGGGACCAGTAGTATGGATCTGAGAGAGGGGTGTGGAACTAGAAATGAAGCAAGGGACAGGATCTGGGCCGAGAGGTACGTGGGACGAGATACACTGTTTTATATTCACTGTAATACCACGACTATTTTGATCTTCAATGTGCCACTCTCCTTCTTTTCTGACATGTATCTCTCATTACAGGAACAGTCAGAAGTATTTGAAGGTAGTAGGACTTGCAAGGTCTGAGCCTATCACTGCCAAGTCTTTTAAATATCCCGTATTGTCATGGCATCGAAGATGGGAAGGTGGCAAATACTCGACCAGAACTAGACATATCATTTGTAAAGCTTACACCATGAGCATCAGAGAAGCTTACAAATAACTTATATTTCCAAGCCGAAACCCTTCAAAGGATTCTTGGCAGGCTCATGGTACGAAGTCGATGGGATGAGCTCAGGCCTAGTAAGCCGTTTACATATTGAAAATGTTACCGGCAACCGGAGCGGCCATTTGGCCACCCAGAAATCGAATTCACCAAATGGACCGCTATGTCAAAAAATTAGCATAATATTTGATGTTATCAACAACACCATTAGGGATGGTATGTGCAGAGGCTGAATTGTACAACGTGAAACTGGATCAGTAGTAGGCCTTTCTGATCTCTCACGACTTCCAACTGTGCAAAGCTTCTGAAGACAAACTGATTGAATCCTAAGCTCAGGCTAATTCAGAAGGCCAGTGAATCAGACAAAAGGGACAGGATTTTAGACAACATTTCCAATTCCGGAACCTTTACATACTTACCCATGAAGGCTCTCAAGAAGTGGGGGATGAGGATAATGAGGAGGATGAAGACAATATGACAGCGATGATTAGGATACTCTTGTTTTTAAAGTGAAAGACAAGCATATCCCCACCATTGCGCTGTGTTTATGGTGTAACTTCCTAAACGCAGCCAGCCTGACGCTCGTCCAAGGTATCTGGTGGAGCCCGGAGCGCAAGGCATTTCAGGTGCCGTTTGAGGAGGATCCAGAGGGGTCCTTGCTCCATTGCTAATATACTGATTTCAGCCAAACTACAAGCGTTATGCGGCCCTGGAAACCAGACCTCTGGTCCAATATTCATGGAAGACTTTGCAAGACAATTCGAGAGAAGGTAAGCAAGTAACTACATCTGTATAGAATATGTTTAACGGATGTTTAGCGTAAATGTCACAGACAGTAGAGTTTCTACTAAGGGTAGACGGTGTCCAACGATAGCACTTGAGGTTGACTACGGTGAACACCATCACACACCATCACGCACTACTCCAGAATGCAGATATAGTGCAAGAAGGCACTCAAGCAGCAGTCGGACTGATGAGAAAAAGAACTGGTCCTCTAAAACAAGGAGACACGGAAATACGGAACGCATTCCTTGAGGTATAACAATACAGCCCAGATATAGGAGAAAGGCGCTGCGAGGACGTAGAATGGTAAGATCCTCTCTATTCTGTACACTCTCTTGATTGTGACTGACGAACCACTAGGTTGTCTATTCTCTTTCAGCCAGTCTTGAGCGACAATTTATGAAGTCTATATGGGATGAGATGCTTATGGATCAGATGAGAGAGCAAATATCTGACGATGAAGCATCAAGTCTAATATATCTGGATAGCTTGAGGGGACTTGATAGAAGAATGGATCGAGAAGCATCCAGCTCTGAAACAGCATGGTAAAAGATAAATTTGGCAGGAGAAGGAAATGGATATCTCGAGTCATTGAGCCTTGGGAGCTAATGGACATCAAATCACCTAATTGGATTGTCTTAGCACACACACTGCCACAAAAGAAGTTATACCACAGCAGTCACAGTGAAGAATAGAAGCAGAATCTTAAATCAACATTCTACCACAAGCACCCATGATCCGAGTACTGCATGTAGCAAACCCCCCCTGGCCCTCCGAGCCGTCTCTCCGACAGCCATCCGCAATCCCAAAGCCCCCTTCAGCCCAACCCAAAAAATCCTCCACCCCCCTATTCCCAATTTAAAGGAAAATTAATATATTAGCTAAGCCACAGCAACGGCACTGTAACATATATGTATGTATGCGTGTATATGCATGCATGGTCCCCACATAACTTAACTGTAGCGGTACACCAGATGGAGAACGCAGGGGTCGAGGATAAATTCCTGGATAAATTACCCCAGGAAATTCTTACCGTAAGGTTTAACCACTCTGAATCCCTTACGTCCGATGTGTTTGGTTTTTATTTTATCTTGCTTACAGAGCTATACTTTTTGAGACTATTGTATGCACTATGTGTTTGCAGGTGGAAGTTGTGGTGGTTATGATTCCTTTTTTGGGGTTGGCTGGATGAAGCTATTTGTATGCACAATGCACCGACTAGGATCTAGATCTAGTGATTATTCATCACTCCGTACGTACAACTTTATTCTGTAGTAGAAATGGTTACAATATCCTACTTTTTGTCTTCAGGCTTTACTTTAATATAATACAAATGAAAAGGCCGAGTTCATACAGGTAATCAAATTAGTCAATCTTAATCACCACCTTTCCAAAGTGTTTCTGATCCCACATATATTGATAAGCATCGGGCAGCTGCTCCAAGCTGAAGATCTTGGAATCCACGGCTGGCTTGATCTTGTTGGCATCAATAGCACGGTTCTATAGTAAACCCAGAAGAGTTAGTAAAGTACCTTTTGAAGACATTTCCAGAATACGAAGAGAGAAATGATGTCTCACCAGTTCTTCAAAGAGTATTCGGCTACCCACAAGGATACCTCTCACAATTGCATTGCGACTAAGCGGTTCCAAGTAAGAAGGTTGTTGCTCGCCTGAGTTATCGAGGAATCCAATAATAGAGATAACACCCTCCATTTTGACGGCTTTAAAACTCTGCGCTATGGTTCCTGGGCCACCGACTTCAATTACATGAGCTACACCCTCTCCATTTGGCGTTAATGACTTTGCAGTTTCGCCCCAGTTAGGATCCTCTTTATAGTTAATAATATGGTCAACACCCAACTTCTTCAAGACTTCAACTTTTTGAGGTGATCCAGTGGTAGCAATAACAGTTGCACCAGCAGCCTTCGCAAATTGGGCTGCAAAAATACTGACACCTCCAGTGCCTTGAGTTAGGACGACGTCACCGGGTAGAAGAGGCTTCAAGCCATACAAAGCATTCCAGGCCGTCACAGCAGCACAAGAAAGCGTAGAGGCTTCTTCATAGGTAAGCGTAGATGGCATCGCAACTAAGCCCTGCTCGTTGAAAGCTCCGTACTGTCTCAGAGTTCCATCAACGATCCCACCTACACCGGTTCCTGCTGTTTTTGGATTCAAGCTACCGCCCAGATGGGCTTGGTTGAAAAGAGTGCAGACTTTATCGCCGGTCTTGAAGCGGGTGACTTTAGAGCCAACAGCGACGACTTCACCGGCACCGTCAGAGCCAGGAATCACTCCATCTCTTACGCCGAAGGGATATTTGTTCTAATAATTGAACGATTAGCTCCCTCCTCGGATTGAGCTTACAATTGAAGCTTTATGTTAAGCGCACCATGAGAGTAGCATACCTTTGCAATGACCAGATCTCTGTAATTGAGAGACGCTGCGTGGAATTTCACCAGAACATCGTTATCAGAGAGAGGTGGAATGGAAACCTCATTATTAAGCTTCAATCCACTGAAATCATCTCTTGGATTGACCGTCCAGGCCTTGGTTGTCTTTGGAATTGATTGAGCCATTGTGAAAGCTATGGAAAATAGAAGTGTCTGGGTATAGCTGCTTGAACGATAAAGAATGGTTTGAGCAGAATACGCCGATAAAAAATTGCTAAATAGAGGGTCTAAGAGAGACTATGAAGTGGGGTAAAGATGGACATGATTTGTAAAAAATGTCATGAATCTATGACGCAAGATGCTGTTGAAGAATCTGAGAAATGCAACCCTACACAAAGCTATGGGTGGTTCAGCTCCTTAGCTTTGAGAGGCGTGCTATGCAATTAGTGATTGGAGGAGTAAGATGAACTCTATGAACAATAGCTCTTCAAGAGTCGCTGGCTTAGCTGTGAGGTGATGATAGATACGGGCACGTATTGGCGGTTGGGGAGTTGCACTACCCCGTCGGGTTTAAGCTTCGGCCTCGGCTCACTTTTCATTCGCCAACGTATGTGTTCCAAAAGCTTCCAGACATGAGACTGTTCATAACACTTTCGTAAAAGTGAGGTAATGCAGGACAAGATTTTGCTGAATAAACAATGCATCGAGATTTATAAGGAATAAGGAGATATTTGACGTATACCACAGTAAAGTGGAACATGAACAAAAGCCACCTCTACATCCAGAACTGGAGCGTAGAATCTGGAGTGCTAAGCTCCAATCAGCCCTGTGGGCTTTGAGATCACCGCTAACTGTAGAATTTCATGGAAAATCACGTGATAGACTAATACTTATCGATGGGAAATCATTTGCCTACCTTTTTGTCCTCTACGTATTTCGTTTAGTTTGTTCCTAATCATAACGACGAGTCTAGTCCTGCTGCTCAACAGTCCTTGGCAGCATTCCCTATATCAGTTATATGTAAAGGAATGATACCGTGTTTCAAAGTTTGCCCGAAAAGGACCCAATAAAAGTCGTGTGTGATTGGCTCTGGATCGCAATTTATTCCTCGCCGAAGTAAAACGGCCCTTTGTGGATTGCGGCGAATTACTCTGCTTGTCCGAGAACTAGGCCGAGAGATAAATAACTGACGGGCAGGCACACGGAGGTATTCAAGTCATTTACGACGCCGGCCACATGCCTGTGGTGAAGTGAAAAGTCTTTTGTCTTGCATGTTGATTCCTGGTCTGCGTAGGGGGGATGAGGTTGAAAGTTGGTTAGCATGGCGAATAGGATCGAGGTGCGAGACTTTTTGAACCCTTAAACACTTTAAGCGGCAAAGCGTACGGTATCCAGGCCGAAAGATGAGCCGATTCCGAGACTGGTGATGACGGCGAGTCCTGTAAATGGATTGCGTTAATTACGGTACTCTGTGACCTACACGGATTGGTCGATATTGAAGGTTCTGCTGTAGTCAATCCTGGCGACCGGATCGATTTCTTTTCTACAACTCGCGGTCCTCCGATACGCAGGTACAAAATCACACGCCGCGAATGTACCGTAGCATCGGGTATAAATATAATATGATTTACTGAACACATACGGAACAATTGGAAGCAAGACACAAGCACAAAATTTTATGATCAGCTGGCGAGACGATCAATCTGGCGTTTAAGGTTTCTGATCCCCGAGCAAAAGCTGACAAGGCGGTAATCTCGGGCCAGGCCCCGTTAAACGAGGGGCTCAACCTACCCGTGCGCTAAGCCATGGCCGTCTCCGCAGGCAGCCTGGCAGCCTCTCCAGCTTTTGCTTCTCCAGATTTACATCCATGCTGGTAAGTACAGTATGGAGTGCATAACGGAAATAGGAGGGAGGGTTCCCGAATTCCTTTGAAACTCGGCCACTCCTGCTACTGCATTCTGCAGGAGATGTGATCGGCCATGTCTTTGGTTCCTGGGGAATATCGTATTACCGAACTACGGGCCAAGCCTCACGCGTCTTGATTTGGTGACTGGATTGCATGCCCAGCGAAAGGAAGCACCAGATCAATCCACATTAAAATCGACCATGGCAAAAATAAAGCTCCCGAAGCACCCGGTTTTGGGTAGGCTGCGGAAGCTAGGGGCTCCACCTGCGGCGGTGACGAAAGAGGGCGTCTTGGAAGGTGGACGTTGTCGACTTTGTTTCGGGTAGGCCAGCCATATTGAAGTCTTGTACGTTGTCCAATGAAGACCTGGACTGGGGAATAATAAGACGACACAAGCTATATTGAACACGGAGAACGCGACGAGATGCCTATGGAGGCATGCAATTCGATGTTTATCGAGTGATACTCTGTGGGCGAGGCTACTGATATCAATGATCATCTCGAGCCATGGATCGTCATTCTGTTGCTGGACTCCCCGTCTAAGACCTGAGCAGCTATTTTTTTTGGCAGTTGAAACTAATGTATGACTGGATCTTCCCTATGGATTTTCAACGGTTTATTATGGAATATAAGGCCGTAGTATATCGTTAAGATGCATGTTCTGTAGAGTCGCCGTGAAAGCACCATGACCAATTCCCCATTGAAGATCAAGCAATGGGCACTTCGTCCCGAACCGCAGGGATACGGCACTGCAACGGCAGTCGAATTTTCGCAGAACTGGTGGATCAGCTGTCTTCGGGGCCAAGACTGCTACGTCAGTCAATTCGTACATACTCACGACGCCGTACAGAGATCGAGAAGCGCTATGGGGCGGATACGACATATTTTATTTTGAGATGATTAGGAGTCTGCATGAGTTGGACCATCTGGAACGCTGCCGATGCCTGATGCCTTACCCAGACAGATGGGGCCTCGCGGGCCTGCAAACGCACCATCTTGTTTGGATCGTGTTGCGTTGATGAGGATTGGTTCGCCTCTACGCGATTTGTGGGGTCGAGCCGAGGAACATCGGACCGTTTGGACGCTGTGGCGGAAGAGGCGACCAGGATCCCACACGGTTCAGCCCAAGCACAATTCTGCCTGGGTTCTGGCTGGTCTGGTAAGTCTGGTTCTCACGGCCGCCATGGAGAGGTACCCGTGATTTGACAACGCAGCCCCTCGATACTTCTCCTCCAGTGATACGAGACCAGCAGTAGCAGGCATCAGAGTAGCGTGGATGGTGGTGCTCTTCTCTTCTTGCTTTCGAGCTGTGCCAACGCGACTGCGTATTCACGGAATGCCGTACAGTAAGTAGCACGACGGAGTACAACACATGCGCGAGTAGAGAGCGAGCGGCCCAGGTAGAGAGAAGGCCGCGCTTGTTGGTGACCCGCATCTCCAGAGGGAACTACCAAATGTGGCCACGCATCTCCGATAGTAGGGTCGGCAGTGAGGGTTCCAGCCTCCAGTCTCAATTGTGTGGAGACCCCAAGCTGCAACCGGACTCGGTCAGCTTGGTTCGGAGTAAGACTTATGTTAGATGCGCTGCGGTCGAGCAACAAGCAAAGGAGAGCATGGAAAATAAGGAATTGAAGATTAGAAGAGCATCTAAAGTGTAAAGTTAGGAGGTTGATGTTTGCGAAAATTGCCGGCGCGGAGATACTTTTAAGCCCGCTCCAGCAAACGCATACGAGTGGTGGTAGTATTTCCCAGCTGCGAGTGAAGCGGCTGTTCGCTGCTTTGCTGTCGAGAGTAATCAGTGGTTGTGCCGGGGGGCTCGCAAGCCAAGCGCACATTGATTAAGGGACGGCGCAAAAAGGCGCAACAAGAGCTAGCATGGCAGCGTTGAGCTTAAATGACGACTTGAGGGCTGACTGATGTCTTGCCCTCTGACAGTGGATTGTTGCAAGCAATCCCAAACCTGCGAAACTCAGCGACTTGACTGCCCGTTTTTATTGCGTTTGTCGGAGATATATCTTGTGGAGAGTGGATCTGCCCGGGCACAGGCTATGGCTGTGTGGTGCGATACGGAGTACTCTGTACGGCATTGTACGTATTTGTCGCTTTTGGTGGCAAGTGTTGGGGCATCCACATCCGTATGTGGACGAGGTTTGAATGCCATGTGTGAGTGTGTGCAAAAAGCGCAAAAATCTGTACTTGTGACCTGCCCTGGATCAAGGTTCTCTCGTAGTAGTACCCAGGTATCCTTCCAGTCACCATGGTGTCCTTAGTGACAACGCGATATACGCTCCAGCCGCTCTTCTGATACCGATACAACAAGCAATGCCGTGCCGGAGAACGAAGCGTGATGGACCTGGATCGTGGCTTCTCCCCTCAGATGAGGAAGATGAGGAAGCCTTGGCAGGCAGAGCAGCAGCTATTCGCCGCAGCAGGTTCATGAATGGAGCATTCCCGTTCCTCCCGTAACAGTTTTCTCCTCGCATGACCTGCGCCTTACCCCAGGAACTGAATTGACGGGCTGTTGACTGATCCGTTCATCATGGCATCATGGCGGCAAGGTGGTGAGTGAGGGGAGCGGCGATGAAGGAGGCGAGATGCGCAAAAGACAGCCTCGGCGTATGTACGCAACATGCACAAGCAGCAAATCTGGCCGATGACGCACTGGAACCAAAGTAATAGATTAGACCGCTCCTATCGCTCCGAAAGAGGCCTGCATCCAACGGTCCGGCAGTCTATTGTTTCGGTGGGCCAGATATATTGACTGCGCTACAGTCTAAAAAAGGAGCGATTGTGTGCATCTCGTTGATTTCAGGAGAGGTAACGCTGAAGAGGCAGACAGGCAGGTCGAGCAGAAGGCTGGCTGCCGACAGATGTGTGGTCGATCATCTCTCGCAGCAATGAAAGATTCTCCGTACTTGTAATCAATATAGTACTTGTAATGTTCGTGTGGAGCATGCAACATCGGAAAGCCACGAGAGTCTGCCCGAATAATCACAGTGCAGCGAGAGAGGAAGCAAGAGGACCTACAATGAGGTTTCAAGATTCGGAGCAGAAGCCGTTGGTGGATGGGCAGAACCCGGCCTGGCTGGTCTGCTCTGCTCTCATGGGGCCGTCTGCCCTCTGCACCGGGACCTGAAAGGCAGGAGGAAGAACAGCCCATGGGGCCACACATTTCCTAATAGTGAAGTGTAATGATCGATCATGCTGTTGTCGTCCAGTCCCCGTTGTCCCTCCAGTAGAGCGTAATACGGCGGCGATACATGGCCTGTACCGCACTGTACAGAAGGGAGGAAAAGCGTGCCAACCACCAGCTACCTCCATCGCCAGGGCCCGACACCATCGATCAGCCAGCAACAGCAGCAGCGAAACCCTGGCCCCTGGGTGCAGTGCGAGTTTCTAGCGCTCAAACCACGGTGGTCGCATGGGCGAGATTGTGTCGCTCTCCGCATTTTACTCGATCCGCGGCGCCCCTCTACAGCACTATGACCTGAAGAGCCAGACGAGCAGCCGGGTCGGTCGTGCTGCAACGCTGCGCTGCGCTAGTCGCGCCCAGAGCTCGGAGAGATCAGAACCTACTGCGCGACCCTGGCACTGGGACGGTACAGGCCCGGGGTTGTCGTGGTGTTTCTGGTTCCGTTGGAGTTCTGTGTTGGGGACCACGGGGGAGATGCTATTGTTACTGGGTGAGGTGGTGGTGGCCTCCCCCTTCGTGTGCGCTTTCCACTGCCTTCCAGCCTTCGTCGCCTCTGGGCCTGGGGCCTCTCTTGGCGCTGGCGCTGGCCGCGCCCCATGTCCACCCCATCGTCAAAAAACTCACTTTCCTCACTTTGCACCCCGAACAGCAACCTCACACGCTTTGCTCCTTTCCCATACCGCCAAATGGACGCCTGCAACCCAGCGGACTCCCAGCGCCGTCCCACGGGGCAATAAACTTTCTGGATCATGCCCTTGATCGCTGCTGACTACTGCTTCTCCCAGCTTTGTCGACCCCAACCTGTGCATTAATCAACTGTCGCCGGCTCTCTTCTCCAGCTTTCCCAGGGCCTCAACCCCACCACCCAGCGATCCTATTTATTATTTTTTTGATTGCCCTGGTCCTCGAGCCTTCCAAGCGCGTGCATGCGGTAACTGCTCCCTGGGATTGCTGCCCGCCTGCGACTCACAGCTCATCCCTGCCTGCTCGTCTAGAAGGCATTTCCGGGGACCGCATGCGCCCTTCTCGGCCTCGATCCAACAGATATAGATAGATGCCGTTGACTCCACTCCCTTCCTGCTGAGAAACACGCGAAAGACGCTGCTCTGTCTTCTCCAGT
This sequence comes from Xylogone sp. PMI_703, assembly GCA_021399445.1. Classification (NCBI taxonomy): domain Eukaryota; kingdom Fungi; phylum Ascomycota; class Leotiomycetes; genus Xylogone; species Xylogone sp. PMI_703. Next base: position 5,727,387 of record JAJTUQ010000004.1, read on the forward strand.
TCATCTCCTAGTCTCGCACCAGCGTTATACGGAGCGCTGCTATCCTTGATTGTGTAACTGATTTGCACCAAAGTCCCGCGCCTGGCGGTGCTTGCTCGATCATCATGCTCTCCAATCCCCTCCACCGTTTCTCGGCATATAATGCCTTGCCACCCAACAACCTCATGTCAAATGGACATCTTCCACCGAGCCACATGCATCCGACCGGCCTGGAGAATATGGGACACGGCTCGCAATATGCCATGCAGCAGCTTCAGCATCTCGACGTGAACGCGCAGCACAGGAATGGCAATGGGAAGCACAGACAGCACCCGTATGCGGCGGCCGTCCCTGCTGCTCATGGCGGACGCGCTGCGAACGGTGCTACTGGACCCATTCGACGAAGAATCAGCCGAGCGTGCGATCAATGCAATCAGCTCAGGACGAAATGTGATGGTCAAAACCCATGTGCACACTGCGTTGGTAAGGAACATGGAGATTCTCAAGAGAAACCTTGAGCACGAGTGACTGATCCTTTACTACAGAATTCGGCCTAGGCTGCGAGTACGTACGAGAACGAAAGAAGCGCGGCAAGGCATCACGAAAAGATTTGGCAGCACAGGCTGCTGCGGCCGCGGCTGCTGCTGCCACCTCAGCCAATGGTGGTGAACAGAAGCTAGCGTCGCCATCATCAGCTTCGGCGTCGGGAGGGAAATCACCTTCAGAATCGCGAAATGAGAATCCATCATCCACGAATTCCCTTGCCAACGACAATCCAGAGTTTTCACGACCAGAATCGAAGCCTCTCAACCTGAATACCCCCGGCCTGGAAAAACCAGCCCCACCCGCAGCTTCTAGAATGCGTGCTGGTAGTCTCGATAGCCTCGCAGAGCACCAGCCTCACTTGATGCGGGCTTCCGAAGACACAATTAACCGCGAGCAAATGGAGAGTCCTGCGTCCCTGAATCTGAACGGCTATTCAAATATGCATGGCTACCGCCCCGCCATGCCCAGCCACATGATGAATGGAGCTGGAGCTCCCGGACAGCAGAGCTACAGTGCCGGCCTGGGAAATTTACCCGGCTATACTGACCTGCAATATGGAATTCAGACTCAGAGTCCTAATTACCCGGCCGCGACGCCTGGTGGAGGCTTCCGTTTAGGCGACAGTCCTCTACCCGGATTCCCCATGGGGAATGAAAGTGCTTCTCCTGGTTGGATGTCATTGTCACCACCGTCCAATCAGTATGCCCACCACGTGACCGGCTCTCACCATAACTTCAATGCCCCTCTCCGGTATCCGGTCCTGCAACCTCTCCTTCCACACCTCGGCAACATCATTCCAGTATCTCTGGCCTGTGACTTGCTGGAGTTATACTTTGCAAGCTCATCATCAGCTTTGATGCACCCCACCTCTCCTTACGTGCTTGGATACGTCTTCAGAAAACAGTCCTTCCTCCATCCTACCAAGCCCAGACAATGCACTCCCGCCTTGTTGGCTAGTATGCTCTGGGTCGTCGCCCAGACAAGCGATGCATCCTTCTTGACAGCGCCGCCGTCGGCGAGAGGTCGAATCTGCCAGCGGCTATTAGAGCTGACCGTTGGTCTCCTTAAGCCTCTGATTCATGGTCCACCGGCGACCGACGCGTCACCAAACTTTGCAAATACCGTGATCAACGGTGTTGCTCTAGGAGGTCTCGGAGTCGGATCAGTCAATGCTGATGGTTTAAGCAATGATACAGGTGCCTTTGGTGCTGCTGGGGCCCTAGATGATGTCGTCACTTACATTCATCTAGCCACTGTTGTCTCAGCTAGCGAGTACAAGGGTGCAAGTCTCAGATGGTGGAATGCGGCTTGGTCTTTGGCGCGAGAGCTCAAACTTAATAGAGAATTACCACAAAATGCCCCCTCGATGCAGCCAGCACCTGCAGGAGGTAATGAGGTTGATGCAGACGGTGAAGCTGAAGATGTTCCGACCACACCTGGTGCAATCACGGAAGAGGAGCGAGAGGAAAGAAGAAGAATATGGTGGCTGGTTTACATAGTTGACCGACATCTGGCCCTTTGCTACAACAGGCCTCTCTTCTTACTGGATGTGGAGTGCGAGGGCCTTCTACAACCCATGGATGACACATTATGGCAGGCTGGGGAGTTCTACACTGGCGATTCAAGTATTCACATTACGTCTCCGAGTGGTAAGCCACGGATAAGGAGAAGAGGTCCCAATTTCGAGTGCACCGGACATAGCATATTTGGATACTTCTTGCCACTCATGACTATCCTCGGTGAGATCGTTGACCTATACCACGCTAAAAATCATCCACGATTCGGTATTGGTTTCAGATCTGCCCAGGAATGGGACGACCACGCTAGTGAAATTGCCCGACAACTTGACGCCTATGGGCAAAGCCTGAAAGACTTCGAGGAGAGAAATCTCAGCACTCTAGCGGCCGAAGAGCAGTCTGAGCAGCAGAATGCCGATGGGCCTAACCCAGACGGCCAGCCACATAACGACATGAACACGCCTTCCGTTCACTCGGTCCATACATCTACCTCAACCCGCATGTCTGAATCAGATATTCAGACTCGTATCGTAGCAGCATATGGTACGCATGTGATGCATGTGCTGCATATTCTCCTGACTGGAAAATGGGATCCAATTTCGCTGCTCGATGATAATGACCTCTGGATCAGTTCACAATCGTTCATCAATGCGACAGGCCACGCCGTCTCCGCTGCCGAAGCGATCAACAACATCCTCGAATACGATCCAGGATTGGAATTCATGCCATTTTTCTTCGGAGTATACCTCCTCCAGGGTTCATTCTTGTTGCTATTGATTGCAGATAAATTGCAAGTTGAGGCCAGTCCAAGTGTAGTTAAGGCTTGCGAAACCATCGTCCGGGCTCACGAGGCCTGTGTTGTGACTCTCAATACAGAGTACCAACGAAACTTCCGAAAAGTGATGAGGAGTGCACTAGCACAAGTCAAAGGACGCGTGCCCGAGGATTTCGGCGAGCAGCAACTTCGAAGGCGAGAAGTATTAGCATTATATCGGTGGACCGGAGACGGAACCGGACTGGCGCTATAGTCGACAGCAAAAACATCAACATTGAGTTTTAAATGTACTTGTTTTAGGATTTGTTGTGTTGAATGGGGCATCGGGGAGTCTATGTCTATTTCTGAAAGGGCTGAGTTGTTGGTTTTACTGAATGAATCAACCTCCATATTTTACGGCGAAACGTGGATGAACATTGCAATTTTAAGATACCAAATGGCACGCGCGGAAAAACACGCAACGGATGGGGGCGGATATGGAATGGAAATATGGTCAAGGAAAATTTAACCGGCGCACAGTACATATATTGCAGAAGCAACCGCGGAAATACCTCTTATGTTTCTTTTTGGATCTTGTTTTGGGGGCTATGGAGGTGTTTCTGTATATACAACCCGCTCCCTATGCGAGCTTCTTGGTGTTTTGATTTGAGGGATTTTGGCGATTTGGATTTCCTGCTTTTTTTTCCTGCTTTCTTTAGCGGGAAGTGGAGGGCGGTTTAATGAGGGAATGTAATGAATTATGTTAGGAGGGCTGAGAAGATAAACTTTCTCTCCTCTGTTTATGTATACGAATGATACATGTCTAAGTGATGTTTTGCTCTTTTTGGTAGACCTTCGTGACTTGCTTTGTGTATGCTGTGCAAAAGTCGGAGAGCGTAGCCAAGTGTGCATTTTGACGCCTCATCCAAGGAGTAGATGGAATATATACCCTCACCTGGTTCTTTATCTATCTACAATGTAAGGCATATCGATTATAGCTATCAAACAACCTTCAAATCCAAGTAATCTTCTATTTCGCTATTGTACGATAATATGTGGGATTGATCGTGCACGGTACTAACACAAGCCAGGTAAATAACTCGGTGTCCCTAGCCCCTGATGAATCCTCGCGGCTGGCATACGTTGTACGGGTTTGTATACGAAAGGGCCTCAGAAATATTGTACGCAGTTGTCTGTGGAGGCTGAAGAGATGGATTTCACCATCTTTCATTATGAAATGATTCATTCCATGGGGTTTCGATCTGGCTCTCACGAGAACCACCAAAACCCATCATCTCACCTTGCTATAATAAGCATGTTTTCCTTTTCGGATGATGGAAACCTTCACGCATACTGGTTTCCCATTCTCCTACTTACAAAAATTCGACCCACGCCCAGCTGTGATTACGGCTGTGATTGCGTGACATCTCTCGATACATCTCGTGATGTCCATATCCTGATCCCCCCCGTGGGATGCATCCAGTAAAAAGAACACACAATGAAAGAATCGCATGGCATAGGCACAGTATGGACACAACATGGCACCGGCATCGCAGTGGAAATTGGGGGGAGCAGTTGTGCTTGGTCCGCTCGGAAAGGATTCGGAGTCTTGAGATTTGCAACAAAGATTTTGGGAGCGAGAGCTTGAAAAGGGGATTGGATAGATATGGGTGTTGTTTTGTTTTTTGGGTGGCGATGTTGGTTTGGGCTTGGGATGGTGTGGATGTGGATATGGATGTGGTGATGTGTTGCGTGTTGTGTGCGCGTGCGCTGGACGGACAGCTAGGTTGGGAGGTGTGGGGCGTACTGAACCTACTTGTTGAGGGTTAGAATGAGGTTGGACTTTAGAGTGAGGGTGAGAGTGAAAGTAAGAGCGAGAGGGCTTTTACTAAGTCCTAGTTCTTGAGAGTTTGCTTGATGTGAGCTTTGTGTGGTGAGGTTCTATGGGTATGTTTGGGAATGTTGTGAGTGTTATGTTTGCTATACGGATGCGGGAGAGAAGAGAGATTCTCGTGGTACAAGATCTTCGAAGGTACTATGCTGAAGAGAATGGTAAGTGACAGAAGCAAGAGGTAGTTTCATAGCTTCTTCTATCAATTCTGGTGATGTTGTATCTACTTCGATCGTCTTTTGTGGATTGTCGAAATATCTCCAGTAGAGTGTGCTCTTGCCTTTTTCTGCCGGTATCAACTTGCTGGCTCTGCGGTGATGAGGATCAAACATAGTGGAGGACTGTATACTTGTCTATCTGTCAGATATGCCCTATAAGTACTTGTAAGTAACTCTGTACCTCCCTTTGAGCAAGTTAAGCCACACAAGATATATGGAGATTAATTCTGTGCTCTCGGCACTGGACAAAGCCCCGACGGGAACTCGCGCGTGGACGATTAGCCTGTGGTACGTGCGCCGTTAGGGTCCCTACCCGGACCTCGCCGAGCGAACCGAGGCAGGCTGAGTCAGCAGCACCACTTGGTGGGGAAAAGCCAGAGCAAGACGCCGCAGAATAAATTGATGGGTGAGCCCCTGAACCGGCGTGCAGCCTCCCCATCATCACAACCCAAAAAGAAGGGGTCGAAGCCAACGGCACGTGCCTAGCACCCGTGCCGCCTAGCGAAAGGGTTCTCAGCAACCACATTTCTTGTATTATCTCACCAAGTCAAGTCAACCATGGGAGGCCGCCGGTGTAGGGCGAGACCAGCACGAAGGCGAGATGCGGGGTAACCCAAGAATCCCATTTGGGCGAAGAAGGGCAATGTGTAGAAATCCCATTTCGCGATAGGCCAGGAAAGGATCGGGATGTGCGCGATTCAGCCCACACTATTAGTACTCCACTTGGATGTTCATCCTGACAATCGTTCTCTCGCCTCTCTGGCTGGTCTGGCCTCGGTCCAGCACGTGCGCGCTTCTCAGACAGGAAGTGCTGAAGGAGAGTCACTTCTCCCCATCCCCGACGGGTTGGACAATCCCAATCACGTGATGAGACTTGACACCTTCGACAGGGCTTTCTGGCTTGAGACGGACGCGGCAGAGACAGGCGTCACGCAGAATGACGCGGTGGCGCCGGCGCTTGCATCGCCTGGCAGTCGCAAGGAGGTCGCAGCCGTCGCAGGAAAAAAGTCGCGGCACCCAGAAACTGGCAGCGGTGCACTAATCAAAAACCTGCTTGCCAAGTTTCCCCGTACCCACCGCTATCGCAGAAGCCCAGTTTCCCATTACTCTCCCTCCCGGAATTCGAGTCTGCAAAATTTCCTTCCCCCCTTTCACTACACTGCCGTCCACCTGGATCTGACCGCGCGCTCCATTGGACGCTTCTCAGCTCTAACCAAGGCGCCAAAAACAGCTTAACTAATCTGTTCTCCAAGTCATGGGTCCGCGCTGGCTCCTGCGTTAACCCGCGTTCCTAAACTTGACATAGTTGACTTGCCTGGTCGCTGTCAACAGCCTCGTCCCCGTGTGCCTGACTACCGTGCCTGCCATCGTCGGATTGCCACTGTGCTTCACCCTGCGTGCCCGGCGGATGCAACGCAGCCAACAAGGCCAATGTCATGGGCAAAGAGGCACCTCAAGCTCATCGGGGAGGAGCAGTCGGGCTCCGGAGCTGCTGATGGTGCTGCTGGTCGTCGTAACGGCGACGCCTCCAACAGACGCCGTGGACTCGGCACTACCACTACCACTACTGCCACTACAAATGGTCGTGCCAAACCCGACTTTGCTGCTGTGGGTGCCGTGAAGCTGCTCGAAGTCGATCCAAGGCCAACCTTCGTCCTGGACATTCACCACCCTGTTGGAGATGGCCTCAACATTGTCTTTGCCAATCATGCGTTCCGCTCTGATCAACAACTCTACGAACAGCTTCAGAGAAGTCCACTCTTGCCCTCTACGAACGGTTTGCCCCAGGATCCCAAGCTTCTCTTCCAGGACTGGGCGAGATGTCGACCCTCACCAAACTCCCATTCCGTGGACTGCCATTCCTGGATGGGCTTCAACTGGACCTCCTTCATGATCCAGGACCACTGGAAGGTGATCAGTGGCGTCGCTATGAAGGATCATGGACTGCCGACTCCAGACACTCCTCCTTCAGGCGAAGCTGCGCAAGAGCCACCTGCGCAACAGAAGAACATCTCACCCATAAATAGTCTGCCATCACCTCCAACGACTCTTGGTTCTCCTGAAACTCCCACTTTCAGGTCTGTGGATTGGACCGTGGAGACTCCAGACCCAGGTCTTTCTCCGCACTTGATGCTGGTCCGGACGGTAGACTGGGGAAAGACCACCTATGGACCTATGGGCAGCTGGACCCCAGAATTTCGAGAGCTGGCTAACCTTGCAATGTATACGCCTCACCCGGTTGCGTTGTTTTGGGGGGCGGAGTTGACCATGATGTATAACCAATCATACGCCGAGGACCTTGCAGGGCAGCAACATCCAAATCTCTTAGGTGCTGCCTTCAGAGGTCTGGTTAAGGATATCTGGGGAGAAGTTAGCGGGGTATTTGAGGAGTCCATGAGGACCGGCAGATCGATAATGGTGAGAGATCAGATGCTTCCCCTTGCAAGGCGTGGTTTTGTCGAAGAAACCTTCTTTTCGTGGTCTCTCACCCCTATATACGGCGCCAACAACGTTTTCCTCGGTCTGTATCATGCCGCCTTCGAGACAACGAGATTACACCTCACTGATCGAAGAACCAAAACCCTCCTCAAGCTTGGTGAACAAGTCGCGCTTGCTAGATCAGTGTCGGAATTCTGGCAGATCATTCTGGATACGCTACAAGAGAATGAATACGACTTCCCTTTCGCACTTCTTTACTCGATTCTAGACGACACCGATGTGGAGGAGGATGCTTCCTCCATATCATCAAGCAGCTCTCATATGATAAGGTCCTGCGTTTTGGAGGGCTCGCTAGGTGTGCCTGCGGGGCATAATGCCGCGCCTACTAGAATCGATCTAAATCGATCTAAAGGCGGGTTTATTCCCGTGTTCCGCGAGGCTATGAAGACCCGTGAACCGAAAATCCTCGATATTGAAGATGGGATTTTAGCGGACCTTATTGACGGTTTGGAGTGGCGCGGGTTTGGAGAACCATGCAGACAGTCTGTAGTCTGTCCAATCCGTCCTACTACTAGTGAAAATGTCATGGGCTTCTTGATGATCGGTGTGAATCCAAGGCGGCCATACGATGACGATTATAAGTCTTTTATCAGTTTGTTGAACCGCCAACTAGCGACTTCTTTGGCGTCTGTCACGTTATTTGAAGAGGAGATAAACAGAGGATACGCCGTGGCGCAGGCTGCCACCATTGAGCACTTTAAATTGTCAGAGGAGTTGGCTATACAGAAGAGTCGTCTTCAACGTATCGCCGAAGTATCGCCAGTCGGCATGTTCTCTGTTGATCAATTTGGCACGCTTCTGGGAGCCAATGATCGTTGGTTTGAGATGACGGGTCATCTTCGAGACAATGCTTATGAGAAGTCTTGGATGGATACCGTAGCCGAATCGAGTCGTCCAACTATAGAAGATGGTTGGAAGACACTGAGTATTGAAGGTCTACCGTGGACTGGCGAATTACAGCTCAGGTCTCCGCGACAAGATCCCACCACTGGACAGGAGGTAGCCCCTTGGGTTTTGGCAGAGGCCCAGCCCGAATTTACGAAGGATGGAGAAATACGCGGCGTCATGGGTTCATTTACTGATATCACATTGCAAAAGAGGTCGGCAGAAGATGCACTGTCACAGGCAAAGCTCTCCGAGCAGCTCTTGATTCGCACACAGGAAGCAGAACAAAATGAAAGAAATTTCAAACGATTTAGTGATCTTTCTCCGGGAGGTCTGGTTATTCTAGATCTTGATACGAAGATTACTTATGCCAATTCTCAATGGTTCAATATTTCTGGACATCCAACTGATCAACCACCATCCTCAGACTCATTGTCTTGGGTGAATACCATATACGAGGAAGATCTACCTTTGTTCAAAGAGAAGTGGGAGGAAATGCTTGAAACTCGCAAAACCGTAACAATGGAAGTCCGGATGTCTAATGAATGGCAAGGACTCGTCGGAGGAACCATGCTCAACATTCCACGATGGGTTCTAGGTTCCATCAGCCCTGAGATATCTGATGATGGAGAAGTGCTAAGCATTATGGGTTGCATCACGGATATTAGCCGCATCAAATGGGCGGAGGGATTGCAAAACCGCCGACTACAGGAAGCGGAAGAAACACGACGTCAGCAGAACAGCTTCATAGATATTACTAGCCATGAAATGAGGAATCCTCTATCTGCCATTCTCCAGTGTGCTGAGGGTATATCTACTTCGCTTAATGAGAATTGGTCTTCCCAGGCTGCTCTGGACCCCAACCTTGCGTCGAGTTTGAAATTTTGCATTGAGGCCGCCGAGACAATACAACTGTGTGCCCAACATCAAAAATCCATTGTGGATGACATCCTTACCATCTCAAAAGTGGATTCAAACCTATTAGCTATTACACCAGTACCGATGCATCCTGTAGCTGCTATTCAACGAGCCATGAAGATTTTCACTGCAGAGTTTCAACTAAATAAGATCGAGCACGAGTTTATAGTAGAGGACTCATACAAAGAGCTTGAAGTAGACATGGTAATGCTTGACACCAGCAGGCTGTTCCAAGTGTTGATAAATCTACTCACCAATGCCATCAAATTCACTAAAGAAGAGAAGACCAAATCTATCAAGGTATTCCTGAATGCATACAGAGAAGTTCCTGGAATAGATGACGATTCAGAGTTCGAGTATTTCCCGACCAGAAAAATACAATCATACGCAACTATTGGAGACGATTGGGGCAAAGGAGAAATCCTATATCTACGCTTCAAAGTCCAGGATACTGGCTGTGGTTTGACTAAAGATGAGAAAAAGTCATTATTCACTCGTTTTTCTCAAGCTTCACCACGAACACATGTCCATTACGGAGGTAGCGGTCTTGGCCTTTTCATCGCACGTCAGCTTGTAGAGCTGCAGGGCGGAGAAATTGGGGTTGCTTCCCAGTCAGGTGTCGGAAGCACCTTTGCTTTCTATGTGAAAGTTCGACGAGCAGAGCCCCAAATCAACGAAGTTCCAGAGGATTCTAATGAATTAGATGGACATACAAGTATCCAGCAAGAAACCGGCGACTTGAATGGTCTTACGAGGAACGAGTCCAGAACATCTATAGTTGATCTGTCAGAGAACCTGCCGGCTGGTAAAATAACCATACCACTCTCCAGGCTCCAGGAGTGGCATATATTGATTGTGGAAGATAATCTTGTGAACCAGAGAGTCCTAGCCACTCAGATCCGGAAGCTCGGGTGTACCGTCTATGTTGCTAACCACGGGCAAGAAGCCCTCGAGGTGCTAAAAGGCTCCAAGTACTACAAGGGAAATGAAGCTGATGGCAAGGAACTTTCCATTATCCTGATGGACTGGGAGATGCCTGTGATGGATGGATTGACTTGTGCACGCCGGATTAGGGAAATGCAGAAAGAGGGGGAAATTACAGCGCATGTACCGATCATAGCCGTGACAGCAAATGCTCGTAGTGAACAGATTGCAGCTGCCAAGGATTCAGGAATGGTATGTCTAAAGGAAATCTCGGGAACTTACTATTTTGCTAATCTTGAATCAGGACGATGTCATGCCAAAACCCTTCAAAGTCAACCAGTTGATGCCGAAAATAGATTCCCTCTTGCAGGCCAAGGGGGATTGAAGATGCCAAGAAAAGAGAATACACACTCGTTACTATTCTTAAAAGTGGCTTCGGGCCACGCCTTGTTATCTGCCTCAAAAAGTTGGCAGAAATATCGGCGCCATGCATATGGTGTTCGGGAGACGGCAATAGGCCATGGTGATTTAGATCACCATCTATGATACCCATAGTTAGAAGATGACTCAAGGGAGAGTATGTTATGATCTCCAAGCAAAGTCGAGATCAGGAGGAGGCGGAAGAATTATTCCGGACATACACAAAGGTGACCAAGCATTATATTGAATACGTCATTCTTACGGGATAGAGAAATGCAATATCCTGTACAACATTTAAGATATATTGAGGTGATTTGCTATTGTACGTGGTCAGGTCCTGCCTTCATTGCTAAACTGCCTCAAGACTAGTGCACTCATGTCTCTACCCCCCTATGAACAAGCCAGGTGGAACCATCGTAGGTGAGAATATGCTAGCTTTAAGCCGAAACAGCCCTATAACTAGGAAAGTAACCCGAGGTACGAATTGATTACAACCAATATGCCTCTCCTTTCTGTAGTGCTCTCAGCCTCGTATTCTAGCCTTGCTGAGAAAGCGATTCTGCCGTCCTCACCGCCAAAGATTTGTTGCTCTTCCACCCCTCCAAGATTTTATTATCAACTCCCATTTCTATATATATTAATCCTAAATATCTTTGTCTATCTAGCTCGAATTTTGCAGTGGCTTTCATATTACCCTACCACAAAAGCTATGGGTGACGCAGTTTCCGACCCCGAGTCCCTAATCCCCCTCTTCAAGCTTGATCGTGTTTTAAACCAAGGTATATATACATTGCCCTATAACCCAGACTCCAAGTTTAACAAGAACATTCAAGTTAACCGAAGAAAAAGACCAAGCAGGTAGAAGAACCTCCCTCCTAGGAACAATCAAAGAATCCCCCGCCGTCCTAATCCTCGAACGCGCCCCCTTCCCCTCCTCCCCGTCCTTCCTGGGCCAAGTCCCCACCACCCTCCTTGCACTGAAGAACCTCGGCGCCAACGACGTCTACTTCTGGTACCTAGCCAACAGCGGCGCCGCTCCCTCCAGCCAAGACCAAGACCAAGACCAAGACACAGATGCATCACTCTCCGAGTTCGCAGATCTGAAAATCAACCTCATCTACCCCTGCACGGAACAGCATGTCAAGAAGTACAGCAAGCAGGGTGTCCGATCCGTGGGCGAGACGGCGGAGATCTACGCGACGAAGATACGGCCGTATATGTTGCAGAAGAGGGAGCAGGGGAGGTTGAATTGGGTGTGGAATATCATCGAGGGGAAGACGGAGGTGGAGGATGTGATTTATCGGACGCCGAAAGGGAGGGATGGCGATGAGGGGTTCTTGATGCTCCCGGATTTGAATTGGGATCGGAAGACTATGGAGGGATTGCATTTGCTGGGGCTGGTTGAGAGGAGGGATATTTGGAGCGTGAGGGATTTGAAGAAGAGGCATGTGGGGTGGTTGAGGGATATGAGGGCCCGGTTTGTGAAGGCTACGGTGGAGACTTATCCCGAGATCGAGGAGGACCAGTTGAAGTTATACGTACATTATCAACCTACGTATTATCACTTTCACGTCCATATTGTGCACGTTGCACTGGAGGCGGGAGCTACGCAGGCTGTGGGGAAAGCGATCGGGCTGGACAGCATTATCGAGCAGTTGGAGCACATGGCCGGGGATCAAGATGCTGGTATGGATACCGTGACATTACATTATACACTTGGGGAGGCTAGCGAACTATGGACAGAAATATTCGAACCGCTCAAGAAGAATGGTAGAGCTTCTCTACCGCAATAACGAGATCGTTCACACCGGCACCGTTGGGACAATCCTTCCACTGGCCGTCATCCCTGATGCAATATATCTTCTCATCCAATCTGACTGTGCAGGATTTCGTGACGCCGGCCTGTGGCGATATGAGGGGTTAGATTCAAGGGCATTTATTTGGCTTGAGTGAGTACGAAACATACCTCGCTGCTTCTCCTGACGCTGTCTCTCAACATTCCAACTCCGAACCCACCGTCTTCCCGAACCATACATTCGTTGAGTTGCTCAAAGTCCATTCCATGTTCCAGGGCACAGTCCTCTACCAAGCTACGGTCTGGAATGTCTTGGTAATCTTTGCTGAGGCACATTGTAAAGCCTAGGTAGATCTTTGGATCGGGGTATATATGGGAAGCACACAACTCGATAATATTTCCAGCGCATTCCTGGGCGCCATGCATGCACGAAACGCCGTCGTTATCGGTGGGTCTAGTATTATTTGAGGATTAGATTCGTCGATATTATTTGGTTTTGTGGGTGGCGGTGACTTACGTTCCGATATAAGAGAGGGTGAAGTTCACTTTGTCATGGACTCGTTGCATGGTTGGTAAGACTAGTAATTTTAGACAGTCCTAGAACATCTAGATTAGCCTAATAGAAATCAGACCATGAGTGGAACAGGCGAACATACTCGCGCATCGGGACACTTGCTCATGATATGAGCTTCAAGTGGTGCAAGCTTCGCTGTTGTCACCGCTGATGTTCCCATATATCTGGATGGGACGCATCCTGTTTTAAGGCCTCCCCAGAGGATAACACTGCATAATGTAAATGCAGCGAGGAAGCGCCTTGCGCCAGGCTTCAGACGCGATCTCTCTCTTGTCTCGACGATTTCAACTCTTCCTTGGGATAAACTTGTGGCGTCATCTTTGACGAACGGTAGCGACTCTTTCTCCATGACGATGAAATCTTCCACAGAACCAGCACTGAAATAGAGATTGTTGCGGGGAAGATGGAGGAAAGATAATAACCGTCACGAGAATTATTGTGAAAGAAGCTATTGAAATGACGGAAGTCACAAGGTGCATACCGTATCCAGCCTAGCGCGCCGGAGCCTCGCGGTAAGGCGGATGTGCGAACTAAGTGGGGCGCGCTTGATTCATCAGGCTGAAGATCGTACCTGCCGCACTTAATCTCAATCTCACATCCAATGGCCCCATCCGCTCAGTCCCTGGAGGACTTTTTGCAACCTCTGGCAGTGGACGTACCAAAACTCTGCGATCTTTCTAGGAGACTATGTGAGACTTATAATACGCTCGCTGCTACTTCTCAGGCACAGTTCCTGCCGACACCGATTTCGGATAGTATCTTGAGACCGTCGAGGGATTCTAAGGGCAGGTGAGCTTGAACCTCTGATGTTTTTCCGTTCTGTACATTATATTGTAAAATTTATATCGACATGCCGCATTTTTCACAAACACATCTTCTACTCAAAACTTCTAGTAATTGTTGTAGTGGAAGCTAATACTTGCGACAGGTATCTGGCAATTGACATGTGAGTCGTCTTTCGTGTGCTTAGTCGTGACAATCAACTGATCCCTGGAAAGTGGTGGTACAAATCTCAGAGTCGGATTTATAGAACTACTCGGAGATAGCATTCAGTCTTCTGGCGAGCCTGAGTCACGTGTACGGAGACTCCTTGAAAGATCCTGGCCGATTGGTGAGCAGTTGAAAAATGAAAAGCCGGAAGATCTCTTTGCTTGGATTGGGAAATGCATTGCCGAAGTAATATCGAATGGACTCAAATCATGGGGCAAGGAAATCGGGGAAGAAATCCCCATGGGTGTCACATTTAGTTTCCCGATGATGTTCGTGTGATATCCCCCGCCTGCTTCTAATATACTGATTTGTCCAAGCCAAGAGAGTATAGATGAGGCTACTTTAATGCCTATGGGAAAGGATTTTGCTATTACTTCAAATCTAGAACTTCACAAAATGCTTCAACAGGGGTACGATAAATCACGAACAGCAGACCTACCTAGAATTCGGATCGCTGCAATTACAAATGATACTGTAGCTACGCTAGTATCTTTCGCATATCAACTACGAGTTAAGCCAGGATGTAGAGCAGCGATGGGTCTCGTTGTCGGCACCGGCTGTAATGCAACGATTCCACTCTCTGTCGATAAGTTAAACGCAGATAAACTACCCAAACATCCGACCACGACCAAAGCAGATCGTTCTGGCCTCAAAATTACGGTCAATACCGAATGGACTATCAGTGGTGCAAGTGCACCTCTACATGAATTAAATGTTATCACCAAGTGGGATAAAATACTTGACGCGGAAGGCTTGGCGCCTGGCTTCCAGCCATTTGAATACCTAACTGCAGGACGATATCTTGGAGAACTAGGAAGGATAATCATTCTCGACTATCTTTTAAATGTCTTAAGAATTCCTGAAATAAATCTCCCACCAAAGCTGCGGCAAAAGTATGGCCTTACAACTACATTTCTGGGAAATCTTGGTCCACATCTAAGCTCTGTTAATCCTTCAATGCTCGGACAGTTAGAAACCGAACTACCATCAGGAGAAGAGGAGAGTAGCTGGCACTGGACTGCCGAAATAGCAGATGACATATATCGGATTGCGAAATCTATTGAAGTCCGTGCTGCAGGATTAGTAGCCGCAGCTATTGTAGGACTGCTTGGCTGTGCTGATGAAATAAATCTCCTGCATGGTACTCCCTCGGCTACCAGTTCAATCAATGGGGTAGATTCACATTCAAGTGTCCAAGAATTGATGGTCGGATATACAGGTGGCTGCATATCACATTTTCAGGACTATTTGTCTGATTGTCAACGATTCTTAGATCAGATCATAGAGAGTGAGCTTGGTTTGGACGGAGTCCCAAGGGTTGTCCTTCGGGAATGCAACGATGGAGGGATTATTGGTGCTGGGATCTTAGCTGGGACTGTCTCCCAAGTCCAGAGGGATACTGAAGAGAGAACTCCTTGATCAACATAGTGGCTTACAGATCATCACAGCAGGCAGACCAAAGAACAACTTTGGAGACGTAGACGACATAATATCATGAAATATGGGCATGACCATAATAAGCGATATTTTCTCAGATAGACCGCAAATAGATGCAATACATTCTGGCCTTTGGCCAGCAAGATTAATATTTTGACCCAACCTATATAACACTTTTAGTACAACTGGATAACTAGTGAAACCCATTCACCCCTTCTGTTAAAGATGTAAGCTCTTCTTTTCTTGCTCGGTACAAGTCCTGGGCCTCCCTCTCTCTACGACTCAGGAAGCCTACTTCAGCTCTCAAGCTTTCTAAGCGATTAGCTATAGCTGCCTCCTCCGATATCTGCAGTGTCCTGAAAGAATCAAGAGAATATGTAGCTTTCCTCAAGGCTTCCGATGCCTCCTGGATCTTACCGCGGAGCATTTTTGCTCGCTGTTGATATCCTCCTAAATGCAACGCAAGCTTCTTCTCCATCTTATTTCCTTTCTCTGCTGCAGCAACGATGGAATCTTGGATATTCTAAAATGTCATTAGTATATATTCCTATAATGAAAAGTTCGAGATAGGTGACATAAAACTTACATCAAATGCTTCTACTAACATCTGATGCTCATCAATCTCATCATCTCCATATCCACTGAGTCCGGGAAGGAGAGATGATTTATGAGCATCATTCCAGGCTTCTTGAAAAGCGTCTGATCCAAGTTCTGCGAGATCTTTAGGCACTTCGAGAACAATCTGGACTCGTGCTAAAGCAAGCGCGTCGTCGTCGAATGTTTCAAGGGATTTTGATGTACCCTGAACTTTGGCACCTGGGAGAGGATACTTAAGAGCATCGTTCGCTACTAGAAGAGCCGCTTCTTGCTCGACAGCGCGTTGTATTGGATCTGTAATTCCCTCGGCATTCTTTATCATGGCGTCAATATCAATGGCAGAAGGTCGTGGGAGGCCTTTTTGGAGAACCTGTGTTCTGCGCTTGAAATCCAATAGCTCTTGGGCTTCCCGTATTTGGCGGTTTCGACGGTCTCTTAGCTCAGCATCTTCCGCCAAAGATTCCTCGGTTTGTAAAATCTCTTGCTGTTCTTCCGGCAATTCAAGTTCCCACTCCGTATCCTTAGGCTTCGGCAACGATGCAAGACCCTGCTTTAACTGATGCTTTAAGGCGATGTCCCGCAACTTCATATCCTTCGGAGTGGCACCAACGAGGGACATGTCGCCATCACGATTTAGTGAGAATGTATCGCGGGGAGTCCTTAATGGGGTTGCTCCAACACCAGCGGGGGTCATACCACCATTCATACCCTGTCTAAAAGGAGTTGCGAGTGGGTTAGGTGTCTCCATTACTTGCTTTCTTGGAGTCGCACCTTCAAAACCTGTGCTGCCAGTACCTTCGTAGAGCGGTGTGTTTTCACCACCGAGGAGAGATGATTGCGTTTCTGTAAGGGCCCTGATATTCCGAATCTCATTTGCAATGTGGTCTTCTTGCGCTGGTGCTCTAGGTGTCCGGATTGGAGCACCCGCGTTGATTGTAGAATAAGTACTGACAAGACCTCTTGTGGCATCATTCTCACTAGATCTCGCTGCCATATTGGCCCTCTCCCCAACCATTCCCATCTTGACAATCTCTTCGAGTTCGCTTTCTCCAACTTGGGGTGCCGGTAAAACTAGAGCTCTTCGCTTGCTGCTTTGTTCTGCTTCTCTAATCTTCTGCAATTGCCCAGCTTTCAGAGCTGCAGCATATGATGCAGATGGTGCGTCTTTTTCATTTTTGCGCCTCTTACGATCAGAATCCTCTTCCTGATCCCCCTTTCTTTTATTCGCGAGTTGTTGCTTGCGGGGATCAAATGCTTCGCGTTGTTTCTCATTGCGAATAGCTTCCTCCTCGGTGTCATAAAATCCTGCAGCTGCTTTCTTCTCAAAGGGGATATCCGCATTGTAGTCCATCTGTCCCTTCTTTCGATTTGTAACCTTGATGTTTATACCAGCATTCTTAAGCTCACGTCGCTTCTGCAGTACCGCAAGCCTTCTTGATTCCTCTAGCTGACGTTCGCGCGCTTTTCGTTTCGCTTTCTTTCCTTGCGTATTTGCCAGACGAGCTCGAGCTTCACTAAGCATTTCCTTCTCATCCTCATCTAAATCGATGGTGTCAGGTCTGGCAGGTTTCGATTCAGGATCCGGATCGACCTCTCCGGGTCGCAGCCGTCGCACATCGTCCGCAGTTGGCGCTTTAGTCTCTCCTCCTTCTGGACCCCCAAGTCCCAGCTCTGCAGCCTCCCTTTGCTCTGCTTCATCTAAAAGCTTCTGGTATCGTTCAAGGCACTGGGTGGCCGTCCTTCCAACTAAGGGAGCAATGGTTCGCCATTGTGTTGGCATCAACTTCGCCAGATGTAGCAGTTTTTCGTCTTCCTCTTTGCTCCACTCGATCTTGCGAATAGCTGGATCTAGCCACTCGTTCCATCTTGCCTTGCATTGTTTTGGCGTTTTTCTTGCAAGAAGCGAAGACACTCGGGCCCATTGATTCAGTCCGTATTTCGAGACGCTAGCCTTCAGGATTTCATCTTCGATGTTTGTCCACACTCCTCCCTTGACGACGGGCATGATGGTAGATGACTGATATTACTTCGAAGGCAGGCGTAAAGTGAGGCGACGAGGAAGTCCGCCTCCCGAGCAGGAGGTTCTTCAACAAATCTCAATCCGTAAAGCGCATTAAATGAACCAATACTTGGAGCGAAGGTGAATCTTTTATGTATCAAAAGGTAGACTGTGGGTTGTGGTGTGTTTAAGCTAAGTCTCGTCACGATTCCCGAAATTTCATGCAGGTCGCGTTTCTCAAGCTTCAATTTACAAAGTACGGGTAGCGTTAAAGCCTGAGGCATTAGTGGCAAAATCTACACCAACACTGCTCCTTGTGTGTTCATGCTATGAATAACTTCGAAAATCATAATCATTGCAGTCGACAATGGCAACGTTTCACTTGAAATCTCGAATACGTTTCTCTTAAAGAGAGAATTCAATCCATAGCTAAGTGTAGTTGGAGGATTACTTCTACTTAGCCTACTATCGATCACATAGATAATAAACAGCCCAAATACTGAGAAGCAAAAAGGTAGATGCTAGTAAATTCATATAATCATGCTTATCGTGGGGCGAGGCTCTCTAATACCCTTCTCCCTAATATACATTTTTCATAGGCGATTTACCTTATTTGTGATAACCCATACGCCGACTCCTTCAAATGCTACACCCAACCGCTACGCTATGGAGATACAAAACCGGCAGTATCTATAATAACGCCAACCGAAACACCTTAAGTAATATACAAAACACCTCGGCAAAAGACAGAATCGCACAGAATGTCTTAAGAGAAAAAGTAGGCGCTATTCTTGAGTCGTGAGACGTCAAATTCTCCCTGGGACGAGTTAGTAAATACTTTACAAGCTTGTTTACATCAGGTGGACTTACCTTCTTAGGTACCGGGGGAAATGTCAAGGGAAGCCACACCCACAATGCGGAACGACCAGCTGAGCTCTGCTTTTGTTTGGCAATCGATTTCTCGAAGTTGCTTTGTTCAGACTCCGCTGCCTCAGCGGCATCATCGATTGTATGCAAGTCAGACTTCTCCTCAGTTTCTTGGAAATCATCAAGTTCCATGGATGGGTCTAACTCTAAATCAAGAGCGGCTTCAGGGTCTTGATCGGCCTGGGCTTCCTTTGCTGGCATTTCCCCTAACCCTATGTTGGACAATTCTTCATCGACAGTAAGGTCATCATTGGACGCGAATTTTTCGTAGAGGCTACCAGGAGTAACCATATTCCTACCCATTTCCACCTCTTTCGGATCAGATGATCGAAGCAATTGGACTCTTTGTACCTCTGTTATTAGCTCCGAAAACCTCTGAGCATTCTTACTTGAAGCTCCAGTACGAAGTCCCCTTTTCCCTTCACTGCGCCTGAAGGATGCTATTTCTTTATGTAGCTGCGTGCCTGGCTTGACTTTCGCGAGATACATGCAGTCCCTATACCGCGCATTAAACTCCTCCGCCAAACGTCCTATCACATCTTCGCTGTGGATTTGGATGAACGCGTCTCTTAAAACACCGTTCATGGCATCGATATCGGCAGCATGCGTCCAGAACGAATCGTGTACCGCTGCAAATGATAAGCCTAGTTCGTCACAGCGCAGAGCGGATAGTAGCATATGCGTTGCATCGAGAGAATGGATAAAATTAGGTGGAAACCCTTGAAGTTGTTTCCGTTTACTAACTGGATCAGACCTGTGGGGCTCTGACAGACTGATTCTCTGTAAATGAGTCGTCACTACCTTGGACTTTGACGTTCTGTATGGCTGAACAATGGGCATATGCAAAGGATTCGTCCAAATAACACTAGATTTGAACTGGGCCAGGTCTTCAACTGCAGCTTGTGGTGACTTGCTCTTCGATTTTTTGACCGAGTTTGACTCAGCTGCCAGTAATTCCAAGTCTCTCTGGATGCGAAATATTTGCTCAGGGGTTACACTCGTCGTGATCCTGCCAGCGCATTCGCCAAGCCAATATTGAATATCATGAGCACCTCGGAACATAGTTGACAGTGCTGTGAATATCTTGCGCGCAACGTACTTTGAAAGAATTCCTGGATTCATTTCTGGTGTGTCCGGGAGGTCTGGATACGCAGCAATCAGTTGCTTTTGGACTTGCGCGTTGGCTCCAATAAATGTAACCCCATACACGTTTGTCATAACAGTTTGCTTAACAACCTTTCGGGTAATTTTACCGTCAAGAAGTACTGCGCGTGGATCGGCCCTTTTCAAATCTTCTGCCACACTTTCCTTAACTAGATTTGCAACTGCCGAGTATACATCGGCGGGGCGATCTCCCGGCTCAAGATTGACCTGTTTGGCTCCCCATACATCTCCACCCAGTGCTGCATAATGTTGAAGCCCGTTGCATGTACCATCTTGATGGACTGGCAGATGAGAAACAAACTTGGTTGGATCTGGCGAATCCAAAGCATCTTTTAGTTCAATACAAGTTGCAAGACATTGCCATGGATCTTCAGCTGAGAGCCACCACCTCTTACCCCCTAGTGGGTTCGTAGCAGAATCGTAGATATCGGTGAGGTGCTCTGTCGCAAACGCCTCTCGTTCCTTAAGACTTGCTTTATCGAAGCCATAGACATTTGCTAGGTGCACTTTCAGCCACTTTAGCCCAGAATCTCCAAGTTCCCTCCCCTTTCCGAACATCAGAAGACCTCTGCAGTGGTCTGCACCCATGTGGTTGAGAAGGGGCGGTATGGGATAAGCCCTTCCCCGGAAGTCTATGTTGTGAGGGAAATAAAATGTGTGATCCAAGAGGGCTCGAGCTATCTCCAGCTGGAAATTTTGGAAGCAGCGTTCTGAGTGAGCTCCTGATTTCTCATTTTCTGCAAGTTTTACTGCCCTAATCCACCTGCGTCGTTCCGTTGGGTCGGTAGAGGCGTCGGGTTCAGGTGGTATCTCAATCTTAGGCTCTGCCGGAGCAATATTGGCAATGGCTTCTCCGGAATTCCACGCTTCCAACATTGTTCGAAAAACGGGTTTATTTATCTGCCATGGTGTTTTACCCAGGACGTCTAAACCTTTGAATGTCTGTTCCATATTGCCATTTGCAATAGCAGCTTCAGCATAATGTCTCTGACTTTTGTCGCCAAGTTTAATACGCATAACCTTAGCCGGGTGTGAAAGGAATCCACCTTTATTAAACCCGGACCAAGGCTCTGGTTCGACTAGCATTGGCAAATGTTTGGCCAAAAGACTGTGGACAGGTTCCCGTTGCAGTTGTCGCGCCAATGATGGATTGGCGAGAATTACTCCAACCTTTTTTCCCCTCTTGTATTGGTGTGCATGGGAAAAAGCTGGCTGCATCTGTGTAACCAATTCTTTCGTCTCCGGGTGCTCACGAGTAACAGGAATTTTCGCAGTATCAACAAGAGCTGACATTAAAACAGCTCCAATTTTAGCTCTAATGCTTATCGGCCACTGCGTCTTCAAAGAATCTAAACTCTCGTTTGAGCTTAAAGTAGCATCGGTATCAGAAGTCTTAGGCTCAGCAAGTCTTCTCCTTAATTCACGGCTAAGGCGAGTTCGTGATGTGCTTTTCTTTGTCTGCTGCCACAAATCCTTTTGCTCTTTTGCAGTGATTTCACAGAAGCTCTCCTCCTCTACATTTTTTGCGATAGTCAAGATGACATGAGCAAGAGTGATCCCTCTATCCGGTCCGTTATATCCAAAACACTGCATGGCGGATAAAATTGTAACAGCAGCTAGCTTTTCTACTGGGAGGTACCTCAAGAATGGTCCATAGGTACATCGTTCGTTGTCAGCAGTTGACTTCTTCTCTTTTGCTTCCGCTTCTGAGATCTTATCGAATTCGTCCTTGAGTTGCTGCTCTAGAGCAGTCTGCCACTTCCACATTCTCGCTCCGAGTGATTTCGTCTCTAACGAAGTGTTCATGCCAAACTTGGTGAGCTGTGCATTTTCCTCCCTCCAACGGTCAAGGGCCGCATTTACGGAATCGCCTTCTAATTTTTCTTGCAACAAACGTCGTTCTTCCGCTGAGAGCGACCTGGTATCGATCTCCGAGTCCGAAAAAAGCGATAGAGTCTTTTTCAAGGTTTTTAGTCCAAGACCTCTTTGTGGCTGTTCCCTTACGGCATCTAACGGTTCCTCTCCAATGACTTCCTTCATATCCAATAGCGAAGATGTATTAGGATCAGTCACAGATTCCTCTTCTAACATACTGCCCTCTAACCCTTCAGTGAGGTTGTATGTTGGGCAGATATGGTTGATATCGTTTAGTTCAGCAGCAGTCAGGATGTCCAAACCAAAGACTTCTAGCCCAGCATCGCCCTGTACCATATCCATATACCGTCGGACAAGCCTCTCTCGTCTTGCGCCTGGGGGCGTTTGGAGGGAAGCTTTGAGCATGTAGGCGATTGTCTCGGCATTCGTGCTGCATTGATGATGGATCTCAAGCTCAAACCATTTATGCAATGCCTGGGCTGAAGACTCGCTGGGTTTGACAATCAGCTGTTCCACTGCTGCTTTTAAATATCGATTGTGCAGTATCAGCAAGTCCTCCGATTCAAGTGCTTCTAATGCGATTAGTCGTTTTAATATTATTCCCGCTCGCTGTATCCTGCCAATGTGTATGCAAGCATAAAAAATAGAAAGAATTTCTGATAGCTCTCCACCAATCCCATCTCTGTTCATTCGGTACTTTGGAGGGGCGGTTGCCACAGATTCTCCAAGCACGAGAGGTGCTGATGCCTCAAAAGGTCTCAGATGAGACAACGAGGCAAGACCCCCATACTCTGGCAAATTGGATGCTCTTGAATGATCATTCACGCCTGCAAATGGTATATCGTCGAACGATCTATGGCCGAGAGCAGTAGCCAAAGACCGCCGTGGTAATTTATTTCCTCCATCATTCGAATTTCTCCGCTTTCGAAGTTCTGGGCCTTGAGAATTGTGATCAACGGTGAATACTCGACGTTGGTCCTTCAGTGAGATTTTGTATGCAGGGCAGAGCCACGGGAGATTCAATTGCTCACTGGCCAAACCGTTTCTAATGGCTCCATGGCGAGTTCTTGATGCTCGTCCCGCAGCCCGAATAAGCATTGAGACGATTTTTCTGATAGATGCAAAATAAAAGGAAAAGAGTAGTAACTTGGAAATAGAATTAAATTGGCATTGGAATACAAAAAATGTTGATACAAAATCGAATCAAGTGATAGATGTGTGGCAAGCTGCTCGCGTGTCGGACGGTTGCGATTTGAAAATTTACCTTTCTAATGTCCCTCAAGCCTAACTTCATAAGGTAAAGTGCTTTTAGTTGCTATTCCTTATCACACGTGACACAATTGATAAAGGGTTCATGGAATTTTTAATGGGCACGTATGCTAAAAGTTCCGATATACTAGATTTTTTATTAATAATTTACTTAAAAAACCAGAAAAGAAACCGCGAGGTCTTTTTGAATGAACATTTCTACAACTTTACCAATGAATAGATAGATACACTTGAGCCCCTCGAGCTTTCTTGCTATCAACTTGCCACATTCGGCAATAAGTTTCACCGAACCGAGCAGATCTTTGATATTTCTCGATTGAGGAAATTCCCCATTGAGTTCTTCCAAGAGAAATCCTGACTACGAATAATGGTAGTGGGTAGAGCAATAAGAGCTGTAGGCTGTACCTACCGCCGTACCTCTGTTCTCAGGTCCTTTACTTCACCTGCGTTTGTTGGGAGGGTAGGCCTACAGCCTCCAATTGCCCCATGGGTTTCAACAGGTCCGAAATTATTCTTCTCGTCGCGGGCGACGGAAGACAACGAAGAACAAGAGGTTGTGTCCCAAACTGCAAATCCTCCAGTTGAAGAAGAGAACAGAAGTGTCAGTCCACAAAACAATGAAACTTCTAATACAGACTCCTCTACTTTGCCGTGGTATCTTCAAGTTCGTTCTCCCGAAAGGCAACCGCAGCCATTATCAGATCGCCAGCGCATTCCTGACCTTCCACCTTCACCACCTCCTATCCTGCACTCTTTATTACAACATATATCAATTGACCTTGGTCTTGATGATTTGTCATTATTAGATCTCCGGAACCTTGACCCACCGCCTGCACTCGGGGCCCACGTTTTAATGATAATTGGTACGGCAAGGAGCGAAAAGCATTTACATGTATCAGCGGATCGGCTATGCAGGTGGCTAAGAAGCATGTATAAGCTTCGCCCGGATGCAGATGGTCTACTTGGGCGAAATGAGTTGAAGCTAAAATTGAAGAGGAAAACGCGCCGAGCTAAGCTTCTCGGTAATGGAGCATTAGATGATGGAGATGACGGCATCAGAACAGGATGGGTATGTGTTAATGTTGGGGTAGTTGATAGCGGAGTTCCGGACTTTCAACTTTCTGAGGAGAAGACTTTTGTAGGGTTCGGGCGACAACGAGATGGTGTCAGAATTGTAGTACAGCTGATGACACATGAAAAAAGAGAAGAGATTAATTTAGAACAGCTTTGGGGGGGCATCATCCAGCGGGGATCAGTAGTAGGTCCGGAAGCAGAGAGTGGGGACACTGACAGCAACACATCACCTGTCCCAACGCTCAAGTCTAGCTCTGCAATTCCTAGTCCTAGAAGACCAGGCATTAGAACAGACGGAGGATCTACACGCTTTCCGCATTCACGACAATTTCACACGGTATCGAATCAACGAATAGGAAGAACCGAGGATCAATCCAATCAAAGAGATATCTCTATATTAGAAAGCAACCCAGTAGCGCCGTCTTCACCGATCTTGGACTTGGAAAGCAGTATTTTCGAAGCTCTCAGCTCTGGAGATTTCGAAAACGCCAAAAAGCTTTCGATCGATAATGTAGATACTATTGGCCAGAAGTATGAGAAATGGGAACACTTTCTGCTATCCCAATTACGATTGTATCTCCAGAGCATACCTGAAGAAAAGGCTTTAATGGAGCTCGGGAACAGCGTTGACAATTATAGATCTACACCTTTATTAAAGTCATTCTACTCGCTCATGCCACGTTTTCTAGGAGAGGCGGAATGGCAGGAAACAGTATTGCTTTCATGTTATGCACACCAACTAGGTCACCCTGCATATACAACTTCTGCGCTGATAGAGCTCCTCAGCCAACTTCAAGCTTCTGGGGCTGAAGTTGGACGTGACGTCTATCATAGCTTCATTTGCAGTTTGTTACGGTCGGATGAGGGAGACCACCAAACCCATCTTGCGCATATCATTCAGATTCTACAGACGATGTATGATCGTGGCATTAATATCCTCAATGAGGAGTTGCTTATTACGATCCAGCTGGATTCATTGGACCGGTTGAATGAGGATACTGTGACATTCTCAGATCCGGTGGAAACTTTCGATCTTCTATCATTGAAGCTCTCCTCGGCGCCGAAGCGTCTACACTCTATTCTTACTATGGTAGACCTAGCCAAGTCAGATGAACTGTATTGCATCAAACTGTTGTATTCATATGCAAAAAAACAGTACTGGGGGGCGTTCTGGGACTACTGGAGATCATTTGCTCGTCATCGCCAGCCACGATCAGCAGCTCTATATGCAACTATGTTTCGTTGCGTGGCTGAATCCAGAAATCAGGCAGCATGTATGAATGTCCTCCGCACATGGGTCCCCGAAATGAACTTGGAAAGCCCAGTGGTTGTGGCTGAAGGCCCTGTGCTAGATGCTATTCAGGCTTGCGTGGAAGTTGCTAACCAGCCGGATGTAGAGGCGTCTGTCAAGGAAGCTATTGCTGCTGGAAATAGAAATACGGTAGCTGTGTAAAAATAATGCTGGCTAATGGGATTCCACTGCTCAGCTGTATTGTTAAATATGTATCATTATACCAAGAGACTCCAAGTGGGCGAGCATGATAAGTATGATATTAGCGCAACTTCTTTTATACGATTCAGTCCCTGTAAGAGAACAAGCTGCATTTGAAAAATTGTTATCTACTGAGCATGACAGAGTGCTGATTATTCTAATGTATTGTCGCAGGATCAATCCAAACACTACGATAGTCAACCTTGTTGCATTGATTAGATACGCGGAGAGGGTCGTTCCACATGTGCAGTAACCCGGCTGTTGATTGGCGGCTCCCCTGCAGGGAGCTAAAGAACAGCGCTTCGTCCCGGCAACAGCCTCACGCACGGGTGCTTGGGCGCCTCCAATAGGCGATATGGTTTCAACCAAGGGTCTGTATTTAAGCTTTAGACCAACGCAATAAACAAGCATCTCAGAGTATAAACTCCTAATACAATACTACCATATATCGTCTCCTCTGCATCCTAAAATACCGAGCCTGAAATATTTGGAATAACTATCAAGAATGAGATATATTCACGCAGTATCAGCGCTTAGCGTTCTTTCATATCTACCTAATGTGTACGCGTGGGGTTCAGTAAGACCACCCTGAAATCAGCCTTACCATGTGAGCGTCGTAAACACGAACTAAACAGTCCAACAGCTAGGCCATCAAACAGTAGCATATATTGCTACTAACTTCGTTACAGAGTCAACGAAAGATGTGTTCCAAGAACTCCTATACAATAAATCAGATTCATATCTCGCTGGGGTCGCAACATGGGCGGACTCATACCGCTATACTAAAGAGGGACATTTTTCGGCACCCTTTCATTTTATTGACGCCGAGGATGAACCCCCTCAAAGCTGTAGTGTGAAGTATAGTAGGGACTGTGGCAAGTCGGGTTGTGTTATTTCAGCGATTCAAAACTATGTGAGATCCACAACTAGCTAGCAATGATCAGGGCTATTGTGCTAACTTGAAAAGACCCGACAAATTCTAGACACATCACTCCATAAAAGAGAGCGATCCATTGCATCGAAAGTACGTGTTAAATATTTCTTATTATAGACGCATATGCTGACTATTTGTAGTTCATCATCCACGTAGGTCCATTGCTTCAGCAGTCCAGAGAAGCAAAGCTTAACATTTCATAGTTTCTCGGCGACATCCATCAACCTCTCCATGCTGAAAACCTAGACATAGGTGGTAACGGTATTAAAGTAAACTTCAGTGGAGTTTCTACCAACCTCCACTCCGTCTGGGACACTGCTATGCCTGAGAAGCTAGTCGGCGGATATTCTGCTCACTATGCCCGGGAGTGGGCCGCCAACCTGAGTGAAGAAATAAATTCAGGATCCTATGCATCCCAAGCAGCTACTTGGCTCCAAGGTATTGACCTTTCTGATTCCGAGTCTACAGCATTGTTATGGGCCGGCCAGACAAATGCTTATGTTTGTACGACGGTTATGCCAGATGGGTTAGCCAGTGTTGTAGGCCAGGAGTTGAGTGGGAGTTATTATGAGAGTTGTGTCCCGGTTATCAAGTTGCAAGTTGCGCGAGCGGGATATAGGTAGGTTCCTTGAAACTGGATTTTAAAATAGACGATTGCTAATGTTCTACCAGACTTGCGGCGTGGTTGAATCTTATTGCGGATACTCTCATTGGCAGGGATGAGGAATTGTAAGAATATGTCATGTTATGTTTTAGTGTTATCATAAGGTTGAGAGAACTCGTGCTTGAAATAACAACTCTTGAATAACCTAAAATAACTTGAGCAAAGATTGACTACGTTTTCACAACTTCATGCAACTTCTGAATTGTCTATGCCATGGCAACTACCAAAAGGGATTGTCTAAGATTCTATTTATAATTCGTGATTGGTATCTTTTACTCTAACAAGAACTTCAAAAATGCTTTAGCAACGACAACACCATCGTGGGGATTTTCCACCCTGCTGATGGCCTCCTCAAAGGCGGGCTTATCAAAGATTCCAGACTCATGTCTTGCGGTTAAGATCTCCCGTACGATCTGCTCAGTGAATTCAGGGTGTCCCTGAACTGTTATCAGTTTCTTGGCAAGGTACATTCCTTGAACGGGGCATTTTTCTGTATACGCCAGTGCTTCTACTCCTTCGGGATAGCTATACACAGCATCTCGGTGCATCTGATGTAATGCCTGTGAAATTTATGAGCTCCGCACTCCTTTCCAGATTTAAAAGATAGATATGAACTTATAATCAGAAAGAAAAAAGATCGAAAGACACTTACCAAAGACGACGCGCCAAAAATTTCCTTGCCTCGCTCAGTTAGAGACATAGGTGTGACACTGACCTCCCATCCCTTATCCGATCTATCCACCTTCACACCCATCGCCCTACCGACAATCTGGTGTCCAAAGCAGACACCAATAATCCTCACTCTCTCATCCTTAAGCACCTTCTTCACGAACTCCACCAGCGTCACGATCCAGGGCGAGTCATCAAACGAGTTGAACTTCGATCCCGTGATGAGGATCGCATCGATATCTGCAAGCGCCGGATACTCATCGGCCGTGACCACATCCCAGGTTGTGATCTCGAGCCCAAAGGTAGATGACAGCCCCGGATACTGCTCATGCAGAGCATCAGCCCCGGCCTTCAGAAGAGCGGTGAAGGCGCCTCCGTAACCGCCGTATTTGGCTTTGGTCTGGGTGAGAGGTGTGTCACACTCCAGCATCGCTATGCGGAGGGGGAGGGGGGCCATCGCTGCTTCTACTGAACCCTGTGCGAATTTTGATAATGGCTGATTTCACAGGATTTCTCAAGGCTAAGAGAGACAAAAAAAGCAGAAATAACTAAAACAGACACGGTAGGGGTTAAATTAAGCTCTAGCTTCACGAAATACTCCTATTGGGTTCTTATTCAAAGCATATATGCATTGGTATGTGATTAGCTGTTGCGTCCCAGGGAACGCCCGCCTTGCCGGTTTCGGGGCGGAGCTTTAATAGTGGGGCAGGCTCACCTCGCAGGTTTTCTGTCAAACTCACCGTCGCTGATTAATGAGGTATTAATAGCGTTTTAGCACGCCATGTGAAAAGGCTCGGCCCTTGGAAATCATAGATCTTTAGCTTCTTTAGCCTCATAGCTTTCAACTATAGGGGAATGTCCTGTTGTAAGATTAATAAAAGAACTTGAAGCCCTCACTGCCCCGCGGTCTCTTATCGATAAAATCGATAAAATCCGGTACCAATAGAGATCCCTATGGTCTAAGCGTATTGTTATCGAACGAATCACAAGCTAAATCCTCGACCTCGGATTATTGGCAGGATAATAATGCAGGGACGTCCTCATGAGCTACAACCTCGATCTTACAAATTCCAAATTGCAGCTCCGACAAAGCCCTCAAATAAGTAGGTAGTTTCCAATTGAGATATGCGAGGGGCAGCTGAAACCCCTCACCCAAGACATTAGGGATCCTTCAATTGGCTAGCGCTTGTGTACGGCATGCCAAATTAGGGGCGATTGAGACCTTCTGACTCTTGCCGGGGCAACGATATGTACTAGGTAGGCGTCGTTATTGCAACCTTCATTGACAGCCCCACTACTGCAGTTGTGTACGAGACTTTTTAAGCTCCGCCTTTTATCTCGAAATCTACGACTTTTCAGCTTTTCTCGTTACTTTTTCAATAATCTTCTGTTGGGGAGGTACTAAGAAATCCTTGGTGACTCTGTCGTTGTGCCCGTGCTTGTAGAGTGCAGCCTACGCCGCGCACTTGAGTCATCGTCGAGTAGCACAGCTCCTGACACGTTCGACCTTGACGCAAGACTGCAGCTTTTACATGCTCCTGCCTTAATATCTACTTGACGTCAATATCAAATCTCACTCAATTCTTGATGTTCATCCATATAGTATAATCCAGGTCGTTGATATACTAAAGATAAATATGGCCGAAAGAGTAACGCAAGAAGACGAGCATGGCTCGAGTGAGGAAGCACATAGCTCTGCACCAACCGAAAATACTCCACTTCTTAGCCAAAACCATGAAAATAGATACCAGCCTCGAGATGATATACCCGATGACGAAACCATTGATGACACTGAATATCAAGATGAAATCGAACCGAACGAATTTGATCTCATGCTTTCCAAGTCCACCTCGTACACTGGTGGACTTGGAATCGAAGCTGAATCTCAAGAGACAGCTATGTTACGTGGGCCTAGAACTTATACTAGTCATCATGGGGTATTACATCGGTCAAGTCAAGCCACGTTGCGGAGAAAGTCTAACGCAAGCTCTCTCCGTTCCCGTGAGGCTATAATAGCAGAAACATACGAAGATGACGAGAACAAAAGCCCATTCCTCCAAGGTGTTAGTGTTGGGAGATTCTGGCTGATATTTGGCTGTATTTTAATATGCTACTGCGTGGCATGCTTTGACGGGACTATCATGGTATCTAGCCATCCTGTGATCACTTCGTACTTTCACAGCTCCAACAGTGCTTCGTGGTTATCGACGGCATTTCTCCTTACTTCTACCAGTTTTCAACCCCTGTGCGGACGTCTTTCAGATACTCTTGGAAGAAAGCCACCGTATATTATTACAATAGCCATCTTTCTAGGAGCTACTATATGGTGTGCGCTTGCGCAAAGTATGACGAGCTTCATCCTCGCAAGAGCCGTTTGTGGTCTCGGCGCAGGAGGTATGATGGCCCTAGGATCAATTATAACAAGCGATCTTGTGCCCATTGAGATCCGTGGTGCATACCAATCATACCTCAACCTTATCTATGGTGTTGGGTCCACCTTGGGAGCCGCGACTGGAGGAGCAATTGCGGACCATCTGGGCTGGCGCTGGGAATTTGGTGTTCAGGTTCCTGCAATTGCTCTCTGCTTGCTTATTGCAATAGTTTGTGTGCCAAATGATCTTGGTCTGGTGAATGGAGCGAAGAGGAAGACACTATGGCAGGCCATGAGCACATTTGACTTTGGAGGGTCCTTCCTATTGACAACTTCATTGACTTTCTTGATTCTTGGATTTGTAAGTTTTGAAAATAAAAACCGAACAAGAGTGGTAGCTAATACTTTCTCAGAATCTTGGTGGCAACGTTTTTGAATGGTCACACCCGTTCGTGATTGCTTCACTGGCGATATTTGCCGTAGGATTTCCAATCTTTCTATGGGTTGAAACACGGGTCCTTTTACCGATCATGCCACTCCGAATCATCCTCAGCAATCCCAGAGCTGGGCTCATTATTGCAAATAGCCTTGGAGCCATTGTCGCCAACGCTATCACGTTCAATGTCCCATTATATTTCCAAGCTGTCCTTCTTGAGAGTGCAACAAGCTCTGGTCTCAAACTCATTGTACCTGCTTTAGCTAGTTCTCTCGTAGGGACAGCCACGGGGTTCATCATCACATATACCAGGAACATGAAGATGCCACTGCTGTGGGGCGTTATAACAATGGTTATCGGGACGATTTCCCTCTGCTTTATGCAGAGAGGTTTGCCTGATTGGGCTTATTACTTGTTTCTAGTTGCCAGCAGTGTAGGGCAGGGGTTTATGTTCCCAGCCACATTCATGGCTATCCTTGCCGTATCAGACCAGGCTGAACAAGCCGTCGTGACTAGCACTCTGATTTTGTGGCGGTCGCTGGGAATGGTGATGGGTGTGTCCGCGAGTAGTTTGGTGGTCCAGAACGCATTAAGGATATATCTCAATCAGTATATTACTGGGCCTGATAAATCAAAGGTAAGTCTAGGTTAATAGTGTTCAATGATGTTTATTCTAACAGAGACAACTAGATTATCGAGGCCGTTCGGAGCTCCGTCCAAGCAATAGCTAAACTCGAACCAATCTACCGTGAACAAGCAATTGAGTCTTATGTTGGTGCACTGAAAGCCAATTTCATCATGGCAGCAATATTTGCTACTATAGCACTCATGTTAACCATACCTCTGAAACTCCCATTGTTAGGTAAGAGGACGTAGATATTAGATGAACATTTTCATACGAGGGGATTAAGGATGAAGCAAAGCCAGTGATCTATAAATTAAGCTGGAAAGTCTGTATAAGGTCTTAGGTTTTGAGAGATGTTTGAAGAGGAAATATCGTGCATCGTGCAGTTGTATGGGGACACTGCAAAAATGGAGTCACGGTCAATTTAGGATATGGTTATATTGCATCTGAAGAGTTATGAACACACGGAGCATTTCTCTTCTTCTTTTAACTTATTAGAATCCTGGTTCTATGATTTGTTTGAAATAGGCTCTACTACCAACACTAGAAAAATCCCTACCCTTAAAGAAGTGCCGTCTCTTTTCCGGGACCCTCACAACTCCGGGTGGGGTTCGCCATTACTTACCCTTTCTGCATAACCCCTCCAACACATTGTTTTACTGTACAATCCAGCTTTCACTAAAATGCGATTGCCTCGAGCCCAGGCCATGATAAAACCATTATAAAGGTAAAGATTAGTAATCATAGCTTTAGAATAGTTATAGATTATAGCACCCTAGGTTTGAGATTTTATAGTATATAAAAATCTAAAGCGGGGGTGCAGCATTCACATAAAGAGATATCGGAAAACGATTGATACTAAATTCTCCATAGTCTGAAAATGACTCGCTTTGACAATATCTTAGCTCTTGGCCCCGTTCGTTTCTATGTCTCTCCTGAACAATACTTTGGCGGTAGCCTGGCTTTACTTGGCGATAGTACCGTTAACTCAGCGGAGAAGTTGGTTCGCAGCTCCTCTAGCTTTAGAGCCATTCCCAATTGCAAGCCTGGGATATGGACATCAAGGACTCGAAAGATCAACGAAAATCATGCGATAAACATGGAGTGTATCGTGTACTGGGTTGCTGATGGCGAGATTAACATGGGGCAGTCAGTAACCGACTGGAAGAAATACGAGGAGGAGACAAGGGATAGAGACGGTGCTGTTAAACTTAGCCAGATTGTTCCTAAGGACACGAAGTGGCGTAAGAGAAGCACTTACTTTGATGATGGTGGGATCTGTAATATCATCTCGACTGTGTATTTGACAGAAAAGACAGCCAGGAGAATAACAGTTGGAGAAGATGAAGGAGAAGAAAACTTTAGTTACGAGGGCTATATTGCGGCTTTAACCTTGGGTTATCAAGACATTGAATTTCTTATTCCCCATGAACGGAATAAGAACTGTACACTCGGGGGAATGAGCTGTAAGTCAATTCTTTATCATTTTAACTCGTGGAAGATTTACTAACTGTGCTCACTTTGCAGTTAATCAAGACGCTGTTGGTGGTCCGCCAAATATTGCATTGGCAGAGGACGGGAATGGACAGGTGATTGCACTTCGAATGTATAATGCAAAGATACCAGAAGGAGAAGACGAACCGCCTGCTGAAGGACCCGAAGATGGGTTTACATCTGCTGATGATGAGGAATCAGAGATGACATCCCAGCAGATACGGGCAAAAAAAGAGGTAAAATCAAATCATTGTT
Organism: Xylogone sp. PMI_703; assembly: GCA_021399445.1. Lineage (NCBI taxonomy): Eukaryota > Fungi > Ascomycota > Leotiomycetes > Xylogone > Xylogone sp. PMI_703. The sequence goes on from JAJTUQ010000004.1 coordinate 5,760,579, forward strand.
ACAAGGCTTAGCTATTACTGAACAGTTTCTAGAGCGAGATTTTATCCCTGCGACATAGCCTCCAGAGAATGTTCCTGTCCAGGGAGCACGAGCCCAGAGAGGAGGACATGGGCTTGATGTCTGAATATATCGCTCAACTTGAAGTTGATACCGATCTCGAAGCAGGCACCATCCGGATCACTAAAATCAACAAAGTACTTAAAGCCATCTTAAAGCTTGATAATATCCCTAAAGAAGATGAGTTTAACTTTAGACCACGGTTACAAGCTCTACTGGACAGATGGAACGTGCTCCTCGAGGGCTATTGAGATGCCTGATAATTTCTAACATTAAATAGTAGCAATTGCGTGATAAGAGTATGTGATACTGCTCAGGCTTATTTCTACAGAGGCGGAGAACAATTCAAATGACTGGGGGAAAGCGCTGGAGCCAGAGCTGTCAGCTGTTATGCCAAAAACACGGATATAAGGGGGGAAAGCAACCAGTTCAACTGGAGTTCTCCTTTTATTCTGAGATGTTACTAGGCGTAGAGAAGACACTCTTGAGGAACAATGGCAACAAACTAGCACTTGGGATTCTCCTGTTTGTAGTGTTTATGGTTTGTCCTGTACTCCGTACGACGGTACAAAACCAGGCACCTTCTTCCTTATTATTGGGCCATGCCTTGAAATTGGTCAGTTACACCACATATTAGGTACAAGTAACAGACCATAACGATGAAAGCTCAGGCCCAAAGCTCTAATTAACAATAATACATTTTATTAAGGGACAATCGGGTATATGTTACTAAGTCATAGCGCTGGGACTAGATTTGGTGATAGGGGATGTTGCGGATTGGTAGGCACCTGGGGAATGAGCGAGAACATGTGTGAATAAGGGATTGGTTGAGAGGACCAATCAGCATGCACCCAATGGTAATACACCCTTTTACAGTTGTGCTACAGGCCAGATGGAGACTGACGTGAAGATGTCCTTATTTCGACGACTCCTCTCGTATTAGTTCCCACCGACAACATACAATCGGAGTACTCTGCCACCGGAGACGCGTAAGCATGAGTGTCCAGAGAGAAATCTCTCAATGTTATTATTACAAAAGCACTGTAGCACCTCGCGGTTACTCAATCACTGGTAATGTCTCATCGTGTGTCATGGAGAAATGCGCCTTAATGTACGAGCGTTGAGTAGGGAAGCATAGATCTCGAATTCCCGCCCGACAATTGTGTCTACCTTTCTCGGGCTATAAACACGTGGCTGAGGACGCCGAGATAAATAAGATACTTTCACCGTTAAAGTATTCGAAGCCGCGGAGAACACCAAATGAGTTTTGCTTCTGGAGATCCATACCCGTCCACATTGTCGTGGGAGAATTCAGTTGTTCAATTGGCTACATCGAGTCTATAGACGCCAAGCATCCCAGCAGTTTGGGGATGTTTGGGGAGGACAGGTGAAACAATTAGACTTGGCCTGGAGAAAGCTGTTAGCGCTTACCGGCCAGCCTGCTAATAAGTAAGTTGTTAGCGTTCCACTGACTCGGTCCTGGAGCACGGTAATTTCTAAGCGGAATTAGGCTCTTCCTCACGTCCACCCGGTCCATCATTGCGACTTTCCCCTCGCCTCTTATCTCCGCTTCTTAACATCATCGCAGCGCGGCAGGCTTTCCTCTCACCCTAACAATTGGTCTCAATTGCTTGAATACTGTACGGACCCCACAAGCTTTTGAGATGTCTTCCGCGGCAGTAGGTGCTCTTTCTATTTTTCACTTGTGGTTGTACATCGAGTGCATGCAGTCAAGTCAGTACTTGGTGATGGACCTTGTATCGTTGAGTACTGTTGCGTCTAACAGAAATGCAATATTCGGAGATGATCAACGGCTAATTTACCATAGGAGAAAGCAAACCTTGCACGCATTAGGGACAATCAAAGACGGTCTCGTGCACGCCGTAAGGAGTATCTTCAGGAATTAGAGGCCAGGTTGCGGCAATGCGAACTCGAAGGAATTGAAGCATCCGCAGAAATTCAAGTAGCTGCGCGGAAAGTAGCAGATGAGAACAAGAAGCTGCGACGGTTGCTAGCACAAAATGGAATTGGCGAGGATATGATCGAGTCATTTTTACAACAGAGCTCCCTCGGCGACGCTGCAACGGGAAATCAATATGTAGGGACAGGCGCAGCTGTACAGAATTTAGAACACTTGCTCCAGTCTCGCAAGCCTTGTTGTCCAGAATGGGGCACAGGTACGCCTACGCAGGCGTATACTGCGTGTGCTCCCCGAAGTCAGGCTAGTTCTAGTAGTGTCAGTACGGCGCGATCGATATGGAAGCCTATACCAAGCCAGCCTATAAACACACCACGGCACCAAGCCTCTACAGCGACGCTAGGAAGGGCAATTGAGCATCAGTTTATGACGCCTAGCAGCACTGCCAGCGATGGGAGTAGCATCAGTTCTGTGTATGCTGCCGGCCCAGTCGCCTATCACCAACAGTTGGGATCGGATTTAATACCGCGCGACATGAGCCCGGTTTCGAGCCACTCGAGAGAATCATCACAAATCTACGAATATGCCAACAACATTCCTATTTCCCATACACGATCTTTTGATAACTCGCATTCGCACCTCCAGCAACTTCAAATCTCGGCATCGCACCCTCCAGACTCATACGCAGCTGTGCCTAGTGCGGCGAGCAATGTTAATAGTTGCATTTTTGCAGCAGATATGATCACAACCATGACTGGGAGTGACCCACAATCTGTTAGAGCAGATCTTGGTTGTGGACAGAACGGCGATTGCCAGGTTGACAACCAATTGGTTTTCAATGTCATGGACAGATATACAGATCCTAATATGGGGGTATAGCTTTCAGGCACTTTATCCTCATCTGAGACGTCTGTGGGGATACTAGACTTGAATACATTTATCTGTTTTTGAAGGGGCTTATTAAATTAAGGCCACTCCAGTTAAGCCATACAAACCGATCAAGGCCAGACGCCATGATCTTAATATGTCAACAGCCTGTCTCGCAGCTGTGCTGTAGTCTCATGCGGCTGTTGCATTGCCTCGACATTCTCAAGCTCAAACATACTCGACCGCGCTACTCGTGAGGCGGCTGCGGCCCTCTATGCAAACATTGGATATTTTCCACATTGATATTCTTCGTTTTTGACATCCTCAGAAACGAATGATTGGTATTATCGTGCTAGCCAGGAGCTAGATTTGTACTACTTGTTACTCTGTAGCATAATGTGTATAGCATCTGAGTCTAAATTCTGCATTCGATAGATAAGCAGTTTGCGAATCCGCTCAATAAGCAGTAGAGTCTGCTTAATTTTCCTCAACAAAAAGCAATTAATAATTAGCCATCTCAAGAGCATTTAGCACGATATCCCGGCGATGTGGATCGAAGTTTGGTATGGAAAATTAAAGCGGCTGAGCAGAACACGGGACGGAGCGTGTTTCGAGCTCACTAGCGTCGACAGCTGTCTTGTGCGCTTTGTCTGGGACTGCAGTTAAGATTATAGCCAAGGAAGACTTTCTGTGTGGCTGTAGTGGAGCGTGGAGGTTCTGGAAACTATGGCTTGTCAAAGAGCTCAAGAGGATGAGGAGCACGTGGGCGGGCTAGCCTATTCTATAGCATCAGCGGCAACCTGAAACAAGGAGAACTGAGTAAAGAGACGAGGTATCACAGATATCGTAATCGTATATTTGTTCTCGAACATGGAGACATCGATTGATTTCAGAGCGCCTATAACACCGTAACATGCAAAATGTCTGATCACTTGATATAAAATTCCCAAGCCAGTTTATCCCCCTACTCCCAAAAATCATGCATCACAGATCCTACATTCATCCAGTTTCGGAACGGCTTTTAAAGGAAGTAAACTGCGGTAGGTTGCTTGGCCGGCATGCCCCTAGAGTCCTGAGGAGCTGCTTGAAAGACCCTGTACCGCCTTGCCGGTCCACCGATCGTGAAACCTTTCTCTTTCAACCCGCCATCACTCCGTCCCACCTCGCCATTGCTCCTTGGGATCATACCCTCCCCACTTCCGTCTTCGCCCAATTCCAAGATCGCAGCTACATTGCCGCAGCGGTAGCAATAATTCGGCGCAGACCAGACAGTAACGATCTGGCTATCAAACATTTCCTTGAATCCTTCCATGACTAGTTGATGCGCTCGAGCTATCAAGGAGATATCATTTGCGCGATTGAAGACCTTGACTATATCGGCTCCGAATAAGAAACCCGCCCCACGGGGCGATAGACCCCATCCATCAATCTCATCGGGATCAGACCAAAGAAGATCGCACATGGCCCCTTCGTGAGGAACCTCTTGCTTGCGATCCAACAGGCGGATCTTATCAATCGTATCAACTAAAGGCGAAAGGCCTCCATGAACACAGAGAATCGCGCCGCCGGGGTTTCCGCTGGAACCACCGCTGGAACCTGAGGCGCCAGATCCAGGTGGCCCTGTTTTTTCTGGGGAAAGACTCTTCTTCGGTCTCTCATCAACTGGCTTTCGTGGAAATCGATTTAGGATACCGCCTTCTGAATTAAGTACTTCAATCTCGATGTTATTATCAATGTATTCCTGGGTCGTAGTGTAGTGTGTAATATTGCTTGAAGTATTGCGGGGTCCAGTGGCAGTCTCTTTGGCTGGTTCCAGGTTGTTCGATGCACCAAGGACTATGGCTCCTAGGGCAAGGTAATCAAAGACCTCACAGCAGTATCGCCAGACATTTGCACTGCCGTACTTTCTCAAACATTCATCGTAGAAGCCATAGACCGTTGTGATTTGTCGAGATTCATGGTTTCCTCGGATTAGGGTCATGCGATCGGGATATCGGACTTTGAGGCAGAGGAGGAGGAGGAAGGACTCGAGAGAGTAGAAACCGCGGTCAACGAAATCGCCTGGCATCAATATATCAGAAGCAGAACAAAGCACAAACCGGGATGAAACTCATACCCATGAATAGATAGTTCGTGTCCGGAACATCGCCGCCGACTCGAAATAGTTCCATCAGATCATGGAATTGTCCATGAATATCACCGCATATCTATAGCCAAACTTAGCAACAACACAACTATGACCAAGCACGCGTTCAGCGCCACCATACCGTAACTGGAGCTGTTACTGTAACCACATTCCCCTCTTCGATAAGTAACTCCCTGGCTTTATGACACAGTTCTCGAACTTGAGCTTCAGGAATAGGACGGCATGCTTTCAGCTGCGCGATTGCCCTGAATGCACTTGTCAGTGATACGGCTCACCAATAGTCAAAGACAATTTTGAAAACAATCCAATTCCATACTTGTCTAGGTCACTCATGGTGAGATTTAGGGACTCTAGGGTTCAGAAAACAGCCTTGGAAGTTCTGGCTGAATTGGTGACTATCAAGAATCAAAGGCGCATCTAGGAATGTGGCGTAAAAGGAAATTGAGGTTTAAAAGCTGGTAGAGCCGTGGTGAATACTGCGAGCTTGCGGGGAAAAGATATACAGTAGAAGTTTGGAGTAGTATAACAGGGAAACCAAGCTGGGATTAGGTATACAAAGTTCAGATGGGAACAATTCAAAGGAAATAACGGTGTCGTGTGTTGATATCGCAATCCGCTGAAGACGGAATATCTTTCCTCCCAGCCTCATCTGCACCAGCCGGCCTCGGCCGCCTTGCTCGGAGAAACCATCATCCCGTGACAGGGCTGGAGAAAGATCATACACTAGCCCAATCGGGCCAAGCTACCACCAAAGCTTCGACCTCACCATAATTGCCCACCACACCCACAACATCCGCCAGCTCATGAGGTGCGACAAGGCAATTGAGCAGTCCTAGGACCTCTCAATTGTCCTTTTAACCATTCTGCCAAATCAATTACCTGGCAAGCTAAACACGGGCTCACAGGCACGCGCATCGCACGAGATTTCCACACCAATTCCATTCATTTTGCTAATCCCGCTCACGCCATTCGTTCGTCCGGTCGAGCTTGGAAGCCAACCACGCAGCTCCCCACCACGACAATTAGCAAGGGAAAACACCACATTTACCTCTCTAGAAACATCTCCAAGATCCAAAAACCCGAAATATACACAGACAATTTTCTCAAAACTATAAAAGCAATACGACAAACGCCCGCTCGAGAGAAAAAAAAGTTGCCTTTACGAAAACACACAAATCCCTCGATTGCCCGACGAAAGAAAGAGAAATGAACCAAAGAGAAGCAACTTTATAAACAAAATATACATACGAAGCAAAGTTACAAACAAAGGAGAACAGGCAGAGAGGAACAAAGTCAGAAACAAGAAACGGAGACAAAAAATGCCTCCCCACCTCCACCCCCGCAGCACATACACCTCCTCCCTCTTCGCGACCTCCCTCTTCGCATCCTTCTTCGTCGTCGCGCTCCCCCATGTGCTCCCCTGCCCTGTCCCACACGTTGCATACGCAGATTCGAACCCAGACGCAACCTCAGATGGCACGACACGCCCACATCGGAGGAGGAAGCGTCGATGCAGCAATGCCGATAGCGTTGGGAACGAGGAAGAAAGTGCGGCAGCGGGAGGAGCAATGGGGTATGAGAAGGGAGAGCTGGCGAGGAGGGATTCTAATGGGGTGCTCATAATGAGGAAGAGGGAGTGTCCGGTTCCTAAACCGCCCGGGTTGATTGGAGAGATTCTGGGGCTTAGGAGTAGTAGTGGTACTAGTGGTGGTGATAGTGATAGGTCGTCAAGCTCGTGTAATGGTGGGGATGATGGGAAGTCGTCGTCGTCGAGGTCGTGAGTTAGGGTGGTTTTTTATTAAAAAAAGGAATGGGTTGAGAGGTTAAAGTCTTGGAGGGAATTATTAATACGAGTGTCAAAGACATACTCTTGACGGGTTGTATGGTTGATGAATAGATGAGCACGTGCGATGTCCTGAGCTGGATACTAGCTTTTTGGAGGGAAGCTGGAAGGACGACTTGATTGAGCGATTGGATTTTGCATATCTCTCATCTCATCTCATCATATCACATCGGTTCCCGCACATTGCTCTATCCTGAGGGGTAGCAACTACTATATGTATATATACAGCATACACACGCATAGTAAGAACATGATAAATGGATAGATAATATCTATGTATATCAAAGTCCTCGTGAACCATCTAATAAAAGATACAGCAATTATTGCCAACAAAGCGCATATGGGAATCATTTTATTATATTATTTATTTTCCTCACTCCCTGGATCTCTACCCGACTCCTTCCTTTCTTCCTTGGTATATAGAGTAATCCCTCATTCTGCTAAACTAATACATGGGTACTTGGAAAACCAAACGGATAACAAACAGATAATCCCAACGTCAAAAGAAAAAGACTAGTAATAGATCTTCTCCCTCCATACAGGCGGCCTAGCACCTTCCATATCCCATACTATTTTACCTTTCTCGCCTTCGAGACTCGCGCCATCATCCGTGATTGGGATAACTCTTCCTGTAAGGCTCATTTCTTGCCTGCTAACACCGGCTTCATCTCTAGGGATCCAGAGGAGTGGTGCATCACTGGTAGCTGAGGGAGGGAAATAAGCGTCACGAGCAACTTCTTCGGTATAGAGGTCATCTGTATCGACTAAACCATGAGGAACCACCAGTTTCTGGAGTTGGTGGTAGGAGTCATAAACATGAGGTTTGAAGAATTTGGTGATAATGTTGGGCTTCTTTTCCGTGGGTGGAAGCACACCATCTTTGGATGTACTATAGCCATTCTTCTCGTTGGGAGTAGTCTGCATGGCAAGATCGTGTTCTACCGGTACCATATCCTCCTCTGCCATTAATGTCTTTGGTAGAGTATGGAACAATGGCGAGAGTGCTGAATTCAAGCTATAGTGGTAAAGTACCGTGAACACAAGGAATGCGATCATCAGGATGAGAGGCCCAATAGCTGTTGCAATCGCAAATAGACCAATCATGCAAAGCTCCGCCAGGTACACGCCAACCATGAGCTGCTGTAGGGCACGAGGGTAGATCAGACCCTTGGTATCGATGCTGGCGTCGGTCACATAGAGAATATTGTATCTGTAGGCAAGGTAGAAGAGGCCCATTCCACAGGTAGCAAAAAAGAGGACCAGGGGAGCGATGCAGGAGTAGGTTATTGCTGAGAGTAAAATTAGCTGGGCATGTTACGGAAGCATTGAACGGTTTTGAGGGGTATCATACCAATAACTGCAATGTTCGTATAAACTGGAAGGGTGCTGCCCCAGGAGATAGCACTCAGGCTGGACCATTTCTGATACATCTTTCTTGGCGTGCTAGCTAGGAACTTGTATAGTATCTTGAAGATGAAAAATCCGACAACTTGGGATATGACTCCGGAAGATATTGTGAGACCTTGGACCAGGAAATACGAGATATAGAAATTGGAGGCGGTTGGAAGGTTACTGGCAAGCAGGCTAGTGACTCCAACGGGATTATGAATCAGGGTATCAATCACTGAAGCGATTGAGGAAGCGACAGTAGTGATTAAGAAGACTTGAAGGACTTGGAATGCGAAGTAAGCGTTCTGGGTGAAGAGCTCGACTCTTGCAGCGGATGGTTCTCCTGCCTTCTTGGCACATACTATTTTCAGGTTAGCTTTAACACTCACAATTATACGAGACTTTCTGTCCATGATATCAAACAAGAACAGGAAGGGGGCTCTCACATCTCATGACGATAGGTACAAGGGACATTAGAATAGACAACGCCACGGCGGGGAGCAGACCAGTGATGACGCCCATGATGACATTCGGAATCTTCTTCAGCCAGGTCAACCAGCTCACTTGCTCGAGATACGAAATGTTGGAGATTATACCAACCACGGCTACAGGGATAGCCCAGAAGATGATCAGAGCTGAAATGAAGCCCATGACGACGATTCGTCTTACGACTCGCTGCCACCAAGAGATCTTCAGAGATGGCCAGACAACCTCATCAGGCTTGATTCCGATATATCGTGGGCACATGTGGAGAGCTTGGTGATGAGCAACGGATTGATAGGCTGATTGAGCTTCAGCCTGGGTGAAGAATTCAATGAAAACACCGCCGGTCTTTTCAGTATTTCCGGCCATATACTCTCGCTGCGCAGCTTCGACTTCAGGGATTAGTGTAGAGAGTCTTTCGCGAGCCCACTCAATTGTCTCAACCTTCTTTCCGTACAGACCAAATTTGCCAAGCCTATGAGTAGGCCACTTCTTCTTTGGGACCCAACGGCCCGCGATCGAGGCGGATTCAGTATCCGCTTCAGGGAGCGGCTCTGTCTCGGAAGTTGCGCCAGACTTAATAGCTTTCATCCTCGCCTGATGTGCCATCTTAATCAGTTTCACCTCTGCTCCCTCGAGCTTGTAGGCTACTTTGTCACGTTCTTCAACCAGCTCATCCAGCTTGGACGAATCGGCTACAATCCAGATGCGCTTGACCTGGTCGCCAAAAATCTTTCTCAGCTTGGCTTGATCAAGATAGTTCTTTGGTACGCTGGTAAAGAGCACAGTCCTGCTAGAGATACGGTTTGCGTAGGCCGGGCTCAACAAAAAGGCCTGACGAAGATTGATGTAGTAAATGCTCTCTCGGGTAATCAGCATAAGGACAAAGCCAAAGAAAAGCCAGCCAACGAAGCAGTGCGCGAAAAAGCGGTTTTTGCCGCTCTGAGATGTGGTTTTGACGTTGGACATTGACAGGATGTCGAGCTGTTTCTTAGGTCCATGGCCGGTTGCGTTGATTGGGAAGAGGATAGGCCAGGTCAAGAGGAGACCAACAAAGGGAATGACCACGGTCATTTTAAGAAAACGGAGGAAAAGGTAGGCATCGAGAGACTGATGCTGCAAAACGAATGTATCGGGCGTTTTCCTAAAGGGATTTATCCAGCTGAACAAGCCACTGGGAAGCTCTGGCGAGCGCTCTCTGCAAGGTTCTGGATTAGCATATCTTGTACTGCTAGGTGTAGAGATTCAATGATATTGTGGAGCTCCAATTCTGCCCAAAAATTGCCTATGGATAGAGTATGCGGTGAATCCTTCACCAGCAGCTATCTTGCAACCAAGGATGTGATTCCCGGGTATTACCAAGAAGAAAATTGACGTTACTTACTGCGAGCGCAGGTTGCCCAGGTATGTACGCGGCGCATACCATCTCTTTTGGCTACGACGTAGAATGAGGAAGATGGTAACATAGACGGCTGCAATCAGGGCGGTGGGAGCAAGAGTTGAGAGCAGACCAGAGGCAGAGGTGGAAGGCTGGTCGCGAGCCGAGCCCTGGTTGCTCATGGTTGCGAGACGACCCTCAGGTCAAGAGATCCTCCCTGTATAAAACGCCGAGTATATTCAGAATTGACGATGGCGATGCTGATGAACCGTCGGAGAATGTAAAATGAGCTCCTCCTGAGCCTTTTCCAGGTCGCGTTCTGGTCTGGTGGTCGCTCAATGGGTGAGTTGGGTGGGTAGGGTGCTGTATATTATATCCTGATAAGACCAGGGAGACCCAGGATGGCGGGGAGAGGGCGGAAGGAAGGTTAAGTAAGAGAGAGAGGAAAGAAATCGAGAAATCGAGACAAGAAAAAGCGCAAGCCAGGAGAAAGAGGGACTCAGTGGCTCAATTGAAAGTAATTAAATAGTCACCGCAGCCACCAAAGCTTGGAAAGAGAGTGGATAACGAGCGGCAGGGTGGATACAGGAAAGCAGACGAGAGACAAGAGACACGAAAGGGATCTCGGTTTTGGAAGCAAGGCACACGGAAGGGAAAGGGAAGAAGCAAGACGCAGAGCTAGGACAGGGAAACGCATCGCTCAAGGCGTCAGTGCACCACCAAGCCCAAGCGCTTGACTGACTTCATGACGCACGCGTTTTGCAGGACGGCACAGACCATTCATTCATCGCCAGCCCAGCAACGCCCACGCAGCAAGAGAGAGAAAAGAGAGATCCATCCTCGGCTGACAGCAGCAGCTCCAAGCAGCTCTTCTGGGTGCACAGTAGTACGGAGTATTACAGACCCGTATGGATCATGACGACCTGAGGAGCCACCAGTTCGTTGCCACTATCCGCCTGGGCGTCAATAGCTCCTCGATAAGCACCGCAATCTACAGTGAAAAGAATGGGGCATCCCGAGTCTCCTGCTCCAGTTAACGCTATGTATGTGCTGGATCTTCATGAACATCGACTTTACTGTACTAATCAAGTCGTATTTTACATCTAGATCTGAGACCCTAGCAGTAGTTTAGTTGCCCGGTGATGGAACATGGCCCAAGCGGTGGTGATGTGGTGATGGGCGACGGGTGATGACGATGATGCTGTAGATGAGGATCGTCCCAGGCGTTGTTGGCTAGGCCAGCCGGTGTGCACAGCGGTCACAGTGCGGCGCTGTGAGGACGGGCTGAGACACAGGCTTTCAACTGGACGGTCAAAAGAGGACTTACGGAGGAGCACCAGAATGGACAGAGCGAGCGCAAGTTGTCGCAAGCCCAGGTCAGCTCAACAGGCTTATGGCCGATGCTATAGTTGCTCCATGCACTAAATCATCCGTCTTCTTGCTGCTACTGTGGTGTCTGTCTCTGTCCACGTACAGTGCCAACTGGCGCCAGCGAAAGGAGCCATCGACGACGAGCAGGTTGACAAAAGGCAAACCGTTGCGTTATATACAACACACACAGAGAGTGTTCTGGAGTTTTGCTTTTCCCTCTTGGCAACATTGTTACGTGGGCCGTGTACATGGAGCGTGGACGGCTGGAGAGAGAGGGAAGATGCACATCATAGGGAGTCTGAGGGTTGCAGTAGTTACAGTACCAAGTACCACCACAGACTTTACAGAAGGAACAGTACCCGTACCAGTAGACGACGCACCCCTCGGCAACCTTCCCCCAAGTGACGATCGTGGCGCGTTCTCTCCCCCTGTGCAGCTGCCCGCCAACGATGTAACTGTGCAGCTCCTCTCCGGCTGCCAGCCAGGGACGATCCCCGTCTACCACAACACAGCCGTTCAGCGTCATCGCCATCGCCATACCACACTGTACAGTACTGCTGTCTACTACAAGCAAAGGGGCACTGAGGATCGATAAGCTTCTTGCTGCGTCGATCCGATGTGGTTGCAATCTTGCCCTCTTGCCCTCTTGCCCTCATCCTCTTTCCTTCGCACATCGCGAATCTCACCCGAGATCTCACTAAGCACCAGGGATGCCAGCTACAGTAATTCATTGCTATCCACAACATCAGGAGCTATGGTATCGTACTGCAATGAGTACCGCGACTGATTGTCTCTCGAACCATCTGCACAGTGCGTGGTTGCTCCTGTAGTAGTTGAGTTGATGTCGCAGTACACGTGGTCCCGCAATCTCTCCGCCCGTTTGTCCATTCCTTTCTTTCTCAAAGCAAAAAATTCTTCCAACCGCTGCGCTTTTTTGCTCCACCATATACTCAATACAGTACAGAAGGTGAGCCAATCGTCTGTGCGATTACGGCTAAAAGCTGCACCCGTCAGAAGCTTGACGACGCGGTCATCGTTCTTCAGAGATTGCGTTTGGATTGCCGTTCAGGGATCAAGGCTACGGGTACAAGCCCCTCGTTGTCCTGCACGATCCCACCCTAACTAAAGCCCCATGTGCCACAAGTGCTGCGGCCGAGGAGCAAACATCCTTCGACAGCTGAACAACTCCCTTGTCTGTGGCTGGGTCGAGAACCACTTGGGGTATTCCCAAGGGCACTAAGAAAATTCCTGCCTCAGTAATATGAAGTCACTCTGTATCACGATTTAGAGAGATCTAGCTTTTGAGCTCTCGTATTATGATATCGTAATGTTGGCTGTACTTATTGTCTAACTCCAATTGTGAAACAGAAATTTGCAGAAGGGATTTCAAAATTTTAATACCAGCAAGCAAATCTTCATATGAGCCATTCCACCAGGCATCACGTGTAGAGTGCTGACAAAGGAACCGATATTATTCCGAGACACCAATAATGTAACCCTATGGGGTACCAAAAGGAATTCCCCACCAAAAAAATTCGGCAAAAAAAACATACAACAGAGGGGATTCGCTGGTCGTCACCGACCCAACTACTAGACCTCCGATCTGAGGCTTATGTATGGCAGAGCGGACGGGATGCCCAGTTTTCCTCAGTCTATGGTCGTATGTGACAGTTTTTGTCTTTTTAAATCTTATATAGCACTGTAGAAAAGTTCATGTGCGTTTTCTTGATCCTCAGGCAGCGCAATCTACTAACCTCTCATCATTGCTATCACTGGCATCCTCGCACACTCATCTAGTCCAAAGCTCGCATAAAGTATTGGATATTTCGGAGGAATGAATATTTTGTGCCTATCTCAAGTAACCAGTCAACTTCAGAAGTAGTCATGTTTAGATGTCTACACTACTGGTTCTCCTATGTTGTAGACTCGCCTCTCCTGGATACAATATTCTAGAAGTGCACACTCCATGTCACTATATATGTGAAAGTAAATCACACGCATGGCTACAGATAGGTCTGGGAGTTTTAATTCAAAATCATTCACAGCTTCCTTCGTTCACACAATTTCCACGCCACAGGTTCCCGTGTCTCTTTGTTCTCTGTCACGAGTAGGCTTGTACCACTCGTGGAAATCCTCCATTCCTTCCTCTTTATTAGAAGGTTCAATTATGGAATTATCAATAGATACCATGATATATCTGATTGGTGTCCAGCTTATTCTATGCTGCCATGGCTCAATTCTTTGTTTTCCTTCCCCTTTGTCTACATCTCCAAGGCATCTACAGTGTAGCGCCTGCCGGTGCTTCCTTGTACTTAAACTAGGTAATATGGTCGTCAACGCAATAAACTTTTTCATTTCTCAGATATCATATCATAGGCTACTTGTCACTAAGAATCCGTGGTTAATTATTTCACATTTGGTTGCTGAGTGTCATCTTGTACCTCGATAAGTAAGAATGGATATTCCTGACGCAGGTAAGTTACCTCTACGATCACTCAAGTGCTACATCCCGGTTGCTAAAAGGATGACCAGAAGGAAATGAAGACCGAGATCCTTCAAATCAATTACGGTGAGTACTGTGTACTGTAATGACGGAATATCCATTTGACACTACCTGCCAGGAAACCACACGAAATCAAAGAAACAGGGTTAGCAGGACCATACGCATCACGGTTTACTAAGTTGTTAATCGAAGATTCCGCATCCAAGGACGGTGGTGCCGAAATTTTGAAGTCTCTAAGCCATGTCAATTGCAGTTACCTCTCTAAAATAGGCCAACCACCGACCTTGACCCAACTTAAGCAACATGCCCAGGCACTGGCAATTTTGATCAAACAACTTAGCACAAACACGAAACTCGGTGAGATCAATAATGCCAGCGATGACTCCCAGAATGTACCCAGGTTCGGCGAAGGAGAGACCTTCGACTGGTTGAGCGATCTGACAAAACCGTATCAAAACGACGAAGCATATCACAACAAGCCACTCAATGCTATCCAAAATGAATATAATGACAATGGATCGCTTATTCCTGATATCTGCCCCCTACATAAACGGAAACTGATTGCAAATGATAATCACCTCATGCTTTATGCAGATGTAGAAGCACTCATCAGCCATGCTGACGATATCCTTACTCGTCTGGATCATGAATACAGCGCAAAGGGCGGACTCTTGGCTATTCTTCCTAAAAGGGAAGATGCAAAGAACCGTGCAAAGGCCGAAAAGACTCTCCTCGGATCTCTTATCCTCTTCACGCAGAACCTCGTTGGGCGCATGCACCAATTGGAAATCCAGTATGCGAATGCTCTCGATACTCTAGCTGGCGAGGCGGTTGTTCCTCGACAAACCATCTCCGAACTTGGAAGCGCCGGTAGAGCAGGACGTCCAGTTTGCTATCCACAGGATCGTTTTGTTTTGACCAATGCTGGAAATGACGTCTGGGACTACCTCAATCGGGAACTGGATCGCAAGGATATGGAGGCTCGCATTGCTGAGCTGCACTGGGATTCTCAAGGGGTAGTTGGCGAAGTGGTTAGAGATGAAGGCACTACTTCAAACATGAAAGGCATCTCATACGTAGATGTAGTGACCCGGTACCTCCGTGTTCGGTCTCGCGAATCAAAGACCATTTTCATGATTCCAGCTCATGCCTCCCACCTGGGCGTCAAGGTGACCCACGAGATGGAGTCTAAACCCAGTGTAGTTGCAGTGCAGAGACCCTACTGGCCCGAACGAGCGAGCGTATGGGAAGATAGACAGATGCAATACTTGAGAGATCACATGGAGAACGAAGCTAACCTCAAAGCCGATCTGAAGAAGTTCGCAGCATGGAAGAAAGACAACACGACATTGAGCGCAAAATATCTCGAATCACAAAGCAAGATCATCGTAGATCTCCACAATGAGATCCATCGTCTTACGCAGATCCTGAACCAACCCGGTAACGAACCAAAGCTGGATCTTGCTACGCGGTTGATAGAACTGAAGGAGAAGGAGGATGCAGCTGATAGAGAACGTGAGGAGCTGGAGGAGCGAGGAAAGGCGCTTGGTGTCGCCTGGGCCGAGCAGGAGAGGAAATTGAAGCTCGAGCGAGAGAGGTTTGAGGAGCAAAAAAGGAAGATGATGGCTATTATCAGGAGTAGAGCTAGGACTTCGGATATGACTCTCAGGAGGAGAATTGTAGCTGTTGAGGCGCGGGAGATGGAATTGGGGATGCATTAGATGAGTTTGGATGGCTAGAGTAGTTCTTTCTTTTTCTGGATTTGTGAGGAGCATGGAGAATATATTGGGCTGGTTTCATTTAATGGCTTGCTGGGTATCATAGATTTGGTTGTTTCCACTTGGTAATAGATATGTTTCTATCATTTCTGGATTCTGATTTGCCATTATGACTTGTCACATTAGCTCAGCAATCCATTGTTTTATCTAACTTATTTTCATTCCTCTAGCAAAGTAAAAAGAAAACGAAGTAATAATAAAACACCTAACGCCAGAAAAGAACCCGCTGGTTCTTATTCAGATTTACGATCTGTACCTTAGAGATCTAGAAGACTCATCCCAAAGGCTTCGCCTTCTTCTTCTTTTTCTTCTCCGCACCCTTCTGGAACTCCCTCCAACTCCCGATCCTCTGCTCCCTCGTATTCTCCCAGTCCTGCTCATGCTCCCGCTTCCTCTTCCTCGCCTCCATCTCCTCATCCGCCCTCCTCTGCTCCCTGCCCTCCTCCTGCATCTGAGCCTTCACCTGCCTCCTGCGCCGCTGCTCGTTATCGATCAGCACATACTTAGTCTTCTCGCGCCACTGCTTCGCGAACTCCTCCGTCTTCAGCTCGGGACTGTCCACGGTCCATTTGTTCTCTCGGATGAGCAGCGTGCGGGCGTCGGCGATGGCTTCGTCGAGTCGAGCGCGGGCCTTTTCATCCAGGAGCTCTGTCTGGGCCTTTTTTAACCGGTCGAAGGCTTCGGGGGCTTGTGGGTTGGAGGTCTTGTCCGGATGGATCAGCAGGGATTTTATGCGGTAGGTTTTCTTGATGTCCGATTCTGGGACTCCGGGTTGGAGGTCGAGGACGGCATATCTTTGGAAAATTGCCAATGTCAGTAAATCTCTTCTTTTCTCAAAGACAGTGATTTTTGTTGGCTGGACTTACGAATCTAGACGGAATGCTTTTAGAATCCTGTCAATTTCTGCATCCTGTAGTGTTGATACCAGCCATTAGCGTCCATATTTCTGATTCTTAGTGTGCATGTGTGCTCACCTTGTTAAACTCCTTTGCCTCAGATTCCAAGGCTTCAAGAGCATCGAGATCGTCATTAGCCAGCTTTGTTTCGGCAGTCATAGCTCACCAAATGATGGCACAGACAAGAGAATTGCAATTCCCTTCTCAGCTTTACGTTAGTGGAGCTTGGTCTTTTAGATTGTCTTCGTGGTGAGAAGACTTGGTTATTGCCGAGCACGGCTGCGGTCACTGATAAGAAAGCATTTATCTCAGCCGTTTATGGGTGATATTTGGCCTCAGGCATTTCAATATACACGCACACGACCAGTCGCGACGTCTCGCTCCCCTCGACGCGTCTCCCGAGAAAATACATAATTGCAACTCGCATAGCAACCACCGTGCTGCAAACTCACAAGTATGGGTATGATCGTGAATCTACCTTATTTCATGCAAAAACTAACGGATAACTAGCTAACTACGGCGGATATTCCACGACAAGCTATGGAGGACAAGGCGGGGCAGATGGCGGTGGTTTTGTGCCCGGGTATGGTTCTCAAGGAGGAAGTCAAGATAGCCCAGGAGGAAAGGTACAAGCAACACCTATAATGAAACATGGAGCACTCTAGCTAACTTTTCTACAGGGAAGGAAACAGGATACTTTAAGACCAGTTACCATCAAACAATTAATCGATGCAACTGCAATACCCCACTCAGACGCAGAATTTAAAATTGATGGCGTTGAAGTTAACCAAGTATGCACCACAACCCTTATCTCAGTACTTCTTAACCGTATGGCTAATATGATATGCTTAGGTTACTTTTATTGGTCAAATACAAACAATTACTCCCTTAGCCACCAACACAACATTCAGGTTAGACGACGGCACAGGATTAATAGACGTAAAACAATGGATCGATAGCGACCAGGATCCCGAGACGGCCAAACCTCTTCCCAAAGAAGGCCAATATGTGCGAGTCTTAGGTCCGCTTAAGATGTTTAATGAGAAGCGTAGTGTTGCAGCTCATATCATGCGACCTGTGACCGATTTCAATGAAATCAACATGCATCTGCTCGAAGCTACGGCAGTACATTTATTCTTTACTCGAGGACCACCATATACCTTGAAAGGTGCCAAAACCGAGGACAGTGGTGAGGGAATGTTTGTTGGTGGGTATGGCGGTGCTCCCGCTGGGGGCGATTCTGCTGCAAATCGATTACCTCGAAATACATCTACAGCTGCTAGAAGGGTATTTACCTTGCTGCAAGCTGCTCCCCAGAATAACGAGGGTCTGCATGTGCATAACATCGCTGCTCAACTCAGTATGCCTCCGAACGAAGTGTTTAAGGCTGGGGACGAACTGCTGGGTAACGGTCTTATTTACACTACTGTCGATGACGAGACTTGGGCTGTGTTAGAATATTAATGGAGGAAGGTCATTACGAAGGCGTTTTGGGACTCAGTTGTGGGAACTTGTATAAGATCTTAGATGCTCTTTAGTAGAGCTCTTTTGAAAAATTGGAATGAAGTTACGAAAGTCATTGATACTGGCTATTTCGTTTCACTGCTGAAACCATCCACTGCTGAAGCGTGGATCTCGTACTCGAGCACGTTCTGTACCCATTGACAATCTTAATACTTTCAACTCATAGCTCACTCTGCCTGTAGTTGCCAAGCTACCGAGACTTAGAGCTCTCAGCAACAGCTTGTGGCTCACGTACCATGATGCTCAACTGAACAGGGGTTGGTCCCCGTTTGAGAGAGATCTGCTTTTGGAGCTCAAACCCGAACTTCTGGTAATACGACAGGTTCAAGACAGCGCTTGACTCCAGGTAAGTAGCTCGATTCTCAAGATCTGCCTTTGCTGTCATATGTTCAATGAGCTTTTTTGCATACCCCTTTCCTCGTGCGCTCGGCTTGCTGCCAATGTACACAAGGTAGTAAGAAGCATTGTCACGGGGCCCAAGAACTTTCTCCTTCGTGTGATGAAGGAGAGGGAGGAATTCCCCGTAGAAGCGCCTTTTGCCTTCCGCAGAGAGCTTGTAGAGCAATCTCCAGAGGCCACTGCGAAGAATGGTCCATAAGCCATCCATATTCTTTCCGGGCGGCATCCTATTATATTGATTAGTTCTACTCGTAACAAGCTGATACAAATGAAAAAAAGGAAACTCACCATAAGGCGACGGCGTCATAGTTTGGCCCAATTGTGGTCACAATTCCGGTATAGCAATGAGCAGCAACTGTGTATTTTATTATGTCATAATGAAGCTTCCACTTGACATCCGATGAGTAACTGGCCATATCATCCGTATCAAGGAAATATCGTGCTACGGTGTCATTGATGAATGCTTCGGCAAGACATTGTGTTGCTTGCTCATACTCAGAGATCCCGACAATACGGACTTCCTCGGCCTGCTCGGAAGATACTCTTTTCTTCTCGAGATGTGAGAAATTGTTGTTTTCAATTTGCTCCATAATTGGAATTGGTCTGATTTATAAGCTTGTTGAAAGCGCTGGTTAGTAGAGTACCCTGTTTAATACTGCTTTCTACATATAAATTAAGTCAGTATTTCAAACTTTATCTATGAAAGAACACATGACTACTTTGACGTACAGGACGGTTGTTTTTCAGCTGGCCTCGTCGTATCGCCCGTATGAGGTTTAGAGAGCTGTGATCTCGACACCGTATTTTGTCGAGATTGAGAGTGTAGATAGTTTTGAATAAGTGGCAAGTCAACCGACATCAATCCCGATGTTCTCTAGGGATTGTTTTCTAAAATTTGAACTGGATTTGAACTTGGGTTGAGAGTGACGGAGAAACGTCAATTCCGTCAGCAGCGTTTTCGGAAGTGATGGAGTTGATAAAGCGTAAGTATGAGACTGATGATGATTAAGGTAGATTTGGCTCTTGTAGATGGTGACGATAGTATTCTTATATACCTGAGCTATGGGGCTGAGTATGTGAGGCTTTCAATCCTAAGGAGTTCTAATTCGTTGAATACTAAAGAAAATCCAACGTTGGTTTCGGACGGGAAAATGGAAGCTTATCAGCACTACAGGACGGGAGCTAGGACGAGTCTCGTGTGCTGCAGACAACCCCCACTGCAGAACCCATTGGCCAACCGTCGATAGCCTGCTGACTTGCAGTGTGCGAGCGCAAGGGCGCCGTGCAGCGTCACAAATGACAGTGAACACGGCTGTACATGCCCTAAAGAATGCAGCTGCATCCCGCAGAAACCAATCCGCAGTTGACAGCCTGCCACGCATGCATCGAAGCTCGATGGAAGACGGATGGAAGGTTTCCGAGGACCCGCAAAGTTGGTGTTTCAGCTTCCATCGACACGGGATTTATACCCCAGATCGGACAATCCAATACTCATAAGCTGGTCCGAATGCGGGTGCTGACGTACTCGAGCTAAAGAAATTTGGCTGGTTATGGAGGCACAAGTCCAACAGACAATACGAGCCTGCTTGGTGACGGACAGTTGCACCCAGGAATAATTTTCACAGTGCAGATATTGTTTAATTGAGGCATTATATTAGTAAGACTGATGATAATTCGGGTATATTACTGGACTATATGCGCTCCCGGATGCTCCTATATACTCCGCTGCAACTCTACCACAACGACATCTATGGAATTCTGCCGTCTGTTTAGAATATTTTGCCACCTTGAACTCTTTACATCCTGCGAATCTGTTGCTCATTCAAATATTGCTCAAGGCCTTCATCGAGATGTCCCCACCACTCAAACAGCATAGAGGTGCATATGAGCTTGAACCATGGGGTAAACTTTAGAGACGGGTCCTCGAACATCTTCTTCAAGCCATCAGCGGTAACGTAACAGGTGTCTCGTATCTCGTTCAGGTTTGGTTCTAGGTCAACGTCTGCTTTAATGAAGAGGATATAGTCAACTAAGTTATGTAATATTAGGACCTGCTATTCAATTGGATGGATTATTGCTTACTTTCGTGCTCGCCCCATTTACCGTCGCTGGGAGCAAGGTAATGTATCCTAGTCAAGAACTTGAATTTATCAATTGGTACTTGCTCCGCCTTGATTCCTAATTCATGGTCCAGCTTTCTTTGCGCCGCCCGTTTTACTCCTTCAACCGCCTCTGTTAGCTCAACACCGCCTTCTCCTGGAATTCCAAGAGGATGTGAGCAGCATGTGTTGGTCCACATATCGGGGAAAGTGATCTTTTCAGTAGCTCGCTGCTGGAGGAGTAGTTCGTTCTTAGAATTGAAGAGGAAAACGGAGAAAGCGCGGTGAAGGAGGCCTTTGTTGATGTTGGTCATGAGATGGCCTGCAAAAATGTAAGCAAATGTGGGCAAATATGGTTATTTGAATTTCCTGGCGATACTCAGGCGATACTCAGGCGATACTCAGGCGATACTCACAGATCTTCTTGCTAAGGTTCCCAATTGGTTTGTCGTTCTCATCCGTGACAATGCATACCTCGTCCATGAGGCGAATTTGTTCCTCATCGTGACCCTCTAGGCTGGATGAACTTGTATCAATGTCTGGAAATAGTCGTAGAATATTCTGGGCCGTTATAGGCTCTGCTTGGGTAATGGTTGTCGTAGACATCTTGGGCGACTTTTCTTTTGTGTGATGGATATTTGTTGCTGGGGGACTAGGAGAACCAGGAGAGTTGCATAAAATCCCAGTGGCGCAGATATCTATATATTCTGGGGTCTTCACTAATTGTTCCGGTTAATCGGCCGCCGACGATTACGGAACGCCCCTTCGGCCCCCTAGTTTATCCATGCCGAAACGGTGGGTCGTTGCTGCATAACCTTAGCCAATCAACATAGCCTGATAGCTTTGCTAGGTGTACCCCGCCTATGCATGCCAAAAATTGTTTTGAGAAATTCGTGAACAATTTCCTGAAATATCAAGTATCGCTCGACTAGAAATATGGCTAGATCTAAACCCAGAAATAGGAATCACAATCGGGCTGACCCTATCTCAAAGCCCATTAAACCTCCAACGGATCCTGAGCTTGCTGCAATTCGAGAGAAACGAATTCTGCCGGTTTTGAAGGATCTACAGAGCGCCGAATTAAAAACTAGGTCCGGGGCTGCAAGTATAATCAGGAATATCATTGAAGACCAAAAATGCCGGAAGTTATTACTTCGTGATCAAATTGTTAGAATATTGTTTGATAATACGCTCACGGACTCAAACCTTGAGACTAAAGCTGCTGGGTGGTCAATTCTGAGCACTTTGGCGGAGCACGAAGAAGCAGATTTCTGTGTACATTTGTATAGACAAGATGTTTTAACCGCTCTTGAAGGAGTTATAAAAGCCGTACGGAGCCATTCAAGTCCATTGTGCAGAATTGCAAATGCTCATTACTTTTATAGGTGATTCAGGCTATCGAGTCCAAAGAAGCTCCAATATCTTCATTGCCCCAGGCTCAGAAATCAGTATTATGGAACATTTCAATATCAATAGTTACTTTACTGGTTGCACTCTGTGAGGCTCAAGATGAAATCGTCCAAGCAATAACCAAACAACCTATTTTTGTTAACTTCCTGTTCGGGCTGCTTGCGATGGAGATCGTTCCCTCTGATATTCAGGGAGAGGCTGCGTTATGTTTACAGACACTGACCGAAGACAACGAAGCCTTGTCTCAGTCCATAGTAGATGACGGCGGTAGACTAAAACTGCTCATTGCTCTAAAAGACTCTGGAGATCTGAAGGGTGTGGCTGCTTGCGGAGCACTGCACAATATTTTCGACTCTTTGCAATGGTTCGACCATACGGCCCCCGTTCCAGGCGCTTCGGATGCTTCTTTGATACCAACTTTAGTCAAGTACTTGGATTATGGAAATGGCCTTACCAAAGGTGCTAATGGCAATGCAACCGAGACAAATCCAGAGCAAATCCTTCAGCTAGCATTAGAAATTACCGCATCCATTGCCACGACCCTTCAAGAGGCCCTAGAGCATGATGATCGCGAGGAAGAAGAATTCGAAGGCTTCGATGACAAGGAAGAGATTGCTGAGGAGGATGATGAGATGGACGATGGAGAGGGAGAGGCCGAAAATGGAGAGATGAATGTGGAAGAAATCGATGCAGATATGGATTTAGTAACTGGAGATGCTCCAGGTGACAACGAGGATTTAGATAACCAACCTACTCTCGAACGATTAGTGCAAGACGCAGCACCGGCAATAGTGGAAATTGCAAAATCACTACAGAGTCGATCAACTGAAGACAAGACGGTCCATGGCCATGCTTTGTCAGCTTTGAACAATATTGCTTGGACTGTCTCTAGTGTCGATTTTTCGACTGGGCATCTCAACAGACTTCAAAGCTCTTGGGTATCCACGAGACGGCGAATTTGGAATGAGATTATCAGCCCCGTATTGGCTTCAAACACGGCGGACATTGCCTTAGCAGCATCAATAACGAGCCTTGCTTGGGCGGTATCCCGTGGAGCTCAGGATGGTTTGAACATACGCCCAGGGGAACACCAAAAGTTCATAGCATTGTTTCAGGCATCGGAAGGCTTAGACAAACAAATGGGATCTGATCAGAGTAATGGGGCTAAGAAGGACTCTGCGCAAGAGAACGTTGACGAATTTCAAGGTTTAGGTGTGAAATGCATAGGAGTGCTAGGCAGACTCGCATTAGATCCTGCCCCAATTGAAGTTAACTGTGAGATTGGGATTTTCCTTCTCGGTGTTATATCTTCTCTGCCTAATGCTTCAGCCGCCAACGTTGTCGAAGCCCTGAACCAAATTTTCGACATTTATGCAGATGAGACACATGCTTGTGATGAGGCAGTGTTTTGGAAAGAGGGATTCTACAAGCAATTGGAAGATTCCTTACCGAAAGTTAAACAACTGGCCAAATCCATTGACAAGAGAAAGCACAACGAGTTGCGTGCCCGAACAGATGAGGCAGTCTTGAATCTGGGCAGATTCTTGAAATATAAGCGGTCCAAAAAGGCGGCACAAAGATAAAATTTTGAATATGGTGAACCAATCCTATTACATATATTATGCTGGCAGGGGTGCAAGCAGTGGAGGCTCAACTGAAGAACTGGTGTACGACCTGATACAAACCATCAGGGTAGACTCCGATACAAGAGACGCCACGCGGGAGCTATGGATGCAGATCATCAAAGACAAAGCCTCTTTGCCCTGACAGCGATGCCCAAGGCATTTTCAAGTTCGTGTCTTATTGCAAGGATGTGGATTTGATGAGGTGTAACGCAGGGTAGAGAGGCCGCCCCGAAGAGCCCTTAGGGAGTGAAATGTCGAATTGAGACGCTGCTTAACTGTCAATTAATTAATGAAGAATTACTTCTGCAAACTAGGTACCATATAATCCCTTATATCTGTAATAGCCTGTTATTAAGTGAGCAGCTTGCTATGTACGTGCATTCTCATTCTCTTTTTTCTTTGATTCTGGACTAGCGAACGTAAGGTATGGAACTTCAAACCTTACATCGCAAACCCCCCTTTCCATCTTCAGATAGCTCACTTATCAATCAACAACACACATATTCCCAAAGCTCGCCCTACTTGTTATATCTTTTACATCCCGTCAATCGGTGAGGCGACTCTCTGGAGATGGCCGCTTTCGCCGCGACCCGTCGCTAAGCCACGTAGAGTGACCTATCCAGTGACCCCTTTGCCGTTGCCTTCTTTTGTGTACAAATGCTGTCAACTAGGCAAATGGCGGTGTGTATGGATGGATTACATGGCTTCAAAAATTTTAAAGTGAAAAATACAAGTTGTGGGCAACTAATCTTTGGTAACAGGCTTCTATAGGGCTACGAGAGGGTTCCCACCCTCTTTTTCTCAAGGATGGTGGCTAAGCAGTGGTGCCAACAACACTAAAAATTTTGAAAAATCAATGATTTTGAACATGTTGGAGTGTGAGATTGGTTGTTGCTGGCAATGCTGTGCAATGGCTATGCTATTCCATATGAATTGGAGGCTCTTGAGGGCGTTTGAAGAGACAGAGCTTTCAATCTTGGACAGAAAAGTGTATTTATACCGGTATCATCTTCTCCTTTAAACACAATACTCATCATATTGCATTTGTAACAATATATCTCTTCTATTTGACGTTCTTAAAAGAAACGGAATACAAAACTGTTTAATTGTTTTCATCAAGACCAAATATCACCATGAATAGCGGTAATCATTACTCTAGCGATCAGAATTATCAAGGAGAGCACTCATACTCAGATTCCTACAATACGGGTGCCGGGGCTACTGAGGGTAGTGAGAGCACAAACTTTGAAAGGTATGCCGAAACTTCTGCATACAATTTAGTTAGTATGGCTACCTAATCT
Source organism: Xylogone sp. PMI_703 (assembly GCA_021399445.1). Lineage (NCBI taxonomy): Eukaryota > Fungi > Ascomycota > Leotiomycetes > Xylogone > Xylogone sp. PMI_703. The sequence continues at coordinate 5,785,566 of JAJTUQ010000004.1, forward strand.
CATTTCTTAGCCAATCTCGACCGGACTCGCAAGGAAACCAAAATACCTACCCTCCAGGCCATCATCATGAGTATCTTCCAGATATGTCTACAGTCTCTCAAGGAGACAGTCAACAACCAACATACTATTATGCTAGCGAAGTGCCAACAACTCAAGCTGGCTCTACTTCGTATCAACATGGATATTCGACTTCAACAGCCTCGGACCAGTCTCTGCCTCCTGAGCTTCAAAGTTATAACACTAATCTATGGGATCAGGTTGGTGTAGCTCATGATGCTGCTCCACGAGTCCCTCCGCCCGTCAATAATGTCCGAGTAGCTCCTTCCGATACTGGAAGATTCAACCGAGATGCAGAGGGAAGAGGACATACAGAGACTCGAGAGCGGCGTCATGAGAGCAGCCGTGGGAGCGGCGGAAACAGTGGCTCATCTGACAAGGAAAAGCGCCACAATGGCCACAGCGGGAAGAGATCATAAAGGGATCTTGAATACTCAGTCAGCGATCTTGTTACCTTAGCTGATGGTTGTATCACTATCTGTTACCAACTGCTTATGAGTACAAGATTGGCATCGTTGAACAGGCTTGTTGAGACGGAATAAGTGGGATCAAGTTGGGCGATTGATTTGCAGTGAAAGGAGAGCGGGTTGCAATTTTAGGAACATTCGCTTCGATTCGTTATAAGTGTTTTATTATGCTCTTTTTACTCTTTCAAGATCGATTTTAATTAGGTAGATTTTGCTTTCGACATTGTTTTACTATAGTTAACCTTCGTTCCTTGGTTTAAATTAGGTAGATTTTGCTTTCGATATTGTCTTACTATAGTTAACATTCGTTTTACTCAATTATCATTTTCTCCCTCATACTCTCTTTCACCCTATGACTACTGCAGTAATATTACCAGACAACTAAGCGTGTAAGATCATAAGAGTCGACAGACTTCATAGCTGCTCTTAGATTAAGGGTGTTATAATAGCCACTTTAACACTAAGGCCTAATATAACTAGACAAAAGCATCCTGAAGAACTGATCCCCATGCCTTGTGTCGCAGCAGTTGTACAAGGCAACTATATGTTTAAATGGTTCAATTGGACTTATCCAAAAGAGATGCTGGCTGATACTACCACGACTCTGCTAGGATATTTTCAGCCACATTACTTAATTGGTATGCTACTCGAGACACTTGATTCGCTACTCCCATTATGATGAAATAATTCGAAGGATTGAAAACTTCAACCATTTTATTGCTCATCCAACTTCTCGCTCATGAGTATGGTAAGAAATCTCTCACTTTCATTTCTTCAAAAAGCAAAATCAGCTCCATCCCGCATCCCTGAATAGGTTTACTAGCACACATATAATTATCGCAGCAGTTTCACAATGAGCACGACCAAGATCTCATAAACACTAAATGTTGTTCCACTATGTAGAGCGGGTTTGTTGCTTTCGGCACCCGCTAAGCTAAAATTTCTTAGAGTGAGATAGACAGTGTCGCACCCAATCACAACTGGTTGTATGGTGTAGTGGTAGCACATAGGATTTTGATGACTGTTCTCAGAAACCTTCCTGTGACCTGGGTTCGATCCCCAGTACGACCTTAAATTTTTTTAGTTGGTTTTTGTGATAAAACACTCCTGTTAAATCGGTTAGGTAGTGTAGACTTTTTTATAATCTGATATCTTGGAGTGTTAAATGTGTGTATGGGGCACGTAGCGAAAACCTAGACGAAACCATCAATTTTACCCTTCACGAAATGGAATGAGTCCCGGGATTAAAGTTAGTGTAGCATGCGGAAACAATATTCTATTTCTAGTTTCAATTTATCCGGGGCTGTTCTATTCACCTTGATAGTAACTAATGATTCATAAAATGCTATTGATCCTCATAACGGCCGTTTCACATCCTTACTCCTCATAAGCTTAATCCCTCGATGCCTAATGCTACAATTAATTCCATACATGTATCATATTCGTTTCTTTCAACAGTTGCCGCTGCTCCCAACTGGTCCAGTCCAAGCATCATCTGTAGTAACCTTATCTCCACCACAAGGTGGGACAACCAATGTACGATTAATAGTCTCGTAGATGTATGGCTGGTTGCAGTTTTCCTGACGTACGTATTGGTAAGTGACTGTCTGGCCTGCAGTAACATATGTGTTCAATTCCCAAAGGGGTCGCTCAGAGGTGTAGAGACCCGCATCTAACGGTGCTGCGTTATCAATGTTCCAGACGCCCAGTTCGTCTGCAGAACCAATCACGTAGATGTTCTCCCCAAAGTATGTGGTCGCATTGACTTGGAAGAGAACGTTGACCTGGCAGGTCGTGTTAACACTTGGTGCGCCAGCGGCTACAGCTGGTTCGTAGACTCCCTGAGTCGATGTGGCTGAGCAAGTCGCGGGTGGTGCAACAATATTGCGGGTTCCCCAGCTTGCGGGATATTGCCCTGATCTTCTCTGAGACATGGTAATAAATGCAGCATAAGACCAAGTCAAATCAGCGGCAGAGAGAGGAGCACCGTTATCACGGTTGAATTGTTCAGCAAGGGAGCCATCGGCAGGTGTGTATTTCTCAGCAATAGCAACGAAGGAATCAGCGTAGGCTGTGACGGCATCCATGATCTGAGCAAATGGGCTATTAGCATTACCGCTCTTGTATTGACGGACTTCGACGGAAGGATAAAGATCCTTGAAAAAGGGTAATGATGTTGAATCCACGACGAGATTATGGCGTGCTTTCCACTGTGCTACCGCATCGTAAAGGAATTCTGCTGCTGCCGTGGTAATAAGATACCTTGGGGAGAAGTAAGTTGAGTGTTACAATATCTATGAGTGGGGAGTGGCCTACCATGGATTTCCACCTTGGTATATATCCTCGGGATATCTTCCTACAGCAACACCGGAGTTGCTGGGGATTCCTGCATTGATGGTGTAGATCTCTCTGAAAATATCTACAACCGCCTTGAAATTTGCAAGGGACTTGCTGTGGCAAGGCTGCATGGTTGGACTGTCACAGTATGCGTCGATATCAAAGACAGCAATGGGGCCCAAGATTGAATTTGCATCCAAGCCAGTTCGTCCATTATTGACGTTGATATTGGATACCACGTAGTCCCCATTCCAGTAACTTTGAAGGAAGCAAAGGATCTCTGGTGCTTGGTCACAACCTGTGCAACTAACACGAAGGTCGTGGGCAAGTTGTGCTCCTTGTGCTAATGCGCGGTGCTGGTTTTGGGTGGTGAAAAAACTGGATCCTTCGGTCTCCTCCCAGAGATCAAATCCAGTCTGGTTCCAGTACTGTCCAACATATGACAGGTCATTTTGAATTATGGGCCAAACCACGTTTCTCGCTGTATCTGATTGTTTGTTCTTAACGAGCCAATTGCTATAAGCTATCAAGGCAATGGCCCGCAATGCGGGTCCGTCACGCTGAGGTCTTCCCCAGGCACCGTTGAATCTGGTACCGTCAACTTCGAACTTTGGTTCACCGAGCCCGAGACCTGCAGGTAAAAAGGTACCGGATGGATTGGCTACCGTCTGAAGAACGGCCTGGGCATGGATGTAGTCTTGGATAGTCGACTCCAGAGCGGTGTTACCAAATATAAACTCGTCAACAATCATCTTTAATGTTAACGCAGCATCTCGAGACCATGTGAAGAAATCTGGACGAGTCAGTAAAGCCATAGCTCATATATTTGGCAATAAACCCCAGGATATATTCCCTATAGGTTGCAGCGGTCAAGAAACACCGGGAACTACTCACAGTCAGGATCAACTTTAGAAGGGCTGGCAACGACATAGCCAGCTCCGGCTCCAGGAACCGCAGATCCATTAGGACCAATATTGTTGAGTACGCCTTGTAAAGAGATTGCTCTCTCCGTCGATATGAAGTCCTCGAGGTTGGCAAACGAGGGCCCTGCAGGTGCCGCCGGAACAGCAATCACATGTGCCAGCAGCACTGAGATGGCATATGACGTAGAATGCAGCATCATGTACATGGACTGCAATAGTAAACAGCTGAGAGTGAGATAGAACAACGTGAGCGCCATCTTGTCAACACACGGATTTACCGCCTGGTTATATGGTTGTCATCATCAGGTCAAGCTGGGATGGAGCTTTGCCAGCTCGCCTAGAGCTCCGTGCCTGGCTCGGAAGAACAGGACCAGTCAGGCATGGCTCCTTCCCCGAATTCCCCTGATTCGCGGGGTTTGCTGTAACGGGCCGATTATTTTTGCGGGGAAGGAACATGGGACTCTCCGCCCTATCAACATGTTTGGCCAGACCAGCTCCGGAAGAATATTCGCGGCTGTGTAGAACCTCAACAAGAAGGAGCCGGATACTCGAGAGAACTGACTGCCCGATGCGTGCAAGGTTAGGAGCTAAGCATTTCGAGGCTTTGATTTATTTGGCCGAGGCAGCCGACGTGCGCCTAATAGGCGCCACCCCGAATAGATGCCGAGCCACATGTTGGGATGTTGACGACTTCGGAGAAAAAAATCTGTCAGCTCGATGTCTGTTCTCCGTGATATCCCTGCGAACCATGCCAGCTTCATCTCCATAGGGCTGTCCGCGCTGTGTAGCACAGTACAGATCTGGACAGGTGAGACTTTAAGATTGCATCTGCGGCAAATTCGTGGTCGCATGCGAGACATGACGCCGTCCAATGGGTCTTCATTTCCAGGTTGAATCAAAATACTAGTGATCAAAATGACAGTAGAAAATTCCAAAGTCAAACTATAGTAGGATGTTCCATTAGACTGTCGTTATCACATGCCCGCATTTGCACGTGGTAGTGGATGATGGCTGTTGCGGCTGCCTTGCCGGGCGTGAATTGAGGGGAAACTTATTTGAATATCAAAAGTATCAAGTTTGCTCACGGAGATGAAGGCCTACCCCCGCGTCACGGCAATATATTCTTCCATTCCGGTTGTGACACTCTTACTGCTTTTGGCTCGGGACGATCCGAGTAGACCCAATTGCTTAACTTCGGGGTGGGGGAGCCTCACAAAGTAAGGGTATTAGGAGAGAAGTAAAACAGTGAGCTGAGTCTATCTGGTTAGAGCATTCTATATCACTATATAAACTGCTGGCTAGTATCTATATAGAATTAATGAGAAAGAGTTCGGTTGGCTCACGATGCGAGCACAGTGCAATGTGATTGAGAAGTTGTCCTATGGCCTAAAACTTCCTGCAAATTTAAGATGAGAGAAATCTTCGCATTTGTTAGTCTCGAGAGTCCTTGTATCTATGCTCATGGCTCTCGAGGCGTCAAATCCAAAACTAGTCCGACTACTAATGGGATGGATAGTAGTCTGTCGCTTTAATTTCAGTCACTCTTCCAGCTCTACAGTAACGCAAACTATACCGAATACCAAGATTTGTCACCCAAGATTTGTGCCGATTTTTGACTTCTACATTGACAAGTTATTTAATGGTATCAAAGCAGCGAGTGCAGAGGAACTGTCTGGTTGAGAGCAGCTCGAGTGCCACGATAAACTGTTTGCAAAGAGATGTGTTCAAGTACTCTCCCAAAACCATCACCCCATGCTCTTGCGGAATAGGCCTATAAGAAAGTTTAACAATTGAAGTGGAGTAGTTGTAATCATGCTGCTACCCTCGAGTTTAATTCCTCAACGTTGTAATGTATGTGCAGGAAGCCATGTTGACCCAGTCATAACTGCTAGAGCACGAAACAGGGATTGGAATACGCTCTGGCGTGGTTCGTGTAATAAGAATGGCAGTGGCATTGGAAAGCCGAGCACATCTTATCCAAGTATGAAGTTTACAGAAACAATACAACTCTGACAAGCTTCCAGTGAGTATCAGTGATGACAGCACATTGGCTTTACATCCTCGGTTGAGCTTCGCTAAGCAAACACCTTTTACTTGGAACCTGGTCACTTACGCGTTTAACGATCCAGCTCCATCATGATGACGGTACCGTATCGTGCTCCGCTGCATCCTATCAGCAACTCTTCTTTCTTTATCTGCTATCACGAGGAGCTTCGGCCTTGTTGAACAGTTGCCATAAACGAAAAGGTATCGCCAAAAGATGTCCAGAGTGACGCAGTCATCGCAGCATCTCAAAGTCAAAGATGAGGGGCAATGAATTACTCCGGTTCTGCTTCTGAAGAGCTTACCTTGTACGAGGCATCATCCATCATAGCCTTCTTTGCTTACCTCTGTTCCTGCTTTGCGAATATGCCTTCCCGATCTGAATCAAGACACTCTAGTGGTGTACTGTCTCTGCGCCGTTTCCTTACCCAAGGTTTGGTGCTCCTGACCCGCCCTTCACCTTGTTTTATTCTCCTGGCTTTAACTTCGGCACGCTCGAGAAAGGTAAATAATGTCTCCGCTGAGATGTGTATATTCTGGGTCAGATCAGCGAATTCCGCACCAAAAGCCTCGGTGCCAAAATCCTCCAGTCGTAGTTGCAGACTGGCTTGGGGGTGAGCGACAAGGTTTCCTTCATCATCACGGAAGAGCTAAGAGCGTCAGACAAAATCTTTTCAAGTGTATGTTGGCACAAATACCTGGGCTGTAACTGTCCGTACAGCTAATAATTCCTTCTCTCCCACATCATTAGTCCCAATACCTGGACGCCAAATTGAAATGGATGCTCTCTTGCTTCTTTCTTCCTCAATATCGATGCCAATTACAACGCGGATATCCGCGTTCGACCCAAGAATATACTCATTTGCTAATCTTGAAAGATCCTTCCTCTTTTGTGAGTAGGATAGCTCAACGATGACGCCCGGATATTGTGCTTCAAAGTGTTGGAATGAGGCATCCGGCTGATGTGAACCGTATTCAGTATCCTCAAACTCAATTTCTGCAGACGCACTGTTTTCTAAGTTTGCCGCAAATATCGCCGAGGAACTACCACTTAGGACAATTAAGCTTAACTGGCGCAAGATTTCTTGTGTGATATAAGATACGAGACTTTGGTGCAATGTACCTGGCAGTCGGAGGACATATAACTTGGCTGATGGGAAGTAATCGTGTCTGCCATCATATTAGCCAGATAGCGCTACATGTGCGCCCTATACACACCGAACTTTGTGTACGTGGTGATCCCAAAGATCAACTTTTCGGAGGTGATGCTGAAGGCCTCTGTACACCCAAATAAGAATACCAAAAATTCCTGACTTTGCCTATATAAAATAAAAACATGAAAAACCAAAAATTGATTCATACGCATTTAACGAAAATCGAAGCCAGTGCCCTTCAGCAGGGAGACTATATCCGTCTCTATGCCGTCTAATCACTGCAAGAATCTGTGAGATAGATGTCGATGTCCTCTCCTCAGTCGCAGGAGGCGTTGGGGGACTCGTAAAGCTTTCGGGGGGAGTAGTTTGCAATAATTGCTGCGCGCTCATAATAGAATTCAGGGGATGTTCGAGATTGCAATTTATTGTTGGATAAGCTGCACCTGGACAGGGGGCAGCATTTTGTTACTGTATTGATGTTATCGTCAACAAATTAGGAGTAGTTACGATCGAACTCGCTGGCGGAACAGAGCTCTCCCGTTCCGAGCTCCTTGCCCGTACCAAGCCACAGCATGAACCCATTGGGGTGCGGGGTCATGCTGCACTAACCAAAAGTCGCTACCCGTAGTCTAATTGTAATGTGCACACAAGGGGGAAGATTTTCAGCATGGGGTAGAACCCTTTCATAGGTATTACAGTGGTGAAGAGCTTGATATTAGGCTACAGGAAGAGATTCCGAGCCGCTAGAAAGGGGGGTTTCTGCTCAATAAGCGCAATGACAACGATATAAAAGCAATTCTCTAGAAGTCTCTAGTGAGAGGGCTTCAAGATGTTCACAAACACAACGCAAAGACTATGGAAAAGAAGCGTAAATGTTAAGTCCTCGTTTACAGTCACAAAAATACCCATCTTGTTATCCTTGCAATAGAATAGTTATTAGGTTTTCATATCAGTTGATTGAACTCATGGAATTGTGTTGCTCAAAGGAGACATGGACAACGAGATGAAGGATATATCTTATGGCTTTCACAAATTTTGAGATGAATGAAATTGGCTATCCTAAAATAAGCTAAGTAGAGCTAATCTTGCGATATTCTCTAGGCCTTCTTACTGCAACTGAATAATAGTCAGCCTGGTTCATTAGTATAAAAGTTCACGTAAATCTTCTAATAGTTATACTTGTGGACCTGTGTTTCTAATGTCTCTTTTTATCATCTAATAGCAGTGATTTATTTATAACCTAGTAGGCAATTAGTTTTAATGCCCTATAGAGTTTGGAAATACTGATTCGATTTCCCCGCAAACACATTCCCAATGGTATGCCCGACCATTATCGATGGGGTTAACATTATCACAATTATATTCATATGATCCGCTAGACTCCCCAGTTATAAATATGCTACAAAATTTGATGCCACATGATATGCTATAGATATTTTAATACCACGGTATGTCTCACCGCGCAGGATGCTTTCGAATCTTAAGAAGATGACCCCTTTGCCGGGTGTGGATATACTTTCTATATGCTTGCACTTCATGTAGTGGCCAGTTTACAGGTAGGGTATTTCTCCAGTTAAGAATTACTTTGCTGATAGATATACGCAGATTCTGCTTTTCCTTAGCAACGAATTTGATACTAGCTATGAGTCGTATTGATTCACTTCGAGTAAAGTTATTCTAGACAGTGAATCTTGCGTTCCAATTCAATCACAAATTCTAAAGTGTCTGACTAGATTGACCACATGGTTGATTCACTAAGGACCAAAGGGACATACTTAACCGTCAGCCAACCCACCTATATTTCATAATTGAGCAAATTTGAGATACTATTCACTCTCTCAGTTGTTTAACAAAAATCCACACAATTCACGTAAACACATAACCCCACCAGCAATTCTATACGGAAGAACTGGCGGGCTGCGCACCGCTTTCACTCCAAAGATAATTGTGAGTTCGAGAAGGAGCCTAGATGAGTTTACAATAGGGAATAATCGCCGCCACAGATCGGCCTGGGATTGAGACTATATATTTATCTGTTCAGCCGTCGGAAAGGCAGTAGTTATGAATGCACCTTGCTTTGGGGAAGAAGGATTCACAGATCCCAAGTCAGACCGAGTAATGTTAGAATGCTGAATTTTAATGGATATAATTAACGTACTATCATAGAATCCTCTGTATAGACCAGTCAAGAACTGGAACGAAGCGATGATCATGTGTTATAATCAGTTGCTGACGAGGGACAGCTTTATCATCTATTTTCGGTTGGACGACTACGGTAGCTTGGTAAGTTATAGTTGAGCTGTATTAATAAGTTCGGATGACATTGAGTTGCTGACCGGTGATATAGGGACGTAGTGGTCGATGAAGAAATTTTCAATGGAATGATCAAATGGGAATTAAAGACTCGTAGCTGTTCTTCAATTTCTGGGCCATATAATTCTGCATAATCTAAGGCAGTTTATAACAAGGAAGGGACTACGACCAGTGTAGAGCTTTAGATTGACAACAATGCAGCATCGCTTGGTACTATAGCAACCCCTACGTTCATGAAGTCAAAAACCTTCACAAAAGCAAGAAACATGTCAAAACTAATACTGGCACCCACAATGTTTAGTTCGGAATGAGATATCCTGTCTGGTAGAATGCTTTGCGAAAACGGGAAATGCGTACCACCTTAGAGAACTATCTAGAGTGTTAAAACAGGCTGATGAGGATCTAACCCATGCACCCTCAGCACAGAACAGTGAATGTTGAGGTTTTACAGATAATGAAGAACAGATAGGCGCAGCTTCATTGGATCCCAACGAACCACGTAAGTCTAATGTTTTATCCAAATATGATATTGAATATTACAGAAGTCCTAACATCTTACAGTATCGAATGAACAGAAAAGGCTTATCAATCACTTCCAAAACGAATTCTAAAAGGTACGCTTTTGTAATTTATATTTACTCTGCCACTGTTGTTTGTCCGGGTAAGCTATTCCTGCGCATATATCGCGTGAGGCAATGGCTGACAGGACTAACGGCAACGTCTCCTACACTGTCAAAAAAGAGTACTATCAACCAAAGAGATCTCTAAGGCAAAGAGTAGATAAAACGCTGAATATATTGTCATTATGGTGTTAATATTTTATTATAGGATTCTATAAGCAAGTTATACCGATTCACAATCAAGCCAATTGGCCCTATGACCTTACCTCTGAACCATTACAAACAACGACACTCTCCCACCCTCTGCTCGCGCTTCCCTCTCAATAGGGATCAACCAAAGCTATCTTCGGCATCGGGGATACGCCGAAAAACTCTAATCTGGATGCATCTGATCAGATTTAGTCATGTCTCGTTCTCCTAGTGAGAAGGGAATGGTCTCTAAGTATAGTTAGACTGAACTCAGGTACTGAATAAAGAATCCTTTTCATTGAACGAATTATATGAACTCATTACAGGCATACCTGCCTTACTGGTAAGAATCTTTCCATAGTCTTAGCTTGATATTTGACTCATCGCAATTACTGATCTTCAGCAGAATAGAAAAATGGAGTTCACCTCTGAAAATGATCGAGTTGACGCTTCCAGTTATACTCTAGAAATGGGCGGTTCTATTTGAGATGCTCTAGCTAGAAAGCTACTATCAATGTATTCATTCAAGGAGCAAAGGCAAAGCCCTTCTTAGTTTGTAAAAGTGCCTTGCAAGCTTTGAAACCAACGGATCAGGGATCTCGAAGCAATACATCAGAAAGAGATCGATGAAACGGATCAGCTTATACGCACTCTTCAGTTAGATCTCACTAAAGCTGAGAACTAGAAGACTGAGTAAGTAAGCAATTCAAATTAGATCATAACTAATCTAATTTTCAAGTTATGATAACATGAGAAGATGCTACAAAGGTAATGATAAGTTTAAGCTAGAACGAGATATATTTGAAAGTTAGGTTTCTTCATTGAACAAGTTAGTGAGCTTAGCTTCATTATTATAATTAGATATCTTTGGATATTTTACTATTTTGCTATTTTGCTATTATAGTCCGAGTCAACTACAATAATGAAGGCTACGTGGATTGGTTTATGGATTCGGAGGTACAAGATACGTACTACAGAAGTCCTGTCTTGCTCCAATTCATTATTACAAAATTATCAATTAAAAAGCACAGAGACAGAATCGCAATTAATCACAACAAACCTCCAACCAACGCCTCAATCAGCCCAGAACCCGACAAAACAGAATGATTGGAAGACCTCAACTCGCAAGGTACGCCAAAACAGGGAGGTATAAGCAACATCCATGCAAAAGGATCTCAAACTCAAAAACCTAATTTCTATCACTTCCAAGTGGCAGCGGCGGCTGACTTCCATAACATGCCCTATCGTCCGGATGTAACCATGTAACGTAAAGAAGGCCAAAAGAAAAAAAAAGAATCACGCAACCGAAAGCAGCTCGTAAACTCTAAACGAACATAACACCGGAGAATCGACCAGGTTCAAGGGGATATATGGAGAAGGGAGAAAGAAAAAAAAAGGAATGAATATCGCAATCAAGGATGGTGAACCCGAGATTTTAAGCGGCATGGGAGAAGTGAGAGGAATCAGGTACAAGGGAAAGAAAAATTTTTTTAGAGAAACAAAAAAGAAAAGAAGAAGAGATCTGGAATGGCTGCCACGCTGTACAGGGATCCATATTTTAGGATTTACTTATTCCTCTTCTAAAAATGTGTATATTCGCGATATTAGTGGTTGGTATACGCATGGTACGATATGCAATGCAGGTCGAGACGCAGAGAAAAAATAAATAAATAAAAAAACAAAGATTGAAAGTACCAGAAATTAGCAAAAGGAATGAATATGGGACCATATGGAAAAGGAAGGTCACATTGTTTGATGATGCGTAGTAAGTACTCGTAAAGCGCAAGGTAAAAAAATTGTACAGTGATTTTTTTTCTGGCTCTCTTGGTGCACACGTGCGAAGGAGGGACCTCACCGTCTATCCGAGGTAGGACAAAAAAAAGGAAAAAAATGGGAAACGAAGGTGGAAAAAGACCAAAAAAAAGCCTCAATTTCTGTACAGAACGACGAGAGATGAGGAAAAAAACTGGAGTTGTTACTGTACGTGTACTTGTACTGTGTTGTACACGTGTAAGAGCGCCCTGGAAAGGAGGGAAAAAAAGAAGAAGAGGCTGGGCGCCGCAGCAGCAAAAACACAGCACAATACAGCACAGCGGAAGTCGCCGTGTTCCTCCGCAAGGAAGTAAAAAATCCTCAGTACTCTGTACGTAGCATTCCTTTACCAGGTACCACTTTCACGGGCTGTGCCCTTGACGACATCCATCCAAGGGGAAAGTCTAATCTAAGCTAAAGACTACGGAATTCCATGACAAAGGAGGCTCTACCGTAGTTTAGGTTTTGAGTTTTGATTTCCCACCCTGCCCTGTCCTTCATAGATGACATGCAGGTGAGTCAAAACCAAAGGTCAAAGAGTGAGATTGGGAAAGGGTTAGGGGAAGGTGGACGCGGTCCCTGATCAGACATGCTGTGGTTAAAGAAATTAGATAGGGGGCGGATTGAGATCTGAGCAAGCACGCAGGTAGGCAAGTCCAGTATCGGCAGATCAACCAGAAAATACAGTAGAGTACGGTACATTACTGTACTGTAGCCGGTACCGTTACCAGACAATGCAGGTGAAAGCACGGCCATCCGTCCCAATTTCTCTCTCCTCGTCCTCCTTTTACTTTCCACGAACGGATGTACCGTGCCTCAAATGTTATACTGGTACCTTCCGAGCACAATCAAAGCTAATGGCTAGCCATTGTACGGCTGTAGACGCTACGGCCAATCATGGAAGCGATGGAGCGATGGCAACGACAACGGCAACGGCAATAGCGATGATGATGACGATGAGATACCGTACTCCAATGGCCCGCGGTTCTCGGCCTGCCTCAGATCTGGGATCTCGCTTCCTCGCCATCGGGATATTTTCCCACCTTCCCATGGTGAGACAACGACGGCTTTGCCGTTATCTGGATGGGAAGCGGGACGTCCTCTCCAATCGGAGGAAGGATGCGAACTAAAATACCGAGCAAGGAACGGCGGAACGATCAAAGATGGAAAGATTGGTGAGAGTGGAAGGATTGGAAGGAGCATGGAAGCAGAGAAAGGGGAGAAGAAGACGGGAAGAGAAGAGAGGTTGAACCACTCACAAGTCCTGAAACGCGAGAACGTTGAAACGAGACGAAATGAAACGAAACGGAGCCAGACCGAAAGGGAGAAGGGGGAACGGAGGAATCTAACGAATTACGTAGGTGAGATAGTCCCCGAACGGTGCTGCAGGCCGTTCTGGAGTAGCTCCAGCGGCCGGATGGAGAAAGGTGGGAGACGGTGGGAAGTGGGAGGAAGCATCGTGGTTGGTTTAGAACTACCGTACTTTAATTAGTGATTGCGCGTTTTTGCCTGCACGACGGCAGTTTAGAGAGGAAGGCCCTGACAAATCGGGGCTTACACGTACTTTGGAGTTAGAGGCGGACCAACGTCCCCACAGAGGCAAATATCTCATCCAGCGCTTTCGCTCGATCTCTCTCTCTCTCTGATTATTATATGATGCGGTGTTGTATAGTGGTAGGCTTGCTCGTCTAAAATAGTGCTTAGCACAAAGGACATTAAGCTGGACCCGATGGATGGGGTTGCCTTTTTACTATTGCATGTGCAGCCGGACTATTGACATGGATTATCCAGCATCTAAGCTGTGGTCGGTTCTCGGTTTGACTGGGGGAAAAATCACACATCACATCAGACGTGTAATCTGTAGATGGAGTTCCGTAGTTGTCCTGTTACTGTGCACAGTAGAAGTAAATTTGTTCCTTCACTTCTTGACCGAATTGTACACAGCTTGACGGACAAATCCAATAGGCTAATGACGCGCAATAACGGACTCGTTTGTCTGGACCACAGACGGGCAAGTAGGCGAAAAAGCCATTGTCGGTCTGGACAACCCCAGGCAAGGTGGGAAAAAGCAAGTTTCTCTGCCTCTTGTGGCCTCTCTCTGTATCGTCGACAACTCCCGCCAAAAGACGATGCCAATTCACAGCGTCTTTTCTGTCGCACGGCATTCAAGAACCGACGCCAGCCCCATCCAATGTATTGGCTCAAAGCTGTGTACAGCATAATACCGTACAGCACAACCAGTGTTGCATTTTTGTTCTCGATTTTGCTTCTTTCGGTTCACCCGCTTTCCGAGCTGCACAGGAATCTCTTCTTATTCCTCTTTGCAGTAATTGCACGAAGCCTTCGGACCCGAAAGCCTCAAGATCTTCGTTTTTCCAAACGGTCGTTTGTACGTACGTGCCCCCTCGTTGGGCACGAATCCGATCCTCTCAAGATCTCACCGTTTACCCCAACTAGTTAGTTGGCTCTACCACTTTGAGCATGCCATTTTCATGTCACACCTGCCACAATGGCATTCAGTCACATTTTGATCCACAGGCCCTCATAAGAAACGAGCCATAAATGTGATAGAAAGGTTGTCAAAGGGACCACGCGCTTCCTTCCTTTCCTGCAGGCTAGTGTGTGCACATGTACTGTAGAGATTGGGGGCGTGATATCGTCGCAACGAGATGGGGCATCTGGGCAAATAGTACAGTAAATGTACCGGGTACAATGCCGTGACCGTGACATGTAATCTTACCGTCTGGATCCCGGTTGATCGCAGGCTGGTCCAACGACTGGCTCGTTTTCCCTTCCCTCTTCGATTAATTAAAATCTGCGTGTAGATCTGTCACCCCCGCCAAGTCCGTGATCGAGAGAGGGGATTGGATTGGGGATGCACCAGCAAGAAAACGCTCGGCCCTTGGTTTGTTATTTACCCTTTCCTTCCCCTTGTCTGAGATGGGCGAGATGCCATGGGTTGATAGGTTGGTAATCAGCGTTTGGTTGCAGTGGTTGGCCAAACTATATTTCCGCGTCTCCGGATCTGCCGTGTAGTGCTGTTAAGGTAAGGTCAGCATTGTTTACACGCACTCTTACCCAGCACCTTAATGCTCCGTCGTTAATACTACGTAGTGTTATGGTAGTATCTGATATTCTCCAGGATCGATCGCGATTGTGTGATCACTTCTTCTTTTGCCACAAAGGTAATTGAAGCGGGCTGGGCTGTGGATGTGACGCTGGATATGTCTCTGTACATCATCAGCTTGACGCTTTTATTCACAGCTGTAGCGCATCGTGATCATCTATCAATATTTTGCAGCCCCAGATCCTTCGTCCGATAGCTGTGGCTGGATATCACCGCAATTTGCCGTCTTGGGAGCAGAGCAAACACGAAGGACTCGGCTTTGCACATCGTCGTTCTCTGGGACTCGTAGGAGGCGCTCCTTGACTCCTGCAACACACGGCAAATCTCTGTTCAGGCTTTTCCCGGCGTGCTGGAGACGAAGGAATATGATATGATGTTATTGGTGGCGGTGGGGTTGGTTTTCAGCTCGCGAGCCATTTTGCATGCGCAATCGTGCAGCTGTTGCGGGCACGGAAGGGAGCTCATGTAGGATGTGTACCTGTACCTGTACTTGCACTTGTACCGGACAAGTACCGTACATGCGCCTCTGCCACACGGTGTTGTACAGAAAAGTTTCTTGGTGATGGCGCGGTACTGATTTGGGTAACCTTACACGCGTTCTGGTTCTTGCAGTACATCCGGCGCCATTATTATTGCACCAGCTCGCACCAACTCGTGGTTGCCATGAACGGAGGTAACGAAGAGCAGCTCCATTGTCCGACGGCCCTCTTATTCCCGTAGCATCGCACGAACTATCTCTCGTACAAAAAAATATCGTGGCAGTAATCACTACTAATCAGTCCTCCGTGCCGCGCCATCTTCGGCTTTTCTGAATAATACTACAAAATATTGGGTGAGGTCTCCATTGAACTGGTTAGTCAGCGCTGCTTTCCCAAGCAAGTGCTCACGGTACTGTACCACTCCCGGGTGGGTTCAATATCTACCTTCCCCGTACAGCCCTACCACATCTCCCTTACCTTCCGCGACGAGAACGCCCATCCGGGTATCTCTTACGAATTTGCTCGCCACGCGCGCCATCCTGGCCCCTGGTTCGTGTGGCAGCAAAAGGCCTGGCGGAAGGAAGGGATCCCGGTCGGCGATGGTTGATCTCTGAGCATCGGGCTAGTGTGGGCATTGTGTGTGGGCTGGCCCATCTTCCCCACAGCAGGCGTTCATCAGCTTTCGTCTTAGTTGCGTCGTCTCCGACTTCGTACCGAGCCGTCTTCAGCTGAGGTCTGGAGCGCCTCTTTCCGGGTCCTCTGGTCCTTTGGGGGAGGTGTTTGGTGTTTGTCAGAGCCTTCTCTCCTGCGTTTGAAGCTACCGTATCAGATCCTTTCGGCGACCTCTGTATCAAATACGGAGATTCGTGAGGTGCAAATATAGATCATGCAAGCCCCTATGTAGCCCAGCCACAAAACGGGATACTGTAGTCCCCGTATCGGTATTAAGATGGATATTGCCGCATTATTACTTCAGGTCCTTCTGTCGACCACACACCGTCTGTCTTGTGCTGTACTGTACTGTATGTTCCGTATCGAGTGGTCACCACATGACGACGATCGGGGAGGTATGCGATCGAGACTCCCATTCTCGCCCATCGCCCATCTCCTTAGGCATTACTGCGTAATAACGGTATCTATGATCGACATGATAGCGCAACGGCACCTCCCATTGTTGGCCCTTTGCTGCTGGTCAGATGACCTTGGTCTTGCGATATCCGTACTCGCGTCAATTGCCTGGTGGTACTCTCTCACGACTTTTGCTGCGACATCGTAAACATGCACCCCATTATGAGGGGAGATCCAGTTGATCTGAGATTGCGATCTGTCTGAGCGGCAAGGGGCCATGGCTTATTATCGAGTACGGTGATCTTAATTGATATTGTAATTCACATTTGTTTACCCCGAGTACCGACCGGTAGTGAATAGCAAGGAACATGACTGGGAAGCAGAAGGATTCGCACACCATTTTCTGGGCGGTGAGTGGGTTATTGGTATTGGCACCAAACAAGCCTAACGATAATTCCTGGACTTGAGCAAGCCTAGAACGAAAGCTCGCCAGAAGCGGCTCCCATACCAGCCCAATGTCCAAAACGGGGCTGTAGCTTGTCGTCCAGTAGAACAACTCACATAACTCTAAGGCCTCGGGATATTCACCGAAAGGTTGTCCCGGTCGCTGTGGCTTTCGCAGTCGCAATGGTTGGGCGAGGGCTCCCTGCAGGCTTTGCTACAATTTCCATTTCATTGGCAGGCAGCCTGACACTCCCGTCCTCATGAACCCGGCCGTCGATCATTGTTCTGCCCTGGACATGAGCAAGGTCAGGAAAAGGCTGTTGCTTATTGTTAAGACCCTGTCCAGCCTCGTTGGCTTTGAAGGGTAAAAACGAGCGAAAAGAGGGCGTTTTGGGCTCAATAGGTCCTCTGCTCTTGCGGTGCTTAGAAAATCTGCCTCATGATTGGAGTGCTTCGGAAATACCGCAAATGCGGTACCTTGGTTTGCCTTGTGGTAAGTAAACAAGATGAAGCCGGGTTAAAAAAAGAAACCAAGGCAAGAAATCTCAGCAGATTAAAAAACCACAGACTGCTGAATCTCGTTGGTCGTTTGTGTAATATCAAATCTCCTTTCTTTCCTATCCCTAACTGTGTAACTACGGTACGCACACTATGGTACGTACCCCCCCACCAAGTAGATCTTGCCACCGGGATAGCCGTCGTTGCGTTGTGGCACTGCTCGATGCTCTCCCGTTTCCGGTTGCCCTGGCGCTGGCCTAGCAGATCATGATCACCCTCGCATCTGGAGCTTGGCTCTTGCCATTGGCGCAGCGACCTTTTAGTGGCGCTGCTTAGCGAAGGCCGATGAGCGATTTCGATGAAGAAGGTCGGGGACAGGCGGGCAGTGGGTGGTTGGGCGTGGTTGTCCGGAGATGGGGGGTGCTGTGGGAGGTTTCGGTAGTGGTGCGCTGGCCTGGTTGTTTACGAAATGGAAAAAACTTTATTGCTAGATTTGCTGCAGCAAAACGTATTTTTGACATCAGGGCTGTACCTGCGCATGTCTGTCATATCTGATGGTTTCCATGAATAGATCAATCTACACTTCTTGTTGTGAGCTGGACTGCACAGTCCAGCTCAATTGTAGACGGTGTTTCCGTCCCTCCGTCACCTTTGCTGTGGTCCAGTTCTGGCCTGGTCTGGGTCTGGTCAATCCTATGACGGAAGAGATAATGCCGGTGTAGATCCCACGCCAGCAAGCTGCGGCGTAGCAACGGGCATCAACAAGATAGAGTTGTCGTGCTGCGGGCTCTGAGCACCGTTATCCAGCTGACAACTTTAACAGACGTTCTGCTAAGGAATTGGCCATGTGTGGACATGCTAGACATATCACACACACGGTCAATCTGTCGATAGATTTCCCGATATAGAAGCCAGATTTGGTGATAACAGATGAACCGCATGGGATCGACGAACCAACGGGATCTGGAGACTCGCGCAAATTGCGGCAGCGGCATCCGAAATTGATGATGACAACCTCCTGGACAAGAATCTCCAGCATCGCGTGCAGGTCCCACGGTAGCTGTGGATCTGCCGGAGGGACTAGATGCGTTCATCACGGAGCCAGCAGCGGCGAACAATGACTGGCTTGCTGGAGGCCTGCTCGAGGCCTGCTGCTGTTGCGAGTCCGAGAGCTTAGACCTCATCCCGGGATTGCTTTGAGGCGAATGCTACGGTGGGATTGGGCGCCTCGCTAGCGATCACTGCTGTAGAGTTACGGCTCGAGGGTGACTCCTCTCGACGACACCTGTGGAGTTTGGCATGTACCAGTACGGTACCTTGTACAGTAGGACTGGTGGTGTACAGGTTGCGGTAACTTCTGCTGTAGGTGTATGAGTAAGGGGGTTTTGGCAGTGGCGCTGGCGTGGCTGGGCACAGCAAAAGGCTTGAATGGGGTTGGAGGTGTACGGTAATAGCTGTTGTCATGGGCCTCCCTACTTGGGTCGTCCGTCCTCTCTCGATCAAATGCTATCATAGTGGTACCATATGCCATGTACTGTGCCCGGTCCAATCCGCAGCCCCGAGTTTATTGAATGCTTAGCTCCCAGAGACCGCATCACAGATTGCACGGCTTTTATTGAATGATACAGGCGTGCTGGGAGAGCCAGTGCAGGGCGCGGTATCGTACTTACCTCTAGCAAATGCAACTCCAGCATTGATCAGCGCGTGGCCTGGTGCCTCGATTGTGCAGTCCAGCGTACCATTGATCCGCCTGGTTATTGCCCGCAGACGCTGTGATCTGGCCGTGCTGTCGATTCTTTCTCGTCGGGCGTCTTTGGCGGTGATGCCACTAACTCGGATGGTCAAATGACGGCCCAGGGATTGCGTCTCTCGCTCTCCAGGGAGCAGCTTGCCAAGTGCGTCTCCCGGGGACCGAGCTCTGCGACTGCCGTCCAGTGCAGCAAGAACGCAGCAGGCAGGTTGCAGTACAGTCGACGACAGTGGTACATGGCCGCACTGTACAAGTCATTACGGAACCTGCAGTACCACAGTCCTGTTGATACATGAGGGAGCAGCAACAGAGACCAGGGGAGGTTCCAGCACGATGTCGCGCCCCGGAAGCCCTAAGGCACCTGTACCACTGTGCGTAACGACCGTGCTCTTTACCGTCCATGGGCGACCGGCAAGGCCCTGGGCAACATGGAAAATTTCGCCTGCACGCGCCTATTTTTACCCCCGGGCGTTCCGCTAGGCCCCATTGGGACCCTGGAGCTCCTCTTCGTTCATGGACGGGGCTAGGCCTATTCGAGGGCAGCCAATGGCGTGTGGGCCAGCCCCGACGGTTGCGAGCCACCAGAGCCACCAGAGCCACAGGCGCCACGAGCGAGCCACTCACCAAAGCAGTTACGGCGGCTCGCCAACCCCTGTTGACCTGATCTTTTGTGCATCGATTCCCAGCTGGACAGGGCCCCTGCCAAGCCCAAAATTTTGGCTTCTGCTGGTTGAGGTTGCTTCTCCTCCGTGACCGACTACTGCGACAGCGATATGGCGATGGCCCAGTACCTGCAGCACTCTGGGTCTTCCGGATGCGGGCGCCTTCTCGTGCTGCGCTGCCCATTGAGCACATGGAGCCCATTGAGCACCGCCCAGGACCATCATCGACGTGCAGCCGTCGGTCGCTCACAAGGCTGGATGTCCAGCGCAGCCGTGGGTTAGTGATTCAGCTTTCCTCTGCCCAGCAGTGCCCGGGTCGACCTTCTGCTGGTGGAGCGAGGGCAAGCATGCTGCAATGGGCAATACAGCACTGTAGGCAGTGGGCAACGAGGGTCCCAACACGGACCTAGCTAAACCTTACTTTGCTGGAGCCCACTGAGGGACAGACTCTCGAGGCTACTCCCCGCATAGTCGCCTGCACCATTCAGCCCATCTCGTCCGCATCCATCGTTCGCCGCTGGTCCACGAGTCCCGATTTGGCAGAGCCCAATCGATCGTAATCCACCGCACGAGGAGAGTGGAGGCTCGCAGCAGCACGAGCACGGCTGGCGTCGTCGAGCAGCGGAAGGGGGTCAGAAAAGAGATGCGTGAGATGCGTGAGATGGTTTCTAGGGTCCACGCTGGATTTGAGCTGGCGCGGGCTTCTGGCCTGCTCGACCAATTCTCCCTAGCTACAGTAACTACTAGGACCCAAGCCAGCGAGTCACGGCCGGGGGCTCGTCGATCGTCCGCGGGCCCTGCTGCTTGTCGACCCAGACGTCATGCCTCTCTCCCTCGCTGCAAGCCTCATCGCCAAACACGGCCTTTCCCTCCCAGGCAGGCTGGCTCCAATCGCAAGATGCTGGCCCTTGCCTCGCAAGCCCACCAGACATTCCTTATTCTAACAGTCGTTTTTTTCTCGCCTTCCAGAACCGCTACCAATATTTTTTAATTGTCGTTGGTGCTGCTGTTTCTTTCCTCTGCTAGATCCTCCTCCTCTATCTATGCTTCCTTTTGGAACGACCTTGCCGGAAACAAGCAACTTCTCTCAGCCTTTGGCGTTACGGTAGTGCATTGCATCCGGTGCGTACTTTGCTGGCCACCGGGGGTTATACTTTATATACCATCCGTTTGATCTCGCAGCCCTGCGTACGACTCGCTCTCGTTCGCTCTCTCGCTCTTCCAAGGCCGCCTCACCAAACGGAGAACCAAGGCAGAAGTTCGACTCAGAGCTCCGGGGACCCATCTTGAAGGACCAAGGACCGGCTATCTGCACTCCAGCGTATTCTGCCCGGTTGCAAAGGCCCCATCTTCGAACCGAACAAAAGGCAGCAGCAAGTCACGAATACTGATACTGACTCCCCTGGTCGGAAGGAAACGTGTCTACGCAAGCTCTTTGATACTTGGAGAAGGCTGCGGTACTACCAACCGCAAATGCTCCGCGGCCAGCATCAACACTCGGAGTAGACGACCACAGCTTTATTAGAAGTTACCCGTCGTGGCGACTGTTCGACATTGGAGCCTGCCTTTCTGCGACGTTGCCATCCATCGAACGGGCTCTTCCATTCACCTGGGGTTCTTTTGGGAATATTAGAGGTCTCGGGAAGAAGGACAGCCAGGCGTTTCCCTAGTCCAGAGTGCGTTTGAGTGACCGCCTCACTGCTACCGCGACCAGCACCAGCACCAGCCCCGGGTCATCAGCCACCCCTTCCACACCCGCATCTGGACTGCTCTACCACCTTGGTTGAGAAACCACTGCTTGGGTTCTGTATTTGCTTCCAGGCCATCTGGCGCGACACGGCGGGCTCTTGTTGTATTAAAAAACGGCGAGACGCTTTGTAACGACTAGACCCCACCAGCTAAACTAAACTACCTGTATGTATGCCTTACCTCTTTCGTCTCTGATCCCCTTGCATCCCTGTGCACAAGTCTGCTGTGTGCAAAATACCTAGCTTCTACAAGAGCAACCGTCATAAGCCTTGCCACACCCATCTTCTTCGGTTTGGTGTAGCATGCTCTCCTTCTACGACCTGTTTCCCACCACACACACCCCAAAAGAAGATCTCTCCGAGCTTCTCCATTACCGGCTCTCCCGATATGACTATAGTGGATGGTAGCATGAACTGATTCAATATCTATGCAAGCAGGATCCTCTGTACGGGTGGCTGCAGAAACTGTTGAAGCCGACTGGATTCTGTTCAAGATCACCACCTTCAAATCTTTGTCCACCTCTTGGTTAGTATACCCGTTCCTTCCCCAGTTTCGGTGCACTTCATTGCTCTCTACACACTAAGAGAGCGCTCTGGCCATTCGACAAGCTGATGGTATTTAAGTTTAGGAAACCTCCTTAACGGGCAATTTATCTCACTTAGTTGGGCTCTGGATCGCCGCAGTTTCTGATCATTTAAAACTATCGAGACGACGGGTTGATATCTCTGATATCATGTACTAACCAGAACAAATCCATCGAGCATATACCTAATCTCCCAAGTGAATTTCACGGCGATACCTCGTATTCCATGACTGTCTCTCGTCCAGAGCGCACCTGAGAGTTCCCGAAAGCTACCACTCGCCTGTCACTTTTCACAGGTCTTGAAAGGAAACACTGTTTCAGTGCTACACAGCCTTCACTGCTATCCTTCCATTTAATAATCATTCTGGACTCCACCAGGAACGAGATCGACACCACACTTGCCGCTACGAACTGTTCTATGGACCACATTTAACCGTGCTGCTTCTCCGCGACCAAGACAAATCATCTCCGCCAGGAGATCGACTATACTTTTCAGAAAACATATTCTAAGCATCTTTTGCAATTTTACTTTTTACCACCGACAAGCTGGCATACTCAACATATAGTCTGTTCGCAGTAAGTGTTAAGCCTGGTTTTCTTGTATCTTTCGAAACTTTTACGATCTTCGCAAGCTGATTCGGATCTGTTCTGAAGCCTGAACACCATACAGGCTGCAGTCCAATAATACTAGACGAGTCTTACGCATCACCAGAGACTGCGGCATTGCACGAAGTTGGGTACGAGGGAGCCCTTGTGGCGCAGGCAGACTCCCCAAGAGCTCTCTTTCCCATGTCTGCCTACGGGAAGCCACAACCTTCACAAATTCATGGTTAGTCACTCCGAGCCCCCACCACACCTAGTCTTTTGTATTTATGGTTCACGTGAATTTGGAATCCTTGCTTATTGAGACCGCACAGGTTTTGAGATTGGTCGGCAATACCCTGAAAGTTCCTTCCCATTCGCTGCACCACCCTATGGATCGCAGTCATCTGGCCAGTCAACAGTATCTGCCCCGGTCTACCAGAATGTCCCTCAGATGACATCAATGGCATATCAACCCAGTCAGCCGCGTCCTTCCTCTTCCTACGAAAACCAATCTGGACCCTATCTCAATGCTGCATCGACTCCCGTTCCCGAAGTCTCTACATATTCACCTTCAGAGGGCCCTGAAGGCACCAAATTTCATGCTTACATATCTTTGTACGATCTGACAAGTGCAAATATACCTTTATTCTATCTGGGCTTTGGAAATAGCAAATGTCTTGCTACCGTCACCAGGATGGATCAGCAAGGCGGTGTTTGCCAGTACATGCTGGCAACGGAGATACCTCCGTTTGTGTCTACCGGCTGGACTTCCTCCCAAGTACCCATATACTTATTCATGGAGAATGCAGATGGAGACCTTTTGGCTAAGGTTGATGTTGGGAACTTCAGTTATCTTGATGCTGCACTACAAAGTGCCAGTCACACAGGCCAAGAAGGCTCAAGCAGGAAGAGGAAATTCTCCGTGGATTCCGATATTATGAGGAGTCCTGCATCAAAGAGAACTTCAAATCAACAGCTGCGACCAAAGGATGATTATGGAGCTTACAGCTACAGTCCAGTGCAAACTCCCAACACTTCTTACACGAGCTATCTCTCACCCAACCCGTATGGAAGCGGCCAGTTCAACCGCACTCTTTCTTCTTACCATGGCCAGACAGAGAACAGGAACATGGGCTACATCTATTCTTCCTCGCCGGCCACCCCGAGAGCACCGTTACCAGATAGTAGCTGGAGTCCTTACTCGAACATCAACCCTGCTACGCGTAGCAGCAGTCATGGCCTGCCATCTAACGTCGGAGTGTCCAGGCCTCCCTCGGGGATATCTATCTCTACGGCGAACCCGCCCTTGATTCGGACATCGACGATCCAGCAGAGTCCCAGTATCGCAGGCTCGCATGGCCCTGGTGGGCAGCAGTTTGGGTCATACTCACTGTATTCACACAAGGCAAAGCTGAACATCCAAGGCGACTTGGAGTCCATGGCGCGCAACTGGACGGACGACGAGTGGGAGGCCAAACGGAGGCTCGTGCTGTTTAAACGCGAGCAGAATGGCAGCACCATAACGACGACCTTCCAGGCTGTTTCCGGCGAGGAGCGACCGCCCAGCGCCATCTGTATCAGCTGTATCTACTGGGAGGAGAAGGCGGACTACTTCGTCACCAGCGTGGACACCATCTACCTACTGGAGCAGTTGGTGGCTGCCCGGTTCACCGTGGAGGAGAAGAACAGGATACGCAGGAACCTGGAGGGCTTCCGACCGCTGACGGTGTCGAAGGGCAAGCAGGACAGCGAGGAGTTCTTCAAGGTGATCATGGCCTTCCCCAACCCGAAGCCACGCAACATCGAGAAGGATGTCAAGGTGTTCCAGTGGAAGGATCTGGCGAACGCGCTGAAGAAGATTATTGGCAAATACGTAAGTCCCCGTTCCTTCATCCTATGTGCTCATTTGTCGAGCTGCTCTTGGGAGAGATTTGAGATCTGACCAGCGGGTGGATGTAGTCTGCAAGCCCATCGTCGACGCTGCCCGCCGCAGCCGCCGCACCAGGGCCCTCGGGGGCGCTGCTCACACCCGTCAGTTCCACCGGATACGCTACCGAGAGCTCATCTGCCGGCATCGCGTATGCGAGTGATCACCATGGAGCGGTCTCGCCTGCGGGCTACGGAGCTCCTACTGCTGCTGCTGCTTCCAGCATGGCCCTTCCCCCACGGGTCATCTCGCCACAGGACACCCGGGCGCTCTCGCAGCATCAGCATCAGCATCAGCATTCGCATCATCATCAGCATCACCACCACCAGCATCATCAACCACCACACGAGAGCCAGCAGCAACAGCAGCAGCCACAACCAACGACCGACCTGCGCAGCCACTGGCAGAGCACTAGCACCACCAGCGCGGCGCATCAGCTGCAGTACCAGGCGCTGGGCAACCAGAGCGTGGGCTTGGGCGTGCGCGACGGGTGGGAGATGCCCTCAATGGCCTCGATGCCCTATCTGGGGTCGAGCAGTGCGGTGGGCTCGTCGGTATCGCAGGCCCAGACACTCAGCTACCAGACGCCTCGGGTGCTGCCCGAATCCTCCCATGCCGCTGCCGCTGCTGCTGGGCTGGTGCGGGGCGACGGCAGCAAGTTGCAGGCGACGCAGCAGCATCAACCCTCACCGCAGCACGCTGGTCACCAGATGCCGCGGCCATGAGCGCGTGTGTGGCGCATGATTGGACGGCGCGGCGCTAGAGGGTGTCCCGCGCCGTCATTGGTCATGTGCGCCTCCCTGGTCGTTTGCTAGCGTCCACGCTCCCGGCCAATCATGCCCCGCTTGCCGCTGCTCGTATTCCCCCAACCAACGTCCGTCCATGGCGGACTGGAGCATCGCAAACCTCCTTGTGGCGCGCACTGCTCCCTCTGGCTTCGTCTCTATCGAGAGCCGGGCTGGGCCAGATTGGGCCAGATGAAGCCAGACCAGCCCGAGGGTGCTTGAGCAGATCGAGCAGACCGGCTTTTTCTCTGTCGATAGTTCGCAATCCATGGCTCCATTCCAAGCTCTCTGCCTGCCCCCGTCAAGAGCCCTCCATCAGCCCTCATTGCCATCTTCAACCGCTGCGAGGAAGCCACCCTTTTCTCACGCCACTTCGGCCATCGGCTCCCCGGTACTACGAAATCGCACCCTGGAGTTTATATTTCCTCACAACACCCTCTTCTTCACATCTCCTTTATTTCCCCCTCCCTTATTTTCCTTCGAGGGGCTACTATTCTCGTTGCCTTGGTTCTGCGTGACTAATACCTGCTTCCCTCCGCGCTAGAAAGGGCACAGAGGCGACGTACGCTTGGCCGAGCCACCCGGGTACGACGCATCCACCATCGGAGGGTTTGGGTTGGTGGACGTCCTTCCGCGGAGTTTTTTGGCCCTTCTTCTCGTTATCTTTTCTCCTTTTGACTTTAGAGCTTTTTGACTAGTGGGGTTGCATCTAGTTTGGGCGAGGCATCTGGGATTTATTTAATCTATTGTTTTTTTCACCGGCACTTGCAATGGTTAGGGCATGGAAATGCGGTCTGGGGGCTGGTGGTCTGGCCTGGGTCGGTTTCGACCCGTGATGGAGTGCGGTGTTTTCGTCTCTTTCCTATCTCTAATCGGCGGGTTTTCCATGCATAGGTAACGCATTATATATGGTCATTTACTGTTTTCTATATACTGTTTTCTGACTAGGCTGCATGTATTCTGGGTCTTGGGGGCTTGTTGGCGTATACCATCTGTTGGAGCGAGCTTTTGTTGTTGATATTTGTGGGCAATTATATTCTGCCATTTATCTTGTTTTAGATACCAAACTATACCCTGTTTATTACAAAATCTACATTGATATGGGTCCTCAGGTCGAGCCGTGCTTTCTGGCTTTTGATTGTGGCCTCTCAAGTGCGGAGATAGCACCAACATCGCGGTCCAAGTATGGTGTAATAGTGGCTGCAGAGTATGAGGGATAGAAGAAGGAGTTATACGAATTGCCAATAGCAAACACGAATGTGGTAGCAGCATCTTTTGTCTAAGACTCCTGATATGGGAGGATCCGGGCTGCAAAAGGGAGGTAGTTCTCATGTGCAGCGTGAGGCGTCGGGTTATACTTGCTGAATAACAACGACACACATGCCGTTTCATCGAGGGGTTTGGTTTTCTCTGATGGTGGAACGGTGAGTGCTGGGGAGCTAGTGGCAGCAAGCGTCGCTAAGCTCGAGGGGCCAGGATGCAGACCTCATTCGCACCTGGAGCAGTATCTCGCTGCTTATCACCGCCGGTGGTGGTGGTGAAGACAGCTCCCCTGGGACCTATAATACTCCAGACATAAGGAATTTCTCGAATGCAGGTGTCGAATACTGGTATCATTCAGTGCTGAGAATTCGGTCCGAGAGAGGGGGTTCACGATCCACTCTTGTTCCTACCCACGCGCGTTTTTTGCTGTGAAGCAGAGCAGGAGACATAAACAAAACCAAAACCAAAAAAGGGTGAGGCTGGAGTTTAAGACTAGTTGCCCCCAAAGTCAGCATCATCATACATACACGGGGTGGTTGGGCAGAGAGACGGAGGGGCAGAATGGTAGAGTAGCAGTGGCAGTTGGTTGAAAGTAATAAGTGGACGTTGCTGCGCGGGGTTCGATAGCCAGAGAGGGTCCCCCCTATTCTCCCTTATCTCGAAGCTGCCATTCGGTGAAGAGGGCAGCATGGACCACCTCCGTTTTCTGTATCTGCCCTCGATCTGCCCTCCGCAAATCCATGTCGTACATCTGGTACATCTTGCACATCTCGCACATCTTTGCAAATCAGCCTAAGCAATCGGGTCAGTTGCATCTTCACTGGTGTGTTACCCAAGCTTGCATATTGTGAAAACTGACATGCTTGCTATTGCTATTGCTGCTGCTGCTAGTCTCTTTCCGGGCTGCGTGTTTGGGCTGGTGATGATGCCCGCTGTAGATCTCGGGCTTGGAGAAATCGTTTACACAAGTAAGGGTAGTGCTGGTAGTGGGTTAGCGGTGGGTGGTGGCCATGCATACACGCACTGCTGAAGCCGATTTGCTCGCTGGAAAGTGTGGGCGAGGCGAAGAGATGATGCGATGCGATGTGATGATGCGATGCGATGCGATGCGAAAGCGGGAGTGAACGGGTAACGGCAAGCGCAAGGGCGGGGTTTGAACGAACGGGGAATGTGGTATCTGGGCGGTGTCGTTGCCGTTGCTGTTGTTGGTGTTGGTGTTGGTCTTTTTTAAGTTTATGTTACGATACAGTACAGCTTGCTTTGCTGTATGTATGGACGTTTTGTGTTGCGTTGGTTGCGTTGCGTTGCGTTGCGCTTGTGTCGTCTTACGAGTATATGCAAATGCGGTGTATTTTTAGGTTCTTTTCTGTTTCTGTTTCTGTTTCTGTTTCTGTTTCTGTTTCTGTTTCTGTTTCTGTTTCTGTTTCTGTTTCTGTTTCTGTTTCTGTTTCTGTTTCTGTTTCTGTTTCTGTTTCTGTTTCTGTTTCTGTTTCTGTTTCTATTTCTGTCTCGAGAGTTTTTAGTAGGTTCTATGTTTCTGTAGAGATTATACCGGTTTGTTTTTATGGGTTAGGTGGTTTCGTCATGGCCGTTGGGATAATTCAGAATTTCAGGGGGATAGAACATGATGTTGAGGATAATGGAGGGATGAGGGGAAGTTTGTCTGCTCTGCTGTGGCTGTGCAGTTAGGCTGTGGGTGTACTTTGTATGTATGTGCGGAGAAATAGTAGTACAGTACAGTACAGTACAACAGTTGGTAGATAACAACCGTGCCGGGAAATGTACCAGTGAGTTTATCGATAAGAGTGTGGAGAATGAACCCGTTTGCTGCCTGGTGTGTGACTACTGCGGTTGATACATCCACAGTAGGGGTGAGAGGGTGGTTCGCAACGGTGGGGATAGTTACACCCCGTTGTTTCGTTTCAAGTTTGTGCTCTTCTCTTCTCCTTCCTCTTCCTCTTTCAGAGACATCGCCTTTTCTGTATCCTATCTACCTCCACTTTACATATATCCCCTCATTCCACCTTGCACCTCTTATCTTAGGCTTGTACCACATACAGTACAGTTACAATACATCTTTCCCGCCAATGCACGCATACATGAGTGGTCCTAGTATAGTGGACGATAGTGTAGTCTAGTCCGGGCAGGTAAGTCATGGGAAGAGAACTGATCACCATCCCTGTACAGTATTTGTCACGGGCATTATCCGATGTGCTAGCACAGTACTATCCTCATGCCATGCCCTGCCATGCCATGCTATGCTACACGGCAAATACAACGCTCCAAGAAGGTACAGTGCAGTGCAGTACAGCACGCTACAGCACTGTACCGTCGTATTGCAGCGGAGAGATTGTACTTGACCTCTCGCGTTGCAACCGGCGCGGAAAGGTGGACTGTGCACTTGCACGCTCTGCTGTGTAGCACAGTATAGAACAGGATACATCCAGGGTCATGTATAAGAGTCGATCTTATGACCCCGGGAAATCCATGGGTTAAATCTGGGCACGGGAACGCTTTGGTGGACGGGATTGGATTGGCGATGGCGATGGCGAATTGGTGATAGGTGTGCTCCTGCCTTGAGGTTCTGAATGGATGAGATGCGATTCGTCTGTGTCGGTGGTGCTACCTGCCCAGGAGAGTTTATGTGTGTTAGTGCAAGGGCTTTAATTATGGTATTGTTACTCTGTTGATTCTCCGATATGGAGGTGTGGTATTGGTAAGGACATGCGGATTTAAGATTTGAGCATCCAGACGACCGAATTTTGTGATAGCTTTGTTTATTTCTTGTGAGTGCTTACCTCTGTCGAACTGCCCTTGTGATGATAATGACGTCGTGTATTGGCATCACGACTCATGAGAAGGTGTGATAATATCTCCGGACGGGGTTTTCCCAGCATCTCTCCTATAGGGTGTGGTGTATACATGCTGACTACAGCACAATGGAATGTGTTCTAGACTCCCACCGGGTAAAGTGAAGTCGCTGATAACCTATAACAGACCCCTTCTTTTCTTCCCTCCTCCGTGGTTACATCGCACTGACGAAAAACATACATATCCATGAGCAACCCGATGATGCATGCACGATGACCACAGAGAGCTAGATCAAGTGTCGAAGATGCCAGATGGATTTTGAGGGGGGTTACCAGATCGTGGCTTTTGAAACGTCGTGACTCACTGCTTCGTCCGCGTGGGACTGTGGGACTACAGAAGTACCCGCCGGGTAAGCACATGATGTAGGTGTAATCTATCTTCCTTATCTTTATGCGAGCTTGATGGAGTTTGGGTTTTTGAGTTTTGAGTTTGTGCGAGCCTTGGGCGGTCTAGACTGGGGTGCCTTAATGGCCTTTGGTTTTTAAGTTTAGTAAGGGGTTTCTTGTAGTGTGTTTCATGAAAGCAGGGACTCTTCATGTGATGGGTTGGGCAGTGAAGTATTTGGAATATCTTCCTGGCATAGCATGAAGAGGAAGAGTGCTGTAAGTAATGTGATCTTTCCTTGAGTTTTCTGCTATGGCCATGTTCATTTTCGATCCTAATTTCATGGTCACTCGAGTGAATGCATTGAGTCTTGCGAGTAGTTATACATGACCATATATGCAATGATAGCTATTACAGCTAGTATCACATACCATAGAACACGTAATGCTTTTACATATTTATCCGCTGTAAATTATGTTTCCTTCCTTAAATATCTTTGGGTTTGTTGCATAGCTCCATATGCACACTCCACTTAACAGAGTCTGAGCAACAAACACGGGATTTCGCCTTATCCTAGGCAGTGTTGGGATGGATGCTATACGGGTCTTCAATTTCGCTATCATTCCATACTTGATACAATAGTATTTTTGTCAAATACTTTTTCGGTGTCATTTATACTGCCTCCGTTAGGACTTCACACGTATATCTCCAGTCACACGGCCTTGATAGTCTCAGTGGCATCATGATAGATCCCTTAGCAACGACTTCGTTCATAAGTCTAGAGTTGAATATATTTGCCATGTGCCTGTTAGTGATGGTGATATCTTCTTTACCAAGTTTGAATCCTTTGCCTCTTACTATCAGGCCGTTTTAGAAAGTCCAAAGTACGATCAGTTTAAAAACATACGTTGAAGTGAATCAAATTTCTTGGCCATAGCTGAAGATTTTCCACTGTATGAATCACAGCACTGGTTAGAGCGTTTCAGTTTTCGTTTGGTGAGATCAGTAATGATGACTGTTTATCTAGCTCTTTTAACTGTCCCAAGTGATCTGACTGAAGACCCTCGTCTAGTCTAAGTTGGACAGTCCCTCTTTCATAAATCTGCATTGCTACCTTAATCATGATAGGCGAAAATAGAAACTCCATCGTTCTAGTACCGTCTGCAAACCCAGTATACTTTGCGAGCGCAACGTCACCAGGCAGAATATAATAAGTGCGGATGCTGTGACAGAAATATTGTTTATATTGTCATCTGTTTATCGTCTACCTCAAAAGCATGTTTTTCCAGTTTGAGCTCTTATGGTGTTAAGCAAATTCTACCTACTTTACTAGAAGGCCTTGATGACCGACAATGGAGGAGCAAGAAGGGAGCTTGTGACTTACTAGGGGCTATGGCCTATATACTTCGAGGAGACGGTATAATCTTGCAGATTCGTAGCACAGGTCTTCACTTCCCCGTACTTGTTCCAACCACTTCTCCCTTTCCGATTCATTGGTCAGTGTCTCGTCTGCTGCAAATACCCGTACACCGGGTCTTCCTGATCAATAGAAAGAATCTGATTACGAAAGGTCATAAAAGATCGTCTTCGGTATAGACATTACTCTAACAAGCTGACACTTGATGGTGATATGTAACTTATGACTATGTCTTGTGATCTGACATAGCATTCCATTCTGTACTGAGTTGATTCTCCTCCACGGCTCGTAGAAAGAGTTCAGTAGTAGCTAAAGCCTCTGCTATACCACTGTCTTTCATAGGCAATTGGGAACACATACGCTACCATAAAAGCAGTCTGGATGAATATTCGAATTTGATTTTGGGTGCTGAGGCATTTTCTGTTTTGTGACGGACTCTCTAAGCTCATAGAGGCCAAACTACCTGCTCTGAAAGGGAGATAGGTTAGTGATGTGGCATTGAGTAACAATTTGGCGGACTTACATGTTGCAGGAGAGTTGTGAGTCACCTGTTAGAATGCATTTTGAGGTTCAATTAAGATCCTCCGTGATCTAAAATCAGTCCTCAGCTTTATCCTACGTTTCGGCGTATGACTGTTCTGTGCATAATATTCTAGGGAAGATAGCTCATTAATATCCACTCCAGATCTTTAATTGTATTGTTTGATTTGTTTCGATTGAAGCTGGCATCGATTATAAACATTCCGTATGTTGTTCTATTCACTGTTGTTCCTTTGCGTGATATATTAGTCCTAGATTGATCTTATATTGAAGTGTCATCATTCAAAGAATGAAGGACCTTGCATAACTACGGATATAGCTTAAAGAGTCTTCTATCGTCACCTTCACTATTGCGAAAAATGCAGGACCCTACAAATGTGTATAGTGAATAAAAAATAAGAATAACTGCGTTAGAACGTATGGATAGGCGTCTTGATAGCTGTCTATACTTATAGACCACACTCTCTCGGAACTTCACTTTGATTTGCATCACGGTGTCATATTAAGAACCTGTTATAGTGGTGGTCTCGATCAAGTCTCCTAACTCTATACTTATACATCTTATGTATCTAGTTTGCTCTGTGGAACTATGCCGCACGGTAAGGATGGAAAATGTTCATCATTTTTCAATGACTATTAACATCTGTATCCGTTCTCCCAGACTAGAAGTATTCTCTCCAGTCTTTGTATGAAACTCAATACTAGCATCGCACACAAAACCATCACTGTGTATAAGAAAAAAAACCGCCCAAAACCAAGTAACTCACTTTTGAATACATATAACTCCAATTTAACAGTGGTCCGAGGAGCTGGCGTAGTTTATAGAGCGACGATGCAGGCCACAGTGAATGGAATAACTGGGGGTAGGAACGTTCACATAGTGCCAGAAATAATTTTTTTCATCATTTTTAGAACAGCATACCAACCAGCCCATATTTCCGTGATGCAATAGTTGCATTAATTACATTTGCTTTAAATAAGTTAAGCCATTAGAGCTCTCATTCTGCTTTCGGGTTCGGTATCGCATTTGCAAAGTGGGAAACGTCGAATACACGGATAATTCCGAGTGGAGTTTATCACTGTTATCAGCCAATCACTATGACGGCAATGGAGCTCATGTACGTACAGCGCATTGACAATGATGCCGATCTAGCAAAGCGAAACTGTTGAAGTCCCTGTTGATCTCGAAGCGAACGTGGTTTGGAATTCCTCCGACTTGCCCAGCGTCCAATTAGAGTTACGGTTTGCACGTGATCGGTCAGATGTTGATTCCGTGCCCGCCGTGGCGCCTCAAGCGAGATCTTAGCTCTGAAGCGAGGGCGGGGATTAAACTCTAATTTGATGTGGCGGCAGCCGCCCATGTAGGCATCCATATGTGGCTTACGTGCGTCATAACTTCATGATTGCAACCTTAGGAGATATAATTTTTGTAATTGATACGGCCGTATGAGGGTATCGACATCAAAATAGTTTGAATTAGCTGCTGACAGAATCGAACAAGATGAGGGAAAGCTAAGTATATAAGAGTAAGGAAATTCTTCGTGTCTCTTTCTCAGAATCATTATCACATCAGCCATCACTCAATTCAGACCCCCTTCTCAGATTTATACCATCTTGACCTCGAGTATATTTTACCTTTCCCTCCAAATAATAGTCCATATCCTATATTTTAATCTATATACATAATTCAACAATGGCATCATCTTCAGCCGCTCCAACTATTGCACTCTTTGGAGCAACAGGAGGTACTGGGCTCTGCTTTCTCAAGGCCAACCTCATAGCAAATCCAAACGCACGGGTCAACATCCTCGCTCGAACACCTGAGAAGCTCACTTCCACATTCCCACAGTCCACCTATCCATACCTCAACATTACCAAAGGCGACATTCGCGACATTGAAGCTGTGAAGAAAGTGCTTCTCATTGACGGCGTTCTCGTCGACAAGATTGTCTCCACGGTGGGCATGCCTTTGAAGAGGGAAGGTGTCAAAATCACCGGTGCAGATCCTCACCTGTGCGAAGAAACGGCCAAAATCATACTCTCTGCACTGTCCACCATCCGTTCTTCCTCGCCATCGTCGGCAAATAAATATCCTGAGTTTATTGCAATTTCCACAACCGGCATATCCGAGCACGGCCGGGATATTCCTATTGCTATGATACCGCTCTACCACATGGTTCTTTCTGTTCCACATGAGGATAAGAAGAAGATGGAGGAAGTCATCACTGCATACGAGGGGAACTGGGTTCTTGTGAGGCCTAGTTTCTTGATAGACGGCAAGGGCAAGGGAATACACGCCGTAAGAGTTGGGTTTGAAATCCCAGGCAATACTCAACTATCCAAGAAAGAGATCGGGTATGTCATCACTCGGGAAGACGTAGGGAATTGGATGTTCGAGGAATTAATCAGAAATGGAGGAAACCCAAAGTGGGATAAAAAGATTGTTTCGATTACCTATTAGGCTGTCATATGGATTGTCTCCTTTGTTACTGTATCATATATGAATTTTCTTTACTGGACCTGG
Organism: Xylogone sp. PMI_703; assembly: GCA_021399445.1. Classification (NCBI taxonomy): domain Eukaryota; kingdom Fungi; phylum Ascomycota; class Leotiomycetes; genus Xylogone; species Xylogone sp. PMI_703. The sequence continues at coordinate 5,820,077 of JAJTUQ010000004.1, forward strand.
TTAAACGGTATGCTATTCGGTAGTTGGATAACACGGAGTTAACCCCATCCCCAATCTTCTATCGATTCGTTTGACGCTGGATAATGCGGCCCTCTACCCCATTGGTGGGGTCCCACAAAAGATATAAATTTGTGGGTTTCTTTGCGGTAACCCGATGAACCCACCCAAACGCTTGCCTCTGGACCTTGAGAGTCCAATTGGGTTCGAACAGGATACAAGTAGATGCACGAGTCAAGTTGTGGGCTGTGCTCATCAGTACAGTCATAGAGATAAGAACTTTAGCCTTTGTTGCTTTCTTATCCTCGTTTCTCGTATTGGTTCCGCAGAAACCAGATATAAGCTTTGCTCTGGTTTATGTCGGGCTAACAAGGCTGATTAATACTATTAGGAACTATTATAGATCTTAGAATAACTACACTTGTTGTTAATAATCATTCTCTATGCTATACGTAACAAAATCGAAAATAGAAATAAACTTACGCATTTTAGAATAAATGCAATGTTTAAAGTAAATAAAAGCAGAATAAATTTCTCAGGACAATGAGGATCTTCGCCTTTAGAGATCTTTTTTATAATATCAAGTACAACTTCGAATTTCAAGCTGCTCTGTCGAAGCTGTTGACGCTTATCTCATAATAGACTTCATGTCACATCGCTGATCCATCCACTCTTCCTAATATCAAGTGATCGGAAGAAGAGGCCACTGTCGTCTGTGTACATGTTGGCCAATTCAGGAAAGCCCCCATAGAGTCATAAGAAGAACGCCTTTGACATGAACTGGCCGTGAACTTGTTTCAGTTTTGGACCTTCTCGGCCTTGGTAGACCTAGGCTTAACATCGTTTCTTATAGTCCTTTTCTGTCTACTCTTTTAAGGGGTTTGCAACATTCGCAATGCTCTGTACCTATTCATCTCTCGTGAGGCATTTTCTCAGTCAGATATAGTATTTCATAAAATCCAAGATTGACTGGCCAAAAAACTTTGTATTCTCTCTTCCGCGTATCATTAAAGGCTTTAGCCCGGAATTGAGATCCTTGATCGCGTTGTGAGCTTTACTAGGTAACACATTGGGGCCTGAGATAATGTCTTTATAGATTATTACTATAGTAGTCATCCCGATAGTACTACTCCTATAAAGCGGATAACTAACCTAATGTTACTGCCGACTCTCAATGGCCTTGAAATGTCCGTTAAGATCTTTCGGAGTGGCCCTGAATGGAGTACCTGATAACGCCCAGATCTGAGGATTATTCCTAACTGCCTGCGATCTCAAGTATGTAGAGACTTGCGTGGTGAGGCGATGATCAAGTTACAGCTCGTTGCGGACCATAAAGCCCCATGTTAATCTTTCCCTAAATCCGATGACTTTGTATCCAGCTCTTCTTGGATAGTTTTGTCTGACATCCTGTTTAAACCTTTCCAGGAGACAGCTCTTAAGGCATCCGGCAAAAGTGATTAATATGTATAGACTCCGGATTGCAGACCAAAATAGAGTTGTTACTACCTTTATCAGTGCTTTTCTGATTTTGTCAAGGTCTTGTCCCAATTTAAGAGGGTCAAATCTAGCATGGGAGGCGATGTCTTCATATTTTACTTTCGACATGGAAACATCCAGGTGACCGCCTAATACTCACGTTAGTGGGATAGAAACAGATCAGATAATAAAGCGACTTGCTTGATAAGAGCTGTTTTAGTCAAATACTCTGCTGACTGGCCCATCCTATATCCGAAATGCGTTAGTAGATGTTCTGCTTCTGGTTGAAGGGTGAGATACACCAAAAGAATGTATCTTTATATGTTGATACTAACTTATTGCTTGTCTAGACTTGCTATCTTTATGGACAAGATACTCAAGATGGTGGGCTTTGACCCAAGGAACTTTCAATTCGGCGGCCAACATCAACTGACCAGCATCGTCAATAGCAGTCACATCAGTCACATCTGGAATTTTTGTATAGTCTGCCGATGAGAATTTGAAGTCGGCAAATCGAAGGACCGTGTCCTGTGAATTATAGACAGCTGTCATGGTTTGGCCAATGTTCTGCGTAAACCGGCTTTGTACGCCTCATCTAGACTACTTTGATCTGTACGCTTTCTTTCCATGTTCTTAACCCGGTCAGTAACCCAATAAGAACATCCCTCGTGGATGAAGGTCAGCATTGATACTTTCAGAGTGCTACTTATCCCAGACGGTAGTATCTGTAGCATTCATTAAACAACATACTTTAATAACAATTGAACATACCTATCTGACTTTCTCTTCTTCTAGTGAAGCCGCGATGCAGTTGAACTCCACCGCACTCAGTGAGAGCTTTTTGTAGTTCTCAATTCTATAACACCTGTACCGTTCAACAACGAACAAAATGGATCAGAAGGTGGTGCACATGCTGTATGCAACTGTGGAACAGACACATCATATTATATTCCAATCTCAATCGCGTGTTATATGCTTTGAAAGTTTTTGATCCCCAAGCGGAAAGGGGCCGACTTTTTATAAGCTGTGGCAGGTATTCAATAGTGGAGCATGCGTCAATCTAGGCCCAATTCAATGTTTCCATCAATTCAATAAGAAAAGAGGCATGTAGTAATCAGAGATCAATGACCTGGATTATAATTCACTGTTACTCCTACCTCCTCTGCGGGAAACTAGGGGCATAAAGTGAATCTCATGACCTTTTACACTATGAGTGAATACCACTTCCTAGGCTTCACACTACCTTATAAATACTGTATTTCGCTCAAATCTGAGAGCCACCATCGAGAACTTGTGCAGAGGATGAGTGGAAGGAAATCAATCGGTCTAACCATTGGGCATAACAACCCTTTACAGGACTTGAGCAATGTGGCTACACTCCCACCTACTCACGGTACGTATCACGTGCGTACGTATGAGATTGGTGGTTTGGTAGTCACATTGATCAGTCAAGCTTCTCAGATCAGACAGTTGAACGATATTCTTGTATTATTCGTACATTTCATTTTCAACTTCAACTTCAACTTCACCACCCAATCACTCTGACCATTCGACACCCCTACATCTCCACAAGACCAAAAGAAGCCGATGGTGCCTCTAGGCACCATTGAAAAGCCTCTAGAAGTACGTCTCTATATGAAGTTTACTGCCCGAGGGTAAAAACTCTTCGTATACAGGCCAAACCACCAATCTCATACGTACCGTGAGTAGGTGGGAGTGTAGCCACAAGCTCAGGGAGCTGTAACTTGAGTAACTAGTCAAAGTAGAATATTAATACACGGGAGTTGATAAAGCGAGGTGTGATAGTTCTTGTTGTTTGCGTATTCGGATAATCAACCAGATCTATTTTGAACTTTGGAGACTAGAGTTGAATTTTATATTCAGAGAACTTGCAATAGGAGACATACCTTCAAACGTGGTCGTCACCAAGTATAAGGAGTACTCTGCAATGCCAAGACTTTTAGCTTATTTTGAAGACCCCAGATGTGCAACAAAACTTCTGTCCATGGACACGAGTTCACTAGCCAACCGGCAGCCGTCCCTTATCTTCACTTCGAACTAGCGAATATAGCCATATATTCCAATAATGTTTATTGTCAATTACCACAATCATACTGTCTATCCCATACCATTGCTCCTTCGTCTCTCCAATTGTTGCTCCGTTTTTGTGAATAGAAATGTTATGTTATACGACAACCCCTCAAACCCAAGAATAGAAGTTGGCCGCATAATAGTAAAAACGTGTAAGAATCGTTGAAGCCGCGTTCTGGCAATGCTTCGTCAATCAGCCTGTCCATCGTCATCAATCCCAGAAGATTCCTCCAATGATGTTGGTGAGTTCGAGAGAGATTACCGAGGAAAAAGCCAACATATCCGGAAAACTCATGGAGTTTACTATGAGCCAGCATGATGAACAACATCATAATAACCTCAAAATGGAGACTCAATGGCCAGATGCTGAATATTCATATTGGCCTTCCACTGCTATCATCATTAACTTTTGTTGACCGTCTATTCACTAATACGCTGAGCGGCCTTGCCACTAATGCATCCAGCCACGTATGTAATCTTGAATCTCTCCTTAGGAAAGTGATCGAATTACCTGCCGACTTGCCCTCAAGTCGGACAAGCCAATCGTTAAAAGTAACTCCATCTTTGTCAGAGTCATTATAGAAGACTGGGAGTACAGTTAACTTGGTGGTCTTAGTAGATCTTGTAGTTCTCGTTCGCCCTCCCACAATTCATTACTCATAGTAACACCAACTATCCCTAATAATCGTTTCCATCATCGGAATAGGGTGGATAACCGCATCTTCTTGCTATCTTGGGAATTATGATTGGGACATCATGCATCCTCAAGATCGGTGTTATAAGGCGCGTATTCATGCTGGCCTCCCTCTGCTGTGAATCTTTGATCAGCCATCCGATTTCCGAATCATCGCCTTTCAAACGGCAGACGAATACATCTTCTGACTGCCCTGCCGATATACTTTGCCTATTACCTGCTTCTCTGTGTTCATGTTCCACCAGCATTCCGTTATAGTAACGACTGACACCATTTTCATCCTCTCGTTGACTAGCTGGACTTCATCCAGTACCAGCTGTTTAATCAAGGACTTAGCGTTGCGTCTGTGGCACTTGGATACATGACTGGTAACATGCAGATGGACTACACTAGATTGTCTAATTTTTTGAAAGAAACTAAGCGTTTGTTTGCTTTCTTCGAGGCCTTTAGTACTGGCATCTTGGTGTTGCTTCCTCATATAACGGCGTTTAAGTGCGTTTACCTAGAGAGGCTAAGAACCACAGGTTTCTCAAGTGAATGGACGATGTTTTTGGTTCTGGCTCGAACTGTTGAAATGAGGAATTCATGGTGACCATACCACTACTGGACGCAGCGTTGAACCAACATGGGAGTTGCGCTCACTAGCAGGAGACAGTCTACCGCAGCGCATCACTACCAGATGCAAAGGATCCAACCACGCGGTTTGGAACCATGTAAGGTGAAGAAGGCTGGAAGGTTACAGAGCGATCTGGCTCGCTCGATATGGAAGTGGTTTTGGCAGAGTGAATACAAACTGTGACTGAGAACAAGTGTTGGGCAGACCTGTAGCTCGACCAAGCTCCTCTTTCTTGGCCTTATGTCTAGAGTGTAGGGAATATCACCCGTCCTTGTAACTTCACCGTGTTCTGCCCCTGCAATAAGAACAATAATCAGAGTGAATATCATATAGTATCTATAATACCAAAATAGTGAATCACTTGCGAATAAACCCCTATATCCACACATAAATACCTTCTCCCTTCTTTCCACGTCTCTAGATAACTATAACCAAAAGCGAGTACACTTGTGCCGAAGACGCTTTTCACAGAGACGTGGAGCTTCAACCGCTTTCATTACATCCGTCAACTCAAGTCCGCAACCCCAGACTGATTAACTAAAGCCACAGACGTACTGCACATGTATATAAACCCATTGACAACGAGAGAATACCCTTTCTTGTCAATATCTCCCTCGTTGTCAGTTTCATCCAAAATTACATTATTTGCCTAGCGTAACCAAAAAAAACGTATCAGTAGTATATCTCCCCTATATTAAATGAATATTAATTAAAAGGTTTAACTTTACATTAAGCACAGTGAAAGTTTTCTCCGCACTCTTGACGGTAAACCTCTCGAGTAACATACTCTAGAGAATAGATAACTTTATGGATAATGATAACTTTCTTTTGGATAAACACATAAAAGTATTACACTGTTGTTTAACACTGAAAGGTCATCGGTGTGGGCGAATCGCGTAAGTTTCCGCGAACTAAGTACTGACCAATACTCTCCTCATATGCAGCGCCGTTCTAATATTTCGGCCACTGGTCGGCAAAGCGTGTACAGTTGACAATGTTGACCCTAGAGAGATGAGTGATGAAGTCGGTACTCGTCGGTTGATCAGGAGCGTCGTCTACATCAGGCCGAGGCAGCAGTGCTTGAAGGCCTATGATATCGATATCCTTGTCGGCAACAGCCTGACCAGCTTGGCCGCCTCGGTACCCATCTCAGAGAGCGGCTAGCAAATCGTCAGTTATTGAACACCTAGTAGAGCCCGGCTAGGTGAAGAGCCGGGGAAGAGAAGGCTACTTTATGCCTTTGCACCCTGCCCTGGTCAAGCCTGACACATCTGGCACACTGACTACCGCCGACTCCGTACTCACGGCTCACCAAACAGCTAAGTGTTGTAAAAGAGCCGTTAGCTTAAAGAGCAGAGGAAGAGCAAGGTGGTATAATAAGAATGATCAACCTACCTATAAGGCTCGTTGTAGCCACTCGCACCACGTCCGAGGACTTGCGCTTTGTTCTAATGGAAAAGGCCAGGAGAGTCGGCGAATAGCAGCGAACTACGCTCCGGCTCGACGCCTGAAGAGAAAACATACATATAATCCTACTGCCGTGAGGCAGTTGGAGCAGCCCGCTTCTCTCAGCATGCCTGACTGGTTGATTCGGTTCGAGTTAGCCTTTCAAGTGCGATCGCCACGGTCCTAAACAGCGGCCAGATAGGTTAGCAATGGCCAGAGAGGCAAGGGTGGAATAGCCTTCGAGTAGACGGCATCCAGGTATTCCAAACCGACCCACAATCTCCGTCTGGCTAAAGGGACATGGCCCATAAGTACTGAATTTTTTGCCCCCTCAGGGGATTTATAGCGATAGCACTGTGAACGGCTGTGAGGCGGTAGAGTTATCGTCTTGGTCATCTATGGTTGTTCGATAAGTAGAGATCTAAAAGTAACCTGTAAGTGACCAGTTGGAGGAGTAATTCAAATATAACAGCGGAAGTGAACCTCTTACTAGAACAGAAAGAGGATTCGATACTGATTGAATCACTCCGAGGTGTCAGAAATCAACATATGTGTAATGAGACTGCCGCGAAACAGTTAGAGCATCCAACTCCTCATAATATGTCATTCTAGTTGATGAGACTTGAGTTAGTCTTGCCAGCTGCATTTCCTCTCTCCTGAAAGAACCCGAATAAGTAAGTGAAATCCCGTGAGAAGAGAGTGAATAGCAACGCTTCAGTCCAGGCCAGGAACTGAAATGCCCGACTTACAATGTCTTGTTCGATAAATGCAATATGGCGAACAAGTGATGTGTTCTTTCCTCTACGAGGGACTTGCAAGCCTCGTGAAGTATTCGCGGAAGGTCTCTCCTATGCCGTCTTCCTCTACGAATTCTTTTCTGATTTAACCACGTTCTGAGGCGTCAGAAGTCAGATTCAAGCTTCCCTTTAGGGTCAGTCTTGACTGAAAGTCCAGCCGTAGCTCAGAGTATTTTCAGCTCTGTGAAAGAGGCCTTGGCAATTCAAGCCGGATTGGATTGATGGAAACTTGGATTCGTTGATAATTTTCATGCAAACCGAACTTCCAAGTGTATCCAAATAATGAATACTTCGATCATGCCGAAATCCCACCAAACTACTCATTTTCCCCTTCGCAGGGGTTCAGAAAGGCTTCTTCTTGGCGCAAGGGTCGCAGTCTCCTTCTCCGGCTTCATATTCTCGACCACTGGGCCATCTTTCTCTTTCTCTAAACGGTCCTTTCATCTGCCCAATTGACCCTCTTAGGCTCAAGGGCATTCCTCTCATTCTCCAAATCCTCTCATAACCCTCTAATTCTATAATAAATCAGAGCTAAGAGTCCAATTAAGTATGTTTGCCCCTTACTCCAGATTCCATACCCCCTCCTTCTCTCCCTTAGAATTATGCCTAGAATTATGCTTAGCTAGGCTTTACAATCTCAGATACTGTGAAAAAAAACTTACTATGTTCTTGGCCGGGGTTGACCGATATACAACCGGCGTCGACTCTACTGATCCACAGCCTCTCCCATCCGATGCAGTTATCTTTTGAACCCTTATAATCAAGATGAGGAATTGACCAATCTTTTTTGTGCCTGGATAGCGCTTTTAAATCGGTTTGTGTACTTCGAGAAGACAGCATTATCTGGCTGACCCAGAACATGAGTCCTTTCTTTCTCGTGTTTGTCTCAGCCAGTTATCCCTTGTTAACCATTGGTCAGGGTTTTTGGTCAGTGTCTTGTCCGCTGCAACGTAACGGTAGACTGGATTTTCTTGGTCTAGATCCATTGACTCGTCTGATTTTGATAAGCTTTCGAGAAGCAGAGGATGCAAGGCTGCCATATGTGCCGTGATAGCATAACCCCAACTAGCCTTGTTGCTGTCGGCATCATATTCTCTTGTTGCAGCCTTGCCGGAAGTGGATCTCTTGTATTTCATCACTAGATCGTCTACTTGAACTGAGAGTAAGATCCATACCCGATTCAACCCTTCAACCTTAGAATGGATGCTGGTCTGGTAATAGTTTTGACAAGAGATAGTTGGAAAGTAAAATGAGAGTTGTACCTGAAATCTACCTGTGACTATTCTATTTGGAGGATGAGTGAATGATCTGCGATGACGTCCTCTAGAAGGATCAAGGATTCTAAAAAGTGAATTTCGACAGCCACCGTAATTCGCTGAAATAGAACATACACCGAATTGTTCGGATTCTTCAGATGTGCATAAAGTTTTAACTTATTGTATAATCATATCTGCCATTCACACTCAGGCAATCTAAGTCCATAGCACAAAACGTGTCTATCGTGCGAGAAGCATTCTCGCTTGGTATTTGATATTGGATTATCCGACGAGTTCGTAACAATATTTACAAAGCACACAATAAGAACGATAATAGGGTGAATAATTCATATTCAATTAACTCTCCTACTAAGAGTATGGAGTATCACTGCATCAAGTTCATAATATTCATCAAAACCAAGTGAATAATTGAATACCATAATCCATCTCATTAGACCTTCTCGGTGGCGTTTGCGGTCGCCTTGTCCTCGCGGTCACTGGCCTCAATACCCTCGGAATTCACTCCTCCCCTCATTCTTGCGAGAGCGCTCTCAATAGTAGCATGGCCTGCAGCCTCGGCGATATCATCATCGTGCACAACGTCGAAGCTACGTCTCAGGTGCTCAGGACCAATCAAAGTCATGAGGATCACGAATGCATAGACGCAACCCATGAAAATGCAAATAACCAATCCATACTTGTATCGAGAAACCTTACCCTTTGGAGGAAGTGGGAATCGTTCGCCGATGCGGGATTCGATTGTGCTAGAGGCGGAAGACGCAAGGTTACCGAGCTGGTAGGCTGTACCAACGACGAAAGTTCTCAAAGAACCTGGAGAGAGCTCCATCAGGTGGATCGGAATGACACCCCAAGCGCCCTGAACGCAGAATTGCTCGAAGAAAGCCGCGGCCATGATTGACTTGGAGGACACAAAGGTGTATGGGTATAGGAGAGCACCGCCAATGACACTGATGAAGATGATGGAAAAACGACGACCGAAGATCTGAGAGCAGTATCCGATCACTGTACCGCCGGCCATAGCTCCGAGGTTAGCAACGACTTGGGTCACGGTGACAGCGTCTGCAGAGAAGTTGTACTGGTTTGTGAGCATGGTTGGGTAAAGATCCTGAGAACCGTGGGACTGCGAAAGCGTTGTCAGCATTGCTATCCATTTTGGGAAGCTCAATATGAAAAAGTGCGAGAATCATACCATGAAGTTAAACCCAGCCATGAGCAGGACCATGTAGACAAGGAGCAACCAATGCTTCTTCAGAGCAACTTTACCCTCCTGGATGAAAGTCGCCGAGACATTACCCTTCTCTTCTCTGACAGCCACTCTCTCCTTGTACCTGTCGGTCTCGGGCAAGCACAATCTGAAGATAATGATAAGAACAGGCGGGCAGGCACCGAACCAGAAAAGTGGTCTCCATCCGTGGCTGGTGGTGTTGACCAAACCTCTGGCGAAAACCGTGGCCAGCAAGTAGCCGAATGCGTATCCTTGCTGCAGCATACCACTGACGATACCTCTGGCTTCCTCAGGGCAGTCCTCCAGGGCGGTTGCGGCCGCATTGCCGTACAGGCCACCCATTGCGATACCGAAAAGCGCACGGCAAGCGAGGAACTGCTTGTAGGTCTGGCAGAAACCGGTGCCGAGCTCGAGGATGATGAAGAGAACATTGTTCACGACAAAGGGCCACTTACGACCGTAACGGTCGGCGGCAATACCAAAGACGATGGAGCCCACGGAACGCAGCATGAGCACGAGAGTGATGCCCCACGTGATGTCGGTGTTAGACTTGTCGAATGATTTTGCGAGGTCGCCGACAGTAAGGGAGACGGTGAAGAAGTCGAAGGCGTCCCAGGACTGTTCGCGCCTGGTTAGCAATCTGGTTCGTAGGCAAATGAAGAGAAGAGCGGAGGACATACCCAGGCGATAAAACCCACGAGGAAGAAAAGCCACTGCTTTCCATTGAGCATCATCAGCAGCCTGATTGGGTTCGGGGCCGCGATCATTGGCGGCTTGAGGGTTGGGATGCGAGTCTTGATGTACTCCCCAATTGACATTCTGGGAGGCTCCTCCGACTCGTGCAGCACATGGTCGTTGGCCGCTGGGACAACGGTGTCCGTTTTGGCGTCGTAATGCTCAGCCATGTTGAGAAGAGGACTGTGGAGCGATTCTAGTCAGCAAATTTTGCTTTTATGAGCCCAAGAAACCACAGCGCATCACGAAGCAAGTGCGATTCGAGACTTGCGACATCGCAATTTCATACAGCGTAAGAAGGAAGAGACAAGGACAGAAAGATAGCAAGATGGAAAGATGGGGTAGAATGGAACAGAACAGCGATAATGGAGATTGTGTTGCTGGGCTGACTTACATCTACAGATACTTGTCTTCTTACTTTCACCCACCACCGAGGTTCTTGCCAACGAGGTCAGAAGCTCTGGAGGTAAGACGGGAAAATCTGGGGAGGACGGGGAGGTTTATATATTCCCCCATCCAGCAGTCAATCGGTCCATCATGGAAGCTACGACCCTGCAAGAAAAAGAAAGGAGGGCAACATCGGGCCCTGGTACTGGTCTACCGGTACGGGGTCTAACTGGATCCTTACCTGGGAACGGTTGCAGCACAGCACAGTATCACACAGCTCGACACCTCTCCACCCATTCGGCACGCGTCCACTGCAGAGCGCACATCGCCAACCTTGTCGCCGTCGCCGTTTCCAGGATTCTGGCACTGGGAGCAATTCCTTCTCGTGGGTCAGAGCTAGTCAGTCCTCGTCAGGGTGTCCGCTTCTACTGTGTACGGAGTAGTGCCGCCGCCCCAAATTTTGCTTGCTGCTGCTTTCCCTGAATCATGACAGTTAGACAGCGCGGTGCAGATCGCATTCCCCATCCATCAGCTGATGATGTCGTTGGCTCAGGCCCTGCCCGCTAGCCCCTTCCGGCTACGTGCATCCCGACTGTGCTGCCCCAATGCCCCTGTGGAAAGCATTGTAAAGCACTGCAAAGCACACGCAGAAAAGACATGGATTACTGTGCTGTACTTTTTCTTCGAGCGATCGATCGCTCGCAGCTAGCGGAAACTTGGGTTCCTTCTTTCTCCCTCCCAGCTGCCCGAACGAGCAATCCATGCGTGCTGGAGTTGCATTTGGCCTGGTCAACCCACATCTGACCCCGAGATAATCCCCAAGAGCCAAGAGCGAGAGTGTCTGTGTGGTCCAAGTTGCGTGCTGACGGCCGTTTGGGGCGCCCTCCAGCCTTTGCTCTCTTGGCTCTCGCTCGTTGAATTTGCGCGGCAGCGGAGACCCCGCAGTGGGAGCGCCCAGGCAGCTCCGTGCGCGCGATGATTGGTCTGATACCGTAAGCGCACTCCACTTTAGCAGCAGCCTCCCCTGTAAGCGAGGCCGTGACTTCGCTTGGCATGGCTCCATGGGCACCGGCTCACCGTTCTGCTATTGATGGCGGCGGTCCCAAGCCACGGGCTGCTGCTTGCCATCGGGCTAATTGCGCTGATAGCTGCTTGTGCTGGTTGGAGGTTTGCTACTTGCTGCTTGCGGCTACTGTGCACTTAACTCCTAAATTGCCGCGGCAATTAACTTTCTGCCCTTTGCTGTGGTAAACATATCGGCGTTCATGCCCTTTTCTGTGGTCTTGGTGCTGACATCTCCAGCGCTTCTCACCGGCCACAACTTCCTCGAACGAAGAGCTCTCTCCACAAATCCTCCGCGTCATCACCTCTACCCCGTTCACACCCGCATCTTCCCCAGAAAAAATAATGAGAATGACAAAAGTACGAAATTACCGTGACAAACATGACATGACCGCGAAAAAGGAAAAGTCGAGGCAGCAGCCACTGCTTGAGCTCGTATCATTCTTTCTCCGATGACCGGAACAACATTTGCCGCTGGCTAACTCTTGAAGGCCGCATGCACCTAATCTAATCATCTCTAATCATCTCCACAATGTTGCGTCTCCTCGCGCCAACTCAAGTCTTCCCGCTGCGCACTGCTGGTGAGCAAGCCAGCGAGGCCAGGCACCCAGGCGTGGTCGCTGTAGCACGAGTCAAACTCTAAATGCCTTGCATCTACCGTAGACCTGGAGAGTCACTATGCTAGATGTTATCCCAGGGGTCTCTTTTCTCTTTTCTTGCTTCATTTTCCCTCTCAATCCAACTTTCCTGTCAATTCAAGGCGAGAGGCGTTCTTTCTCCGCCGTGGCTGCCTCAAGTGCGAGATGGCACATACCAAGAACATTGGCGGAAGCAGACAAGCGTGACAAGAGGAAGGGGAGGCAAAGCTTATTGTTAGACCAATACTGTATCTCGACTACAACGCGCCAAGTCGTATCGCCAGTGACACGCGCACGTAAAAAGTCACTCGGATATTGAAGTAGAACCGATCACAAAATACGGGGATGTCTAATAGACGATCAATACCCGTAGTTGCCGCAGCTTTCTTTGCTCGGCCGACTTATGATACCACTTGCTGTCCCAACATATCCTGAGCCCGATGGTCTGACAATACCCCATGGAGTCGTTCTCCATAGGATTAAGTCTATTGGCATTCTACCATGTGCCGGCTTCATATCGTGGAGTAGCTTCCACTTACCCGGTTTCTTCCTCTACCCCGGAGAACGATCAACAACCCCTATTTCGTCTCTAATAGTACAGTACGGCTGCTGCATGGCTTTGAGACTTTAGGTTTCGGTAAAAAAAAAACTTCAATATATGTGGCTTGGCATTTGACCGCGGCAATTATGGTAAAGCTAGCTTGGCCTCGTAAGCGCCATCCATACAGTTAATACCTTATGTTGTATTAGATCGAGATCATAATATAGAAATATATACTAACCACAGAAGAGAATAAGGAAAAGAGTAGCTCTCAGATTGTGTAATTGCCGATTCAATTATCCAAAATTAGCCCCGTACCTGAGCTGTAGAATCTGAAGACTAGTTACTGAACTCTCGGATGCGGGACACAGTACATACAACACATGCAGGCTAACCTCTCAACCCCAATACCGGTATCACCCCTTTCTGCATGTTCACTTCTCCACAGAATTAATACAACCTCACTTTCATCACAGCCTCCACGATCCACGTGACCACATCTTATTATCAAAAATAGTTCAATACTTGAATTAATAAAGATGAAAGACCAGAATAAGATATATATCATTCGCAATACCATCAGTCTCCCTCCGCCGACCAGCCTCATTCTCCAACTCCTGCCTATCCTCCCGATCCAGTTGTCGAACCATGTCCCTAGCAGCCTCCCACCCATCCTCTAGACCATACACATACGCAATCTTCACCACCCAGTACACCAGGACGAACAACTGGACTTCACCGATGTACACAGCGACCCAGGGCACAAACCTCGCCGCCATCAAGATGACCCGCTCATAGAGCTCAACACCAGCGCCGAACCCGCGATCCGCCCTCAGGATCTCATACGTTGCCATGAAGTGCTTTACCGCATCGTACAGCACGTCCTCCAACTCCTGCGTATCACCCAGACCCTCCAACACAGGGAGTCTCGCCAGGATATCCTCAAACACCGTAACTTCACTGTTCCACGCATTATACAAATGCCACTGCTGCCAGTACCGTGGACTCAAATGGCCCTCCGCCTCCTCAATGCGATACATCTCCGCGAACAAGCTCTGCATCGCGCCCTCGTAGATGTACGGATCGATGTTCTGCACCCATTGGCCGTAGAAGTGGTCCAGCACGTCGTAGCGGAGGGCACTGGAGCGTCGTAGGATGGGAGGGAGGAGAGGGAGGTGTCGAGTCAGGTGGGATCCGCGGAAGAGCCATGTTTCGGCGCCGGCGTCGAGGAAGTAGGTGTATTTCTGGGGGTCTTGGTGGGACGGGAGTTTGATGGGACGGGTGTGGCCTCTTGCGTGGAGGATGCGGGCGTTGCGGTGGGCGTTGAGGGTTCGTGGGAGGCGGAAGTGGATCATTTCTGATTTGTGGGAAATGGAATTGGGGGTGAAAGAGATTGGAAGGAGTCTTATAGAGAGAAGATGAGATGCTGGATTTTTTGATATTGCCAGAATGACGAGTGAGGTACAGGAGAGTGGAGTTATTGTGCTTGTAGAGGGATTGGGGACAGACAATAAGGAGCGAGACGAGGTCACACATCGAGTTGTCAAGAGCGTTACACATACTTGGAAAACGAGAATCATAACCTACCAGTATCAAGTGTGCTGTACTTACCCGTGTACCTTGAGGGAGAGCCTCCACTGTCTGTGTATACGGATAGATGTTGTGGTAGAGGAAATGAAAAGCACAACGTAAGGGTAATTCTAAGATGATAAAAATCCTCGACATTCCTCTTGAAAGATATGAATAAGGCTCAGGATGAAATCCATGCAGAAAAGATATCAATCGATAAATCTGATATTTACCTCGGGGTATGGGGCAACATAGCGAAAGATCTAATAATGCCGCTAGGACGAAGAAACCCAGGAACCAGCAAACAAGCTCTCGATATCCAATTGTTCCGCTGTACAATAGAAATAGCAAAACTTTCCCAAAAACAGATAGAAAACATACGTCCTAGGCGACATGGTAATAATATATTGCTGCACTTAGCCTACAGTCGTCGTTGAGGGACAAACTTGGTCTAGCCGAATAGAGATTAGCGTACTAATGACAACGTCCTCCTTGACTTCACCTTCAACTCTTCATAATGAAAGCATCATGTTATATGAATTAGCATTCTCTCTTGAAGTATTAAGAAGAGCTCTGCTTATACTGCTGCTGCCCTGGTGAGGCTTCGCGTATGAAGATGAACAGAGAGAAGAGATCGTTTGAAGTACTCCTGTTGGCTCATGATGTGAAACGTTGATTTCCAATAGAATTGAAAATTTCCTACATTTGATATTCTACTTTCTAGGAAGATGGATACATCTTACTTTCCATTCTTCAAGATCATATCGTCGTCAATGTTCAAAAAACTCCATTGGAATTCCATGGATAGACTCCTGGACTCTGCTTCTTTATCATGTTGTCTTGTCTAGATGTGTCAAGTGGCTGCTACAGATGGATATTCATGGAAGCTGTCAGGAATATGAGAAAAACTCTAGATTTCTTTCAGGATATTTCAGAAAGACAAGTATGGCTTCTAGATATATCCATATCATAGGGAAGAGATTCCTCGCTGAGCTATGTTTCGTTCCTGTTAGCGATTCACTTGATCCATCTCTACGCTGGTGGAATATCCTAAGCGTTTCCTCTGCTTTCACGCTGCCTGATTCTAGGCCCTTATATCCTTTGTCACATCCTCATCCTTATTCCAATCCTCCCTCTCACTTGCATCTTCTCAAAAATCCCTTTTTGCAACCATCAAAAGTTGCATCTAGATTCAGACAATTTGCTGCAATAGCAGAAATCCAATACTTTCATCAACTTTACTTGCTAAAATGCCTCCACCAACGATTGAGTTCGACTTTGGCGGCGTCGCTGATCCAGCTGCCGGCTTCACCCCTGTCAACCGTGTTGATATCCCTGAGGTATGGCCCATGAGGGAGTATTATTTTATTACATAGATTCCTATCTTGGCAATTCTATATCATTGTTCACATGAACCTATTAAAATTTCCTACCTCCACCATGTTCATTTATGCTATTCCTGGAATAATCCTTTAAATATATCTGGTAGATTTATCCTATACTGACACCCATATCTAGGATGTTGGCAGTGAAGGATCTTCCATGACAGATCTGAGCCATTTGAGCTTGGATAACAAGGCGCCTGTTACTCCCAAGAAGGGCAAGAAAGCTGTCAAAAAGGAAGAAGCTGATGATGACCACTTGGCAACCCCAACTCCAAAGGCACGAAAGACACCTAAGGGCAAGGCTGCTGGTAAAGCAAAAGTCAAAGCTGAGGATGATGATGCCGCTGGCCCTCCCACCCCAGCTAGTGAAGGAGCTGCTACCTCCGGCAAGAGACGTGGATCCAAGGCCGTTGATGGTGAAACCCCAACCAAGAAAGCCCGCAATGCAAAGGAGAAGTTCCCACAATCTCAAGCTGAATTCAGTGCGGGTGATCGCCTTATAATCTTCATGAGAAAAGACGGCAAGCCATGGCCAGAGATTGAGGAAGCATGGTCTCAAGTCACCAGCACCAAGCCCGGCAAAGATGTCATCAGAAAGCGCCATGCAAAACTTTTGACTGTTGCTCAAGAGTGGAAGGCAGGAGATGTGAGTTGTTGTGCTCCATAAATTTTACCTTCGAATCTGTTACTAAATATTCCTAGGCACAAAAGCTTACCGTTGCCAAACAACAATTCGAAAAGAAGATGGAGCGTGAGAAGTGGGCCGAGATAGCTAAGATTATGGTTGCCAATGGTGCCGATGAATACAAGCCTACTGCTGTTGAGAAGAAGTGGGAGACGCTCGTTAAGCAGAAGCTTGTTGACGATGCTGGAAATTATGTTGGAGATGATGCCTCTAACAGCGAAGAGGGAGGTGACGGTTCAGATGCTAACGTCAAAGAGGATCCTGAGGACGCAGATGAAGCCGAAGACTGAATAGATCTGAGCTGGCTTGCTATAAGGATGGCTGCTATCAGTTATATCTTGCAAGGTATTGCACCTTGGAGGTCTTCGATCTCGTCAAGTCTTCGACTGAACAGCCCTGTGTCCTGATTTCTTTCCTTTCTCTGTTTTACTCTGCCTTGAAGATATTTCGGTGCATACATAGAGGCGGGTATGTGTATGCATGATTTATCTGCATATTTTACGGCAGAATCGGGCTCGTTTAGTCTAGTTGAATCCAGAATTTCAAAAATCAATCCTTGTAATGTTATCGGCTCTAATTTGGACCCATGCGAAAAGAAACTTATAACGGATTTCTTAAATTTAATATTAACCAAGAACTTACTGTAATTCTAATAACCAATCATTTTACTAGAATTTTCAATACAGCTTTATACATATTGCACATCTAATTCAACATTGCCAAAAGTGACATGCAGATGACAAATAACCCATTGTCTTCACATTCTCCTAATGTTCCTCTTCATAACTTGCCCAACTTATATCTATTTCTGCCACTCTTCCATTAAGTATCTTACAGAAATATCCATCCTATCAAGCATTTGATCTACTTCACCAACATCAAATTCTCCGATTTTCGTCATGCCACAACAGAAAAGAACGGATTCCTTAAACGACAACCGCTACTCAGCCCTTTAGATAACACCTGAGGGTTGAAAAGGCCGATCAATAGCAAAACTCAGTGCTTCTGAATTCGTCGCCGTCAATTTTTGGATGAAATTTCGGTGTCTCTAGGACCGCAGGACATTGCCTTCCCTTACCCAGAAATATCCTGCCACTGAGTTTCAACAATGGCAGAAACAGCCACACCAAGCTTTCATTTAACCCCCATAAACCCTCCTCCCAAACAAAAGGCACCAGTAGATCATCATATGGTCAAGAAGCGCGCACCTATGTCCGTCCCGGTGGAGCCAGGACTACCATCGCTGCAGGACGCCTTGAGTGGTGGTAGTCTTGTCTCCTTCGCGAGACCGATCGCAGAGGCCGACCAAAGCTCTACTACAGTGGGAATTGGTATCGAAGACGCATTTGGAGAGAGTCAAAGCGTCGATAATACCGAAAATGACAACAACAGAAACCAGAATAGTCGTATTCACCATAGTGATGAACCTGCTCCACCAGTGAATACAACTGGCCACAAACGTTTTGGCTCGACTACGAATGGATCAGATGACAAAAGCGTGAATGAGAGTGCATCGGGCTTCATTCACCATGCAGCTACCCGCGAGTCAATACTTCAAAAGCAAAGGCCATTAGTTGACGCCATTTCCAAAGAATCTTCACGTACCCATACAATGACGAATAGAAGCGAAGGCAAGAGAAAACGTCCATACGTAGAAGAGGAGCACGAGCAGGACGAGCCACAGTACAAAAATATAAAAAGACAACAGACGAACGAAGAGAAAATAGCTGCAGGTATAGCGGCTTTACATAGCCAGCAAATACAACCTAGTATTTCTGCTACACCAAGAGATACAGCGATGAATCCCCGCAAAGAAGCAGTACGGGATGAAGAAAATGATGGAATCTTAGATGATACTGAGCAGCCACCATATCAACGGTCCCGTCTCTCAGAATCTGTAGCCAATGCTCATAGTGTTCCAAACATAATAAAACGGTAAGTATATCTTACATATAGTAGCTGCGTGGACTATATTATGAATCTTCAGGACTAATATCAAACAGAGATGAGAAATCGGAAGACCAGCCTGTTAAAGTTGTTCATATGGAGGAGTTCTTGGGCATGATACCAGAACTTACACAAACTCCTGCTGAGGAAGTTCTCTTGAAGGGCGAAAACGAAAGTCCTGTGCATTTCACCGATTTTCTCCTGAGGTAATTTCCCACTGTTCACACCATGCCAATAGAAACATCGCTTACAAATCATAGTGCTCAAGAACTTTGTCGCACTAACATTTCTGATATGAGAGTCATATCGCAATTCGATCTTAGCAGGTTAAATGAGACTAACGAAGATCTTAAAAATGAAGTCAACAGGCTTTACAAGGATAATACTATAATGTCGACAGATTTGAGAGTGGTTAATGAGCTCAACCTTCAATATTTCGGCAAACTTGAACATGCCGAGCAGCAAAATACAATGCTTGCGGGAGAACTTTCGTATCTCCATAAACTCAACCATGACCTAGAAGTGGGGATGAGAAGAAAGTCCATGAGGATTGCGGATCTTAATAGACGAATCGCAGAGCTGGAAGAAGCCGTCATGTCAGGCAATATGGAAAGAAATGACCCCGAAGCTACCTTGCATGAGAGAGAGCAATATGGGCCTCATTATCACTGGCTAAAATTCAATCATCTAAGCGGTTGTACACATAGACCGACGGTTCAGGAGCAAGGAGAGGTAGCCTCAGTTGAATGTCGCCATACCCATCCTAGATACGCTTCTCGAACCAATATAATGGAGAGAGAAGAGCAGCCATTAAGACGAAGCAGTCGTAACCCTATGCCTAGCACCACGATTGCATATGGTGATGGCCTTAGCCCGCCTCTGAATACCTGGTCACCATGCCCGCCTTATCCCGCCTCATATAGCCCAAAGATGGAGCCTTCTCATACCATGCATAGAAGGGTTGCAAAGACGGGAATGCACCATTATATGCCGGGGAGAAACCAAGAGCAAGCACCCAGTAGAACCACTCTCGCTCGGGAAGGAAAGCTTGATTATTTTGGGCACTCATAGAGTGTGACTTTTGGCAGCAAACTAGGCATAGCTAGTTTGTCGAAAGCAAACATGAAAATTTTGCATACACTACAAACTTGAGGACCATCCACCCGGGACGACACATAGCAAAGCCATTCTTACTCACATGTCAAGAGAGGTTCTTTTTGTATACCACCTCGCGATACCCAATGAAATTTTTGAGCAGTCAAGGGGTCAGGGCTTGCATATCAGCGTTGATTTGGACATATTGTTGTTATTCCTAGTTAGTAGCGAGCTCATTGCCAAGATAGTCAGAAATAAGAAATGCGTGCTTTCTTTTCATAGTTCGTCCAGAGGAGTGTAACCATTCTTGATGTATCCGTGGAAGTATCAGAAACTATCAGACTTCGATCAGGGCTGAGGCCAAGTGCGATGTAACTGTAGACCACATGCAAATCGTAGGAGAAGCTAGCTCTAAAGACGACGTCAAGTTCAGGCGCAACGCTTTGACCAAGATAGAATCTTGGCAATATTTGACAGGGACCATCTTTTCTCCACAATGGGACTGTACGGCAGTGAGTGGAGATCACCGGGAGCTGGAGAGGTTTAGGACTCGATCCAAGGTAGGAGTGAGACGGTTAAAGAGGAGCTACGGAGGTGACTAAGGCGCGCAAAAGGGGGCGGCTGACTGCCGGGTTGCATTGTGCCCGCATTCTTGCCTAAGCGGCTTCAGCCCGGCCTCGCCTGGTCGAGGGGCCCCCAACGCCTGTACACGTACAGCAGAGGCCCATCGTCGCCAGTTATCAACCGCGCTGCTTCTGCTCCCAAGGCTGCCTGCGAAGAGATAATCATCTCGAGGTCGGCATGAGTCAGAATATGTGGACCAGCGAGCATATCCACAGCAGATTCCCCCGGCACTGAGGTCCTTGACTGGCCGCTGTGCTGGTGGCGACCTGGTCGCTGACATGCGCTGCTCAGCCTCGTCCCTCTAGGCGCTCTGTTCTGCCTTCCCCGCTAATTAATTCTCCTGATAGGGCTTGATGCAGGCTGCCATTCTCACCTTCTCTCGCAGCCCAGCCTCTCTTGCGTCACAACGGATGTACCGCGCTGGTGATATAAAGGTTCGTCCCTGTACCTGCTTGGGCAGCAATCATTCGAGTTTCTCTTGTACGAGAAGCAAGAACACAAAAGGTGAGTGACCGTTGAGCCTGACCGCCCCTTCCTCATGTCTTAGCTGTCAGCCGGCGTTTGGTGATTGGGTCGCCGCAAGGCTCCGCGTCTCTAGCTGCCTCCCCGTGACAACTGGCAGCTGTTGTCCAAAAAATCCGTCCACGCCATTACTTCAAGAGATTGTCCTAATTCCCTGATTTCTAGTTTGCGGCCAGACTTTTGGTAGTTAAAGATCGCCAGAACCTTCTAAGTGGGAATCGAGCTACACCAGGGGAAACTGAGAGCCAGCCTTGCACTATTTGCCATTGTCAAAACTTTGGGAACCTGCTCTACGGAATACGCATGAGCTCGTGAATCAAGATAGCCAAAATGGATACTCCAACTACTAGCAAGAGCGACCTGACCACCGATCGGGAAGGGAGGACTCAATCTCTAGACGACAATTCAATTCCTCAGCAAGTTGAGACAAAGTCAAGGCAGGTGTCAGATAAGGTCCAAAGTTCTAAGCCAAAGAAGGCGAAACAAAAGATAACAAGGGCCAAAATCACAAAAGCATCTTCCAAGAAGTCAAAAGAAGTTGAAAGCAGTAGTGAAGATGAGACCTCCAGTTCTGAGGATTCAGAATCTTCCTCAGACTCAGATTCAGAGGATTCATACTCTGAGTCAAGTGAGTCTGAGGAAGATTCTGAATCTGAATCTGAGACTGAGAAGCAAAAGAGGAAGAGAAAAGAGAAGAAGAAGGCCAAGCGGAGGGCAAGAGACAAGCGCAGAGCTAAATCTAGGCGTAAGGCGAAGAAAGAGGTATAAAGCCAACAGTCTTCCTGTTACCCACTAGATTAAATGGCTAATCCATCATCAGGACTCTTCCGATTCTGATTCCGACTCTGACTCTGATTCAGCCTCCGCTTCAGAATCAGCCACGGACTCTGATGAAGACGAGATTTCCGATATTGAGGACGACGATCTAGCTGAGCAGAACGCCGACCTTCAAAGCCAGCTCCTCCAAATGCAGCAGCAGCTTCAGCTCCAAAACCTTGGGCAGCCAGCCCTAGGCGGCACAAATTGGGGACAATTAAATGGCTTAGGTGGTGGCTTGGTACGGGGTCTAAGAGGCGGGTTGAGAGGAGGTAGGCGAGGAGGCCGCCTGGCCATTAATAACAGAGGCAGGAATTCTGCTCTTGGATTGGATGCTCGCCGCAAGAAGAAGGCAAAGAAATCAAAGAAGGAGAAACGTGGTAAACGTGGCAGTAAGCTCGAGTATAAGCGGGTTGACCAGCTATGGGATAGCAGCATCCACAATTACAAGCTCACGGATACTGCCGAAGATGAAGAAAGCTCAGAGTATGACCAGTATCTATTCAACGTTCGAAGAACGTTTGACTGGGAGGGCAAATATAAGGTGTGTCTTGTTTCTCTGCGGCCTGTGGCGAGACTTACTAATTTCTCTAGAACACTGTTGTTGACATCAAGAGTAAACTCCTAAAGGAAGCTCTGAGCGAGGTCATGGAGGGCATAAAGGGCGTCAGCTTAGTAGAGGAAAGCCCGTCAATCGATCCTAACCTTCTCTTCTTGTACCTTGAAGATCTCCGAACATTGTTCAAGGAACTGAAGAATAAAAAAATTACCGTCAAGAAGGGTAAAAAGAAGGCAAAGAAACGGGCTGAAAATAAGAGGAAGCATCTCAAGGTTCTTCTTAAGTACCTGGACAAGGATTATGCCTCAACAAAGAAGACTCTATACCCAATGCTCGAGTCCGGACTTATCACATTCGACCTTCTATGGGCTCTTTACAAGCCAAATACTCTTGCCTATACAAGCACCTATGGTTCATTAGATGAGCCACGTGCATTCAAGATTGAGTTGGCTGAAAAGGAATATAGCTTTATGAAGGGAGAATGGTATAGCGTCGAAGGAAAGTATCTCGAGTATGATGGCAAAGTATGGGGAATGGGTATGTGACGAAAAAGGAATTCAAACTTGGACTGTGCTAACAATTATAGGTACTATGGAATGCGATGTACCTGCATTTAAAGGTGCAAGAAAGATAACAAGCCTCAATTGCTACCCTCTCAAATTCCACAAGAATGAGACCAAAATCCGGGCAGAGCTTATTGAAAGAGGGAAGAAGTTTGTTTCTTTGCAAGGCGTCCATTACAAGAGCCATGAAGGAATGGCATACTACAAGAAGCGCAAACAGATCATCAAGGTCAATATTAATGGCCGAATTATGATCGATCCCGCGATTCATCGTAGAATCCTACCCAACTACAACGTCAGCACCGTCAAGCCCCAAGATGCCGATCTGGCTGACTCATCCGATGTCGATTCAGATGAGGGATGTGGCTGCGATGATGATAGCTCTGACGAGGAACAGCACTATATTGAAGAAAGAGAGATCATTGATAGAGAGTCCGACGATGCTCCAAGATCAAAAATGAAGGTCGTTATGGATGAGAAGAACCATCCATGCATTGTTGAGGTGCCAGTTGATGCAGATGGTCAAGAAATAGCCGTAGAGAAACTGGATGCAATTGCACGTGAAAACGAAGATGGTGAAGAGAACAAGAAAGAAGAAATCCCTGTCTTCACAGACGAGGAGTATCTCATTGCTTCTCCGGTTGTTCTTGGTTTTGCATTTGCAGAGAAGCTCTGGCTTGAGTTTACGGTCTCTGGTGTCAAAGATATCGTGTGGAACGAGGGAGCTTATGATTCCCTAGTCCTCGAAAACAACACCAAGGCAATCGTCAAGGCTCTTGTTGAATCTCATAAATATCACCCTGCAAAGAGCATCGATGATGTCATTCAAGGCAAAGGCAAAGGACTTGTAGCCGTTCTTCATGGTCCTCCTGGAACTGGAAAGACCCTCACCGCTGAGGGTATCTCTGAGCTCTTACGCTGCCCATTATACATGGTAAGCGCCGGTGAACTGGGCACAGATCCACGCACACTAGAAGGCGAGCTGCAGAAGATCCTCGATATTGCTCATGCTTGGGGCGCGGTTCTACTTCTAGATGAAGCCGATGTCTTCTTGGAAAAGCGTACGATCCAAGATATCCACCGAAATGCTCTTGTTTCAATATTTTTGAGGCTGCTGGAATACTTCCAAGGCATTATTTTCTTGACTACTAATCGTGTAGAGGTAAATCTCTCTAGTCCAATTCTTCTATTTACAGTTGTTCTAACCTTGAGCCAGACTTTCGACGATGCCTTCCAGTCTCGTATCCATATTGCACTCCGCTATGGCGATCTTACCACCAAGGCCAAAAAGGCAGTTTTCAAGATGTTTATTGAGCGTGTTCGTATTCTTGAAGGCGTGGAGACGATGCCATTTACTGAAGAGGATTTCAACACTCTGGCTCGTCACAACCTGAATGGCAGGCAGATCAAGAATACCATACGCACTGCACAGGCCCTGGCGGTCAACAACAAGGAGCCAATGAGCATGGCACATATCAAACGTGTGCTGGATGTAAGCAATGCCTTTGATAGAGATCTCAAAGGTGGTCCTGGCTTTGAGGATGCAATGAGGGGCTACTTCTAATGATTTCGTGGTTGACCGCTTCTGATGTTATTTTCTCCCTTATTTGTTCTAATGACTCTTTCCTCTTATGACTTCTACTTTTGTTCTCTAGCCCGTTATGAGCATGCATTATTATAGGGATATTTTCTTCGAATGGATTGGCTTGGGATATGGAATGACGGACGGACGGGTCACATAACTGGATATGGATGCCAGAAAGAGCGGGGGTGTTATACAGGTTTCCTTTCATCCGATTATAAATAGTTAGATACCATCTCTTCTCTTCTTTCTTGTAACTTTTCAGGAACCGGATATATTAAAGATGGTATCATAATCGATAGTTGGAACTTAAGAGCATGTTGATTCATTCAATAGCAAATGCTTCACATTTGAAGTGGCGAGAAGAATCTTTTATCGTATGGAAGAATCATATGTTACAAACATTGAAGAAAAGTCTACATGAGTTTCGTTCTAGCCTGCAACCCGTGATGGACCCTTCCAGATCCCTTTGTGCCCCGACTCGTTATCCTGTACACAGCACGCCTTACGCATACCACTTAGTTGCCTGGGTTCTGGGCAACGAAAGCAACACCCTTCTCAATGTTCTAGGAGCAAACATTAGTATTTGCGTTTGTAAAGAAAATGATTGAAACTATATGAACTGGAAGGAGGGCTGGGATGTATCTGAAAAACGCACCTTCTTGAGATCAACCAAAGCTGCATCCAAAAGCTTCTGCTCCTCCGCGGTAACCTCTCCAACTGGGTGGATCTTCTCAACACCACTGGGTCCAAGCTCAACCTTGCTGGCGAAGAAGTCGATGCCCTGGTCCTTGTAAAGTGGGCTGTCCACGAAGGTAGGCTCAACAACACCCTTAACACCCTGGGAAGCCTTCAACAAGCTCTCGGTGAATCGGGCACCTGCCATGGCCATGGAGAGGGTAGCAGATCCGGCACCAGCCTTAGCCTGGACGACTTCATCACCACCGAATTGGACACGCTTGAGGAGAGCCTCGTTGCCTACGAGGTTACCGTGCTTGGATTGCGAGAAGAGAGGAACGATGGTGACGCCGGAGTGACCACCGACAACGGTGATGTTCTCATCCGCGGGGTCGGTGTTCTCGATCTCAGAGACGAAGCGGGAAGCACGAACGACATCGAGGGTGGTGACACCGAACAGGCGCTTGGGGTTGTAGACGCCCTTGGCCTTGAAAACCTCACGGACAATGGGGACGGTGGAGTTGACTGGGTTGGAGATGACGAGAATGTTAGCCTCTGGGCAGTTCTCCGCGCAGGCCTTGGCGAGATCGCGGACAATGGAGGCGTTGGTGTTGAAGAGGTCGTCACGGGTCATGCCAGGCTTTCTGGGGACACCGGCGGGGATGACGACGATCTCTGCGCCCTTGAGAGCTTCGGACAAGCCAGATGGTGTTGGGTCGTAGCCCTTGACTGTGCTCTTTGTGTTGATATGGCTGATATCGGCGGCGACACCTGTAATTGAGCGAAGGGGTAAATATTAGAGGGGGATTGAACTTCTGGAATAGCTCCAAATTGGAGAGAATAGCGACGGCGACGACGAACCTGGTCCACCTCGGATATCATATAAACCTAATTCTGTGACTCTGTTGTTGAGCTTCAATAGAAGAGAGAGAGGCTGTCCAATGCCTCCAGCAGCACCGAGAACTGTGACCTTGGAGAGCTGTGTTGACAAGATAGTCAGTACCGTTGGATCCGAATGAGCAGATTTTCAACAAGGGCAAATTTCAGCAATTTTCGAAAGAGCTCCGACTTACATCTCTGGCCGAGGCAGAGAAAGCTCTCCTCTGGGCAGCGCCGAGGACACTTCTGCGTACAGCGAACATGATGAAGATGTGTTGCGGAGCGGGGGGCGGGATCAATTGATGGAGTTAAGCAGCAGTTGTGGTTGAGAATGGATGGGGAAATTCCCTCGCACGGTGGAAAGGGCTTAAAGCTTCGATCACGAGTTGGCTTTTGCCGGGCGAACTTCGGGCTTTGCTCGGGACCAGTCGCTAAGAAGTCCCACCCCGGAACTTTATTCCCGGATTGCCCCGTAACCTACTTTGACAATCTTGGGGGACGGTTCTTGACAGGAACGGAGAGACTAAACATTAAATCATAAAAATTATTTTATACAGATACCACTGCCCACATATTCTGTATATTGCCTAGACGATATTGATTACTCTAGGAATACCAAGTTCCAAGCCTTAACTTAAATATCAAAACTGTATCACTTAAAATGTGGCAAGCATATATATGTTCGTATGACGAAGAGTCTATTCCGATCTAATGATCTGTGATCTATCTTCTATCTGCATTTCCGGCGTTGCTAGGCATAAAGACATAATAATCCCAAGCGATGTAAACGCGGCGTAAAACAAAGGAAAACCCCCAAAGACCCAGTATAGTATTGTGCATCCTGAATTAACACGACCTTTTTCTTTTTATATCCTGTATCCGACATGATAACCAGCCATTTAATCATCCTCATCAGAGAAAACTTCCTCGCCCCTCTTGCGGCGAGCCATGCGTTCCTTCTTCTTCTTTCTTAACTCAGAAGATGTAAGCTTGGCCTTCTTCTTTGTAGAAACGATCTTGTTACCCATAGCATCGAACTTTTCTTCCTCCTCCTCGTCATCACCCTTTAATCTTGGTCCGGAACCTTGTCCCTGAACCCAGTTGTGGCCGGAAGGAGTCATCTTACCATCCATGACAGCCCAGACTTCCTCAGTCAAGTCCTTAGTGAACTCAGACGAGTGGGTAATGATGATGACACCACCCTCGAAAGCCTTAAGGGCCTTGGAAAGAGCACCAAGAGAGTCACGGTCAAGGTAGTTGGTAGGTTCATCAAGAACGATCAAGTGGGGCCGCTGCCACGAGCAAGCAGCAAGCACGACCTTGACACGCTGACCACCAGAGAGACCCAACATACGAGAGTGAGAGACAAGTTCGGCATCAAGGCCGAAGTTAGCGCAGTGAGCTTCGATCTCCTTTCGGACCAGTGGTCTGAATTGACCGCTGGCGAGAGCCTCCTTCTGGTCAACCTCAGCAACCATCTTTTGATGGGAAGCCAAGAGCTCGTTACGAGGAATCCATGCGTTGTCAGCAGTCATCATAGGAGTCCATCTCTCGTTCTTCATGCCAACGTTCTCTCCGAGAGCGAACGAACACTCATATTCGTAAGAGTTCTTGAACTTACGTCGAGCATGGATGCCGATGACGCGACGTTGGGTACCCTCGATCTTGTAGATCTTGTCCATAGCCTTCTCATCCTCCTCAGTGACGATCTTGTTGGCACGGTCCATGGTCTCACGATCTTCGCCAGTCTGGAAACGCCACTGGATATACTCGGAAGGAGTCTTCTCCAAGTGGTGGTCGATGTGTGCGAAAGCGTGCTGCTTGATGTAGGCGATACGGATGTTTTCGTGGGTGTAGACGTCACCAGTGGTTGGGATAAGCTCACCAGTCAAGACGTTGACAAGGGTAGACTTTCCAGCACCGTTAGGACCGATGACAGCGATACGAGAACCAAGGGAGCATTGGAAGGTAATATCGGTAAGTTGTGGCTTGGGGGTACCTGGGTATTGGAAGGTCATCTTGCTGACACGGACGATAGCCTTGGCCTTGGTCTTGACACCTTCAAGGAAACCGGGCTCTGGGAACTTGAACTCGAGATCGGAAGCACCGAGTTCATAGTATGACTTGGCGGATGGAACTCGCTTGACGAATTCCTTCAAGTTACCACGGTATCTCTTGAGCTTGAATCGCTCGTAGTGGATGATGTGTTGGCAAACGTTGTCAAGGAAGCCGCTGTCGTGAGAGACGATGATGGAGGTGCAAGGGGAGTTGATAAGGTAGTCTTCAAGCCACTTGACGTTCTTGACGTCCAAGTGGTTGGTAGGCTCATCGAGCAAAAGGATATCTGGTGCCTCGAAGACGGCACGAGCAAGAGCCAACTTCATCTTCCAACCACCGGAGAGAGCAGTGATTTCGTTCTTGATCATCTCTGGGGTGAAGCCGAATTCAGCAAGCTTCTTCTCGACTTCCTCTTGAGTAGTCTTGACGCCAACAGCCTCGAGCTTCTTCATGGTCCAGGCAATGGTGGTCTGCTCGGTATCGGCAGCATCAAGATCGTGCTCGACGAACACAGTCTTGACCTCGTCCTTCTTTGGGAAACCCTCGACCTGCTCGTTGTTGATGGCACGCATGAGAGTGGACTTGCCGGAACCGTTAGGACCGCAGAGACCGTAACGCTGGCCACGCTTAAGACGGAGATGAGTCTGGTTGAGAAGGATCTTAGCACCATAGGCCAAGTTGAATGTGCAGTTGCAGAGATCCTCGCCTTCCTCCTCATCGGCCTCAACTTCGTCCTCTTCCTCGGCACCAGGGGATGCCTTTCGGCGGAGGGTATCGACGATGCTTTGAGCGTCGCTCTCGCCAATGATAGCAGTGACATATGCCTTGAGGTTGGTGCTCCAGGCAGTGCTGTCAGCCTCCTTCTCGTCGATTAATTGACCGCCAATAGCGGCAATGAACTCAAGAACGGGGTCGAACTTGGTGATGGCGTCCTTGTGGCTGGAAGAGAGAACTTCGGTCAACACAGTCTTGACGGTGGAGATGTCACCAGCGTGCGAGACTTCTGGGATCTTGCCATCCTTGACGTTACCGACACGGACGAGAGTGTCCAAGGCTTGCTTGGTCTTCTCACGAGCCTCAGGATCAGCCAAGTTCTCGTAGTTCTTGTTGAGACCTGGCATCAACTTTGGCAAGAAAGCAGCGACGATGTTAGGATCCTCGACGAGCTTGCACATGTTGTCAACAATGACAGCAGACTTGCGCTTGATGGCGGTCTCACGCTCAGCGAGACCACGATCCAGCAGAGGAACCATGATGGCCAAGGTTGGCTCATGGACGTCAGTGACGAAGGTAGTAGCACCAAGAAGATGAACAGTCTCTGGGACGTTCTCTGGCTTGGCAATACACTTGATGAGCTCGGGAATGAAACGCTCAATATCCTTGTTGACGATAAGACCGCAAACCTTCTCCATTGTACCGTAAGCCATCTTCTTAACTTCTGGCTTGGTATCCCACATCGACTCAGAGACGACTGGGATGAGGTCTGGTACACGGAAAGAGAGTTGGACTGGTGCGGTCTCGACGAGAGCCTCGATACAGCTGAGACCAGTGATCTTCTCCTGCCATTTCTGGGCGGTGAGGATCGAGTTGATGATGGGTGGAAGTACGGCCTTGACAGCGTTGGGGTTGACGGCCTTGACGATTGCCAAAGCAGTCTCTTGGGCAGCGTTCTTAACCGGAACCATCTTGTCGCCAACAGCGGCCAAGACGGCTGGCAGGAGGACGACTAGGTATGGCTCAACAGTAGCAGAGAGGTCGGAGTATTCGGCGATAGCCTTGATGGCATTGAGGGCACGTTCCCGCACAGCGGCATCTTTCTTGTTTGCGAGTTGCTTCTTCAAGGTATCGACGGTCCTGAAAAAATTGAAGTGTTAGCAAAAGCTGTTGAATCGACGATGAATCAAATTTTTCACGGGGCAGAAGAATTAAGATTATCATCAGACCGACTGATCAAAGTCCATCAACTCGAAGGAGAGAAATCCTCGAACGTTGCTGTTGCACTCCGATGCAGCGGGGTTGCAGAGATGAAAATCGGTGAGGAACTTACTTGGTGGGAGTTTCCTTATCTTCAATATCGCCGTTAATGAAGGTGGCGAGGTTGTGGGTGGCAGCATTAATTTCGTCTTGGGCCTTTGACACAGTCAACTTGGCCATAAGCTCATCGAGCACCTTTATCGAGTTCTTGGTCTCCATGTTGCCTGCTGAAGATGCTTCGGTGATGGCGGGCATGTTTTGGAGAAAAGAGGATTGTGGGAAATTTATGTAGGATTTTTCGACGCTAACTTATCGGCGCGGCGGGGGTATCTTGTGGCAGAAAAAAAAAGGACAGACTTGTTTCTGTCGACCGATGCTTTTGATTTCCCTCGCTGTCTACTCTACCGTTGCCTTCTATGCAGAACAGAAGAACGATAGCAAAGATAGAAAAGACAATATAACAAAAAATGAAATGAATGAGGAATGCGTTGGAAAGGGCAGTCGAGGGCAGAGGGAGGCCTTTTAAGCCAGATAATCGAGACAGATTTTTTTTTGGGCAGGGATCTTTCGCTTACGGGACCCCTAGCGCAGAGATACAGATCCCACCATTCGACCTTCCGCAACGCTATCACAGTGCTAATTTTTTTCGCTGTGATTCATGGCTCGTGGCAAACGGTGGTAATGGGCTTACTACGGGATGTATTCTCCGTGATCTGGCTACAAGTGGAATTCTCTAGAACGCAGACGGCAAAACAACTTGTGAGGCTCCAGAGTCAGGAGAAATGTTTTAACTCCGGCAATGGACGGTGCAATCGCTCAGGATGTTTTACAAAGCCGTATTATCGCTTCACTGATAAGTGCAGGAGCCAGGAGTCGATGCGCTGAATCCTCTCACCGCCCTCAGCCCCGAAAATAATAATCCCATGCCTCCTCATGCATCCTCAATGCCTCACTCCCCCGACTCCCAACCATTGCCAGCCGTCGCCGCCAGCCAGCCAAATCGCCCTGCTTCGCCACCTTAGCTCATGCCGGAAAATAGCAACCTGTGTCGCCACTCAGCCAATTACTGCTGGGCGTCTGGAGCGTGCCGCAAGGAGAGATTAACGTTTACTCTAGTCTGATTCGGCATCCCTGGCCTTCCTCTTTCCCTTTGCCGTGAAAAAGTCTTGGTGACGGCGCTATCCATGATTCGCCATCCCAGACGAGCCAGACGAGCCAGAATGTGTCGGGTGTGTGCTGTGCTTCGCCGTGGTACAGTCGAGAAGCACAAGAAGTAGAGAAAACTCCAGGACACCCGTCCATCCACTAGAAATTTTGCAGGACCCAGATGTCCTCGATGTCCTCTGAACCAAACTCCAGAGCCGGTAGGACACACCGATGTTAGCTTCCCTCAGAGAGCCTGTCAAAGAAGCGTAGTATTTGCCACAATATGGTGTTCTACGTCAATTCCATGTTGCATTGGTTTCACGCTTACGGGTCCTGCGGTTGGCCCCCTTTATGGCTCTCGTTCTCGTCCTCTCGACTTTGCTCTAATACTGTGTATGCACAATGTCTTTTTTGTCGCTACGCTGACCGCAAGAAAAGGAAGCTAATTTAGCCCTGCCAGAGGAAAGAGGAAGCGTCAACCATGCCAACAGATATGTTGAGCGTAAGCCGTGTGCTACGTGTAAGCCGCCCAGCTGATGTTGCCCACTTTACTTCGTACTGTACAGTACAGTGAAGATGCTTCGAATCCCCTTGTCCATACAGTATGAGATAATACTGTGTGGTCAGCAAAAACGATTCTTTTCTCGCCTAGCTGACCTGCGCCTCCTGGCGATCAAAATTCACACGTGCAGCGGTGAAGCGAGGCGTGATCTCAAAGCCTTCATTTTTGGTTTTTGAAGTCATTTCAGAATTTGGATACCCCAGATTCTGACCGATAAAAGTCTCCACAATCCGCTTATGATTGTGCGATAAGAGATTCCGCCACTTCAGATAATATGCGGGGGTAGTGAAACCTTGGCTGGAGGTTGAGGGCTGCACCTGGAGTTGCTTGTTCCTGCCTGTACTTCGGTACATAGGTACTTGCGGTCCTACTCATTTCTCTCTTGTAGATGGCTACACTTTATCCAGCATCTGAAGTAGTTTGGCTAGGGAAAATGTTTTTTTCCCCCTATCTCATATATTTCTTATCATAGAGTAGTATGAAGGTCCGTGCATATGTTAATTTGTTGTTAGGGCAACATCTCCATTGCCTTGAGACATGAGATATTCGGATCAATAAGTCAAGTAATAGTCGTACCTCCGCAAATCTTGACAACTATTAAAGTTAGGGCTAACCATGGCCCAATTGAGACCAGGCAAAACTGATAAGATGAACGGTTTGCAAATTTGGAGCAGGACAAAATTTATAGCGAGGCATATTTTTATGCTTATCTTGATTTTATACCCTTGACTACATCGTGACGTAAATGCTAGCATTCTATTTCTACGAACAAGCTTATAATCGAAAATTGCCTGGGTCTCACTATGAGACTATTCTTCCTGATTGTGTAAGTAAAATGCCGCGTTTTTGATGTGAGCCATGGAGAAAGGCTGCTACGAATTTAGAGTGCTCCATCATGAGCTGCCTAAATCCTGGCGTAACTACTTACCAATAACTTGTAGCCCTACCAATGGTATGCAGGGATTGTTGCTAGCGTGCATGCCTCGATTCCATGATATTGAGCCGCCTTGCATGGTAGTTTAAGAAGCTTCACGTACTTGGATCCGTCCTCCTTTTCTATTTATTTGGATACTTTGATGTCTGCTATTAGAAGGGCCATGTCTGTTGTCTCAGTTTCACAAATACCCACTCTCTCTGCTCTTTATCGGTCAAAGAAACTTTCGCCACTTGCTGCAGGCACCCATGGCGGGGTATCTGTTCCACAACCTTCCCAAACTCTAAATAACCAGATCGGCCTAATCAAGGGTGATATAACTAAATTAGAAGTCGATGCTATTGTCAATGCAGCAAATAGTTCTCTGCGTGGAGGAGGAGGCGTTGACGGTGCAATCCATGCGGCTGCAGGACACGAGCTGCTCCTCGAGTGCCGCAAGCTCGGTGGCTGTGAAACCGGTTCAGCGAAGATCACAGGCGGCTACAAGCTCCCCTGCAAAAAGATCATTCACGCTGTAGGACCAGTATTCTACGATGATGAAGAAGAAGATTGTGCCAAGGCTCTAGCAGGATGCTACAAGACAGGTTTGCAATTAGCAGTAGAGAATGATTGCAAGAGCCTTGCATTCAGTGCAATTAGTACTGGCATCTACGGCTATCCTAATGAAGCAGCGGCAAAAATCGCAATTCAGACCGTGAGAACATTTTTGGAAAGCGAAGATGGACCAAAGTTGGAAAAAGTTATATTTTGTACTTTTACGCAGAGGGACGATGATGCCTACCATAAGCTTCTTCCGTGAGTATATGATATATCCATAATTTTGAGATCCCCTCATTCCTGACAAAATTTAGGGCCTACTTTCCTCCTACAGAAGAAGACCAGCAAGTCGATTAGAGAGGAACTAAGGAGACTAAAGAAACTCAAAATTAAAATGTTCATAATCTAAAATACCTGCCATCAGTATTGCGTCCTCAATGAAAAATTTCAGAGTAACTAATATAGGATGACACCATTGAATTTTAGTCCCAGTAAGAAGAGTATTTCCTAGAGAAATTACAAAATATATAGTACTTCTCCAGTAATCTGCAAATGACCACATTCTACTTTCGCTCCTTCCCTCTCAATAACTTTGGGCCTAAGGCATCCAGTATTCAAGTCCCACCACGTCAAGAAATACAACTGACATTCTTCATTCTAGAAGAAATAGCACTATTTTCAGAGTTTTAGTTATTACTGTAAAGGTTCTGTAGCAGAACATTATACATCCACCAATAAGCAAGATGCGGAAATTATACGATGACGGCATAGATTTTGAAGCTTTAGCAACGCGAGATCCAGATTTTGCTCAAGTGTAAGGGGAAGCAGGTTATTCATATGGCTCTATGACTAAATCTTTCCTAGGTTGAAGAGCAACGGCCAAGTCGATTTCAGCAATCCTGCCTCTGTACAACAACTTACCAAATCTCTTCTTAAACGGGACTTTGAACTGAAAATTGAACTTCCGGATGATAGGCTCTGTCCACCTGTAGGTTCTGTCACATAATGATATTTTTGCAACTTGCATATTCTGTATGTACTAGAGCATGATCTGATATTCCTAGGTTCCCAACCGTTTAAACTATATATACTGGATCCAAGATCTTTTAGATACCACCAGCGACTCTTTTTCAGAACTTTATGATCCTCAAAGGGTTGTCCGGGGCATTGACATTGGGACTGGAGCGAGTTGTATATATCCTCTTATAGGATGCTCACAGAGACCAAAATGGGAATTTATAGGCACTGGTAATTATATCAATTGTAAACTGATATATTTGCAGACCTTTAGCTAATACTTGATCTAGATATCGATGAGAAGAGCCTCCAGTATGCCAAACAAAATGTTGAAGCGAACCAGCTACAGACTCGAATAAAACTTTTGCAAACCAGACCGAATGATTCTTTAATACCTCTTGATAAGCTAGGCTTTGATCAGTATGCCAAAAATTGCAATGCAAGTTACTGTACCTAACGTTGCGATAGACTTGACTTCACCATGTGTAACCCCCCCTTTTACGAATCTACTCAGGAGATGCTGGCTTCTGCAGAGTCCAAGCAACGCCCTCCTTTCTCGGCATGTACGGGATCCGAAACGGAGATGGTGACTCCTGGAGGCGAAGTAGCATTTGTCTCGCGAAAGATTGACGAGAGCTTAATTCTCCAGAATAGAGTGCAGTGGTATACATCCATGGTAGGGAAGCTCTCTAGCATAAGCGTACTGATTAAGAAGCTTCGAGATAATAATATCAACAACTATGCTGTTACCGAGTTTGTGCAGGGGAATAAGACACGACGATGGGCTATTGGTTGGAGTTTTGGAGATTTGAGACCGAGAGTGGACGTCGCAAGGGGACTACATGGTCTACCAAAAGGATTGCTACCTTTTCCGCCGGAGTATATTATTTATGTATGTTCTTATATCAGACTATATTGCATCAGGGCTAATGATGGTACAGTTGACAGGAAGGGCTGATTCCAGCCAAATAAAAGCTAGACTAAATGAGATAATGTCTCAGCTGTCTCTACAGTGGACTTGGAAAGAGACCACGGCTGCTGGGATAGCTCTAGCAGAAAAAGATGTCTGGTCTCGTGCCTCACGAAGAGCCCTACGACGTAGTCAAGGACATACATCAGAATCCGAGAAGAACGAAGGTGAAGGTGGTAAGAAAGATATAGCATTGGGTGTGAAAATTCACGTCGAGGAACCCACTGAGGAAAGCTCTGACCTGAAGACTACTATCCGCTGGTTAAAAGGACATGACTCTGTTCTGTTTGAAAGCCTATGTGGAATGCTAAAGCGGAAACTTATAGATTCATGACAACATTATCGTCATGAAAAGAACAAATAAATATGCTCTTATCCTGCTAGAATGCTTGATTTCCTATTGAAACCATGACACCTTCATGTGAAAATACCCAAGCTTTCCAACCCATCCCAACATAGAAGACTTATTTATATGTGCCTCTATTAGCCTTAAATATCTCTTATATCTACCATTTGGCCTCCTTTCTGTCAAGGAAAGCCTTCAAAATCCCGATTATATTCTCTAAGGACGCAAGCCACACTTTCAGCTGAGCCTGCACCTTCTCCTGATCATCACCAAGCTTTGCGTAGAAATCTTTACGGTATGGAGTCGCAGACATGGCAGCGCTGAAGATTGGCTTCACCATGAAGCTGTGGTGGGGCTTCAGTGTGTTGCCGTAGGCATCTCGGAAGGAGGCAGAAAGCTCTTCGGTTTCGGAGGCAACGTTTTTGGTAAGAGCTTGTGCTGTGAAGTCGAGTCCTCTAGATTTGTCAATGTTAGCAAGTGTACAACACCGAGAACGATAGATGATCAAAGTGTTGAGTAATGACGTACCGGACCAGCCAAAGGAGACCCTCGGAAGCGGTGTGCTTCTTGGTTTTTAGCTCATTGACAACAAGAGCTTGAATACTTTCAGATTCGGCCGGAGCTGCAAGCTGCCTGTCTCTAACTTTCTACAGTATAATAAATATCATTTATCCTTGTAATGGGAGTCGAGCTAAGCTACCTTGACGTTACCTAGAATATCACTCTTGACAGGGGTGAAAGCTACAGATCCAAGGACATCTATATTTTGACTCAGTTAATCTCCCAATTATAGCAGTTTTCCAAATAGTCATACCGAAAAGCCCAGTTAGGGACTCGGCAGCTTCTAGGAATTCAGTTGTTGAAACTGCATTGTCGTTCGCTTTATCAATTGGGACGTCTGTGAAGGACCGCTTCATGGTGTCGAGGTAGGTACCTCCTGGAGGGTAAGCTGTAGCCATATTGAAAATGTCAACTTTAGAGCTTCTGTAGAATAATGTGTTTTTGAGTTTTGAGTATGTATGAAATGAAATGAGAGCTGTTGTGGCAATGGGCTGTGCAATTAAGGGATTGTTGGACCTTGTTGGCCCTCGTAGCGGGGCTGCATGCCATCCCCACGTCAGTCCCCTCACCGCCCCTGAATTTCATGCCTGAGGCCTGAAAGTATCGATGATCTAGACGATGTCCCCCAGCATCAACAAAATAAGTAAAGATCTGCAAGTTAGGTACAGTGACCTGATTGATTGATTGATTTATTATTACTAGAAATTGATGTATAGTATTGATTATAAAAAGCCAGAATGCTGTATTTGCCAACTCCTATTCATTAGGTATAAACACTTTCTGTCCAAGCATTCACTTGAAGTCCTATATCTTTAATTAGATTTTGTATTCTGGAGCTTAGGACTATAGTCACTTACCTGGCTCAGCCATTGCGGCATCTTTTAGGAAATCCATTGGCATCCACACTAGATGTCCTTTGACACGATCAAGCTTTTCTCGAATATCATTTGGATCCATCATCATGTTGAATATATGGCCTGCTTTTACACCTCTCGGTGGCAGGAACCTATCATAATCCTCAAATGATTTAACTGGAAATGTTAGTATGTTTACTTTCGTTAAATATTGTGTTACTAACCATGATCATCTGGATCAGCATGGAAGAGTTCGCGGAAAGTTTCGGTATTGACCGTTGCCCTCTTGGTCCACAAGTCCCATAACTCATCGCTGAGTGGATCGGCAACAAATTCATAAGTTTCATCCATGTGTGGATCATTAGGAACATCCGGGGGTTGAACATTTGGATCGTTTGCAGCATCCAGTTCTTGCGGTTCTAATAGACCGAGGTGTTCCCTCCAGAGATAACGTCTAAGCGTAGTTGCGTGGTATCCCGCCTCATATGGCTTTCCTCCCATTGTGCTTTGTACCAATTTCGTGTCTGTCATGACGATAGACAGTTCACTATCATGGTCACCGAGCTGGGAGCGATCATTGATATTAGAGCTTCCGCAAATAACCGTCCTGTCGTCTACGATCAGAAGCTTGCCATGGACGTACAACTCTTCTTGGATCCAATTTTCAACTTCAGATTCTAATGATCCTTCCCACTTTTGGTCAACCAACTTGACTTGATTCAACATGGCAGATCCCGCAACGCTATCCATGCTGATAGGAGGCTTGTTGTTTCCTCCAGCAGCCTCGTACTTGCGCTTAGCGATAGCTCTTTGTTCAATTCCTTCAGCGGTAGAATCAGAAGATTTCCTACGCATGTGTCTATCTTTCCCGCCGTGGACGTCGGTTGAGCCATGGATCCCTTCACCCATCAATTGTTCAGCTTCTGCCCTTTGCACATCCTGGTATTTGACTCCCGATTCTTCTTCTTGTTTCTTCATCTGTTCTGTGGTGTTTAGACGATCATACGAGCGCAAATTGAAGAAGAAGATATATTTCGTAGGATCTACTCCTTGAGCACGGATTTGCTCAAATATGGAGTGCTCTCCTCGCAATATGGATTTATATTGATAGTCCATTATTGCCCTTGTGCCAATGGCGGCATCTTCTCTCAGATCACCAGCAAAGCCTGGGATGGAAGGTATGATGATTATAACCCGAAAGGTCCGATCTTCCTTTCCCGCTCGTACTACTGCGTCCACAATGGCTCGACCGATGGTATTGTGTATAGGGGCCTGCTTATCACCGGTCGCTGTAATAAAGAACTGATTTTCAATATACACGTAGTGCTGGGCATTCCGGATGACCTCACTGTATGCGTTCTGGATACTATGTTCTGTGAGTATTCCACTCGACCAATCTCCGCTACTTCGAACAACTTGGCCTGTCACTGTGCCCTTCTTAGAGCCAAATCCCTTGGTATCGAGAGGAGATAGCGGATGGTGGATGTATTGGCCAACAGGGTGCTTAGGTCTCTGGACCCCAATTAAATCCTCATCCGCGCCTTCTCGACCTTCCATTGTGATCCAGTCAAACCTTTTATCGCGTTTATACTTATCTCGTTTGACGAAGTTCCAGCGTAATACGAAGTGTTCTGCGATATCGTATACACAGTCCCCAACGACGCCCATATGGACATCGTGCCACGGCATGCGGCCGTATTCTGCCTTTGAGAGCTCGTTAGCTTTCCAATCCTGGACATCCTTGAAGTCCATGACACGGTTATTATTGAAGTCTTGGCCTGGCCAGATTTCTTTAGCTATATTTTCAGGATGGACATCTGATAACGAGTGTTGGTGCATATCCCATCTCCCGAAGCACATGTCGAGACCGCCAATGAAGGCAACCTCATAATCAATAACAACGAACTTCTCATGATGGGCCCAGTAAAAGGTCATATCAGATACGTTCTCAAAGACGTTATGATCAGGATGGCGCATAACTTTGATATTACCATGTCCCGGGGATCCCTCTGGACATAAGCCTTGCAAAGCATGTTTTGTATGCTCAGAGTTGCAGGTAATGGCAGCCTGGCAAGAAATCAGACAGAATATCAAAAGAAGAATTGCTTATACTTACCGCAACTTCTCTATAAATTATAATACATATCTTCACTCCCGCCTCTGCTCGGCGTTTGAGAACCTGGTCTATTCGCCACTCCTGATTGGCTTGCGGCGGCCGTCGTAAATATAATTCTGGAGAAAGCCACCAATCCGCGATGTAGATGGTCTCTTTAGCTCGCTCAAGAGCAACAGAGACCGCCTGTGTCTCTGGTCAGCCATCGATCATCAGTTATAGATACAGTATGGTTGGTGACCTACCCAAAAATAATCTCTCCCATCTACATACCATTTTATATTATTTCCCGGGCGTTCTGGTGCAAATGACCCAAATCTATGTGATTGGGCAATTTTGGTTCTCTTTTCATCAGTCTCCCTTTCATGCTTTTCATCGTGACGGTGATTTGGGTTAATCTGATAGTTTAGTTAGTCAAGTGGATCCAATGTTCCATGGCAGATAGTATTGATACCAAGTTCGTGAATTTGCCAAGTTGATGCCTAGTTCGCATTAGAATTCCATTGCTTTTGATCCTAACAGCAAGGCTATAATTACTTCTTATTTATAATAGCAGCTCTGAATCTGTAGAGTTTGGTGTCCCGAAGTTTATCTCGGGCTTTGTCCACCTCCTCGTCTAGCTTCTCTTTCGTATGCGGCATCCTGAAATGATAGTATA
Source organism: Xylogone sp. PMI_703 (assembly GCA_021399445.1). Lineage (NCBI taxonomy): Eukaryota > Fungi > Ascomycota > Leotiomycetes > Xylogone > Xylogone sp. PMI_703. The sequence continues at coordinate 5,859,693 of JAJTUQ010000004.1, forward strand.
CGAATGAAAGAACACAATGATTGTGGGCTCTGTTTGAATTTAACTTTGCCCAAATTACGTTTCACACGAAGCAATATTATCAGTCACTAGCCATTAAGAATTCTCACGCGATACGAGGAGGTGTACACTGCGTGTAAATACTGGTTCCTAGGAGGCTAGTATTCTGCATGTTTCGCGGTTCCCGGTCTAACGACGTCATCGACACCAACATATCGAGGATACGGTTCCAATAGCGAGCCATACCAAGACGGGGCGACGGATGGCCCTTGGCATGGCCTTGAACACATCTCACGAGAAGGTAAGCGCAGCTGAAAATAGTATGGCCAAGATGGTGAAGATGAACAATGTTTTGCTGTAGTTCCTCTTCCAAATAGTACCTACTGGTTTTAGCATGAACTCCGATCCGCCGCCCAGCAATGGGTCAGCATAAATAATGCATCATTAAATTGTGCCGCACAGTCAGACCCTTGGGATCAGGTTCCAGGAATCTATGGGATCTAGCACTTGATAGAGACTCTACAAAGTGGCTGATTGTCAATCAGACTTCAGTCGCTACCGTATGAAGAGGACACTGAGTCTTTCCTTTTTCTGAAGTCATACAAACACGTGATTGTACCTGGTCGGCGCTCTACTCCAATATCATGACCGTGGTCAACATTCAACTGTATGCTCCGTATCGTACAAGATGGGAAATCTCATAGGATAATGTCGGGAGGGCTTTGGGCCTTTCAATAGTTATGTTCAGGGAGACGCGGCGGAGGGAAATTCGGATGATAGGGACTTGGTCCGTGCGTACATGGCCTCGATAGGAAATTCGCAACTTTCGAGCCACATATTCTCAACAAACCCATTAACAGCAGAAGATACCCCCTTTCTTCCATTCTGCTGCGCAATGGCGCCTCTCGTGGATAATCCGTTAATCTCTTCTGCTACTTTGTATAACCCTCGTGAGTACTCTCTTCATACTCAGAAGATAAAAAATTAACATTGGGTAGTGCCACTGTATCTCCATGCGTATGTGTGGCCCTTCGTGATTGTTTGGCCGATATTCTTGCGATACTACCTCTCCCAAGACCTCTATGATAAGCACATTGGTGGCCAGGAATGGACATTCGTTTGGTGTGGAACAATTCTTACTGTGCAGAGTCTCTTTTGGCTCAGTACTCACTGGAGCGTTAACCTCCGAGCGCTCTTTACGGCTACCAAGGCCACCGATGTGCAGAATGCAAAGTTGATTAAAGTTCTGCCCATTGCAAACGCTGGTCTTGCAGATATCTGCAAGATACAGAGAGATAATGTGAGTTTTCTGTTCTTAGCAACAAGGTAAACTTCTTAACAACATCTACCCAGGCTGGTGGCAAAACCAACACCTCCTTCCTCTTTCAGAAGCGACGATTCCTCTATGATCCAGAAAAGAAGAGCTTTGCTCCGTTGACCTATGTGATCGATTATGACCCGAAACCCGCTCTTGGTTATTTCCAAAAGTCGAGAGGCATTGCCACTGAATCTGAATTGTCTAGGATCCAGCAACATTATGGCGACAATACCTTCGATATTCCGGTCCCTACCTTTACCGAATTATTTAAAGAACATGCTGTAGCACCTTTCTTTGTATTTCAGGTTTTCTGTGTTGGACTATGGATGTTGGACGAATATTGGTACTATTCGCTCTTTACCTTGTTCATGTTGGTCGTGTTTGAAAGCACTGTCGTGTGGCAACGGCAGAGAACTCTTAATGAATTCCGTTCAATGAGTATCAAACCATATGACATCTGGGTGTTCAGATTGAACAAATGGATAGAAACTCAGAGTGATAAACTCCTCCCCGGTGATTTGGTTTCTGTTGGCCGCACCAAAGAAGATAGTGGTGTTGCTTGTGATATGATTCTAGTCGAAGGTAGCGCTATTGTCAATGAAGCTATGCTTTCTGGAGAAAGCACACCATTGCTGAAAGATTCAATCCAGTTGAGACCTTCTGACGCTACCCTTGAGCCAGAAGGCCTTGACAAGACTGCCTTCCTCTATGGTGGAACTAAAGTCTTGCAAGTAACTCATGGGAATACCGAAGAGGAAAGACCAAAGATTTTATCCGGTGTTCCAACGCCTCCAGATAATGGAGCGATGGCAATTGTGGTAAAGACTGGTTTTGAAACTTCCCAGGGAAGTTTGGTTCGAACGATGATCTATTCAACGGAACGCGTCTCTGCCAATAATGCCGAAGCCCTTCTATTCATTCTCTTCCTCTTGTGTTTTGCTCTCGCGGCTTCATGGTACGTCTGGGATGAGGGTGTAAGGAAAGACCGAAAGCGTTCGAAGCTGCTCCTCGACTGTGTATTAATCATTACAAGCGTTGTACCACCAGAACTTCCCATGGAACTTAGTCTGGCTGTCAACACTAGTTTGGCTGCTCTCAGTCGTTACGCAATCTATTGTACCGAGCCATTCCGGATTCCATTTGCGGGCCGTGTTGATGTTGCATGTTTTGATAAGACGGGAACACTTACTGGAGAAGATCTTGTCGTAGAGGGAATTGCAGGTCTCGGGCTAGGCCATTCTGGCACCGACACCCCGCGTGAGAAAGATGGAGCGCATAGCCACATGACTCCCGTTTTGGAAGCTGGCTTGGAGACTACATTGGTTCTAGCAACTGCCCATGCTCTTGTTAAACTAGACGAAGGTGATGTAGTTGGGGATCCTATGGAAAAGGCCACCTTAACCTCCTTGGGATGGATTCTGGGGAAGAACGACACTTTGACAAACAAGCGAGCAGCCGCAATCTCAGGTGCATCTCCCGTTCCAGTATCCGTGCAGGTCAAACGCCGATTCCAATTCTCCTCCGCTCTTAAGCGCCAGAGCTCTGTCGCGACCGTTACCGTTGTAAATCCACAAATGGGAAAGAAAATCAAGAGTACCTTTGTCGGCGTTAAAGGAGCCCCTGAAACCATTCAGAAGATGCTTGTTGAGGTCCCTGCTGATTATGAAGAGACCTTCAAATACTTTACCCGAAAAGGCTCTCGTGTTTTGGCGTTGGCTTATAAACATCTTTCTACTGATAGTGAACTTGGATCTGGTAAAATCAATGACCTCAAACGAGAAAAGGTTGAGGATCAACTACACTTCGCGGGATTCTTGGTCCTTCATTGCCCCCTTAAAGAGGATGCAAAGAAGTCTGTTCAGATGCTCAATGAGAGTAGCCATCGTGTTGTCATGATTACTGGCGACAACCCACTCACAGCTGTTCACGTTGCCAGAGAGGTCGAGATTGTTGACCGAGATGTCTTGATCCTAGATGCTCCTGAACAAGACCATTCTGGCGAGAAATTGGTTTGGCGGAGTGTAGATGACACTATTAGTATTCCAGTCGATCCTACCAAGCCTATTGATCAGAAGATTATCGATTCAAATGATCTATGCGTCACTGGCTATGCCCTGGCGAAGTTTAAGGGTCAAGCTGCGCTATCTACTTTGTACCGCTATACATGGGTTTATGCTCGAGTTTCTCCGAAACAAAAGGAAGAAATTTTAACTGGCTTAAAGGATCTTGGGTACCATACCCTTATGGCTGGTGACGGAACAAATGATGTCGGCGCTTTGAAACAGGCTCATATTGGAGTTGCTCTACTCAATGGCTCCCAAGATGATCTTAACAAGATCGCAGAGCATTTCAGAAATACCAAGATGAAGGAAGTTTACGAAAAACAAGTTGCTATGTTCCAGCGATTTAATCAGCCGGCCCCACCTGTTCCTGTTCACATTGCACACTTATATCCTCCTGGACCAAGCAACCCGCATTATGAGAAGGCCATGGAGCGTGAGGCTCAGAAAAAGGGTACAGCTGCGGCTCAGCTTGAAAACTCGACCAAGACCAACGCGATAGGAACCGTCACTACGCCTGCTGCCCAGGCTCTTATTGATCAGAACAGAACCCCGGAAGCTGCTGTGAAGGCTGCTAGTTTTGCAGATAAGTTCACTCAGAGTATGATGGAAACAGAGCTTGACGATGATGAACCTCCCACCATCAAACTTGGAGACGCCTCCGTAGCAGCTCCATTTACGAGTAAACTCAGCAATGTTATAGCAATTCCTAATATTATTCGGCAAGGTCGCTGCACACTTGTGGCTACCATTCAGATGTATAAAATTCTTGCACTCAACTGTCTTATTAGTGCATACAGCCTCAGTGTTCTGTATCTTGAGGGTATCAAATTTGGCGATGGCCAGGTTACAATCAGTGGTATGCTGATGAGCGTTTGCTTCCTATCCATTTCTCGAGCAAAGTCCGTTGAGACTTTGTCGAAGGAACGCCCGCAGCCGAACATTTTCAACTTTTACATCATTGGTTCTATCCTGGGCCAATTCGCTGTTCATATAGTCACCCTGATTTATATTGCCCGTTTCTGCGACCGACTTGCCCCGTAAGTAGACTCTTTGTCTCAACTGAATATGATGCTAATGTTATGTGTAGTCGTGACCAAGAAATTGATCTCGAAGGCGAGTTTTCCCCTTCACTATTGAACAGCGCCGTCTATTTGCTGCAACTTATTCAGCAAATTTCTACATTTGCAATCAACTACCAAGGCCGGCCATTCCGTGAGGCTCTTTCGGGTAAGCATCTGCAGTTTGTGAGAATTCAACCAGCTAAACTAACAACTCTATTTAGAAAATAGGGGCATGTACTGGGGAATAATTGCTGTCTCTGCTATTGCATTCTCCTGCTCGACTGAATTCATCCCGGAGATCAATGAGCAGATGAAGTTGGTTCCATTTACTCCAGAGTTCAAATACACCATGACACTCACCATGATCCTCGACTATTTGGGTTGCTGGGTAATTGAAAAGACGTTGAAAGCACTATTCAGTGATTACAAGCCAAAGGACATCGCCATTCGGCGACCCGATCAATTAGCTAGGGAGCAGAAGAGGAAAGAGGATGAGCTCCAGGAGATCATCAGGCGAGAAGAGGAAAAGAGCCGGAAGGAAATTGAAGCGCTTGAGGCGAAGTTGGCGGCAAGACAAGCTGGCCGTGCGTAGATAGAAAGTGTTTTGTAGATTATCGCGTGTACTGACGGCCTTGATAGATTGTAATATAGTTTAGACAGTTATTCATATGGCTACATTATTGCGCTGTGATACTAGTTATTCCTTGTTCTAGTTCCTTGAGGTAAGCAGACGCGACGACCTGAGATTGCCGAGAACGCCGAGATCTGGATTCAGCTGAACAGGGATTCACCCTTGCCCAGCCTCGACGTCACCACCAAAAACAAGCCACCCAAACCAAGCTTGCGCGAAGCTCACCTCGACAGCTCCTCACTCCTTTCCACTTCTCCTCCCAGTCGCAAATCTCTCTCGCGACGTTCAATTGAAGATGGTGAACTGGAGAAAATTGTTCGGTCTCGATCGAGGGTGAGTATTCTACTCTACCTTATCGTCTATTGGCACAGCTAACGGCATCGACACAGCGCGGATCGACTTGGGTGGAGAAACGAACATTCGCAACGTAAGTTTCAATTCTCGTGCAAGAAAAGTTCAGTATTAACAGCGACTAATTACCCGCAGTGCTTCCATCATATCATGATGGCTCATTGGTATCTGCAATTTCTCCCCAAGAGGTCACGAAGGTGGCTCTGAGGTTGCGGTACCTGGTACAAGAATGTGTGTCGTGTGAGTTGGAAGAGTCGCAGGTGACTCATCCACACAGCAGGGTTATCACGAAGCAGGTAATCCAGGCTGCAAGGGAAGCCGGTGGAAATGAGCATCGAGCCTGTGTAGTAAGTGAAGCCATTCCATACTCCCGTATTGTCCATCCTCTTCCACGGAATGCTGATTAGGTACGCGTAGGTGTTCGGATTACTTGTGAACATACGATGGTTCAAAAAACAAGCTGTGATCGAATTATGGGATTCCGGTCTATATAATCTACGAGCTCTTGCATGTGAGGTCATCGCGAAGAGGATGTAAGTATCTTTATGATCAACGTAACATATATTTCCAAGCAAGTAAGCTCACCCGCGCTAGTATCGAGAGCGAAGAAGATATGGGGTACCTCATGCATGAGATTCTCTTGAAAAGGTACTCGATCCTGGTCAATAATGAGCCAACTTCACCAGCAAATGTTGTTGAGCGCGCAGTGGACCAACATGCTCTACTAGTTATGGGATCATCCGGATATCAGAAAGTTGTGAGCTACCTATGGAGAGGGTGGCTGATCCAGGATGAGAATGACCCCTCCAATTTCGTTGACTATAAGAAGAGGGGTGATGTATACTATTGGCATCACGTCGACCCGGATCGAATGCGCGCACCGGTATACCAGAACGCCACTCAGGTTATTTTTTCCATCCTCTATCTTGCTCTTTATACAGCTGCAGTCAACACTGTAAATCCGAATGGCGATCTGGATGTTATTGAAGGGTTGCTATATGTCTTTACGGCCGGCTTTATTTTTGATGAGGCTGCAAAGTTCTGGAAAGTCGGAAAGTTTTATCTCGGATTTTGGAACGTCTTTAACCTAACCTTATACTCTCTTTTAACTATAAGCTTGATTATACGATTTGTTGCCCTATCGCATCCTATAGATAGTCATAGGAGGGGTGATCTAAATGAACTGAGCTATAACTTTCTGTGTAAGTACAAAGCGTTGTCTATGAGCAAGTTTCCACTAACATATGTAGCTTTCTCGGCCCCAATGTTTTGGATGAGATTATTCTTATATCTCGATTCTATCCGGTTCTTCGGTACCATGCTTGTGGTGCTGAAGGTCATGATGAAGGAATCATTGATCTTTTTTGCACTTCTTGTAGCGATCGTCATCGGTTTTCTCCAAGCCTTTATAGGTATGGATTTTGCAGATACGAATGCCGATGTAAGCAGCCAACCATATATATCTGGGTGATCCAAATTTGACTGACAAGTTGCAGGCGACCAAATTCATTCTACAAGCTATGGCGAATGCAGTCATGCAAGCCCCAGATTTTGATGGCTTTGACAACTTCGCTCCGCCTTTTGGAATCATCCTATACTACATCTTCACATTTCTCATCATGGTTATACTCCTGAATATCCTGATTGCTTTGTACAATTCAGCATACCAGGATATTACGGATAATGCCATTGATGAATACATGGCTCTTTTCAGCCAAAAGACGATCCAATTTGTCCGCGCCCCAGATGAGAACGTCTTTATTGCCCCGTTGAACTTGATTGAGATCTTCTTCCTAATTCTCCCTTTTGAATGGTGGCTACCTAAGAAGACCTATATGAGATTAAACGATTACGTCATGAGCATCGTGTACTCTCCTCTCTTGATTGTAGCAGCTTATTTTGAGACACGAAGCGCTAGAGCAGTGAGGAGGAACCGGGGCAGAGGCGAGGAAGATGATGATACTACCCAGGAATGGGAACAAATGGATGATCAGATAAATTTCCAAGGCGAGGGCTGGGATAAGACAGTTTTGAAAGTCAAGCCTAATGTCGAAGAAGATCCAGCCACAGTTGAGTGCCGGCAGTTGAGAAAAGAGATCAAGGACTTGAAGGAGATAATTATGGAGATTAGCAAGAAAACGGGAAGTGAGAAGTGATTTGAATTGGAAGCTGGTGGGGAAAGCAAATTGGCCATGTTGGATCTGGTGTTTATCTCTGCGGTTTACTATTTTCGTGTCTGATCTATAATTAGTCTATATTATTCTCAGATGAAAAACAAACTTTTTGTATTCAAATACTTTAAATGATTATTGTGAGTGAAATATCAAAGCTGCAATAGAGGCACACGATACGATCCAAGGTATCCTAGTATCAAAGAGACTCGGTGATTGGGTCTCGTGTACAATGGTGTTTCGCCATAGCTACAGATCTCGGCGCTCTCAATGCCCTTAGTACAATTTTCTTAAGAACCTGGCGGATCCTAAGCTAATTGTTTTTGCAGCACTCGCAATTGGAATTCTTCTACTAATTCGTGGTCTCCTCCGAGCCCACCACTGCTTAATAATAGGTGCAACATATTGCTTGCCCCATAGCTTACAAGAGATTAATAGATTGGCCTGTTCAAATCTGCAACTTTCTCGCCTTTTATCCTTTATCCTTGTAACTTGGAGTTAATAAAGTAAGTACCCAGAAGCATGAACCAAAGTTTGATATACTGGTAAAAATTGTGATTTTGTTGTTAGGAATTGGGAATGAGCCCTATAGAGAAGATGTGGATAGAGAGATTAAGCAGTGGTAAATACTTTCATTATTTATTTTATATGTAAGTCATTGCGTATTCTTTCGGTCGTCTTGAGTGCACGTCGGCAGAATAAGACTTCAGAGAACACATTAAGACTATTGTCTAGGAAACATTAGCGCAGGTTAAAGAAATCTGATAGGCCTTACTACCACAATTCTATCCTTGTATAATTATAGCTGAACAAAGGCCCCAAGCTCTCTTCGAGTTTATAATCCATGAGCTCACCTACCTGATAAAAAAATTAATGGTGAGCGAGATCAATGTAGAACACACCAACATGGAAGGTAAAGGCACCCCGCCACTTTCTCCAGGTGGGATTGATTCTAGGCTTGAAGCTAGCTCCTGAGGGTGGTCATTCTAGTCCGGTTGAGATAGTCTCTAGCCCCACCACAGGCGACTTTGCCTATGGAAATCCCGCAGTGGTGCATGTTTGTGTGTTTGTCGATTTTCTCGGAGATAATCTTAATTGGGACCATCCTTTTCGTTTTGCTCTAGAAGCTGGAGCTGAAACATTCGTTTTTTCTATGCGGGATAGCCAAGTGTCAGGCAGTACAATATCTTGTAGTGTTTGTCCATGCCGTATGCGCTGCGATATCGCAGAGCGTCAGAGGTACAAATGACCAGACGGGTACTGTTACCATACTGCTTACTCAAATCACTCAAGGCGCCATGACTCGATACGTGTTCTTAAGCCGTGACAATATGCCGAAGCGTGACTTGACTTGTGCTCTACTCTTGTCCTCACTATTTCCTTATCTGTCTATCCGGATGGGCAGCACTGCCGGGCGCACGCATATATTGAGTCTCGTCACGAGGTGTTGACGACACCCGACACCAGTTCGCGAGGCCTTCTCCTGCAAATCTGCAGGGGCGGCCTGAGAACCATTCGAATGGCCCACGTTGGTCCCGGGAGTGGTCCAGGACGTGCGCAACGGCAGACAAAGCGTGCAGATCGGAGCCGGCTGGATCTTGCAGCGTCTGTGGGCGTCGTATCCCTCAGCGCTGGGTCTGCTGGGTTTATTACTTAGACCCCCGGTGACGATGCTTGCTATCTTCTGTCGTGCAGCTTTCCGCCGTTGCCCAAGTATGGCCCAACAGAAACCCCGGGGTAAAGGACCGTAGAAGTCGGCTCTAGCTGCTGTAGATGCTGTAACTACTCGAGCTACTCTAGCTGTTCCCACTTCAATCCCAACAGCTCCGAGCAAGCGCGCCTCCTCCAGCTTTTTTACAGCTCTTATACAGCGAATGAGCATGCAGCGCTGGCCAGCTGGGCTGCAACGGCGCAACTCATAGGCCGGCGAGCGCGTGTAGGTCACTGGAACGTGCAGGCAGAGTCGCATCCACAGGGTCGTGCAGCAGGCAAAAGAGTGACCGGGGCGCGGAAAGCTTAAATAGGGCGCGGCGGGTAGCTATCAGCCTCGCGCTCCCGCACGTGGGCCAACCACCGGTCCCTCGGCGCTGCTGCGACTCGAGTACCTTCAGTTCACCAGATTGCCATGTCGGATGCGCCGTGCCTGATTCTCCCAATCATATCCATCCCACCTGACATTCGCACGCTGCGCGATAATAAATCGTCCAAAGTCATGTCTCTGGCTTCCTTTTCTTGTCTGGGTCATGGCGGGGTTTCTTGCGCTCTTCGCGCGGTCAGAGGGGCCTGACTGCCATCGAGATGAGCATCATGGGCGCCCGATGACGGTCAGCATGCCGGGCGCAGAGTTTGCCCTTCCAGATCATGGATGATTCGCCGCCGTGAGCAGGAAATCACCCCCAAGATAAAAGATCCACTGCTCTGCCAGGTACACACCTTCTGGCGCCCCTCCTTTCTTATCGTTCTTAATCGCCCCTCCTTCCAGTGCAGTCGTCTGCCTCCTCACTCTCATCTGGGCTTCTAGGCGCTGCGCTGAGGTTTCCTGAGCTCACGAAACGTTGTACCAGAGATAAACTCGTGAATACTTCGAGATCGTCTTCGTCATGGCAGACAGTTCAGCTGTCGAGAGGGTGCGCAAGGCGAGCTGGGACGGAGACAACCTCGAGTTCCCTCCAGCCTTGAAAGGGAAGCGCATCCTGCTCGCTACGGAATCCTTCGGCCCCGTCAACGGCGTAAGCAGAACGACTCTGATGCTGGTGCAGTATCTGCGAAGTCACGGTGTCCAGGTGGCAGTAGTTGCACCACATATTTCTGTTGGAGCAGAGTCCTCAACCGTCACCAGTGCTCCAGGCCAGATCGAAGTCAGACTGCAAGGTTACCCACTGCCTTACAACCCAGAGCTATCAGTTGTCTATCCAGTTCGACTGCTGCAACTCTATGCTCGCACATTCAATGCTCCTCCCGATCTGATATACTTGGCCAGTCCCGCCAGCTTGGGATTTCAAGTTCTCTTACAGCTGCGTCAACAACAAGAGTCTGCGGTGCCACCAGTTCTTCTTAACTTCCAGACTGATCTGTCGGGATATTGCGAGATTCTCTTCCCTGCGCCTCTCGATAAGTTTGCCTCATGGGTCTTCAACTCCGTCCAGGGCTACCTCTTCCGACACCCATCAGTGCGAACCGTCTTCTACCCCTCCCTATTCGTCCGTCGCTACCTCGAGAAGATCGGTATTCAGTCGGAGAAGATGGTCAACTTACGGCGTGGCGTAAACGGCGAGCTATTCCATCCTTCCAAGAGATCAGAGGAGATGCGAAAGCGTCTTGCACCAAATAACGAGATTATTCTCTTGACGGTATGCCGTATCGCTCCCGAGAAAGGGTTCGAATTCCTCGCCGATGTCGCCAAGAAGCTCGATGCCCTAGATTTCCCATTCAAACTCGTCATAGTTGGCGGAAATCGCAATCCACAGGTCGAAACCGACATTCACAATCTCTTTGGTGACTTAGCTACACCAGCAAAGAACAACAAGGTCACATTCACAGGGTTCCTCCAGGGTGAGGATCTTGCACAAGCCTATGCCTCAGCAGACATCTTCCTTCACTGCTCCATAACTGAAACATTTGGCCTTGTGGTGCTTGAGTCTATGGCTAGCGGTGTTCCCGTCATTGCAAGAGATGAAGGTGGACCAAGTGATATCGTGGAACACGACAAGTCCGGATACCTAGTGCCTCCATCAGATCTCGATGGCTTTGTAGAGAAAGTTCTCAAGATCGGAAACGACGAAGAATTGAGACAGAATATGAGCGTCCAGGCAAGACTGCTGGCGAATGAGGCTACATGGGAGAAGATTAATAACACTGTGGCATGGAAGATGGCTGATGCGATTGAGGAGCGAAAATCCCAAACAGTTGCTGCTACCAGCACTACTGTTGTAACATCACCCGATGCTCCCGCCGCTCCCGCCGCTCAGACCACTCCTGCCGCCTCTACCACCACCTCCTCCGTGGCTGCTCCTAGTATAGCAGACCTCAAATCAAGCTTCGCTATCCCAGTGTATACTTGGTTGCTCCTAAGTCAGGAACTACGATCGCTATTGACCAGTCTGGTTGTTGATGCAAGACTCGTTGCTGGATTAGGTATCATCATAGGCGTCTGGGGAGGGTTGGTCGTTACCTGGATATTAGTGCAGACATCCCTGGCAGTGCGCATTAGAGGGGGTTGGCTTAGAGGCATGATGGAGAGATTTACAGCAGCTTAGATCGTTTTGTTATTTGTCTTGATGATCACGTTTTTGGCATTTCAGCGGAGTCCTCTTTCATTTGTTTTTTCTTTCTCTCCTTCTCCTCTCATATGTTTTGGTCATGTTACTGCATCGGGATACCCTTTCATCGGCATTTTCATTTCGAGGAATTTACATGGTATCATGCTCCTTGAGCATTTCGCACACATGGCGCGATGCATAATTTAGTATTTTCGGTTTCGGTTCGGTTTGGTTCGGCTCTGCGATGATGGTTATGATATTATAGTTTGAAGAGTAATATGCTTCTGGATAGACTGAGAAATTGCTCGATGCTTATACAGATAGAAGGTGAAAAGAGGAAGAGGAGGGATGCTTGTTTTCAGTTACTCTCGGTGATGGACTGGCCTAGATAGATGAAATGTCATGTTCTGATGTTTGAAAGTCTTATTAGATTTGCGAAGGAAGAGATAATAGAATGAGTGTTAAAAGTTTTAACGTTCAAATCCATGTGATACATAGCGTTCGTTTACCCTTGTAGATTTGTTAATTTGGCAGCAGCTCCTCCTGAAAAATGTTATCTGAGGATCTCTTTCACGCTACCATTAGGCTCAACTGTTCTAACAATAGTCATCATCATCACCGCCCCTGAAACGTGCCATCTGGGCATACATCGCGGCCATTGGATCATGATATCCGATTCCTTTCCTCTTATCAGACGGCCAATCCGCTAAATTTGTGCTATCCATCTCCTCGAGAAGCATCTTTGTCTGACGGCGGATGATTTTCAGCAGGAGATTATCTTGGATATGCTCTGGAATGGGAACATCTGGGATAGTACGCTTCTTTGTGGAAGGAGCGGCCGTGTCGTCCTTCTTTTCACTATCCTTGTGTTCCTCCTTTACTTCAGCTGTTTTCTCGACTACTGAAGCTTCTTGGGCATCTTCTTTGGAGATGACTACAGTGCCCTCAGTGGAAGATCCATTCTCGCTCTGCGCATTTTCTTCTTCACCAACATCCTCTTCGGCACTACCTCCTCTAGCAATTGTGAGCAGCGTAATAACAAACAGCTCCTTCAGATAAGCAAAGCTGAAGCCGTCTGTCCACTTAGCCACCACATTGATGAGCTCGTCAGGAAAGCTGACCATATCGCTCCCCTCAAGCTTGCCTTTCCAGAAGCGTGCATATGCAGCTCTCTCCTCCTCATTCGGGAGTTTGAAATGGTATTTTCTATCAAAGCGACTAGGGCGTTTTGAGATTGCCGGGTCAAGCTGCTCCAGATGGTTGGTGGAACCAATCATCAGGATCCCGTCATTTGACTCAAGACCATCAACCTCGTTCAAGAAGTAGCTGCGAATCTTATCTTCCACAAGACTGTCAATATCTTCGAAGATGAGTAGACATGGAGCCATGACGCGTGCTTTCTTGAAGATCTCCCGGATGGAATGCTTCTTGCCTTGGCATCCATCAAGGGATTTCACATAGAGCGAGGGAACTGGTACTTCGCGTACTTGAAGGGAGTTGATGATGGCCTTGATAGAAAGTGTCTTTCCATTTCCAGGGACACCGTGGAAGATCAAACCACGTTTCCATGGCACGGCAAGCTTCTTATAGAGTTCTTGGTTGTCAAAGAAGGCTGCGACGTCAGTCATAAGGTTGGATTTCATTTGCTGGTTAAGGATGACACCATCCCAGGAGGAAGTCTGAACACTCTCCCACAGCTCACGATCTTTCGTCCAGGTAGCTTCATCAAACACATAGATTTCCTTGTGTAGCTCGGAGCTCCAGGCGCCAGCTGCTAAAAGTAGCTGATCTGTTGCAGATATCCCTTGCTCACTAGCAGGCTGGGAAGATGGTACCAACACGAAGAAAACTTTTATTGGCAGACGGAAATCAGAGCCGTATTCAACCTCATAGACGATGAAATCAACGTTATTCCAAATATATTTCCATTTTCCAAAGCGGACGTGGTCTTTGAGAGTACCCGGTTCTTTCTTTAGACGAGTGCCTGGATTCTTGTATGACCGGGTCAAGTCGGTGGTTGATTGATCTGGATCCATCTCTGCAGTGGCATAGCCAGCAGCAGCGTAAGCACGTAGGTCGCATTTTGAAGCTAGGGTGCAGACGACATCGTGGTTAGGATAGGCCTCTCTGAGCAACTCAAGAATGACAAACTCAGTAGAAGTCCTTCGCCCACTGAAATGCTCCCTTGCTCCAATACGGAGTTTGAGAATTGGATCGAGGTCAGATGTGATAATGCCTGTTCCTGGGATAAAATCTTTGCCCATGGGTTCGCCGTGATCTACCTGCATATTGGATGATATATATAGAATGATGTGGTCTGAGGGGTAGTATTGATAGACTGAATTTTTCGGTATCTATATAGAAGATATGTCCGAGAATGATAGAGAGAGAAAAACGAAACCCCGGATTTTCAGAAGAAATCAGGTCAATTTATAGACAAGGCAAGGTAGCTGCTAATGTCTAGAACTGGTATGCTCTTGCTCATCACTGTCGTCAAACGATGGCAACCACGTCTTGAGGCAATTAGGCACGAGGCTTCGGTGAGGCTAATAAGCATCTCCTGCATTTCCACTCCAAACTGCATCCGCACAGAGGAAACAAGGAGCATGGCCAACCAGCTGGCTCAGTCTGCGAAAATGTGGAGAATGTTGCAGAGTCACAAGCCATAGCTGCCTAGGAGCCGCCGGAACTTCTATACGCGTTCCTCGAAGGGCCAACTCGAAGGGCCAATAGGGAAAAGTAGACTTACACATCAATTGGCTCTCTCCTGCACTGTGCCGCAATGTCAGATGTCAGGTTGTTAAGCATGTTGTTCGGTATCGGTTCCAAGCAGTAGTGAGGGGAGAGCTTTCGACAAAATTAGGACTAGTGCTGCTTCGACCCGCATGAACCCTTGTTTTGGCCCCCTGCCAGATCTGCAGCCTCCCTGAAGCGGAGCGTGTGGGTCTGAATCCCGGACTAAACTGCATCGGTCTATCAAATGCCTCAATTGACGTTTCTTCTTGTACATCAACTAGTCTTTTCCAAATAAGCTCACCGAGGATGTCTTTTGTAGAAATAGCTCTCATAATTATCTTAATTATAATTGTACACATGTCTACCTCCTATTCGCGTTACAGTGCTGCCACCTAGTTTGTCAAATCTTCCAGTTGATTTAAGTTGAAGTGAAGGCTCTCACTCGAATAAGCCTTCCCAGGTTTCTCAAAGTAGGAGTCAGATGCCCATATTATAATATTTATAACGCCCCCCCGCATGTCAAAAAGTATATGAGCTCTATCCTAGTTTGAATAAAAAGGAACTCAGCAAGTTGACCCATTCAGATAGAGCCCCATGCAAATCACGTTGCCATGTGACCACACCTGTGATATACACTGTTAATGATAACTTCACTTTCTGCATTTGCTCCCAGTTGGTGCAATCGAGTCAACACCCGCTAATCACAACTTTTGGCGGCCCCAAACGTCGAGGAAAAATGGAGGCAAAATTGAATTCGCAAGGCAATAGAACTAGAAGTTTTTGCAATGGTAATGACAATTGCCAAAAAAGAAAAGAAAAAACACCGAGCTTATTTTAAAGAAGCAAAATCCGGAAGCCTGGCACTATACAGCTGCCAGGGTCCATAGAAAACCGGCCACCCTGCCGGGAAACAAGGCCATCTCAAGGCGTCCCTTGGTGGTCCAAGATCCCAGCAAGACCTCGCTGAGAGCACTAGGAAAGCCTAAAGAGCGTCCTCTGTAAGCGAATCCTTGGCTCAGCAGCAAGTATGGAGAGTTTTAGAGCTACCGCTCAGGTTGGCCAACACTCGTACAGACCCCCTTCCAACTGTACTACAAGCGTGTCCCAACCCACCACCTACCTGTTGTTTGTTTGCTTTCTTATTTAAATATATATAGTTCTCCTCAGTCACCCTGCACCACCCCTGCTTAGCTAATCAGGTCGACACATGATTTCCTATGTCATAGCTAGTAAACACCAGTATGCTCTGCATACTAACCCACAACTTTTCAACGCATATATTTTAACACATGCTCTCACACTAATCAGAAAATTTTGTTGCATGCATCTTGAATGATATTTGTTATGATACGATAACTGTCTTACCATCCATTAGCACCTATCACTAGACAGGCCCATTTGATTTCGTATAGAGCTATTAGATGTAATTCATCTTTGGGAAGTATATTTTGTTCGTAACAACTAATTGTTCTTACTATTGTTATCAATCACAACAGTTTGCACTTGCATTTTCAACTACATTAAGATAACATAAGTGGCAGAAGAGAGAGCAGAAGATTAAAAGCAAGAAAACATGCTAAACAGGATATTGGGATAACCTAACAATTTTCTGTGAGGCTTTCTTCTGCATCCTCACTATTTGCTGACCTACAGGGACTGAATTGAGACATGGCAACAGTTACGGTCAGAGACAAGGATACTGATACGGAGGTATCGACATCAGTAAATAATTCTCTTCAGATGAATTTCGTTCAGGACTAACTTTGTTGACGAAAATATTCCAATCGAGCCTGATCTTCTTTCACTCTGCGCAGCTAACTCCTCTGACAATATTTTCGGTAACGTCGGTCAGGTATGCCCAGAGAGTAAAGCATACGCGGTTTATCAGAAAGCTATCTTCAAGGCTACCTCAAGATAGAGCACAAATAGTCTAGATCATTGATCTATTAACTGAAAGAGTCAAGCCTGTGGTCTAATAGCCGTTTAAGTCAAATCAGACAGGAAGCAAAATATTACGCGACTTATTACCTAAACTATACAAATTCCAGGTCATTAAAGAGTGTGATGGGAGGATAGACGCACAAATTCGGGCCGCGCCGCGTACCGGTCTATTAGATAGAACAGTTTGCCGATCTTTCCATAAATGGTCTAGCACAGCACCGGTACTTCACGTGTGTATTCGGGAAGTTTATCATGTGGAAATGTCGGTGTTTCAAACACTCTCTTGTAAAACTGAGAGTAGAATTGACCTGATTGTTTCTGCTTGAAAGGAGATTTGGTCAACTACCTTGCTGCTTGCTTAACACCCTACAACGCTTCATGTTTTGACGTAATGACTACACCTCGCCACATCAGTCATCTCTAGAAGGGTACCTGGACTTCACTTCACCTCAGACCTTGGAGCCAGCTACGCGTGATAGAGCGACCGATATATTTAATCAAATTATCGATTGGTATGAGCCAACTCAGGCAGATCGCAATGGTTATAAACGAATCACTTTTCTCCGTGCTGTACATAACACAGTCGAATCTAAAGATATTTTCCTGAGTAACTTTTTCGTTTGGGTGGAGAGGAAGTTATTTCACAGAGAAGATGCATCACCACCGACTTTATCGGAAATCCTACCTCGCTATGCAGATTTAGATGTTTGGAACGAGCAGCAGAAGTCAGAGTTTGAAACCTGCCTAGAGACATATTCTGATTACCTTTTTGATAATTTCTTCCTTCCGCGTATGTATACGCGCTGCGTGGAAGATGGGAAATACTGAGTCTAGCCTAGTTAAAGCATCAGCAAGGAAAGCTCCCCGGCTAACTCCTACAACGCTCTCCGGGGAACAGACTTCCGAGCAAGCGGTTGGAACCCCACAGAGACTTTTAAATCTGTGTCGAGACTGCCTTGATCGGGATGGTCATAGATGTGTAATATCCCGCAAGTTTGATATCCGTGAAGCAAGGGCACGTGTTAAAAACGACGGCAAACACGCCAAAGATGACGACGGGCAGGAGTTGATAAACGAGCGAGAAAGACCCAACTATCTAGAAGTGGCACACATACTGCCTCGCCCCCTCATTTCCACAGGCAAAGATGCGGAATTGATTCGTCTCCCCTCCTGACGATCTGGTACCTCTTTTCTTACCAGTCTATAGAGTGATTCCCAAAAGATTGCTCTTCAAATTTTAAATATGTTTGATCCAGGCATTATCCATCTAATGGATGGGCCTAACATTGACCGGCCAGCCAATGCAATAACTCTCACGCTCAGTCTCCGTCAATCATTTGGGGACTTTGAAATATGTTTTGAGCCTCAAATAGGTAATGAGCCGCATACCTATAAGATTGACTATGTGCAGCCAGATAGCGTTTTTCCTGATCCGCTCCTCCCAGTGACCCGCACACTTCGTCTTGCACCACAGCCTACAATTGATCCACCTTCAGCTCGACTTCTTGCAATTCACTGCGCTGTTGGACAATTTCTTGACCTAAGTGCGGCAGGAGAATATATTGATCGCATATTGCAAGATATAGAAGATTTATATATCAAAGAGGATGGGTCTACTAACCTGGAGCCCTACTTGAAGTTGAAGTTAGGTGGTTGGCTTGATTGAGTCTCAGTTTATTTATCACTAATCCAAGCTATGATATTGTGATTACATCCAAGCCCCCTCCTGAGGGTGTAGCAAGCGCAGCTTATCAATATACAATCAATTCAACTGATAATTCCGTAGTTTCAGTACATTCCATTGTTACATCAACCTTTTAATATAACCACCTTGCTAGCTAAATTCTTCCAGAGCTGATTTCTGTAACAGATGCCACCTCAAAGACGAAACTGTCCGTGAAGAAGCCAAGATTGTGGACAGGTCCATTAGGGGCTTCCAGTAGCAATGCGGAAACTTCGAATAGAATATAAGGTTGAGGACTTTGAACCGTAATTTGATAAGGACCTGGCCCATCCCTGAAAGGAATGAAATCGAATTCTGATCTGCTAATATTGCCAAAATCGGTTGCTAAAGTATTGATAATAATAGTACCATTGCTCTGGAGCTGTGTGAAAGGGGTCAGCCTTGGTTGTATTCTTGCAAAGCGAAGGAAAACGGAGTTGTTCATACATCTGTTTCATTAAGCTGGACACTAATTGAGAAGTTGACACTGCCGACAAATCTCTCACTATCGGAGGCAATCTGAAGCTCCAGTGAGAAACCACTGCCAACGGCAGCTACATTGGGAGCCGAAGTTGCGAATCCGAATGGGGATGGGAGATTTGAGTCACGGCCGGGATTACAAAAATCAGTTACTGTGGTGTTCAAAATGGTTACGTCTCCAACAAAACTAGCCGAAACAGAAACGCCCTAAATGTTTTTTTCAAGAAATAAGTATAATAAGCATTGATTGCTAGGGATATTAATTGTACATTATACTCATCGTTCTCAGTTAACGTAACCGAGCCACACTCATTGTCGTTGGATATTTGAAGATCATCCCACTAGGAGGTTATATGGTCAGATAACACTGTTATCATAATGGTCTGGTGTATGTGAATAATCATACGCTCAGAAGAAGTTGTTGGGTCTGAGCCCGAACTAGTACCGGCACGACGATTAAGAGTAAAGCTGTTAGTGACTTCATATTTTCAGTTGTGAGCGTTGTGGCATAGGCACTTTCTCATTGCTATATATATGTGTGTGTGTGTGTGGCAGAGAGTTTGTAGGTGTATAAGCGCAGGCTAGCCACGGCATCCTTTGTTACAATGGCTCCTAATTACTACCTAACTACTACAGCAAGAAGTAAGCCCATTTCACCGAGGCATCCGTAGCCCATTTATTTGGCAGGGCTAGAGTATCAGTAATATAATACAGATGCACGGTCCTAGCCTATTTCGATTGTAAAATGAGAAAGCGGGCGTAAAAAGACAGCCTAATCCCAGTAATCTACATGGTTGATATCAGCATTTCGACGCCTGTATGCATCCGCATTACAAGACAGCGTTAGCAAAAAAAATCGAACTAATCAATTATGCAATTGATTTAAATTTTAATCTAATTCAATTTGATTATAATTGATTAGATTTGATTGATGTTTTTTTCGTTTGATTTGATTTCGTTACAACCCTAAAATCGAATCGAATCAATTCTAACACCATTACAAGTCTTACAAAGCATTCTCACGATGCAATCATTAATGCACTCTGTTATCGTACAGGAAAACTCGTCCTTTGCTATAGACTCAAGATTAGCTTCAAATCAAAAGCAAACATTGACCGAGGGAATTAACAAGGTAAATGAGGATTGACAACGCAAGATTATCAGTCACAAGAGAGTCCATGGTGCCCAGCCCATGGTTACTGCACAAGGTAAGCCTGTGTCAGTCATAATGCAATAGGAACACATGAAAGAGAGATCGAGGAAAATGCATTTAGAGAGGCCCAGGGACATGTATAATGGATTGATTTTCAATGGAGGGGTTTACTTGCTGCTAGATACAACCTCTGTGTAAAGTCGAATAGCGATATTCGCTGCGGTTGCGATTATCTTCTGTCCTGTTTGAAAGATATCATAGCTTAGTTGATATGTGATTGTCCCAAACCTTCAGGGCAATTACTCCTGACAACTACATGTTCTAGACCACTTCCCCGTTTGCGAACCCCTCCCCCGCCGATAGTCAATGCGGGATGACGAACAGGACCCACTTCAATTCAGAGACATCATCCACCAACGTTTGAAGTGTTTACGTCGTAATAGATCAAGAGCTTTCAACAAACCAAAGCTCTTAATTGATAAACAATTTGCGCAATATGCATAAAAGGGTAAATAACACCTCTTCGCACTCTAGAATTGTGGATTTTCTGTGTGACGTTTTCTTACCTCGGATCCCAGATTTTCTTTCGTGTCCACGGGGATGTACAAGGTGAGAATTGACTTCAGCTATACAAATACCCTTTTAAGCCATGGGAGGCTATGTATTTTTCCCAAGTACTGATCTAAACATAGGTGTCGGTTTCCGGTACTCAATTCAGTCCCCGTTACAACGACGAACACGTAACTTCTAACAGATGGCAAAGGTACTATACTAGGAAGCGAGCGGTAGAATATGGCTTGACGGGATGGGTAAAGAATACATCAAATGGCAAAGTATTATCTCTATATCCTGATACTATTCCTTTTCTATTTTATTTCCTGCGGTTGTACTTTTGATTGGTGACTTTGCTGCTAACTAACTATATGGTCACCGCAGGTGGAAGGCGAAGCACAAGGTGAGGAAAGCGAGCTCAAGAAACTTCTCAAGGATGTCGACAATGGACCACCGCATTCGCATGTTGTGAAAGTAGAAAAAAATGAGATTGATCTTGTAGAAGGGGAGTCTAGCTTCGAGGTTACACGATAGAAGATGCAGAATTTCGCAGACGGATAGCGGATGTGGGTTTCCAATCGGCGTCTCTTTTTGGTTACAATAATTGTTCAAATATCAATAAAATCTTGTTGAAGTTAAGTGTTGCATGAATATAACCCTTGCTCATAGACCAGTGTGTTGGACTGAACATTTACGGGGTAAAAGGCTAGAATGAAAGGTAAAATGCGACTATCGAAGTTCGCGTGTCACCAGGCAGCCCTGTGCCTTGATCAGGAGCTCGAACAATGTTGTTGAACACTCTATGGTGGTATTATGCAACATCACGGTCCCCTTTTCCGGTGTGTGTACGCCACAGCGCGCAAATAGAACCTCTTCACCCCCCAAAGATGCGAGCAACCGTGAATTACAATATTCAAGGAGGCAGTTATATTCGAGTTGCATAGCTAAGCAGAGATATGATGGAAATTCGAGGCTCATCTTCGATAGCGATGAGTTCAATGGAGACCCCAGTTGGGGTGTTGATACATGGCAAGGATACCGTCACTGCATGAATTTAGAAGCTGAAGAGATAAGTCGCTACGATAAGTATGGTTGAAACAGAAGAGCGTATACTACAACGATCTGCCTTCAATCAATCAATTTCCGAGCGACCTTACAGCAGTGGGAAGTGTGGCTTATCTAGTTATGGTAAGTTGTCTGACTCATAATCCGTATTCATCGTTAAGGCTATCAAAAAAATACATCATAAAGATAAAATGTTTAAACCCCAGGAGCGTTTGCTTATAAGAACCAATAACGCTAAATAAAAAAGAACTCCGATATACCCAACCCAATCCTTCCTATCCCGTGCCATCACTGGCTAGATTTTGACCAGAACTAAACTCTATTCATCATAACATCCTCATAACTAGGCGGCTCATCTGGATTTCTCCTCGCCGGCGGCGACCGTGGAATTGAACTCCATTGTGGAACTGCACTCCAGTCCTCCCATACCTCTGCCTCCTCCTGCTTCACGCTGATAGGTTCCATTACCCACTGATGAGTCCTGTCTTCCCTGCTCTCACTTCTGTGGTTATGATGGTGATGATGATGGCGTTTACCCCCATGCCCACTGCTCTTTCCGTGCTCATGTTTAGACCTGCTCTTGCTTTCGAGTCCGTGGTGACGCCCATTCACAGGAGCCTGCTGTGAAGTCGGGGAAGGAGCCGGATGATGAGGAACGGTAGCAGTAGCAGGTTGAGGCACTCTCTGCGGGTTAGGATTCCAGTTCCCAGGTCCCTGATAATATCCGCCTTGCACATGTCCGTAGCCGTAGCCGTTTGGGACCTGTGGTGGTGGTCGAGGGTAATACCCTTGGGGCTGCTGGCATCTGGAGACTATTACGCCGATGATATCCCCGACAATAGCTCTTCGGACGTCCTGGCTTCCGGGTCGACGAGAGAATGGCATGCCGGGAGCGTACATAGCGTTTCCATACATGGGACCTGGGTAGAGCATGTTCTGAAATGGTCCGTTTCTACGACGGCGACACATTTTTGCTTTTGGCGCTGTGGTGATGAGGTTGATGGATAGAAGATATGAGATAGCAGATAGTGAATAAGCGGATGGTGGACAGTGGAGGACAGCCCGGGTATATGTATAACACAACCGCAGCAGACGAAGAGGGGTATAAGCCTTTCGAGTAAGTAGGTGACAGGCAACGAGTGACCCTGCCCTCACATAACAAAAGACGCCAATGGATATTCTTTCACTAATGCTGCACTTCTCCTGATCGATGAAAGCATAGGTGGATGCTACGCAGAATTTATTCCATGGGATTGATTATGCTATGGAACCGTCAGAGAACGAGAATATACGAGGAAGTTTCTTACTCGAGGCTTACCTTCCTTCCCGCTTCTGTATGACCACCGCCCATCCCCACGTACAGAGAAGTTTCCCTGACCATGAAACCAGCAACCCATCGCCGGCACCAATTGAAGGCCCCGGAGCCAATGAGAAACAAGTTCTTCACAATCTGCCCCGATGCACGATATGCGAAAGTCTGTTCAAGAGGGCGGAACCTCGGCGAGCGTAGGCTGACTGTCATAGCCCCATCCACGTCACGGCCTCAATGCGCACAGCCTGCACTCTCCCTTGGCGCACGGTTGCGCAGAGGGCCAGAGGGCAACGCAAGTCAGAGGAAGCCAGGATCATGCACCGAGGCTGTGAGATGGAGTTCGGACTGTTTTTTGATTCGCTGGCGCATATCCTGGCCTCGGAAGCTAGGCAGCCATTTAAGGCGATCGAGTCCGGCACTTTAGTAGGCAATTCGTTAGAACTGCAACGGTAACGATAACAGTAGTACCGGCAAAAGTAAAGTAAGGTAAGGTAACGGTAAGCCGCTTTTTGATCAACTAGCAGACCAGGTACGAACGAATTAGGGTTCGAATTGTTGAAGGGCTAGGCTCGATGCAGCAAACAATCTCACTGTTACCGAGAATGTTAGAAAGCGATTGGGTGAGAATCCTCTTTTTCTTACTACTTTATTACTTTATTTCTTTCAAGCTGGTTTCAGATAAGACCTTCTAGTTCTTATGGTTACTGTGGCAATTTTGCCTATCATCAGCACTTCGTTTGTACAGTACGGGTCCAAACAGGTCATACTTCTATCTACGGAGTGTGCACTCGTTCTCGTTGCTGCCAAGAAAATCCCCAGAATAGGAATTTTTTCAAAATTAACGATCGCTAAATGCTGTAAACAGGATGCGGGTAGGGGTGATACTCCCTGGTGAGTGCCGTATTTAAACTCTAAGCGCGAGCGGCGCCATCAGCGCCTCAAAACAGCCTTGTATGTAAAACTGCAAAATTGGCAGCCCATCCCAAATAAACTCAATACGACAACCGTATAATAAACTCCGATGCCTACGCGTCCCGATTTTATTTACACGGAGGAGCTGGAGGTTGGTTGCGAGTTCAACTGGGCCACCACATAACCTGCTCCTATGTTCAGGCATTGACATCAATGGGCGTATTTAGATCAATCACAAGCGAGTTGGGTCAAAGTTAGGAGGATTTTGAGGTTCGGAAGTATCCATCTACAGAAACACTGGATGAATTAGCTGCGATTGGTACACAGTATGGTATATTAAATGCTCAAATTTTCGCT
Organism: Xylogone sp. PMI_703; assembly: GCA_021399445.1. Lineage (NCBI taxonomy): Eukaryota > Fungi > Ascomycota > Leotiomycetes > Xylogone > Xylogone sp. PMI_703. The sequence continues at coordinate 5,883,775 of JAJTUQ010000004.1, forward strand.
TTCTGTTCACAGTCTGCACGTAACGTCGCAAATGCCGGGTGCGCCATAGACGTAATGCAAGCCACCAATCATAGATCTCCGAAACTAATCTGTCTTAATCTCGGCACTTCCGCTTCCCTTCTCTGGCGTCGGCGCTTTAGAATTGGGATCATGGGGATCGTGTCCCAGAGTGACGCCTCCTCGGCCTTCTTGATGCGCCACGCAAGGACCTAGCACATAGGCTGCTTCTCCATGGACTGCATCATCGCCTGCGAGCAACTCTTCCTCCGACATGCGGAGCGGTACGCGGCAGATGTATTTGATGAACAGCATGATCAATGAGGTCCAGACGATGTTCCAGCCAATTACAAAGAGCGCACCCACAATCCTACAGAAAAATCCAAGTCAGCACTCTGTCATCTTCCACAGCATGGGCTCGGGGGAATCCGAAGCGCTGGATTATTACTCACTGGAGCCACACCTGTTTCCCGTTGCCATCGATAGCACCGCCCGGGTTGGTGAGACCAAAAGCTGCACATCCCTCAACCGTAGCAAACAATCCAACGCTAAAACCACCAACAAATCCAGCAATGCAGTGCGTATGAAAGATCCCAAGCACATCATCAATCTTCTGGAAATAAGCTATCTTCTTGCCCGCAATGTTCATCGTCAGCCATGGAATCGTGCCACTTGCAAAGCCAATGGCAATGGCTCCCCAGCCAGCTACAACGCCTGCAGCCGGGGTGATGGCAACAAGCCCCGTGATCATTCCTTGGACTGCACCTAGAACCGATGGCTTCTTGTAGTATATCATGTCACAGATAGTCCAGCACAGCAAGCTCATGGCTGTGGTAACATTGGTGTTCAGCACTGCAACGCCAGCATCAGCGGACGCAGCGTATGGATCACCGCCATTGAACCCATTCCAGCCAATCCAGAGGATTCCAGCGCCAACCAGGACGCAGAGGATGTTATTTGGACGAGACTCCGCTCTGTCTTCAGGGAGACGGGGACCCAACCAGTGCGCAGCAACGAAGCCAGCTGTTCCACTAGACAAATGGATGACATAACCACCCGAATAATCGATAACTCCTCGCTGGAAAAGAAAACCACCTCCCCAAAGGCTGTAGGCTCCAATGCAATACGAGAATGTGATCCACAGGGGTACAAAGAGCATCCATGCAAAGAAGTTCATTCGACCTAGCAATGCGCCGGCCAAGATGACTACGGTGATGCCAGCAAAAACGAACTGGAAGTAGATCATGGTTGAGAGGGGGAAATTCTGGTACACCCCAGCTGAAGGCAAGTATGATTGCGCGAGCTCCTTTTCTATGGTGACCACCGGACCGGGGCGACCCGCAAATGGCAACATGTAGACGCCAAAGCCCACCTTGTAGGCCCATAAGACCCAGCATATTAAGGTAGCAGCGAAGCCATAGAGTGCCATGAAGGCGCTGTTGATTGCCCACTTACTGCGCATAATGCCAGCATACCTATAAAAATTAGATATATGTAGCTTTGAGGTGCTCATAGATCGATGCATACAGTACTACGAGGCCTGGTACGCTCTGGAGCGCAACAAGTGAAGCGGCAGTCAGCTGCCAGGCATTGTCGCCCGTATCAAGCCACGGTGTGGTGGAGTTAGCATAGAGCAGAGACATCTTGAAAGAGAATGGCCTTCAAGATCGAATGAAATTGTCTTACTCTCAGAGATATATACTCTCGGGAGAGACAGAAAGCCGACCCAGCTATCGCGACAACAAGTCTGGATGACAGCAGAACTATCTAGAGAGAAAATGCGGGGCGAGGACAGAATATATAAACAGCAGAGCTCCATTTTTGGAGTGCACGCCATAGCTTGACGCCTCCCAAGCTCTCTTATCCTGCTTATCTGGGCCTATAGAAAGCTTGAAACTGCACCACCCCTGAATAATGGATGAACATAAGACATGGGCCGAGACTGCTATCATTGGCGATAGGGGCGCTGCCATTGAGGGGAAGGACCCAACTCATCATCCCACAAGTAAGGCAAAGATCATGCAAGGGCGTGCTCCTACGCCAGACTAGTTAATATTGAACCCACGTTATTTGGCGCCACAGCCAGCCTCTTCACTATGTCCTTTCCTCAGCTAAAGAGACCCGAGCCTGTGGATGGTGCACATAGTTGCGTGACTACATCTGTGAGACCATTTAGAGAGGCATACAAGTGTGGTCAAGCCACGACCTTCAGAAAGCTTGCCAGCGCTATTGGTGATTGCACATTATTTTTGCACAGCTAATCCTCATATACTCTTATGACATATCACTGTCAACTTGTCTCCTAATTTGCTAGGATTAACTTGATCTTGCCTACGGGGGAAAGTTATTTCAAGCTACGCAGTGCATCTGTGATAAAGCGAAGCGCACGTAATAGCAGGTATTTTGAATCTTGCTTGAATAGATCTGCTGTTTGTTGTCTGGGCAGCGCGGACAGTAGAAACCAGTAGCTGGCCATGAAGAAGCAACGACAGTGGGAGCCACCTGAGGTCGCCTGAAACTTGCCATAATGATGGGCAGACATGTCTGCTCGGTGCCGCATAGCATTAACTGCGACTAAAATAGAAGGACGGGGTCCAGCAACCTCGGGCGGGAAGTGGTCTGAACTGACAGATGTCGCCTATCACAGACAATGCTCTTATCATTGAAAGTTGTAGAAGGAGAACGACAGATATACCGATGTAGAACTCGATGATATGTCGTCCGTGTCAACCAATGAACAAGCACTGACTTATCGGTGGCTGCCATGCCGTAGACCGGGTATCATGTGGAGGGGGAAATCATCGCCATTCCGCCCATACCAAAAAGCGTAGGCTCCTGTTATTGGATTGACAAGCTTTGTGGGGGTGGGCCTTAGCGACGGCAAAGCACCATGTGTCAGTGACCCTGCTTAATTATTAGACTCCATCCTCCAACCAGCCCCAGGAGGATTTCTTACCAGAATGGTCCGTAACGAGGCCTTCTTAAATAATCAGCAGGGTTGACAGATCCATCTAAGAAAACCAGGCAATATTCGGGATGAAATCAATTCTATTGCTGGTTCTGTATCTTTTGTGCAATTTTTTTCCCTAATTGACGCTGTGTCCTCGCGCTTCGCTTCGCCGCATGCAACGTGTGTACTTATTGACGAGCATCGAAAAATTCAGAGCGAAGCTCCAATTCAGGGCTTGAAGACTCAAGAGTTCCGATTTATGTTGACAGCATAGCAACGGAATAGAGAGCACATTTGGCTGTATTTCTAGAGACTTTGTCTTTGATTTGTAGTCCAAATGAAGAAAGTGCTGCTTTTGTGGTGTGAGGTGCTTTCGTAACCTGATTGAACGCCAGTGATTGTGACCCCTCATCAGTACGGAGTAAACCCCAGGTACTTTTAAGGCTATGTCCCGAGAATGTAGAGTCGGGGGACATCTGTCAGAATCCACTAGCTTAAAATCCAATATCCAGTCTGTCACCTGCGTCCTTCACTAATGAATTGCTCGACTTCGAGGTAAAGTCACTGCGGGTCTGTTTAAGCTCCCGCCAAGGCCTTGGGTTGACTTTCTTTTGTCTTGGCTTTTCTGGGGAAGTGGATCCTCTTTACTAAACGAATCCTTGGCGGGAGGTTGCGCTCTTCTTCTTAACGTCACGTGATGACCCTGATAAACTTTTAACTTTACATGGATTATTTAGTCCTCCTTTGATTGCTGGACCTGCAGACTATCTGATTTATCCAACTGTATAATACCAGTGAATTGATTTCACCAGACCGGCAACTTCTCTTTCCTAAGTCCTGGTATGGTTTGCTCAGCCTTCTTGTTCGAATATCATAAATCTTGCAGAATCCTGAGCTATCTAAAGCATCAGTCTCCGGATCCATTTCCCTCAGGAATTACGAGCTGAGAACAAAGATTATTCTGCAGATCTAAGGGCCTCATCATGAAACTTTCATTTTATTTGATCATTTACATAATTGTTACCCTTAGAGTGTCGTGAGAATCCATTTATACTTACAGTCCTTAAAATGTAGAGACCCCCAGCCAGCTTTGGGGACCCCCAATATTGTACAATATTTACAAAAATCAATGTAATTCCTCGGTGGTCTTCATCCCCACCCGACGAAAAAGCCAAATGACCCATCAAAAGGGTCATACTCCCCAGGTATTCCTCTCAAAGAATTGAATGTAGGGACTTCATTTGAGACATAAAACTTCAGCAGCGCTTCCATATCGGCATCTGTCATCTGGCGCAAATCGTCCAGAGAATATGTATCACTGACTTTCACCATCCTGATCAGAAGTTAGCTCTGTCTATAATAAATGCGACAGATGTTCTTACCAAGCCATGCGCCTAGGGCCTTCCTCTGGATTTGGCGCCACTTTCCTTAACATTTGTCTCAGCTTACCAACTTTGGTGATCGCCTCTCCCGCATTGTCCGGGAGCTTTTCTGCGATCAATCTCCTGATGATATTTGCAAGTCTCGGGCCTTTCCCGTTTGTGCTGACCATAATCTGCAGCGGTCCATCCCGATGCACACTCCCAAAGTAAAAATCGCATTCGGATGGTACATCTGCAATATTCGCCACGACCTTTTTCTCTTTGCATAATTTCCATATCTCTGTCGAAGCTTCCGGGTCGTCAATCGCGCTTAGAACCATATCCACGTCATCCAAGTCTGAGGGCTCGAACTTGCGGTCTATGTATTCTACCTGTCCCTTTTCAATCCGGTATGCAACTTCGGGGTTCAACCCCTCTCGTGGAGATACTACTGTAACCTTCGCATCTGCGTTGAGCACATTTAAGATCCGACCGGCGGCAACCTAGCTATGGATCAGCAGTGTTATGATGCGGTTTGCTTGGAAAGACGAACCTCTCCCCCTCCGATAACCAATACTCTTTTATTTCTGATCTGCCATGCTATGATCAAGGACCCACCGCCTTGGACTTCTGGAAATGATCCCAAGCCCATGATTGCTAGCTACCGCAGCGTAACGGTGAGGCTACCAAAATGAATCTGGGACACCCTAGTAAGCCTGAACTGCGATAAGGCTGCGCGGAAGGCCGTGCTCTCGCTTAGCACAGCCTCTCGAACCTCGCCCGCAACCCTCCAACCTTTCCATTCGACATTGAAGGAGGCGGCAGACAACCTCGAGCTTCTAAAGCTCCGGGGGCATTGTTCATTCTTATTTTGGCTTTGCAATGTCCGGTCGCAAGTTGGGTGGTGGGAGAATTCTTGGTAGTGGGAAGTCACTGGCTCCTCCTCGAACGTCAAGCTTAGTTTCGCCGCCTGAGAGTACCCTGTCGTCGAGCCCCAAGGATTCCTCCCCTCTTGCTACTTCACCGCTTCCAGACAACGTTCATGATCTGACCTCGAGGGTCTCACTCGAAAATGGCTCGTCTTCCGTGGCTAATGCGAGCTCCAAGCTCCTATGTCCAATCTGCAACGAAGAAATGGTACGAGCATTACGTCTGTTGTAGCCCTGTGCATTGCTAACGCATTTTAGGTGACATTATTGCAACTTAACAGGCAGGCACCCCTGATATATAAGGAGGAATAAGACTGACGTTGGCAGACATTTGGATGACAACCACCAGGAGCTACCGGACGTTGAACAGGATGAGGTCAAGAACTGGTTCAACAAGCAAGTTTTGAAAGCCAAGAAGTTCCAGCCACTGGCCGTGATAAACCAGAAGTTAAAAGGCCTTGATGTCTTTGAGTCAAACGCTGCTTCCTCAGTTTCGAGTCCCGCGCCACAATCGACTGTAACCAATCGAGCGGCACCGCCGGAGCCGGCGCGACCTGATCCAGATGAAGTTGTTACAAGAACACATTGGCAGAAATCCGGATTCAATGATGTCTGCACCGATCCGACTTGCGGGAAAAGGCTCGGCCCAGTTAATGGGAGTGTTAATTGCAGGAAATGCGGCCGACTATTCTGTGAGGAACATACGATGTACCAGATGAAGCTCTCTAGGTCTGCTCAGCACGAGCCAGTAAGAGGTTTCTGGTGCAGAGTCTGTGAGACATGTTACAAGTCAAGAGAAGGATATAACGACCATAATGGGCTTATAAAGGACCATACTAGCGAATTTCTTGCCATCCGAAGGAAAACGGTTGACAAGACATATCTTGAAGTCTCTAGATTAGAGAAGCGACTCACAAGACTTACACAGCTAATCACAAACCCGCTAGAAGAAGTAACATCTAATGGAAGCGTATTATCTCTTTCAGGACAGAAAAACCAGCGGAAATTGATAGAGCAGTCTGTGGTGATTTGGGAAGAAGATTCTAAAGTTACAAAGTGTCCGTTTTGCCAGCAGGAGTTTGGTTCTTGGACTTTCCGACGCCATCATTGTCGAACCTGTGGACGAGTTGTTTGTGCAGATCCCCGCACCGGATGCTCGTCTGAAATCGGCTTAAATGTTGCTGGGAGTAAGTTGTTAATAGATCCTAAACTATGTCATACGATTGACAGAAAACAGTTACTGACATCTCGTCAGAGAAGCAAACCGATGGCGTCGCTGTCGATATCAGAATGTGCCGGGATTGCAAAACTACCATATTTAGCAAAAAAGACTTCCAGGAAGAAGTCTTGCATAAACCTCCAGACCAGCGAGCGTATGAAAATCTTATTCAGTTTGAAAAAGGGATTAGGCTACTTTTGCCCAATTTCCAGCGCCTTTTAGTCGCACTTCAAGATCCGGAAAGACCACCTTCACATACACAACTAGCTGAAGCCTCGAAAGTACGCAAACGTCTTATAGACTCCTTTGGGAAATACGACCTCGCCGCAAAACGAATTCGAGACCTCCCGACTGACTCTCCTACTCAACTAAAACTTCAGAAGGCAATCTATCAGCAATCATCTAATTTTCTTCACATCCATATGCTCCCCCTCAAATCTCTTCCGAAAATACTCAAGCATGCTTCCCCACATGGTGTCCCCAATGCAAATGGGGCATCCTTACCACGAAATGGCTCACGAGCTCTTGCGGCAATTCGCTACAATGACACAGAAACAGCTAGCCAAATTAGTAGCAGTAGTGCAATATCGGCCATGGAAGCAGAAGAGAAGCAGCTGCGAGAGCGGTTGATAGTTCTCGAAGAGCAGAAATTCTTTGTTGGCGAAATGATTGCTGATGCAAATAAGAGAAGAAAATTCGATGAAGTCTCGAGCTTATCGTCAAATCTACAGGACCTAAGCAAGGAGATCGACCAGGTTAATGGGATGCTGGCGCAGTTGGATTTTGCGTCTGTATATGCTGGAGCTGGAACACCACCTGTAAGCTCATGAAATTGCTGGCATGAGCGCCGGTGTTTACCTTCCGTCGAATTTTATATATAATGAGAGGCGCTGGCTAGCCTGTTGGAAGGCTTAGGGGTTTAATAATCTTGCATGGAACGGCGTCAAATTTATAAGTTTGTGAGCTGCTGTTTTTTTATGTAAGGCCGGCGTTCGGGCATCTTGATCAATGATGCGCACTCATGATATAGCAGGATGCCTCACGACAAATTCTCCAGTAATGTAAATTCTCAGAATAACATGATCTTATCTTCATAAAGTGCATAAGTCTCAACAATCGCAGCCCGCTAAAGTCACTAATTTTTCGACCGGAAGATAAATGCGTCATGGGGATTTATTCAGTTGGATTTTAATACAGTACAAGGGTCAAGTGAAAAGCAGGCTGGTTAGGGGTCTCTCATCAAAATACATCCGTCCCAACCCATGTTCGTCCCATTCCCGAGTTGATCCCTAGGGTGGGGTTCCCTTTGTTCTATAGCAAAAAGCACACAATATTATCAATCTAAGTAGCATCATAGTAAAAGTTCGAGAGGGTTCTCAACAACCTTCTTGAACTCCCGCATCCACTCACCGCCAACAGCGCCATCGATGACCTTGTGATCGAAGGAAGCTGTGACGACGATCTGATCATCCCACTCCACAGAACCCTCGTCGCCTGGAACTGCAACCTTCTTGACGGTGCCTACGGCGAGAATACCTGCCTGTGGGGGGTTGATGACGGCAGTGAAGCGGTCAATAGCGGGGTTCATGCCCATGTTGCTAATGGTGAAAGTGCCGCCTTGGTATTCCTCTGGCTTGAGCTTGCCCTCGCGAGCACGCTTACCGAGATCCTTGACTTGGTTGGAGATGGATTCAAGGCCAAGACCTTCAACATTCTTGACAATAGGAGTGATAAGTCCGACCTGTGGAGGCAAGGTAGTTAGTTAAGATAAGTAGCAGTTATTCGGGCGAGATTTAGCTTACCGGTGTTGCAACAGCTACGGAGACGTCGACATTGTTGTATTGTCTAATAACACCACCTTGCCAGCTTGAGTTGACAGTTGGGACCTTTTTGCATGCAACTCCGCAGGCCTTAACGAGGAAGTCGTTGACAGAGAGCTTGTATTTGCCTTCGGACGAAGCGTTCAAGGCCTCTCTTAGTTTTAGAAGCTTGGAAACGGATAGAGTGGCGGCAACGAAGTAGTGAGGGTTCTCGTTCATGGACTCCTTAAGACGGTTCGCAATGGTCTTGCGCATCGAGCTAATTGGGGTATCGACATATGATGCTCCTGGTGCTGCCGCGGCTGCTGCGGCGCCTCCTCCTGGAGCGGCCTTCTTCACATCTTCTTCGGTGATTTTTCCACCTGGTCCACTCCCCTTTACTGCAGTGAGTTCAATGCTGCGTTCACGAGCTAGTCTTACTGCTCCGATAGTAGCGTTTGGCTGTCTCTCTAAGCTTGATTGAAGCTTTCCCTCACTTGGTCCTGATTCCTCCGCTGGCTCGGGTGCGGGCTCGGGTGTTTTGCTTGGCTCTTCGGAGGATTTGCTCTCCTCTTTCTTTGGTGCTGGAGGCGCCTTCTCTCCTCCGGCATCTTCGAGAGTAAAAGACTCGAACGCCGAAACATCCTCGCCTTCCTCAACTAAAACGGCAATAGGCTATCGGGATTAGCAGAAGCATTGAAAATTAACAAATGGAATGGTATACATACATTGCCAACTGCGATGTCTTTCTCTCCCGATTCCTTCAATATTTTTGCTAGGACACCCTCTTCCTGGAACTCAAAGTCCATTTGCGCCTTGTCCGTCTCGATCTCCACCAGAACATCACCGGGCTGGATGCTGTCACCAGGCTTCTTTTGCCAAGCACCTATGTTTCCTGCGGTCATAGTAGGAGATAGAGCAGGCATCGTGACAATCGAGTGAGGAGGGAAAGATTTTGAGGCATAACATCTTGCAAATTGGAAAGATAAAGTCGATTGAAGGGCACGCCTTCGCAATACTGCGGCGAACATTGTGAATTATCTGATGGGAAGAAAAACAATTGCAAAATATACAAGGGATATATCGAAACCTCAGATCCGATAACAATTGATGGCTGAACTCTAGGCGCCGGCCCCTGATGCTGAAAGGAGTGAGATGTTGGCGATAGGAATTCTATTGTTGAGCTCAATTTGCTGAGGTGTTTTCCGAACCTTTGCTAGGTCCACCACAACCTATCGCCTAACTTCACCCGGTAATAAGGACATTAGTTTGACCGTTCCGTAGTGCACGGGCCGTTACTCCTAAATTTATGTGATCCTAATAACTGCATTGTTGTATTGATTCCATTGTAACGGTATATTTCTCATAAAAATTAAGAGTTATGACGCAATTTGCGCTTAATACATATAATACTTCACTGGATGATTTGTCTCATTTGTTTTCAGACAGCAGTGCCAACATTGTGTTTCTTTAGACATTTTATGGTCGGACAAACCTATTCCCCGATAGCTACAGCTGCCATTGGTCAATAAGCGCCAAGTTCGTTCATAGTAAGCTGTCCTTCGAAGCCGGACTCCGAAATAGTACGCGGATTCGACAGGCACATTACGGAAACAGTCTATATCGACGAATGGAAGTCGGGTCTTCCGGTCGACCACCATGAGTTCTATAGTATTCGTGGTTTCGGCTTTGGAAGCCATTGCTGCTTCGAAGGATGCCCACAAGAATAAGACCCTTACAGACGCAGTCCAGAAGGCCATCAATGGCATCAAGGAGAACGAGTCGCAACTACCAGATCCAGAGATTATTTTCGAACCACTACAACTTGCGACACAATCCGGAAGCATCCCAGTCACCACAACTGCGTTGGACTGTATTGGGAAGCTGATAAGTTATTCCTACTTCTCCGTACCTGCAGATCCAAATGCGGATAAGGAGGCAGATCGGAAACCACTCATCGAACGCGCCATAGATACAATATGCAGTTGTTTTCAGGGAGAAACCACGCCCGTAGAAATTCAACTACAGATTGTTAAGTCCTTACTTGCAGCTGTTCTCAATGACAAGATAGTTGTGCATGGCGCAGGACTGCTTACAGCAGTTCGGCAAGTGTATAATGTTTTCCTCTTGTCGAGAAGCAGCCCCAACCAGCAGGTTGCGCAGGGGACACTGACGCAGATGGTCGGAACAGTCTTCGAAAGAGTCAAGACCCGGTTACATATGAAGGAGGCCAGATTGAATTTAACGAAGATGGGAAAGCAAACTGGCAATACTAGCTCCCTCACAGTCGATGCGACAGACTCGCTCAACGACGTGGCTACAACAACTGAAGGTGATGGCTCCATTGAAAACGAAGCGGAGGCAGCTGCATCGGATACAGCATCTCAACAGGAAGGACAACGACTCACCCTGAAAGATCTGGAGCATCGCAAAAGTTTTGATGATTCCCAGATGGGAGAAGGCCCAACAATGGTGTCGCAGGTGAAGCCACCTTTATCATCGCCTAAATCAACCTCCGATCAAAACCCAGGAAGTACTGGGGAGACGACCTCAGAACAGGAGGACGCAGAGGACGAAGTATACATACGTGATGCATATTTGGTGTTCCGGTCCTTTTGCAATCTCAGCACGAAAATCCTTCCCCCTGAGCAACTTTACGATTTGAAGGGCCAGGCAATGCGGTCCAAATTAATTTCATTACATCTTATTCACATGTTACTCAATAATCATATGTCTGTTTTCACCTCTCCCTTGTGTACGATCACAAACACCAAAAGTCACGAGCCGGCCCCATTTTTACAAGCAATAAAATTCTATCTATGTCTTAGTATTACTCGAAACGGAGCTAGCTCTGTGGATCGAGTTTTTGAAGTATGCTGCGAAATCTTTTGGCTTATGTTGAAATTCATGAGAGCACCGTTCAAGGTTAGTACTATGCTCCATTTGTTGGACTAATTCTAATAGTCTATCAGAAAGAAATTGAGGTATTCCTTAACGAGATATATCTTGCAGTCTTAGAAAGACGAAATGCTCCTGCGTCGCAGAAGCTCTATGTCATGGGTATTATGTTGCGATTCTGTGGAGATCCTCGAGCTCTGGTCGAGACATACCTCAACTACGACTGCGACCGAAATGTGAACAACATATTCCAAACAATTATAGGAGATCTTTCTAAGATTGCCAGTTCTGCAGTTATGGTCAGCCCGCTGCATCAACAGATGTATGAAGAAAAGAATGCAAAAGCAGTTGCCGCTGGGTCTGGGTCAGAGTGGCAGATGTCTGGGATCTTGCCCCCTGGTCTGTCAATCGCACATATCAGTAATCACCATGATAACCCGGAGAATGAGATTCCAAAGGAGTATATGGTTAAGCGGCAGGCATTGGATTGCTTAGTAGAGACGCTGAGATCTCTTGTTAACTGGTCCCAGCAAGGGATTGCCGATGCTACGAGGCCAGTAAATTCTGAAGTACGCTCATCTGAGGACTTTAGGGAGTCGATCGATCCAACAGCAACGGACAGTTCCTCAAGAATAACCAACGGCGATGCTTCTACTACTCCCTCGACACCACTACTTGAAGATGACCCTGAACATCTTGAGAAAGAGAAGCAGAGAAAAACTGCTCTGACGAATGCAATCAGACAGTTTAACTTCAAGCCTAAGCGTGGTATAGACCTTCTTCTTTCGGGGGGATTCATTGAGCACGATACTCCGGAGGATATTGCTCGGTTTCTTTTACGAGAAGAGAGACTCGACAAGGCACAGATTGGTGAATTTTTAGGTGAGGGTGATGAGCGTAACATAGCAATAATGCATGCGTTTGTAGATTGTATGGACTTCACCAGGAGGCGTTTCGTGGACGCCTTGCGACAATTCCTGCAATCCTTCCGACTTCCAGGTGAAGCTCAGAAGATAGACCGGTTTATGTTGAAGTTTGCCAATCGTTACGTTACTGGGAATCCAAACGCCTTTGCGAATGCAGACACTGCATATGTTCTTGCATACTCCGTTATCTTGTTGAATACAGATTTACATAGCTCAAAAGTCGCCCGACGGATGACAAAGGATGACTTCATTAAAAACAATCGCGGCATCAATGACAACGCCAATCTACCAGACGAATATTTGATTGGGATATATGAAGAAATCGCAAATGACGAGATCGTTCTTAGGAGTGAGCGAGAAGCAGCAGCAGCTAATGGAACTCTTCCACAACAGCCAAGTGGTGGCATTGCGGCGGGTCTCGGCCAGGCACTCGCAACTGTAGGTCGAGATTTGCAACGTGAAGCATATCTGCAACAGTCAGAGGAGATCTCCCACAGGTCTGAACTCCTTTTCAAAAACCTTTTCAAGAGTCAGCGAAGAAACGCTTCGAAAATGGGAGGAGGTATCAGGTTCATTAGAGCAACATCCTCCAAACATGTCGGGTCTATGTTTGATGTAACATGGATGTCTTTTTTCTCCGGCTTCTCAGGACAAATGCAGCATGCTCACAATATCGAGATTATTAAATTATGTATGGAGGGGATGAAGCTAGCCATCCGCATTGCTTGTCTCTTTGACCTCGAAACCGCTCGTGAAGCATATGTCTCTGCTCTTAAGAACGCTACAAATCTCAATAATCCGACGGAGGTAATGGCTAAAAATGTGGAAGCCCTCAAAGTCCTGCTTGAAATTGCGCAGACCGAAGGCAACCTTCTCAAAGATTCCTGGAGAGATATTTTGATGTGTGTCAGCCAGCTTGACAGACTTCAGCTCATATCAGATGGCGTTGATGAAGGTGCAATCCCAGATGTATCCAAGGCCCGAATTATAACCCCGGCGCGGCAAGACACTGGGGTTTCAAGAAAGTCTTCACAGTCGCAGAGACCTCGGCCTCGTTCCACCACCACGAGTACCAGTTACTCGATTGAGATTGCAATGGAAAGTCGATCAGATGAAGTCATTAAAGCCGTTGATCGGATTTTTACAAATACTGCTAATCTCTCTGGAGAAGCCATAATTCATTTTGTCAGAGCATTGACCGAAGTAAGCTGGGATGAGATCAGGATCTCAGGTTCCAATGAGTCGCCCAGAACGTATAGTCTTCAAAAACTTGTCGAAATCAGCTACTACAACATGACCCGTGTTAGATTCGAATGGACTAATATTTGGCTGGTTCTTGGAGAGCACTTCAACAGAGTTGGATGTCACAACAACACTGCTGTGGTTTTCTTCGCTCTAGATTCTTTACGCCAGCTTTCGATGCGGTTCATGGAGATTGAAGAGCTTCCTGGTTTCAAATTCCAAAAAGATTTTCTCAAGCCTTTTGAGCACGTCATGGCCAACAGCAATGTCGTAGCTGTGAAAGATATGACACTACGTTGCCTGATACAGATGATCCAAGCTCGCGGAGAAAACATCCGATCTGGATGGCGGACAATGTTCGGAGTATTCACGGTGGCAGCCAGGGAACCGTATGAAAGTATTGTTAATCTTGCTTTTGAAAATGTAAACCAGGTTTACAAGACACGATTTGGCGTTGTTATTTCCCAAGGGGCATTTGCCGATCTTATCGTATGCCTCACTGAGTTTTCGAAGAACATGAAGTTCCAGAAGAAGGGCTTACAGGCAATGGATGCCCTCAAATCGATCATCCCGAAAATGCTTAAAACTCCCGAGTGTCCACTATCTCATAAGTCGACAGCAAATTCTGATGGTTCTGAGAAGACGCCAGAGAATTCTGCACAGCCAACGTCTCGCACATCACAGGAGGAGGCTTTCTGGTTTCCTGTATTATTTGCTTTCCACGATGTTTTAATGACGGGAGAAGATCTGGAGGTGAGATCTAACGCGCTTAACAATCTATTTGAGTCACTCATCAAATATGGCGGAGACTTCCCGACGGACTTCTGGGATATTCTTTGGAGGCAGCTTCTCTACCCTATTTTCATGGTCCTCAAATCAAAGTCCGAGATGTCAAATGTACTCAATCATGAAGAATTGTCTGTCTGGTTATCGACGACTATGATCCAGGCTCTAAGGAACATGATCACTTTGTTCACACATTACTTTGATTCCTTGGAGTACATGTTAGATCGCTTCCTGGAACTATTAGCCCTCTGCATTTGCCAGGAAAATGATACCATTGCTCGGATTGGTAGTAACTGCTTGCAGCAACTGATTTTACAAAATGTCTCGAAGTTCACACCTGAGCACTGGTCGAAGATTGTAGGTGCATTTGTAGAGCTCTTCGAAAGAACAACAGCCTACCAATTATTCTCTGCAGCCACCTCGGCTTCCGGCACAAACGGTGTTGAAAGCAGAGAAGCAACGACCTCTGAGAATGGGGATGACCAGTCGCTCAAAATCAATGGTAATGGTGCTGGAAGTTCAGTATCCGATTCGGACAGCGTAGTGGACGATGCCACACGAGCTCCTGTAGCTCCTGTAACTGAGCTCGAAGATTACAAACCACATTCGGATTTACAGCAACAACCAGTAGTTGTTACCGCGGCTCGTCGACGATTCTTTAACAAGATAATCACTCGTTGTGTTTTACAGCTACTCATAATCGAAACAGTGAATGAATTGTTTTCAAATGAGGCAGTCTACGCAAAAATCCCCAGCCCAGAGCTCCTCCGACTTATGGCAGTGCTCAAGAAGAGTTTTCTCTTCGCTAAGAAGTTCAATAACGACAAGGAGCTCCGCATGCGGCTATGGCGAGAGGGCTTCATGAAGCAGCCTCCAAACCTCCTCAAGCAGGAAAGTGGCAGTGCCGCTACGTATGTTAGCATATTGCTTCGTATGTATCACGACGAAGGGGATGAGAGGAAACGAAGCCGGGCCGAGACGGAAGCAGCGCTAGTCCCTCTTTGTGCTGACATTATGCGTGGGTTCATTTTGCTAGATGAAGAATCTCAGCAACGAAATATCATTGCCTGGAGACCAGTCGTGGTAGATGTGATAGAAGGATATACTACCTTCCCCACTGAGGCCTTCGAGAAACATCTTGAGACATTCTATCCGCTTGCTGTTGATCTTCTGAACAGAGAAATGGGAGTCGACGTAAGAAGTGGACTACAGGGCTTCTTACGTAGAGTTGGGGAGGTAAAACTAGGGATAACGGCATAGACAATTCGGCTATCGCCAGACAGTAAGCAGATCTGCTTTCTCCTTCCAACCAGCCCCGGGTCTATGAGGTGGTCTTGGGTGAAGTCATCATTTCTAAAGCTTGAATCTTTCTTTTTGGTTTCTTGTTGGTATTGGAGCGCTATGTTCAATGTGTGATTAATATGCCACGTCCTGGCGTTTAGGTGGAAAACCATGGCTTGAATTAGACGGCAACGTGTATGATTACTGTGAATCTTATAGAATTGTTTTGCCTTTATTGTATTTGATGTCACAATGAAAACTATTTCTTATTCTCTAAAATGCGGTCTATTTCGTTGCTAACGGCATCCGTCACTTCTACCGTGGAATTTGTACCCTCCAAGTCTTGAGTTTTGATGCCTCTTTCCGTCACATTTTCTACTGCAAGCATAAGCAGATCTGCGGCATCCTTCTGGCCCAGCCAATTGAGCATCTCACTTGCAGTCCCTTGGATTGTGTCAGTCTGTGATCTGTGAGAAGTTTCAGGGGTAGGTTGGTTCTCAATGCTTACAGAATGTGGCAACAGGATTGGCCAGTCCTTTCCCAGTTATCTAAGGCATGATATTAGCAAAACCTTTCAGCGTCACATCTTGAGCTCTCAAGGACTCACATCGAATGCGGAGCCGTGAATCTTAGTCCAGATTAGTATTAACTTCCAAAATCGTGGCACATAAGTAACTCACCGGCTCAAACATAGATGGGTTCTGTCTCGTTGGGTCGAGATTTGAGGTTGGCGCGATACCAATGCTTCCAGCCAAGGCCGCAGCAAGGTCAGACAAGATATCAGCATGAAGATTAGTAGCCACGATGATATCTATAGTCTCTGGTTTCAGAACCATGCGTGTAGTCATCTACAAGAATTGAAATCAACTATGTCAGTAGCACTCCCTATGAATCACACAAATGCTCAAAGGTCCAGACTCCTTACCGCATCAACCAGCATTTTATCTACTTCGACATCTGGAAACTCTTTAGCTACCCTTGCTGCAACGTCATCCCAGAATACCATCCCGTTTCTCTGAGCATTGCTCTTGGTAACAACGGTTAACTTCTTTCTCGGCCTGCTGCGTGCTGTTTCGAATGCGAATCGCATGATGCGCTCCACGCCGTGCTGAGTGAATATAGATATCTCGGTTGCTATGGACCATGGATTACCTGCATGGCTTGTTCCCCCATGGCCTGTGAAGTGGAGATCATGGTTAATTGAGGAAAGAAAAATCGGTTATAAGAAAATAGCATTGGAAGAATATATAATTTGTGGTTCAATTTCAAGGAATGATGGAAAGAAAGAGAGGAGTCTAACCGGCGTATTCTCCTTCGGAGTTTTCCCGGATGATTACCCAGTCTAGATCTCCGATTTTGCAGTTCCGTAACGGGGATTGGGTCCCTCTCAGGATGCGCGTCGGCCTGACATTGGCGTATTGTTGGAGTGGCTGACACAGAGCCAGACGGAGTCCCCAGAGAGAGATATGATCAGGAACATCTGCATGATGGTCAGTTGTCAAGAGTTCGGATTCGATATTTTGGCAATGGAGAGATCCCCGCATTCTTAGCCCATTTAATTAAAAAAGTGGAAGTCAGATAGTAAATGTATATATGTGACGCACCAGGAGCACCAACAGCACCGAACAGTATGGCATCAAACTTCTTCACTTGGTCGAGAGCGCCCTCGGGAAGATACTTCCCGTGCTTCTTGTAGTAATCACTGCCCCATTCAAAATGCGTGAAATCAAGA
This sequence comes from Xylogone sp. PMI_703, assembly GCA_021399445.1. Classification (NCBI taxonomy): domain Eukaryota; kingdom Fungi; phylum Ascomycota; class Leotiomycetes; genus Xylogone; species Xylogone sp. PMI_703. The sequence goes on from JAJTUQ010000004.1 coordinate 5,900,895, forward strand.
TCGAAGGTGTTCAATGCTGAAGCCAGCTTTTGCAACACCTTTATACCAGCTGAGATCACTTCGGGTCCTATCCCGTCTGCAGGGATAGAGGCTATCTTGTATGACTTGCGACCCGCAGACGCCACGCCGTTGGAGGTGTGGCTTGGGAGGGCTTGACTTTGTGACATTGTGGATGCTGTAATAAAGAATGCCACTTCAATATTTTGTGAGTTAATGAAGATATTTTGTGTACTTTAGTGCGGATATAACGACGGTTGCATGAGGGGCTGCCCCGCTACCCCACGTTTGGCTTCAGATCCGAAGTGCGGATGAAGCCCGCATCTTTTATGAGGATTATAGGTGGGGCATAGGAAATATAATACTTTAACTTCGGTTACTTGAGTTGTTTTCGAGTCCAACACTTATATTCATGGTGAGATATATTTAATGCTATTCTAAATTTGTAACGTTCTACGCAGATACCAAATTTCCATAAGTGTCGAGTAACAACAGACCGAGAATCATAAGCCCGATTCTTGAGAGTAATATAGTAATCTCATGCCTCTCTTCTCAGTGTGAGCTACCAGAAATAGGGCATCTCGGCCCTGAGGATTCGGGTGCAAGATTAGCTGTTATATAGCCAATTGCCAAAGAAATGTCAGTTGTATTTTATATTAGGCCGGACGAGAACATAGAAGTAGATGAGGAGCTCTGACTTCCTGTATCTACAAAAGATAATGATAAACCCGTAATTAATGATAAATAAAGGATTTGTCCCAAAGTTAATTGGTAGTAATAATCAGCAGTGACGCCAACAAATATCAAATTTTCAAGTTCGCACTTTAAGTGCAGTTACAGGTCGAACAAGTAAGAAAAATAGAGCTCTTACTATCGAAATAGTCGGAAGTCGAACCAAGATATTGACTTGTATGCAACGGAGAATATTTCACATTAGTGGTTCTTAGTTGTATTAAACACCACCAAAGATCACCGGTAGAGGAGATCGCCTTTTTCTGACAAGAAAGAAAAAACTCAGACTATTACCTAACGAAATAAGCTTACCGGTGCATCTTTCTGTAATGAAAGAGACACTGAGAGGTCATGAAAAACCTAGATCAGTCCTACGTAATAAGATAACAAAGTAAAGAGCAAGGAGCCTCATTGACACATGAAATCAATGCCCTTATGCTCGCACCTACAAGGAAAAGAGATGAAAGATCACGAGGCATTGATCTAACAGGCCCGATTGTAATCTACTTGACGATATTATGAGAAGCCGTTAGTGGTATGGCTGCATTGGTTGACATCTCTTCGCTGCACCGCTGAGGCACAGGTTTTCGACAACACCAAGTGCGCCTAATTGAGGCCACTCGGGCACGATTCGGTGGTACCTGAACGGCGGTGGCAGACGACATGCATATCCTGCAGGAAAGAGAAGTCGGATCTTCCAGTTCTCGGTGATTCTCATCGGTGCAAGGGGATCCTACCTGTCTCGGGGAAATATCAAGTCAGGAGGGCGGCAGGGCGGGATGGAGATTTGGCTGTGCATGTGCATCTTCCTTTAATTGTATGATGCGAGATGGCGCCCAAGACCCTGAGAGAATCGCTGAAATCCAGCAGCGTCTGGGCTGCCGTCTCTCTCTGAGACAGCTAGGGCGACGATCGGTACCGACACTTAATGTGATCGGCTGCTCCCAAAAGCAAATGAGCGGTGCGCAACAGCTTTGACGGCGGGAGGATGCATGAGAGTGATTCGGGTTCGGAGAGGAGTCGCCGCGCGAATCACCACGGATTGCGAGTCCCTGTATCTGAAGATCAACGAGATCACCAACAGCTTGCATGAAGCATCACAGCACTTTCATTTTCATTTTCAGCTGTAACATTTCCTTCGAACGGCCCATTGCAGAAAAACAAGTAAACTAGCCAGCCAGCATGTTCACTGGTTCACCTGAACACCACGCAGCAAGAACTTGGCAATTCGTCTCACACCTCTCTCATTGCGAATCCTCGTTCCACGAATACAGCATTATTCCCGCAGATTCTGCACCGACTGTGATGCCGGTAAGGAGGAGTCAGGAAATTGTTGCATCGGGACCAAGAAACCATTGTGTGACACTTGCCACGCGCATTGTGAGATGTTCGGCGACACAGAGCAAATGAGGATGAGATACCGTAAATTGAGACTCGAGAAATTCTCAGGGGGACCGGATGTCTGCAGCAATGAAGTAAGGAGACAAGGTAGGAGGCAGGAGGCAGAAGTGCACATGCATGGCCTATACACAACTTCTGTAATAGTAAAATCATGTTTCACGGCCGGAAAATGCTAATTCGACATCAATTGGCCTGGATAAGTCGACAAATGTAGAATACTTCGAGCAGAAGCAGTACCATGAGAGGTAATTGGGAGTTCTCACCGTCACCACTCAGCGGCCGATGGTAGCCGTAATCAATGATTGAAGAGATAGAACAGACCTCAATTCATCCCTCCAATGAGGGAGACCCGACTGAAAGTGAAATTTCAACATTCCAGTCTGGAACCATCTCCAGAGGGGCACCGTGCTCACAGCTTGATGCCTGGAGCTATTGCTTCCCAAATATTTTGACTGATCCGTTTCGCCACCTCGTGCTTCTCCATGGCAGCTGTGACAGTAGACCGATCGACTACTCCGTAGGGACTCCAGTACCGGGACAAAGAGGGCCCAGACACGAGACTGGAAGGTTTTTGGCTCGTTCGTTCAACGCTATGTGGAGAGAGTTTCGGAAGATTTTTGAATTCGCACGTGGTTCGTCTTATATTTTTGTTCCTGGGTCACTGAAACTGGTTTGTTTAGGTGAGGGCTCGGGTGGGTACCGGTGCTTCTATTGCTCATTCCCCCCACTTCGACATCCCCACGGGTTCATGTCTCCTTTCTCTTCCTTGCGATCTTGAGTTCTTTGCCTCTCTGGAGAGAAGGAGAAGGGAAGATGGAGAACGATGGAGAGTTCGGAGATTGCGGAGTGGAGTCTAGATGGATAGAGGTTTGGAGGAACACACTAAACTGGGGAGAAGAAATCTCTGCCATGTGCTGCTCCAGGATGTCTGATCCAAAGAGGATTCTAGGCAGTGCAAATGTTTCTGGTTAACGTCATCGTTTTCGCTGTAAGTTTCGTATTGTTGCAAATGCGTAATGTAAAGGATGAAAAGATCTGGTGTTTGTTTTCTCCGTTTGTTGGTGGCTTGGTAACTAAGGAACGAGACCTGTGTGAGAAGTACCGAGGTACTGTATCGTGGCAGTATTGAATCTCAGCTGTACACCGCAAGATATTTCGTAGCAACAATCTCATGCTCACCGTCTTGTAGGAGATACAACAGTACAGGCACAGCAAGCTACAGTACAGTCTTACATAAGGCCGCGCTATTAGGCCGAGGCAGATACACACCGCATCGAGAGCACGATAGCCATCAATGCACTGATAACTCTCGTAATAAGCTTGCCTTGCTGTGTGGTGATCTACCGCACTGTATTTGCTGGTATTGTACTGTATTTACGCATTCTACCATAATGCAGTCGGTACCTACAGTACAATAATACTGTGGTAGATACCATATGGCACTAGGGTACTGTACTTACACTTCCCGACCGTTCGGATAGATGCAGCTTGCATCTGCATCAGGACTGCATGGGTCTTGCATCCACCCGACACGAGAAGGCGAAAACAAATCCTTCGAAAGGGCCCTCCCCCGTGGGCTGGCACGGCTGGATCCCTGAGATCTCCATCCTGGCGATATGATTGCTCGACCATGCCGCATCGCGTGGGACATGGAGGAAATCTCTTTCTCAACGGAGCCTCCTCGGTCGATCCACCGGGATGGTTGGTGGCTTGCCAGGGGTTGGGGCGTGCGGGAACCCTGCTTCTCGGCGCTTCTGGGGGCCCTCGGCTGTGGGATCCGCTGTGGGCTGTCAGCCAGCAGGTACTTGGTACTTTGGTCCCGAAGTAATGCCCTGCCGAGCCTGCATACTGTCTCGAGATTGGTACTGAGGTTCAGGGCTCACGGGCTGTACCGTACACACGCAATACTGTGTACACACAGTATTGTACACCCCAATTGGGGATCTACCGCGAGACAACCGATCCTCCTTTGCTGTAAACGCCGTCCCAGGATCGAGCATAGGGCCGAACGGGGCCAAGAGACACGGTTGAAGCTTGATACCAAAGCCTTCTGGTTGGTCATCCCTTTTGCGGCGAGTATTACTGTATCGCATTATCGACGGTCTAGTGATGGGAAGGGTTGTTGCCATGCCGGATGGCTGCTTCGCCGTCCCGCCGTCCCAGTCCTATCACAGGTTCGTCTCTGCTGACTTTACTTGCCTGCTTGTACGGATGTAATTACCGTAAGACCCTTAATTCCCACTCAGGCCGAATCATTTATCGATTTCCTGCTCTGTTCCCCATTTCTGCGTGTTTTGCCTTCTATTGCCCCTCTCTGCCCTTGAGTAAGCAATGTCTCGAAGACATGTGATCCATTTCGCTCTCCTGTTGACGAGTTCTGAGCTGAAAGAAGATTCCTATCACATGAACACGAGCGGGTACAGTTGTGCTGGGGCTTGAGTACGTACTCCAAGACCCCAAGGTTGACTTCGGCCGAACCCGACGGGTCACGTACAGCCGCCACGAGGCGCCCAGCAATGAGGCACAACGCCAGGGCACAGAGGGCTCAACAGGGCATACCAGACGGGATCGTGGCCTCAAGAGGCGCTGCCAGAACGAGAATACCAAGCAAAGTCAAGCTTGCGCCACGCGTCAGCCAAGTCCGCGCATCTCAACGTCGGGAACAGCTGCTTTGCAACGTCGATGCTGCTGTTTGCAGAACGAGAAAGCGTCTCATTCGCGAAGACTCATTGGAGAGAGATGGAGATATCAGATGGATCACGTGGTTCTAGCGTCTCTGTTTTCTATGGATCGTGCAAAATCCAACTAGAAGGGTCAAGCATCACCGATACGGTATTCGGATGGCCTGTACCACAGCGTTGACCCGGGCCTTTTGCGTCTGAGCGAGTACCGTATGGTACGGTGCCACAGCACGGGTGGAATAAGGACCCGTGCTGTAAGGTTACCATATTGCGTCAATCAGATGAAGAGAATCTTGGATAAGGGTCTGCGTGATGTATATTCGCAATAATTATTGCATGTACGCACGATGCGCAATTGCGGCAAAGGATGCCAAGATGCAGCTATCATATTGTGTCTGCGGCCACGAAGGCAGGACATCCCACATGCAACGCTGTACCACCCCATGGGTAACTGATCTAGGTGACCCCATGTTGGCTGCCCAGGTCGATACTGGAATGACTGTGTACGCTCGAAGTACGGTACCATCAAAGTACTACCTGGAGAATAATGTGTGCCATATGCGGGCGGGACATCGCTAAAGCCTCTGCCCTCGTACTGCTGTCTTTTCTTGTCTCGGGGGATAAACGGTCTGCCCTCGGTGGCTCTGGGGGAGGCACGAGTCTGCACCCGTGCCAACGCTGTTAGGCCCGATGCACTCATGGTGGTTCAGGCCGCTGTGCCCCCCGTGTGCTGCTGAGGCTCTCGCGAAGAAATCATCGCCATTCGTCAACCATGAGCAATAATCGAGGAATGGCGATAGCGCGGCCAAACAACCAAACAATCAAACAATCTCCTGGATGCATCGAAGTGCCGCCGCTGCAAATAACCCCATCCACGGCTGCATTTCCGGAGCTTACAGCATATGCAACATGCCCGGTATTAGAAGATGAAGGGGAGGTGCGCGATGCGGTGCAGCGGATGCTGGTGTCCCGCGGTGGGATGGGCTTGGCAACCAGGCCCAAGGAGAGTTGAAGGCGCGAAGATTCCCAGCAGACGGGATGGAAAGATCTAAAGCCCTTCGGCCGCTTTTCCTGAAGACGAAATAATCGGCGCGATGGGCGTGGTTGAGAGACATGGTTGAGGGGGTTTGGTCTACAAAGTAGCCTGGCCGGTGCCAGAACCACGAGTAACGTATCTCTGGTACGGATGCAGTAGGCCGATCTAATCTTCGACCTTGATTTCTAGATGGAACAACTCGCTTCTTCTCTGGCTAGAGATGATGCTATTTTGAGATGTTGTTTACATACACAGTACTGGTACTGTACTGTGCCTGCCCAGGCTGAACGATATGCGACAATACGTGTAAAGGGAGGAAAGAATAATAATAGACTCTACTGTCCACGCTTACACAGATACGCTGTCAACTACTGTACAGGAGATATCGAATACACATTTAACACGGATTCACACGGCGGGACCTGGCAACCCAGCGAGTACAAACTGCAAGAGAACTCGTACAGTATCTACACCAGATGCCAAATTGTGATATGTGACAAGTCTCGTATCTACTTCGCATCTACTAAGTATTTGCGACTCAATCTGAGAATAATGCGATATAATGATGAGGCCTCTGGAAAACGAATTGGAGGAGCGCGAGTGGGCGTGAGAGTGCCACCGAACAACCGCCCAAAATAATAGGGCCGAGCAGATGGGCACAATGGGGATACGCATTCTCCATTCTCCTCTCTCCATCGAAGGGGTTAGGCGAGGCACGCAAAATCCAGGTTAGTGGATGCCCATCGCTGGCACAGATATCGGCCTAACGATATTTATGGCAGGTTCTCCAGTGCTCCACGTTTCTTCTTTTTTTTCTCGTGGAGACGTTTGGAGCCCCGGGGAGGGGATCAGGGAACCCTGACAGCTCATATCCGGAGGGTGAGCGAGTGCCTGGGGGAGTAACTCGTAACCAGTCCCGCTGGTCCTCCCCTGGCAGTCTATCTACGACCTAGTGGACTGGACTGAAAAGCTTTTTATTGATTCTTGCAGCCGCGGAAGACAGGAACAACTACTAATTACTCCTGGCTGCATGCAAATTCGCCGCAAAACAATGATGGGATTCTAGACGGAAGCAATCTTGCGCAACATTGCAATTAGGTCGCCCCGTTATTCCTTGCTTGCTTTCCCCGAGAGCATGTAGCCAAACCCACGCATCCAACAGCCGCTGCTTACAGTGGTGCATCTCGAAATGAGCAGATGCCCTGCTCCAAAATAACCTACGGTGATTTGGTATTAGTTATCCTTACAACTGGTCTCTGCCCAGCTCTTTGCAGTACAGTACTCCGTACAATATCGTCCTTTCGTCATCGTAGTAAGCACTGCGGGTCCGGACTATCAAACCATCCTGCCCGTGATCAAGACGATGGCTTGCGGAAGTGTCTAGCTCTCCAGCTCGCTGGATCCCTTATCCACAATGTCATAGTGTCATACGGTAGCAGAATCGAAGAGAGAAAAGCCACACGCTGGGCTGGTGAAGCAGGTGACGGAACTCCTTGCGACTCAATTGGGAACGCGTTGCCCGTGTAGCCTCAGCTCCGATGGTGTCGCCGTGGTTATCCAGCAGGCTTGTCATCACCGTCGTCCTGTGTACGAGGTACGTACCACGGTACAACGCGGAGGTACCTTTTCCCCCATACCAGTTAGTGACAGCCCCGTGGAGGCCGCCACCGACAATCTGGCGGTCCCCATGGTCCCTCCGCCCGCGCTTAAGATCCCCCTTGTAAAAAGGCCCGATTACCTTTTCTTCTGAGCTCTGTTCCCCATGGGACTGGGAAGAGGTAAGAGCGAGCAAGGGGCACACCCGAAAAGGGCAAGGGGGCTGCCATGGGGGCAGCCACACGCATGTGCGACCAGGATGGCCCCTAGCGCAGGTGTCCATTATTTCGCCGGCGCCAGCAATAAGCTTCGCCTAGCGGTCCGCGCTAAAGCCACCGCCGAACCCTGGCGTTTTTTGGCGTTCGAGGTCGTTCTTCGCCTCCCGTGACTTGCCCCCTTCCACTGGCCTCGGCCATTCACGCGTCTCGTACCGTATCGCATCAAGAATATCGTTTTCCCTTCGTACGTGTGCGCATCTCTTGGTGGGATCCAAGCGATCCCCTGCTCCGGCGATGGGTGGGTCCGTATCGAATCGGGGCGTGCGTCTCTGCTCCAGACCCCATGGAGAGAGAAAGTGAGATGCTACTCTGCTAGCTCGCGTCGCCCATGGGAAACCTTGCCCAGCTGCTTCACCTTCTCTCTGCCTCTCTACCCCCTTCATGCAGATACATAAAGGCGCTCGACTGCCCCCTCGGTGAACTCTTCTTCTCCTTCTCTCTCTATCTGCTCCCTTCAATCCTCCTCGCAGCCAAGGACAAGCAGCAGCGGCGGCAGTTCCTCCTTTCCCAAGATCAATTCACTTTGATATCTAGCTGCACAACAGCAACCAACCTTCAAGATGCCTGGTGGTGCAGTTGTTGATTTGGTCGCTACGACTGATGTCGAGCGCATCGAAGCTCCCGTCACCTTCAAGGCGTACATGATGTGCGCCTTCGCCGCCTTTGGTGGTATCTTCTTCGGTTTCGACTCCGGATACATCAACGGTGTGTTGGGCATGAACGAGTTCATCCACCTCATCCAAGGTCTCCCAATTCCCGGCCCCGGTGCTTCCCAAGCCCAGATCGATGCTTTCGTCCTCCCCGACTGGAAGAAGTCTCTCATCACCTCCATCCTCTCAGCCGGTACCTTCTTTGGTGCTCTGATCGCTGGTGATTTATCCGACTGGATTGGTCGTCGAACCACCATCATTTTCGGTTGCGGTATCTTCCTCATCGGTACCATCCTCCAGACTGCCGTCAATGGCTTGGGCCTCATCGTCGCCGGTCGTCTCGTTGCCGGTTTCGGTGTTGGTTTCGTCTCGGCCATCATTATCCTCTACATGTCTGAGATCTGCCCTCGCAAGGTCCGTGGTGCTCTCGTCTCGGGCTACCAGTTCTGCATCACCATCGGTCTTCTGCTCGCCTCCTGCGTCGACTATGCTACCGAGAAGCGCACCGACACTGGCGCCTACCGTATCCCAATTGCCCTCCAGATGGCTTGGGCCTTGATCCTCGCTGGTGGTCTCTTCCTGCTCCCAGAATCCCCACGTTACTTCGTCAAGAAGGGCAACCTCGAGCAGGCTACCATCGTCTTGGCCAGACTCCGTGGCCAGCCTGCAAGCTCCGAATACGTCCAGCAAGAACTCGCTGAGATCGTTGCCAACAACGAGTACGAGATGTCGGTCATCCCACAAAATGGCTACTGGAGCTCTTGGTTCAACTGCTTCAAAGGTGGTCTCTTCAACCCCAGCTCCAACCTCCGCCGAACCATTCTGGGTACCTCCCTCCAGATGATGCAGCAACTTACTGGTATCAACTTCATCTTCTACTTCGGTACCACTTTCTTCCAGCAACTCGGCACCATCAAGAACCCCTTCTTGATGTCTCTCATCACCACTCTCGTCAACGTCTGCTCCACCCCAATCTCCTTCTACATCATTGAGAAGTTTGGTCGTCGTCCAATCATGATCTACGGTGCTCTTGGCATGTTCATCTGTGAGTTCATCGTCGGTATCATTGGTGTCACCGCTGGCCGTGAGTCCGAGCACAACAACTCTGCTGTCTCTGCTATGATTGCCCTCATCTGTATCTACATCTTTTTCTTTGCCACTACATGGGGTCCAGGTAAGCAATTCTCCCTATGTTTCTCAAGCCATTTCTCGTACTCGAATACTGACAATTGATATAGCCGCCTGGGTGCTCATCGGTGAGATCTTCCCTCTCCCAATCCGTTCTCGTGGTGTTGCTCTCTCCACTGCTTCCAACTGGCTCTGGAATTGCATTATCGCTGTCATCACTCCATACATGGTCGGTACTAAGAAGCACGATGCCAACCTCGGCTCCAGAATCTTCTTCATTTGGGGTTCCCTCTGCACCGTCTGCTTCGTCTATGCCTACCTCCTTGTCCCAGAGACCAAGGGTCTTTCCCTCGAACAGGTCGACCGCATGCTTGAGGAGACTAGCCCAAGAACTAGCGGCAAGTGGGTGCCACACAGCACCTTCGCTGCCGACATGGGTATGGCTGAGAAGGATATTGGCACCGTCGAGCACGTTATCGACACCAAGACTAATGCATAGACGTCTTGATATATTTTGTCGTTTTCATTTGCCGGTGTGAGGGTATTTGCGAGCCAGGTGTTTTGCAGGATAACCCGACATCCACCGTGCTTCCCGAACAATACTTATTATAATTCGAGGAAAATTTCCAGCATTCTCTTTTAGTATCGCCTGTCAAACCCCCTATGAGATATATACCTAGGGAAGGCATGTTTAATGATGGACGGAAAGGGGTGGCATTTGCACATATGACACACGTTGGTTTCTAGGATTCCTCAGGTTTCCTGGTCCTTGTGGACTATCATGTTTTGGGCGGGGATATATCTAAGCTTGGGAGGTGGTGGTCAATTGTTTTTTGGGACGATGTCTTGATGAGTCTTATGAGATTTCATGTGGTTCTGTGCAATGCGGGTGAGGGATGAATGAAATAAGTATATAAATACATAAACAAGAGAATTGAAAGACTTTTCAATCTGAAATATTTCCACGGATTTTTCGGATGTTTCTAAAATGTTTTCTGTGAGTGGTGGTTCGCCGTGCTTATACTCACTGGAGTTGATTACTCCGGCGAATTCCGGCATATTATGAGATCAGGTGATGGTGAGACGTCCTGGTTATTGGTCTGCAATAATTGTGATCATGCGACTAAGTGTCCTACTAAACTGTGAGTAAATCCGGATAGCCTTTCTCTGTAGATGTAATTTATCCACTTTTAAAAGTGCTTTAGCTATTCCTGTTGAGAGCAGTCCTTCATAATTTAGGTATGTGCTCATCGCTCATACTGAATAATAGCCAATTATTTGTCATCTAGAGTTCAAAGAGAACTTACACATTGAATAACCATTATCTTTATTAAATTAATATCGAAAGTCTGCCATAACATTCGGCTTTTCATATTAACTATGTATCTGGGGTGGTTAGGTTGTCATAGTTGGATTTATTGCGGTTATATACTCGTTAGAAGAATAGAGTGTAATTTGAAATATAAGTTTCTACGCCCCGTTCAAATTTTCATGTAAATCGACTGAGAAAAAAATGAACATAAGTACTTTTAATTGGTTTTACATTTATGATTACTAGAAAGTTAGTATCATAGTTTTTTCATTGTGAATATTGGGGTGTTGAGGCAACCGATCATTTTACTGATCTTATTAGATCAGTGTAACGTTCCTACTAGGATTTGGGGTTATCTATCACTCAAATGATAGATGAAGGTAAAGGGCAAGAGAATAACTTCACAAAGGCTTAGGATAGTTACTATGAAATGCAGGTATGCTGTAAATCAATTGAGTTGAGCACGAAGCTCCTATCTACTGTGAATTTATCTACTTATATAGAGAGTGGATTTCCTTTGAGTCCCATTGATCCCATCGATCCTCCTGAGGATTCATGGGATCCATGGGATCCGCTTATCTAATCCAGGTGCTCGCTTGACTGCTAGTACTAGCTTTTTACACGTACAAGTAAATAGCTAGCACAAGCGGAAAGGTAGTACTATTTCTCCGATAGTACTACCACCTAGCTAGTACAACCAAAGGGTTAGTACTATATCTTCAGTAGTACTATTCCCTAGCTTGTACAACTCTTTCTATAGTACTAGTGTTGAACTTGTACTATCCTTTCGCTAGCACTAGTAATGCGATAGTACTAGTGATACTATAACCAGGTCCCTGATAGCCGTCTTAACTTATACTTATTTAACTAAGGCGACGGCTATAGAGACCATATAATCAGGTCGCTTGTCACAACCCTGCGGGGTCGTGACAATCAGGAAGACCAGGCCACATAGATATAGTGCCGAATAGCAGTAGAGAATTTGAAATAAGTATGTTCGGCAAGAACTACCGGGTAGGAGTTGACAGTGATTCAGCCCCTAGAAGAATCTTTTATGGTATTACTGCTTGGAAAGATCCCATGTTTGGTCAAAGTGTCAACGTAGAACTCTACTCTCCAATGTAGTAAAGCTAATAATACCTAATATAATGTTTCTAGAGAATATTATGTTAGAAAAATTTTAATTCTTTTACATTTAAATCATTAATCATTATCTGTTTCTCTTTGGCTTTACTCTTGAAATTATTGTCTAGAGCGAGGAGCAAAAGGCCGTCAAATCGACCTCTAAAGCTTCAGGGAATAAGCCCTAAAATCCATTGACTATACGCTAAAAACACCATAATTGGTCCTAACAAATAATAACTAAATTCCCTATAACTAAGTCGGTTTAGACTTACCCTGCCCTATAGTAATCTATCAAGCCAGCGATATTCAAGCATCATAGTCACCATAGAGCTCTATAACCACCAACACGACGTAAGGAGGGATCTATATATTTTATCACCGCCTATAAAATACCTTTAGAAACCTCCATACTTCTAATAAATAAATAAATTTCTAACGCGAAGCACTACATAAACCTTAGGTTTATGGTTTTATCGGTCCTTTTCATACAATTTGGATTCCAGCTATCAAGTTTATATCCTCGGCTTATCTCGGAAGAGGCTTCGGCGGTATAACAGGTGTAAGATCATGAAGAAAGCAGCAAGCTGGCCTTGATCTTCGATAGGTTAAGTCAGCATGTTGGACAGGGTAAAGGGGCCTTTATACTGTCCTTTGCAAGTTTGACCACCTTAGGAGAGATGTCAAAGCCCATAACTTCGAGACCAGCTTTACATTGCATATTCGAGACTCGTATGCCAATCCCGCACTTTATCTTGGTACTGTGTAACGAAACTAGCTGGCTGCACTCTTAATATGCTGTGTAATAGAGTATTAGTCTAACTCATAAACTAAGCTATATTATTGGCTCGTCGTATTCTTATCGTAAGGGGACTTTTCTCCATGAAATGATATTTCTTTTAGAGATTCTTGTATGTAGCTAATCACCATCCCTTTTACTATTCATATCAAACTAGTTCAATAACACCCTGAATCTAACCAAAAAATTGTGGATATTCTAAATTTTATTGCAAATGTGGGAAGTGTTCTAGTATCATTATTCACTTAAAATAAACTCTTTTATTCATCACGTTTAACCTGGACCCCAGGTCCAACATACTCGTGCCGTCCTTTGATAGCGTAGTAAACAAGGGCAAAGGTAATGGTTCCACCAAACATTGTAGAAGACCAATTCAAATTCTCAGCAGTTACTGGTCTAGCAAGGGGCCAGAATGCAAAGAATAGAACAGGCGCTAAAAATGATAAGGCGATAATATTCATTGGAAGACCGAATTTACCTAATGACCATCGTCGTGGTGGAAGCGGCTCTCCTGAAAACCGTCGAGCGATGAGAGAGCTGATAGTGATAACGTAGGAGGAAAGAATTGCTACTCCGCCAAGTGAATTGATAGCATTTAGAGCTACAGACGAGCCTATGTTAATTAAAGAAATAAGGCTGCTGATGACGAGGCATACAGAGACTGCATTGAGGGGGACATTCCAACCAGGCGTCACCTAAGAAAGCATGTCAGTTACGAATGGATTATTGGTAAGCAAGAAGAGTACTTACACGTGATAGCCAGGTATGACCTGGTAGACCTTTGTCACGAGCAAAAGACCAAATCTGCCTCGAAGCCGTGGCAATCTCACTAATACAACAAGATTCCAGTAAAATAATGACAATGGCAACCATGACATTAGTACCGGCATGGCTTCCTGTGGCATTATAAAAGACCTGAATGAATGGTTGTGGTGCAGCTAATATACTATTTATATCACCCATGGTGAAGATTAAGGTAACGGACATGAGGAACACCATCAAAGCATTGGGGATAATAGCCCACATAATAGCCTTAGGAAGGGTAATAGAGGCATCTTGAATCTCCTCGGCTGGAGTTTTCATTGTAGTTAGTATTCTGTCGGAAACCAGATGCATAGAGTAATATAAGAAACTAAGAAGGATCCTAAGGTATAAAAGATATTTGAAAGTAACCTACACATATGTACCGAGCAATCATATCCGTTAAGAACACTAATTGGTGTAACCAAACCGATCATTGCAGACAAACCCTTACTTGACCAGCCTCCGTTGTTGGTAAATTCAAGTAAAATGTGTGCCTGCGCACGAGGTCCCATAATCCATAATGGAATAATAATAGCAAGAAATCCAGCCAGATGAAGGACTAAAACGGACCCTTCAATAAACGGTAACCGTGTGGCTAAGACAGTATTAAAAGCGATGGAAAAGACAATAACAGCCATGGTCAGAAGAGTACCATGCCAGTTATGCCAATGATAGCTTTCATCATTCAAAGCTATTAAACCTTGAATAATAGTGCCAACCATGAAACAAACGCCAGCAAGGTAAGTCTGCCATCCTATGGCACAAAACCATCCTAGAGATATCTGTTAATGATTATTTCTTGATTAAGACGAACCAGATGGATCGAGTTGAATGCGTTAAGATAGATGTAAAAGAAAGCATTCAATCCTACCAACCAAATAGCTCAAGAATTTCTGATATTTCCGTGGCGCAAATTCAGAAACCCAGTGATATTGGCCACCAGCTGTGGGAGATATGGAAGCCATTTCGGCAATACTTGCATAGACGGTTGACATTCCACACATGCAAACAAGGAACCCCCAAAAGAGGATACCAGGCCCACCATCAGTTAGGGCGAAAGTGAACAGTCTATTGGAAAGAAAGATTAGTTAAATTTCCATCTCGCCAACACAAAAACTTCCTCAAAAAGGCCGAGCATGAAAACTCACGGAAGTAAAGCTTCCCAACTCGCACACACAGTACTAGCAAATCCCAACATGGTCACAAATCTGAAGTTTCTCTATCTCCTCCACTCATTAGTATACATAGCCAATGAATGCGATAATACTAGCAATCAATGGATGAGATGAAGAAAGACGCACCCTCAAAACCTGCTTCTTCCCCATCATACGCATCTCTCTTTTATCTGCCACGGTGCCTCTATACTTTTTAGAGATAGATGGATCCCCAAAGTCCTTTTCTAGGTCCTGCGGATTCGTAGGTATGTCGAGGACCTCCACGACATCGTCCGTCTTGGGGTCCATGATGGGCGGATTCAGTTCGTGAAAGCAACTTGACGTGACTAAATCAACTAGTGTCTCAATCAGTTGGAAGGACTCAATTCCTTATCTTATATAATGGAAAAGAATGAAAGCGAACGTGAGGCTCGATCGTAGGTGGGTTTACAGGATCAATTGTTAGACGAGTACGTGCGTGGGAGCTCCGAAAGATGAATAAACCTCATAAAGTGTGATCATCAGGCGGGAGAAAACATGAGGGAAGACAAGCATTATCTACTGAGAACGAATCGCAGGGGAATCCGCGACGACGGCAGGCAACCAAGAGGGATAGGACAGAAGTGCTGTACTCCGTACCGTGCAGGACAGATGCAGTACTGTGCATGCTGGGAAGCAGGAAAACACTGCATGAACATAACGTGCTAGAAACGGGCAGGAATGGGGGAAGAAAACAGCCAGCCAAGTACCAATATAAACCTCGATTGTCACTTGCAGCCCACCTCCGAAGGTGAAAATGCATTGAGCCAATTGGTGTCGCTGCTGGAACCAACAGCTTCTGGGATTCCTACGACCGATGTTACGATATGGCCGTACAAGTACACTGGTACAGTAATTTAAATCTAGGCCTAGCACCCAAGTGGGCGGGAGGACCGGGTCGTGTTGCCCGGCTGCAGGTGTCCCACCGTTATCCCGCCATCAGCACGGACTAAATCCGTGCTCGCACGATAGCGGGAGTGATCATTGGTGCAATGGTTAGTATTGAATGCAGTTGCATCCATTGTAGATTGTCTTGACAATGTAATTATCACTCCTCTTATGTTGGGTGGCATCGGCATGCTCGGGGTACCTCCGCCTGCATGCGCGTGCCAGGTGACCAGTGACTACGAGTAATAGCGACGGTGATGCTTTACCCCGGATTTCAGGCGCCACATATGCTACTGTACGTGCTATGTACATGATGATATCGACCATTCAGATTCCACTTTTTAATGTTGATTGAGGACAATCAATTATATTAGTCATCCTACCTCCTTAAGCCTAAAGGGGTTTCCGCGACCCAGCGTGGCGGTACCGAAGGCGAAGCGTAAGCACTAAGGGGCCGTTGTGTTGGTTCCCGCTGAGGCGCGACGGGTGGCGGTCCGAATGGTTGCGGTTCCGCTGCCAACGGGGCACGATTTGGTCTTGATTGGTCTTGATTTCAACCCAATACTTCCCTAAGTTGGGAATAATGAGCCTGTTCTTGGGGATGACCGCGCGAGCGTTTTCGCTTCTGAATTCATCAATTAGCTGCAACATTTTGAGCTAAGTTGATGTACAGCACGATACTTTTAGTTGATTCGAACTAAAAATCAAAGGTTTAGTGATTTTGACTATCGTTACTATTTCCTTTCTCTCTTGGATAGATACGCTGGTCCACTTATGCTACTTTATAATCTATACGGCGGTATTCAAAGCATGATTTTTCATAACTGATCAAACTAGAAATGAGCCGTAGAGAGCCTTGTGCAGAGGACAAATACAGCAAGTGTTGGTGTCGATACTCTTCCAGGGCACGGAGCCTCCCATACGGAGGAAATTACGGGTTTCGATATGCTCAATGATCTTTCCTCCGGAATCTTCCTCAGAATCCTCATTCCCCTACTCCGTATGCTCTTCCCCTCATGTGCACCTTATCTGACCTTCAAACTCTCCCTATCAAATGCTGTTAATACCAGCAATGCCCAGCCCAATCCCTGTGTGCTGCTGTTATACAGCCATCATATTCAAATGTGAAACTATTCATAGAACCGTATCGTCGGTACTGAACTGATCCTTGTTGCGTCCTTGAATTCCAGTCTCCTCTATATGTATCTTATGGTTTCCATCAACCCAACTTCTAAGGGCTTTTCCTGCAAAATAACAAATCGGCGGGTTTAAAAACAGGAAGTATCCACAGATCGAACGAAACACGCAAGTTCGAATTCGAATACACGCCGACGCGTACGACATCTACATAATATGAATCATCGATCATGTCAGCCCCAGATTTCATCCTTCCTCCCGACAATTATCCTCCCTTCGCTGTAGTCACAGCGACCGACCACACAGCATGGATTCTCGTCACGACATCACTAGGCTTGTCTTTTGCTGTTCAGCGTCATTAAACTATTCGTCCGATGGTCCATTCCAATGGTGGGGCTTGATGATTGGCTCCTTGCGGCCTCCACGGTTAGTTATACCGAAACTCCTGTATGAATCTGGGGGCCTTTTTTCCCAGAGAAGAGTTCTCGAACATAAACTTACATAGTTTTTTCATTACGTCAAGCTCAATGATGATTGGTCCCTCTTTACTGATGTTCTCCCAGGTACTTGCAATTATACAATCGTCGATAGTTCTGGGTGCATGCGCCAATGGACTCGGGAAGTCCGTAGAGCTTGTCTCAGCTGCAAATCAGGATAAGGTACAACAGGTACGTAGGTAGAGCCAGTAATTAGACAGCAAGTTCCTCATACTCTTTATACGTTTTTAATTTATGTTTAATGCAGATGTTGTATACCAGCGGCCTCTTCTTCATTATATCTCTCGGCCTCTCCAAAATATCAGTCGCTTTCCTCCTCTTACGTTTAACGCCTCACGAACACCATAGACGGATCCTTCTAGTAACAATAGGCCTAATGACTGGTTGGATTGTAGCTTCGCTATTTAGCATCGCACTACAATGCGACTTCTCGCATCCGTGGATATCTCTTAATACAAAATGTCCTAGAGTCGTAAATCACCCTCTTTCCCCTAGCTCCTTAAACACATTTTTTTTACTTAAATTGGACAATATTTAGTTCCTACGATGGCAATTAATATCTGTCTTTGACATATTTTTCGAACTTGCGTTGATTGCAATGACCATACTCCTGGTCTGGGATCTCCGCACCGACACGGAGAGCAAGATGTCCGTGATATTTGCCTTTAGTATGCGATTACCGTAGGTGAAATACAAATACTTCGTTCTGCGAGTGCTAACATCAAGGACGCAGTTCGATAGTGCTTATAGGTTACCGCCTTGCAACGTTCAACAGCGAAGGACTCACCACTAATCCTGGGTTCCTAAAAGCCAGGTTCATAGTATGGACCCAGAGCGAGCTCTACTATTCCATAATTACAGCCACTATCCCTAGCATCCGGCCTTTTATCAATACCCTCGCAAGCAGCTATGGTGCGAACATAACGCAGCCCTACACCAGTGGTTCGGGAAACGCATTCGAATATCCCTCGAGGACTCATGATTACCAACTAAGAAACTTGAGAACTCCGAGTAAGGTTGATAATAATGATTATCAAAACAGACTATGGCCGCAAAATAAGAATGAAAGCGAGATAGTTGTGGGAAATACAAATGGGAGTAAGAATAATGTTGGAGGATCGGATACCATCAGTGTTGACAGCGTCGATAGTAAAAGAATGATTATTAGGAAAGACATTACGCGGGGAAGTCGTTGAAGATCTGCAATAAAATGATATGAATGGCGCGTATTGGTTTTTCATGAAAAGGGGGGTATGGGCTATTAGTATTATGTACGACAAACATCGAATATATAATGGTTTATCGCATACTCTGGACACACTTGACAGAACTAAACAGAAGGCGAGATTTTGGTCACCTTCGCAGGTTGTCCTTGTATGACTTGGTAATGGATAAGAACTAGGATGGGAATTAAGATACCTGAACAATCAGGACGATTTACGGCAAAGTAAATGTTTACCATATCTTATCTTATATTTTAGTATACTCGGTTATATCGTCATCTTCAACCTGAGTCTTGTTCTCTTCTTAATCCCTCGACAACACGACTCCATAAATCCCTCATTCTCACAACCACACAGCCAATAAGTTGTCGGCAAGACGGTAACATATAGCAGATAACTACATAAAGTCACAACGTCCATATATTTCTACTTACCGCCTTTTGTATTATTATGGCCAATTGGAGCGATATGCCGACTGGATACCACCAATGTGAGGTGGCAGTGCAGCGATATCGAATTGATGCATGGTAGTTTTGGTTCAATTATGAAGCTTCATTTCTGAGCTTTGTACACCACTAATCTGTATACGACTGAGCGCTGTGTGAGCATGTTTAGAATCGGTGCCGGTATCGGTCATAGCAAGTAAGATTTAGCCCAAGTCTCGCAGTAAGACGAGATAATAGCTTGTTGACTGCATTTCTTACAGGAGTGGGATACAGTCTTTTTTTACGAACATCAATACTGCTTATAATTACTGTGTGCCTACATGTATTGTTATATGCTCATTACCTTCTCTCGTTATCTTCAGATGGAATCTGGGTCTTTGTCAATTAAGTATATCGACTAGTGTGTTGATCGTTGATCTGCCTCGAACGGAGGATTCATCTACTAATTCATACCCTCCGCAATGCTGAAAAGGGCTCAGACTGGGACCTGGCTCCCCGCATATGTCCCCGATTCTTCGGTCGCCGTAGTGACTCTGCTCATGGTCTGTTCAATGACCGTCTCCACTGTATGTTACCAAGGACCCAGTAGTCATATGTTATTACTACAACTTCTAATAATGGTGTTGTGATAGGCGTATGGGGTCAGCCGCTCAATGCTCAATGGCCTCAATATCCTACCAAAATATACGAGTTATTTTAAACTCAACGAGACAACTCTAGGTATCACCACATCTGCCGTCTTTATCGGTGGTTGTCTGGCACCAGGTTGCGCCGGTCTTCTATGTGACCGCATGGGCCGACGCCCTGCCATCTTCTGGGGCTCCGTCGTCGCAATGGTGGGTATATTACTCCAGAGTACTGCTCAGAATATTGCTATGTTCATCGTAGCTAGAGTATTGGTTGGTTTTGGAATCGCGCTCACCAATATCGCCACTGGCACCTACCTCTCGGAGACGTTTCCCAGTGCGTGGAGATCATGGGGAGTCAGCATGCTGAACAATTTCTACTAGCAAGTGTATCCTCTACAGCTAAAGCTGAATTTAATGTTGACAATTGTAGCATCGGTGCCCTTATCATAGCCGTCGTGACGCTTGCCACGAGTTCCTGGGATTCAGCTTGGGCATGGAGGACTCCGTGCATCACTCAAGCCGTCTTCACCATCCTCTGCACCAGCCTCTTGCCGTTTATGTATGCCAATTCCTTCTTATTGGAGGACAGGTGTATTAGCTAACTTCCTAGTCCTGAATCCCCTCGCTGGTTGATTCATCAAGGCCACTATGATGCAGCACGGTTCTCGGTTGCTCTTGTGGCGTCCAACGGCGATACCGCGGACACGGTATCAAATGCTCTTTACGAGAAGATTGAGGAGGGGTCTAAATTGGAGAACTCGCAGAAGTTAGACGTATCATTCCGGGGTATAATCAATGACCCTGTAGCTAGAAGGCGCCTCTTGATCGGTGCGTCTGCCGGATCTTTCTCCGCCGTTGCAGGGAATATAATTGCAACATTCTACCTTGGCGCCGAGCTCAAGACGGCAGGAATCACAGACACTGTATCCCAACTAAAAGCGGTAACAGACTCCTTATAACTGTTAGTTACAAAGGTATTTGCACTGACGATTTTCAACTTAGAATATTGCCTTGAATGCATGGTGTTTCCCTTGCACTCTCGTAGGAACCCAAGTAATATCTCGATGGGGTCGCAAGTCAACAGCTGCCGTAACAGAAGCCCTTCTTATTGTCTGCCTCTTGATTATTGGGATCCTCTCGAAAGTATACGCAGATGACCCGAGCAATGCCACAACAGGCTTGATCTATGCGAACGTAGCCATTATGTTTCTCTTCCAGGGCATCTATTCAGTGGCCTGGACGCCTTTGTGTACTCTCTATCCACCAGAAATCGCGAACTTCGCGATACGTGCCCACACTGTAGGCCTGTCGCAATTTTGCTTAAATACTTTTGCGTGAGTTCAACAACCGCCATCTTTTTGTTTATATACTGGTCTTAACCTGTATGACTATTAGCACTATCTTCGTTATCATTATGCCCATTGCGTTTAAAAACATAGGGTGGAGGGTATACATAATCAATGCATCATGGGATGTCGTGATCGTAGCATTAATTGTGAGTTTAATTCACGCCGTTTATACTTGAGATTGCCACTTACTATCAATAGGCATGTTTCTGGGTCGAAACTAAAGGGAAGACTTTGGAAGAGATTAATACAATATTCGATACTAGAGCCAGGGAATCGTTATCAAATATTGAAGGAGTAAACGAAGGAGTTGTGATATCTGCTGAGAAAAGGGCAGAAGTATGATAAGCTACTCTTTGTAGACATAACTAAGAAAAACATAACGGAGGCGTATCAATTCAGTAAAAGCAAAGATCGGCAAGGATCTATGGGACGGTTATAAAGCGGTTTCCTGAAAAGCTATCCGCACGTAGATTTATCTGAAGACGTAATCAACAAGGTGAAGCATAGTTTAATCGGCGCGGCCATTATAGCTTTGCGTGGGATTCTCGGTGGATGCTGGATACATGTATTTGACGAGCATAACTGATTTTTGCTTGGAATTTTGAGGGCCTATCCCTTCCGCGAGCCTCCTTGCTCTGGTCCATAAAGAATCGGTGGTGCAGAGGCTTGATGAATATCAGGTACCAAGCTAATTCTAACCAAGTAAACTGTAACAAGGTATAGTTTAAGCACCACAGACATACCTTTGCAAGGCGCAGGACTGGAATTGAAAACTCGCGTAGAGGAGCTACGGTAATCTTAGAATGAATTCAACTGGCAATGGATGGAACGATCATAGAATAGCGAGAAGCTGTGGGGTTTACATTGACTGGAGAATCAATAAAACCTTGCAACACACAGGAAACTACACATTTTCAAATAAACATACCATATACCATCCGAATATTAGTTCATGATGGTATATGACAACGTCGAATTTTCATTCAGTGTCATATATACGATACATACACGCCTCGTGCCAAAAACTAGTGCCGACTGAGAGAGTAGAAAGGAGAATGTAAACCGAAATGAAAATGGCTTCAGTGAGGAATTCTGTAGAATCTAAAATTCCTTCTGCCTAATAGAGAGGGGTATTAATTGTTTCTCGACTTATGGCTTCTATTTCTTCGGTGGGTATTTGGTATTGAAGAGATATCTGGTAAAAGTCAGCATGTGAAGCCATCCCAAATCTACGGTACAGATCTATGGATGGAAGAGACCGTGTCCTAAAACTTACCGACTCAAAAAGTAGTCTCCTAAAGCAACGGCCCCAACAACGCCAGTCCAAGCAGCAACAAGCTTTACCGATAATTCCCCAGCCTCGTACTTTCTGAAGGCTCCAAATCCCAGTGCACCACCGAGCGCCAGCACTGCAATTGCATTTGCTATCACAACGGGGTTATCGCTATTGGCCTCAATGATTTCCTTTGCCTTCTTTGCCTTGCCCTTGGCGGCTCTCTCTTTATCCTCAAACTTGTCACGCGCCTTTTGAGCTTCTTCTCTGGCTCTTGATCTCAGATCGCCTTCAGATCTCTCCTGTTCGGAGGTGATTGTATGAACCGAAGGGGAGGATTCAACATCTATCAGGCTGCTGGAGGAGGGAGATTCATGTCTTTCGAGTTCCGGCATAGGAGGGGCTCGTTTCTGTTTCGACGCACATTAGTAACCTTATTGTGTGGGTAATTCTACGCATATTTCCCAGAAACGAAGGAATAGATTGTGGGTTTTCATGATATCAGATGTTTAGCATTAAGCGCATTGGGTGAGCCTACCTCCTCGTCCGACTGTTTGGGACCTTTCGCAGCTGCGGCGGCGTATGACATGATGACGCAGAGGGGTAATAGATCGCGACCAGGGTGGAGATAGGGTAGCGATAGTGAGTATGTTAGAGGTGTGATATGTGGTGGACAATACCACAGAGAATTGTAGGATAGATGAAGCTGTTATGAGGGAAGATGGATTTTAGGATTGCAGGAAGCCTTTGATGTAGTTATAATCTCGTGACGTCTTGAAAAGAAGGACTAGAAGGACTTGCGACATGTGAAGAAAACTTGGTTGGATTGGTCGCCTAAGGCCCTTGCGGCTTCCGCTCCGGATCGTGGTGTGACGTCATTGGCTCCACTGGCGGGCAGTCGGGTGCAATAGGAAATTGGTTTTGGAAGACCCCAGAAATGCGAATATGGGCCCATCTAGGCCTGCTATATCTGTCAACAAGCCTCACGATGAAACGGGGTGACTGTAGGGCTTCAATGACGGAATTGTACTCCGTATCGCGAGGGAAGTCGGCCAGTACTCAAATTGGTCAGTTTCATCATATATCATATATCAAAACGAGCTGGGACTTATTACTGTGCCGGCCGGTTCTTTTTATTGAGTTCATTCCATCTTGCAGTCATCAAACATTCGCTAGCAAAAATATTCGGAGTTTTGATATCTACAACTACTGTACAATAACATGCCCCTCCATTATGCACCTTGGCCCCCCGTAAAATTACACTCTATATCCATAATATGGCATTCCTCATTACCCCGTCGACACAGCATCATGCAGAGCTGTTTGGTGAAGTTTCTTTGCTAGGTGCCTGTACTTCGGTGGATTCCGTAGTCGTACCGCTGGGAGGAGCAGCCTTTTCGTCTGTGGTGCTGCTTCTCTCGATTGCTGAGGAAGCATCAGGCGTTGGTGCAGATGTTTTATCAGACGGAATTTCTGGTATCTTGTCATCTCCGGCTTCTCTGGCATGAAGTGCCGCTTCCACCTCCTCTTCATCATCTTCTAATTCAGATCCATACATCTCTGGGTGTAATCTAAAGCAGTCTTGCATACCCCTGAGAATATGTAAGCAAGGGTTCTTGTTCCAATTGAAATATGAAGAGACAGAATCCACTTACTTGAACTTGTCTATGCACTCTACTCCCTTGGGCTCTTCATTCGAGTATACGAAACAGCTGAAGGCGGCCTTGAATTCTTCCCCGCAGGGCCCGTGTGCCATTCCTCCTAAACATGGGCAATCCCAATTAATCTCACCAGTTTCTGGATTGAACGCTCCCTGATTCGCAGCATCGTCTTCGAGGCTCCCCATTCCTCCTTCACCCCCCTCTAGTTCTGCACCATCATCCCGAACAGCTACCGACTGGGACGCGGCTGCAGCTGCAGCCGCTTCTGCTTCCCTTTCTCTCGCCTCTGCTTCTCTTGCTTGTCGTAAGCGTCTCTCCTCTACAATTGCATCAATTGTCGGTAATTTCGACTCCTGTATATCATGTATAGAGGCATCCAGCTGCTGAATTGACGCTGCAAACCAAAAACGTCAGCATTTTTCCAAATGAAGCGGGCTCTCAAAATCGTATCACCTTCTGGTTCCTCTGCAAATACGGGGCTTGTATTATAATAGTAAAGTCCTCCAGCAGCCAATGCCCATCTTAGAGCACCATTCTTCCAATTCCGCGATCGCTGTGATGGAGGTGCAGTGCTTAAAAATCGTTGGCTAGTCCTAGAAGCAGTCATCCGGTTGGAAGCAGCTATGCGCCGTGGCGCAGCTCGAACTGCGGCTTTGAACATTGCGACAATATTAATTATGAAAAGAATGACCGGAAAACTAAAACCCGCGACAAAGGAAAGAGTGGGTTGAAGGCATCACAACTTGAGTATGTGTTTGTAAGCTAGTCGGGGGTCTCGGCGGAAGTGAAAATTATATATCACGTGATACTATTTGAGATGACGGAGTAATGTTTGCTTTTGATGCAAATAACCCTTCCAGCTATTCTTTATTTCGCCAATCAAATGTTATCATTGACAAGCTAGAATAGGTAAGCCGGTACCTCGAGATCTTATTTAAAAGTCAAACGACTTGGGAAGACAAGTTTGTGGATCATACAACATTTGTAATTTAAAAATGGGAACAACAGCTTGGCAACCATTTGACGTTCTAAATGCATCTCAAGATGGGGGGAAAATACACAAGGATTTCGTCTTGGTAGTGCTACATCAGCCCATGGAACTGTCCAGTAAAATATATGCTGAGATATGGCGCAATTGTATGTGCAGAGATAAATATTCTTTAAAGTCCCCCTGAAAGCAGGATCCTCATAGTCAGTTTATAGCAATACTTCATATTGGAGCAGATGGGGGCGCGAATCGAGTTCATGATCTAAATGTTCATCATAAAGCTGAGAAACAATCCAAGGACTTTCTTGTATGTGATTCCTGAGTATTTTTGTAGTTAAAAAGTCCCTATTTTCTTAACTTAAACCGTACAGAACTTGGATTTGGTCATAGGGGATCTTGACTCTCTCAGGCCTGAATCCAAGGCGTACTGGCAAGAACTAGGTACAACTTTCATCAAGGATCCAGATCAAGAAAGCACAGATTTCACCAAGGCAGTGAATTACGCTCAGAGTCTTGACTACAAAAGGTATTCTGAACTCGTATCAGCTCACGCCCCACAAGATCAAAGGCGCGCAGTCCTAGATGAATCAATCTATGGCACAAAAGCAAAAAATTTCTTGTGCATCGGGGGCCTAGGAGGTCGAATCGACCAGGGTTTCTCAACCATGCACCACCTTTACATGTTCCAAAAGGATCCAGAGTACCGTACGGGCAGGATGTTCCTATTATCGAGCGAAGGCATTACTTTTGTGCTGAAATCAGGGAAGCACGAGATTAGGGTCTGGGGCAAGAATGAAATTTGCGGACTCGGGAAGCATATTGGGATCATCCCCTTGAGAGAGCCGTCGGTTATCACGACGAAGGGACTAAAGTGGGATGTCACAGACTGGCCGACTGCTTTTGGGGATCGAGTGAGCACGAGTAATCATGTGGATGCTGAATATGTGACGATTGAGACTACGAAGGATGTGTTATTTACGATTGATCTAAATACAAAGGTTGTGCCTTGAGCATGGTAGCTGTATGTTCTTGTCAGTGGTGTTATCGGATAGGTCCGATGGTACTGGTTGTGAATTCTGAATTATTTGTCTCGAGTATGTTTCAGGAATGAAGGAAGCCAACACCCTGTATATAAATAGAGTTGTAGAACCTTAATGTCTATATAGATCTATCATGGAAAATTGGATGTAATGATAATATCTGGGCGAGCACCCTGTTATGAGAGTAGCATTGAATCTCGAGAACAGAGATAGTTGACTTTTGTCTCAACCGTGAGCTACTCGCTGCAAGAGCACTATTGGTATGGTGGGAGAGAATCTTTTATTGGTTATACAGCTCTCTAATTATACCATTCTAATAACTATTTATATCCTCATATATCATTCATTACAACTGCAGCAGTCCCTCCTCAGTCGCTTTAATCTGCAAAGCAAGGAGTCTCGAAAAGAACCTGCAGAGCGCCAAATTTCCTCCCATGAACCAAAACCCTGGATGTCCACTCTGCCTCCATATACTCCGCAACTCACCCTCCTCATCGAATCCCCAGACATCCTTTACCTTATCCGCGACCTTATCGCCAAAGATTTTCCGGCACTGAGTTGTTATATTAAGATATCCCGTCGCGAAGATAATCTCATCTGCCTCAAGCTCCTCTCCATCCACGAATTTCACGCCGTGCTCCGTGATCTCATCTATCGAACAACCCTTTATTTTGATTTTCCCATCTGCAATCAGTTGCGAACAACCAACGTCGATGTAATATCCTCCGCCTCTTTGCAGGTATTTTAGCCAGATCCCACTATCATTCGGTCCTCTGTCAAGCTTGAATCCTGCCTTCGCTAGACCATCTAATATCTTTGCATCCTCTTTAGCCTGCTTCTTTGTGGTTATTATGTTTGCCGTTTTCCTAACCGCATTTGGGAAGCTTTGGAACTCAATATCCGCGTCTTCGGTTGGGGGGCCATCTTCAGAGTATGTGTCCATGTGGCGGACGTTGGTATCAGTGTGGATGACAAACGTGGTAGATCGCTGGACCATGGTTACTTGATAACCATTTTCATAGAGGTCCTGCGCGATATCATGGCCAGAATTACAACATCCAATGATAATTGCTTTCTTATTCTGACCATGTGCCGGCACCGCTCCGGGAAATCGAGACGAGTGAACGAGTCTGGTTCCTTTGAAGTTGGAAACGCCCTTGATATCTGGGAAGTTTGGTTCCCCGCTGGCTCCTGTTGCTTGAATTACGTGCTGTGAAAGAATTAGCTCTTATAATAGGGGCTAGGATCTTCCAGGATGGGGGCATACCTTTGGGTGCAGAGTATACTTTACCACGCCCGTGGGAGTCGTACGTTCCAAACCGATCTCCCAAGATTTTGTAGCATCATCCCATTCTGATTTAACAATAGTAGTGCGAGTCCATACGTTTAATTCCATGAGGCTGACATACGACTCAAACCAGTCCCCTAGCTTGTCTTTGGGAGTAAACACCGGCCAGTTCTCTGGGAAAGGCAGATAGGGAAGATGATCAAACCATACTGGATCATGGAGGACGAGATGATGGTATCGTTTTCGCCAATTATCACCAATGCGCTCCTCACGATCGACAATTAAGGACGGTACGCCGAGCATTCTAAGGCGAGCTGCGATGCTGAGGCCGGACTGACCAGCACCTAGGTGGTATTAGTATATCGAGGACAAGTATTCAACACTACATGACCTACCGAGAATAAGAACGGTTGGGTCACCATTTCGGAGCTCCTTTTCGTCCTCTCGTCTTTGCAGCCAGTTTTTGGGCGATGCGTGCTCTCCATGCTCTACACCAAGAGGGCGCCTCCTCCTGGTAGGCTCTTCATAGCCCTTGAGCTCCTGCAGACATGTGAAAAGGACGTATGCCTTCCAAGTCCCATCGGCTTCGACTAGCTTTAAGTGGCCAGAACCACGTCCGATATCTGTCTCGACATTCAGAAATGATTGGATGATATGGATAATGTGCTCTCCTTCGAGAGTACCAGGCTTGGGAGCTCTGTATGGGGAGCTAGCGTCAATTGCTAAGCTCTTGATGCTTGCACCCGTCTTTGATTTCTCCAGTTCAGACTTGATTCGCTGCGGTCCTTTGAATGTGTGAAAATCCCAGGACGTACACAGCAAGTCTCGCCAGTACGATTCGTCCAGGAACAAGTTTGGAATTGCAGAGAAGTCTTTCTTCGCTATGCAGCCGTTGAACTTCTCAAGCCATTGGGAGACGACCTCTGCAGGAATTGCTGTGGATGGAGTGGGCGCAGTTGGAAAGGTTGCAGGGGGAACGGAGAAGGAACCTGGTTCAACATACTCGGAGGATGGTACGTCGACTGGGACAGGCACGATGACACTGCCCATGATGCTAGCCCAGGGATGCTGCGAAGTAGAGGTATTTTGAACTATCAAGGAATATCCGCAGACAGATAGAGGAGGTATTTGAAAGACAGGAAATAAGGACGGCGCCTGTTTACTACTTTTCCAGTCGACACAGCAGAGAAGGAAGCATAGTTTTTATATCTACGTAGTAGAGAAAAGACAGCTAATGACCCCATTATTGCTGGCTTCCACTGACCAGCAATTGGTGGGGCTGGGGGTGAGAGGGGCACCACACCTGTGACCGCGGGCCGTCTGGTGCTCCGGGGGAGAGTGCTCGGCATACCTTCCCTCTGAGCTGCTGATTCATCTCCGCTGTTTCGGGGCATCTCCTCGCGCTCTCTCAGAGTGTTACCACAGTAGTGCAGTTGATACGAAATCTATCATTGCATGCAAGTTATCCGAGGACAGAGAGCAGCGTGTGGCATATATTCCATACCATCGTGTTGTAAGCCTTCGAAAATCGTGACACAACGCCCGTTCTGAGGTTCTGAGTGAAGTTAAGCGGGGAGATTCTTGCATCCCAGCCCAGGAGGCCAGATTCGTGCCGCATAGCAAAGGAAGCATTCCCGAAATATGCCTTTTTAGATATCAATTTATTTATTGTATTTCACTTTTATATCTCTTGATAATAATAGCCCAATCTTCATCTGCACGAGATCTGCCTCGCATATCTGCCCAGTCTGCCTTCCAGCTGCTCCCCTGCCCGGCAAAAGAATGGAGGGGGCCTGGATCGTCGGAGCTCTGACCACACGGCGGGTGCGGGGTGCTACGGTTCTCTCGCTACCGTACCGGCACTGGACCTTATCCCAGACCCCTGTTTTGGCTGGGGAAAGCGAGGTGGCGAGCGCGTCTAGTGTACTGTGGTAGCTGCTGGCCGCCGTAGTACGGTAACTGATCAACTACCGTACCAACCCGCAACCTCAGAACCTTCGCAAGCTGCAAATAATGTTTGCTTGGTTTGCGACCGTTTGATCAACTTACCTACAGAGTTACACGCCGTTCTACACGGGGTAACTACGATTGTTTTACCGGAAATGCTAAGCCACTATAATACACTTAATTATTACAGTACACCTAACCTTACAACGCACTTAACGTCTAAGGAATTCAATTATACCCAAAATGGATATGGCGCACTTTACTTAATTACTATGTAGTCAGGATATAGTGGCTTGGTATATCCGGTAAAACAATCGTACCCACTACAAGGCATCACCACAACCACCCGCAATCCACCGTTGAAGAGTCATTCCATTGCTGAGTCTGAGACCGCGATGACACCAAAACACACATTGAAGGATCTGTGTCCATTCAGCTACCGCCGCTCATTCTGCCGTTGATGCCTTTCAAGGCAGATACCTTGCCGTGTTGAGCAGTGAGACACGGGCTCAGAGCCACTCCCAAGCTTACGCCTCAATTCACGTGCCAGGCAATCCGCAGTGAGAGGTTGGTGACGCCCCGAGATGCAGGATTACTGCCGGCATTGGAGGGGCTGAGCAGTGTCTTTGGCCATTATTGCAGCACGCCAGCGCAAAGTAGAGTAGAGTTGCTATTAAGATTGAGGTCTGATGCTGCAGGATGGCGTGTGCTAGCCAGGAACAGAGTCAACCAAGCCACCTCCACGAGCCACTCAGGCAAGGTGCTCACCCTATGAGGCTGCAGCTCCTTGACATGAAGAGGCTGCCTGGAGGGGTTGATGACAGCTCTACTTAAAGAGCACCCTCTCCCCCTCCTTTCCCTCCATCCTCCATCATATTCCTCTTCTCCTTCTCCCAATCTCTTTGTACTGTGCTTGAGAGCGTATTCCCTCAATTGATTGTCTGCTGAGGTGACACCAATTGGACGTAACCTGCATATTTGTTGAGCTCGCGGCTATTCCCAGCTGACCACGACCCTGCTTGGAATCATGACTGATCAGACCATCCACAAGCAGGAGTTTCGCATTCGCGACCTGAGCACCCGTAGTGTCCTCCTCTTTCCCGCCCGGGCGCAGATCGTTCGTGACATTAAAGATGTAACACTCGAGGTAAGTACGTAGTTTATTTTTACTAATGCTTCCATGGTACGCATGTTAACCTACTTCGGTAGCCTGGCTTAAATCAAATCGTCATTGACGGGCTGACTCCAACTGTGGATGAGCACTCTATCAAGGTTGACGGGATTGGCGCAGCTACCATCACCGACCTCGCCATCGATCTTCACCCCAATCGAGAGATTTACGAGGACATCTACCCATCCGATTCTGAAGAGGACGAAGACTCCGACTCCAATCCTGACGAAGATTCGGAAGCCGAGGATGCTGCTGTCAAGTCGGTTGCCGATCAAATCGAGGATCTCAACGTCCAGCTTCAAGACGAGCAGGAAAAGATCAACTCAGCCGCAAGCCGTCTCAAGATTTGCGAGAATTATGGAGCAAGCATAACTGAGCATCCGCCTGCTAGCAACGAGTTTGAGCAAACAGTGAAGGCATATAACGTCGAGCGTGAAAAGATATACCTTGATCACAAAACTAGCCTTGCAAGCACGGAGAAAATCAGAGAACAGATCCGCAAACTCGAAAAAGAGAAATCTCGGCTAGGCAAGGCTGCAGTCAAGGCTAAAGAAAAGGCGAGGAAGGAAAGGGAGAAGCTTCGTCAGAAGAAGCTCCGCAGGAAAGAAGAGGCCCGCAAGGAGAAGAAGCGCATTGAGGCTGAGAGATACTCTTTCTGGCCCAAGAAGGTTTACCGGGTGACGATTAGTCTGGAACCATCCACATGGACCCCTGCCTCGTCCCGCCGTAGCTCCATGGATAGTGAGTCAATAGTCAAGCTTGCTAGTCCCTCTAAAGAATCGCCCGAGTCGCATCTCAGCTCTGGAACCGTCAATATCTCCCTCACTTATATCACCTACTCTGCATCTTGGTCCCCTCGGTACGACCTCAGTCTAAACACGGTCTCCGGCAACGGAGTTCTCGAATACGGGGCTGAACTTCGAAACACAACGTCCGAGACCTGGAAGGATGCCAAAGTCATTCTCTCTACATCGCAAGCATCCTTCCAGGGCTTGGCGGACTCTATTCCGGTTCTGCAGCCATGGCATGTTCGACTGGTGAAATCGGGCCGCAACCCAGAGACGGCTCTATTTAGTAGTCATGAGTTGAACGAGAAGAAAAACGACTGGTCGCATTCAAGAAAAAAGCAGGCTCCTCGAGCAGAACTGTTTGGGCGCGTCAGTCACAGCACTGGTCTCTTTGGAGCACCAAACCAACAGTTCCAACAACAGCAGATGCTCCAGCAGCAGGCACAGCAGGCGCAGCAGCAACAAATGCAACAGATGCAACAGCAACAAGTTCAGTATCAACATCAAGAACAACCGCGCCCTCTTTTCGGCCGTGCTGCCCCAGCCTCAGGCGGGCTCTTTGGTAGTTCTAATTCGATGGCTCAGCCAGGAGCGTTTGGAGGGTTTGGTGGGAGCTCCTTGTTTGGTGCTACACGTGCTATGCCTCCCCCGCCCCCCGCTCCAGTACCTGCCCTGGATCCTACGATCGAGTCTGAGGAAGCACTTGCTGATGAGTTGGAAATGGACTCCGCAACTCTCGCTCACCAGGAGCCCGCCTTAACCTTTGAGGAAGGCGCCTGGGAAGAGAGCGGTATGACAACCACTTATGATGTTCCAGCTCTGAAGACACTTGGACCAAGCAATTCTACCATCAAGCACAAGATTGCCAAGATCAACTTCACCAACATCGTCTTCTCCCACATTGTCATCGCAAAACTACGCCCAGTCGCTTTCCTTAAAGCTCAACTTCGCAACCTCTCTAAAATAACCCTTCTCAAAGGACCACTGGGTCTCACGCTAGACGACTCATTTTTAGGCCAAGCAACACTGCCACGCTGCTCAGCTGGGGACAGCTTTTCTCTTTCTCTCGGCGTTGATCCAGCAGTCAACGTTAGCTACCCTAAGCCTACCGCTCGAAGAAGCCAGAGTGGAATTTTCTCGAAGGAGGATACCAATGTTTTTACGCGATGCGTTACGGTGACTAATACCAAGCCCAACACGCCAATAAGCCTGAATATTGTTGATCAAGTCCCCATATCGGAAGATGAACGCCTCAAGATCGATATTCTCGAACCTCGCGGCTTGAGGCTTGGAGGTGATAGTGTTAAGACTGGCTCCGGCGTCTCGAAACAAGGACAAAGTACTTCATCTGCATCTAAGAATAAGAATCCACCTCAAAACGCAAGATCCAGCGTGTATGATACGGTGAAGGATGCTGTGTCCAGGGATACGAAATGGGGGGTTGCAGAGGCGGCCGCAAAGAAGAATGGCGAGATTGTCTGGAAGGTGCAGCTTAATCCTGGCTATGAGGTAAAATTGGATTTGCAATATGAGGCTACTTTCCCTGGCGGAGAGACGATTGTCGGTGTATAATTTGTGTTGTGTTATATATGGAATGGACACTGAAATGGCTTTTGTATTGGCTGGCATAGGAATGAGAATGACATTGTTGCGAACAGGCGGTAGTTCTCGATTAGTATAATGATATCATGAATTTGTAGCTTCAATAAAGAAAGTATACCATATTTCGTGCATCTCTATTCCTGTGACATTCTAAGTGATTCCGAGAAATATTTCTCTCATGCTGATGACTCCCCAGAAGTATCCTACTTTTCCTGACCAGCATAACTGCTCCATAGGAATTGGGAAAGAAGTGAGCCTTCGATGAATTTCACTCAGCCAATAAGAGCTTGATTATGTCATGCCGTTAAAGAGGGCGCGTGCCGGCGCGAAACTCGGCCCCCCGAAACGCGTGCCCCAGAAGAGCGAAAAAGACCAAATGTTCTCTCGCTGGGGGCCAACTAACGGGCGCTCCCTCTCCCGTGACCACGCGCAGCCACGCTACGTCGGGCCCTCGCGAGAAAGTGCGCACCCCACCTGGCACGTCCATCCATCGCTGAATTTCGACCTTGGCTGCCCGCGACGGAACCACCAACCGTGATTGATACCCAAAGAAGGCCCTGTGTTGGAGAGCTCTCGTGAATTTGCAGTGGAGACAGAAACAGAACACCTTTTCCTTTTCTTCTCGTGAACAGGAACGTGGTGCTCGCTTTTGCTTTTGCCCACGGTAACGGGGGAACCAGGAAGAAGTCGACACGATCGGGACCGCGTGGCAGGCAAGGGCCCAGTGCTGCCGCAGAACGCACGCAAACCAGTGCAAAAGCCGAATTCTTGGGCTGGGCAGCGCGACTTGACTGGGTGGGTTGACACAAGGCCAACCCGCCACGGCCAGCGGGTGGTGGTTGGATTGGGGTCCCTCTCTCTCTCTCTCTCTGATATCTCGAACATTTTTGTTTTATTTTTATTTTTCCTGTATTCTGCCCTTTCTCCTCTGGTTATCTGGTCTGGTGCTCCCGTGGTTACCGGATTCTGTCACCGGCCATGGATCCCCACGAGCTGGCTACTGCTGCCCTAGATGTCGTTGTCGCGCCATCGGAGGGGACTGCCGCTGGGCGCGACGCAGCAGAGCCGGGTACTGTCGCATTGGAACGGTCGAGAGGGGATGACGCGACGGCTGGTGGCATGCTGCCAGAGCTGTTGAGCAGTGAGGCGGGAGGGAAAGAGCAGCTTGCACACGGTGGTGATGAGGCCGTGCAGTCACTCGTGGAGGGGGAAAGCACTGGTAACAAGGCCATTGTAGCAGAGGAGCCACCAACCGCGGTGACAGAGGTCCTCGCAACCTCGCTGCAGTCAACATCCAGTCTCAACTCGCAGTCCACCGATCTCCAGGATGGAACATCTACGTCTCCCACTTCAGAAGGCTTCTCCTCGCAAAGTACGAACCCCGACGGACCACTCTCTCAGTTGTCCCAGCTTGCAGCTGCCCAGGCACCATTGTCAACCGGTCCTGGAGGTAGATCTCTTTCTGTGGTGACAACATCGACAGCAGGCCACAAGAGGACCGCCGATGGTCAGGTCAAGACTCCAATTAGCCCCAGAGAGGTGCCCTTTCGCAGACACTCCCGGACTATCAGCAATGCATCTTCCATTGGGAGCAACAGGCTTGGAGAGGTACGTTCTACAATGCATCACATCTATACGAGGGATTATACTTACCAGATTCTAGTTATCTTCCGAGCTAAGGACTCGTCTTTCCTACGCCATGGTCAAAGTCAACAATGGATGGACATCAAACTCAATTGACGAAGTAGAGACGCTCGCCTCTCAAGCTGGCTCTCCAACATCCTCCACATCCACTTTACACGGTCGAAGAAACCTCACCACGTCCCCACGAGCGAATATAGCCTCTTACCAGTCTCGACCTAGTAACAATGCATTACATCAGGATTTCGACCTCTACTCAAGGTCTGCACCATCGTCACGTACCTATGAATCATTCTGGCGCGACCACTCTTCAAGTAACGCCTCATACTTTCGCCAATCCTCCCAGGGCGTATCCATCAGCTCTCCTCGACCAAAGGTCTCTCTTGGCCCACCGGCAGACATACATCCTAACAATCGCCCGCGACGAACAGATGCAGCAGGTTTCTCTAAGCCTCCTAATCTCCCAGGGCAAAGTACGTCTGATATGAGCCAGTACAGCCAAAAGTCCTTCAACAGTCCCACCCCAACCCCTCACACACCTATTCGCAGGGGGAGCACTAGCAATAACAGCAGATTCCAAGACAGACCAGCAGGGATTCGCACGCCCACTCAGAAAACCATCCAGGAACAGGATGCTATCGAAACATTGTTGTTCATGAGCAGTCCTGGCAACTCGGGAAACATGAATCACGCATTCCCACCTCCGAGTCGAAGCCAGGCATCACCGCAGCGAAGTCCTCTTAGAACCGAATTTAGCCCTCATATCAAAAGCGTGTCCCTCGACATGCGGCCTCGACAAGCAGTCAATACGAGGCCGGAAGCCAACTCGGCCAATGGAGCCGGTGGAGGAGCTTACAATGCGGCCAGAGCGAAGATGAATAGTATGAGCAAAGATGATAGGGCTCGTGAGCAAGCAATAGATCAATTGCTGGACGAGATGGGGGACTCCAGCAGTGACGAAGACCTAGCCGTGGATTATTCAAGATCGAGAATTCCGGCTGGAAAGGTATAGCACATCAAACCCATATCTCGAAAGTCGCGTTTTGACTTCTGCACTCTCCCTGCGTCTTTTATTGACCTCTCAGAGCTTACATCTTGATGAAGATTATGTCTGACTGTAAAGGCTTGATGGGACATGAGGGATGTTTTCGATCAGTCTTGATCGGCTATGATGCCCCGGAATAAGCCTATCTTTTTCCTCCTATAATAAGCACGATACCCACCCTTCTGGTCACTTTTGACTTAGTTTTCATCTGTACTGCATAATATGGGGTCTGCTGTTCTTTTCCCTCTTTGCTTCTTTGATATATAGGGTATCCCGTGTCTAGCGGATGTGCGTATGCAGGATTCCTCCTTTCAAAAAAAGTCGACGGCATAGCGGGTTTCCTTCTCTCGGATGAAAGAATCAGCGGGAAATCCTGGGTTGGCATTTTGCTATTTTTGGTTCCTGTCATTTGTCCTGATTGGCTTTGGTTTGATTGCATACTGGCGTTACTATTCCCATCTCGACAATTAACTTGGTCGGGGAATCTTGTTTTTGTACTTTTGGAATGGAATGATGAATGACTGGATGGAAGTTAGGCGGGGATATCCATTGGTTATGCGTATTAAAAATACATAATTCTGGGTATGAATGATGATCGAATGGATACTTTTAGATTAACATCTTGAGTCGCGTGGAATGAAGTGACTTGACCTCATTCCTGTTATGCCAGTGTATAGCTGAATAAAGGACTCAAGGACTATCATCCCATGACCATTGCATAAATCAAAATAGAGGCTCTGTCTCATGAAAATGCGTGATGCCCTTGGTAGGTCAGAAACCGCGGACTCGACACAGTTGACTAGCTGTACACACAACTTGTAGCACCAGGCGAGACCACCCCATGTTTCGGGTTCGAACGATCAAAAGCAGAAGACAAAAGATCGGACTAGTTTGTATAGAACCCTAGCAGATGTAGTACGGTAGAGAACTAGACAGATTGAGATGTGAAATTGAGCATAGTGACTTACTGAAACAACATGATAGTAATCCAAAGATTACTAGCGTTATGGAGAAAAGAGTAATAAATTATACTAGGGAAGTATACCCGAGACATCAGGCTTACCGGATACATGGTATTCTTGGAATGCTTCTATCCTGTTCCGAAGTACGGAGAAAAGGGGAGCAGGTGATGGAAGAGACTGGGAATCAAGCTTCTTTAGTCGTCCGAAACGTCCCCAGGCCTGGTATTCATTTATGAAAAACCCCAATACATATCGTTCGTGAAGTTCGTTTTACCTTCCTCCGTAGGCGAAGGGGCAAAGAGAGAAGTGGTACTCACCAATTCTTGCTTACCAGCAGCTGTACGAACTATAAGATTGCAAGTATAAGCAGGCCTGGACAGCAGAGAGTTGAAAACAGAGGTCAAAGCCGGAGCTAGCAGGCAGAAGCTGTTTCGCTAGGCTTTCGTCGTACGATGGATGCTGCAATGGGATGTCGAGAGAACTTATTGGGCGAGGATGATGATTTTCCAACATTGTTTTCATGGTGTCGTCGGTTGAGCGAATCGGAGGATTTCTGATGCTGGCGAGTTTCAGATGTCGCACACGTTTCAGAAGTTGCTTGGCCCTGGGAGTCTGGAATCAAAGTTTGCCATTGTTGTTAGGGCTATTGTACGGAGGCGTGCCGTGAGATACAGTACTATTTGTTTGGGAGCATACGCAAGCGATGAAGTGTCGCCACGGAGGTTTGAGATGAAGTAGTCTGTTTCCAATGTTTTACAGTACTGCTGGACGTGGATGAAGAAGCATTGAGAATTTGAAGGTGGTTCGTGAGGAGGCTGGCGGGGTGACCGTAACACTCAGAGGGTGTGGGCGCTGACTCGGGCTTGACGGGTAAACCTTCCATGAGCATATCTTGAAGCACGCGTGTGCTTGCCTCGGAATGGAGTCGAGAGAAGGCACGGGCTTGTGATGTTTGGAAACAGAGAGGAGGCGCTGGTGAGAGGTAAGCTGTGGCTGTTTGTGGAGTTTATACGAGCTGTTCGATTTATTAATGTCGGATTGTAGATATTGGTAGCTGTGCAGAGCAATAGCTTGTAGTGATGGCTCATTGTAATTGTGCTAGATCTTGGCCTGCATTATCCTGCATTATTTCACGGCCTCCCAAGTGCCTCCATGTTGCTCCGTAATTATTGCCGTAGGAAGAGAAGAGTTGAAGGGAGTACGAATAGTTAGAGGACTGTACTGTGTGGTACGAGAAGGAAGGAGAGCCCTACTCCGTAGAGCTCCAGAGCTCCAGAGCGACGGCAGAAGCTGATTGGGGGGGTGGCCGCAGGCGGCTGTGGCGCTGGAGCGATTGGTTTCGGGGCTTCCACTCTGGGCGGCATGAAACGCTGGGGCTGCACCTCAGCATCTCCCTTTCGGCGAGTGCTGCTGAAAGCAGAAACGGTGGAAATCACGATCTGGCCATGGGAGATTGAAGGAGGGCCAAGACTGACCCAAGATCTACTGGGAGGTGCTGAGAGATGCTGAGAAATAAAGCAATGCTGAGATGTTGCTTGACTAGCCTTGACTGGCCTTGGTTGCTTGGCTGTGGATTCTTGGTTAATTTTGCTTGTTGTTGCTTGTCGCTGTACAAGAGGTACACTGTCGTGACTGTATGGACCATTCGTTCCTGGGCGATTAGTCCAAGGGAGCCAAGCTGGGTACGTAATGCGACTACCGTGGAATCATCTCCTTGGCGGTGATGGAGAAGATGAGGGCGGCAGTCGAGGCACAAGCTGCAGCAAGGAGAGGATGATGTCAAACCAAACCAAACCCATCACGGCGTCCAGCCCTACTATGCAGTAGAGATGGTAGAAGACGCAGAGGGTTGACGTCTAACTGGCTCGCTGGGTACGCCTGTGCTCCCGATCCCAAAGCAAGTGGTAGCGATGCGAGCCGGAGAGGCGGAGGATGGTGGATGGTGGAGGAGCACAGCACAGAGCACAGGCAATGCTGCAGCAGCAGGCCCATCGATGGCCCGTCGATAGCCAGTCGATGGCGATGGGTGATCGCGGTCTGCCGGACGCTACAGCGATGCCTTTGGTTACAGCACTGCAACGGGCTCTGCTGCGACGCAGGAACCAGCGAGCCGGAAGCGCAGAAAGAGCTGGAGCAACGCAGTGGTGCAGCGTGACATCGGGTACCCGCTACCTCTCTACAGTGCGGTACTGTGCTGTACTGCACCGTAGTAATACCACTGTGGTGTACCTCTGTGTACTTGCAGGTCCCTCCAGACAGTCCCTTTAATTCTTTCCCGGGCCAATCACCGCGCCGTGCCTGGATGATGTGCGCCCAGGAGATCAACAGCCAAGAATAAACTTCTTTGGCCCCGTCATCACTCTGCGCCAGATTAAAGTCATTATCGTGTCTTACTGTACTATACTTACAAGCAGCAATAATGGCCACAATAATAACAACAGCAGCAACGATGACAACCACAGCCGTCGCAACACGGTGCGCATAATCACCATGGCCCCCGACTGCCCAGAAGCAGGCTCTGCCAGGGCCTTAAAAGCCATCTCAAACGGCCGAGCCCCTCTCTCCACAGGGCAGGGCACCGCAGCCGGGGGGCGTTTGCTTGGGCTGCTCTTGGCTGGTGGATTCATGCGCCCAAACATCCTCTCTCGATCCTCAAACCTCAAACCTCGTCCCCTTTCGTCGCATCCCTCCCCTTTCGTTCCCCACACACCCTCCTCCCGCCTTGCCCCTTCCGGTGCTCTCCTTCTCTGACGCCCTTTCTTCTTAATGCTGCCTCCTCCCGGTCTCTACATCTTCCTTCTCTCTCTCTCTGTGCATTTCCTGTCCATACTACTTCTTGCTGTGGCCCCCAGCATCCATCCTCCACCTTTTCGGGCTCCCTCTTCTTTGTATTAATTTTTCTTTTTCAACCCCTCTTCTATCCGTGATTCCACGACACCGCGTGTTGGGTTCGAAAACTGTGGACAGGCTTCCAGTTTTCACCTCTCTTGCTGCTTGTGTCTGGGAACTCTCGGCGCTTCTTGTTTTTGCTCAGCAGTCCTTATTTCTTGATCGCACCGCATCGTCCAGTCCTTCTTGATATTCAGTCGCTGCCTACGCATTACCTCGTGTACATACACTCTCCCTTTACGTCTTGCCCGGCGTAATACAAGTCGCTCTCTCCAGCATTGATCTTACCACCTGGTGTGGTCTAATCTAGAGACAACTGCCCTGATATATACATACACATACACATATACGCTCTTCCACCAACACCATGCACTCATTACTCCGCAGTTTCTTCCTCCTCGCCCTTGTGGCCCTGGCTCTGGCTGCCCCTACGCCACGACGAAGCAGGACCAAGTTCAGGGTAGACCGGGTGCCCAATCCCAACTATGGTGGTCGCAACGCCACCAGGGAGCTGGTCAAGTCACTCAGCAAATATGGCTATCCCTACCCCGACTCCTTGAACACGGCCCTTGCCTCCATCAACGCCGTGTCGACCAAGCAGAATAACCATGGCGGATCATTCTTCAATGGTTTTTCCAACGGTGCTTCCGCTAACAATGGTGCTTCAAACAACGGTAACGCTTCCGGCGACGAGACTGGTGAGGCATCTGCTACCCCAGTTAATGGCGATGTTGAATTCCTTGTCCCCGTTGATATTGGTGGTCAGACCCTCAACATGGACTTCGACACTGGCTCCTCCGATCTCTGGGTGTTCAGCACCTCTCTTCCAGCCAATGAGCAACAAGGTCATACCCTCTTTGATCCTCAGCAATCCCAGACCTTCCAGCTCATGAAGGGTGCTTCTTTCTCCATCTCCTACGGTGACGGCTCCAACGCGGCTGGTGCCGTGGGCACTGACACTGTGAACATCGGTGGTGCGACTGTCACGTCCCAGGCTGTTGAGATTGCGACTGCCGTCTCCCAGGCATTTGTCCAGGATACCGCTAACTCTGGCCTCCTTGGTCTGGCCTTCTCTCAGCTCAACACCGTCCAACCCCAGCAGCAAAAGACCTTCTTTGATAGCATCCTTGATGATCTCGACCAGCCCGTTTTCACGGCTGATCTCCGCCACAATGCCGTGGGAGCCTACGAGTTCGGCACCATTGATGAGACCAAGTTCTCAGGACAGCTCGCCTTCACGCCGATCGACAACAGCAATGGTTTCTGGCAGTTCACATCCAGCAGCTTCAGCGTTGGAAATGGCAATATCATGACTCTCCCCACTACCGGCCAGGCTATCGCTGACACTGGAACTACCCTCATGCTCGTCGACCCTGCTATCGTCAATGCGTACTACAGCCAGGTTGCCGGTGCCGTCAACAATGACCAAGTCGGTGGTGTTACATTCCCTTGTGACTCTGACCTCCCAGACTTGAGCGTTGACATTGGAGGAAACTACCAGGCTGTCATCCCAGGTAGCCTTATCAATTTCACCAACGTTGACCAAAATAGTAAGTTTTCCCCTCAATCTTGCCTGGACTATTACCCCTTCGTCCTGTCTAATTCCATATCACGTGATATTTGTTTGCCTTACTGACGGTATGCTTTTCAGCCTGCTTCGGTGGCGTCCAGGCTACAACAGGAAACCTGCAAATCTACGGTGATATCCTCTTCAAGGCTCAGTTCGTTGTCTTTGACGGTGGAAACAATTCTATTGGAATGGCCCCTCACGCTTAGATGTGAACCTGCTCATCTTTCCTCTATCTCTTCGATTCTTGTGCAGGAGACGGAACGGCTATGCATGTAATTGATCTCTTCACAAATTAGCCGATGCTATGTGAGGAGGTTGGAAATGAGAAACTTCGGTGTTTGTTAGATGTATATAAACTTTTTTGTCCCAATAGAGACGCGATATCAACTGCTGTGGTACACTTGTATCTTGGACGGCAGTCAAGGCGCCTACAGTCCAAAAATGAATAAATTCCAGAACGAAACGACTGCACCTGTAACATGCTTATTATGTCATCTCGTAAGTTCAACAACACGCAAACCGAAGCCTAGTACTCATTTCAAGTATCATCTGATAAGGTTTCTTCAAGGACGCAATTTATATAGAAGATATATGACTAGTCAACGCAATGCATCATCTAAAAGTGAAAGCGAGCATCAACTCCAAACTATGCAGATATATCTCCATGCAGTGCTGAAAAAAAGGAACCAAAGATATTTGTAGAAAGGCTCTCATCATAAATCATCCCTCATCTCATAATCCCCTCAGCCGCGAAAATAGAAAGAAATTGAAAAAGAACTCCTGGCGCATAAAACCATCATCCAAGCACTGACCATATCCAGACTCCAAAAAAGAAGATTGTGGGCTTAAAGAAAGGAAATTTCAAGCTAGTATCGCACGCGATGTCAAGTCCATGCCGTCTCTATGACTGCATCCCTAATAACGCCCGTCATAGCTATCACTATCCATTTCACTCAACCGTAAGGCGTCATGCACATCTGAAACATAGTGGCTCTTCCCACCGATTGCTTCTAGGATGCCGCTCCTCACAAATAGCTCGTATATTGGGCTGCCTTCAACAGGCCCCCTCGAGAAGAATACTCGAACCCCCCGATCTCGGTACCCGCGAACAATCTCTTCTAATACCTGCGTTCCAGAGCCATCGAGACCAGTCACGCCGTGAATATCGAAGATGATGTTCTTGTTGTGCTCCGGGGGTCGGACGCGAGGGAGAGCCGGATGCGCAGCGGTGGTGCCGTATAATTCTAGTCTTCGAAGCCGGCTCTTTAGGTCACCAGTGTTGGCGAAAGTCAGCGGCTCCGGGATCTTGACGATGAGACAACCTTCAATGAATTCTAAACTCTCTGGGTTATCCTCCGCATTCTCAAAGCGGTTTGTCCCAGGGATCCTTCCCAGAATCTGAATACGAGGCCTGGTGCTGTGTTTGATTACAGATAAGAGAGATAGACCGACTCCTGTCGCAATACCGAGAGTGAGCGAGTAGAATATCGTCACCGCAAAGATGATGAGCATGAGGCCCAATTCTGTCCATCCTCCGATCTTGAAAAAGAAGTAAATATCCGCTGGAGCTTCTTCGATAAGTGACCAGGCAATGACAGTGATCATCATACATAGGACTGCTTTCTATACATTCATTAACATTTGATGAATTCATTTTAGAATGGGTACTCACTGGCAGGAAGTAGAAATATGGTAACAAATAGAACACGCAAAGAATCGTGAGTAGACTCAAAAAGACGCTGCTCATGGGCGTCTTGCCTCCAGTGCTAGCATTGACCTTACTTCGGGCATAGCCACCAAATGCTGGTAATGCACAGAAGCAGCCACCAACAAAGTTAGACATGCCTAATGCTACAAGTTCCCTGTTTGGGCTTAAAGACATGCCCTGGATACCGTCACCGCTCTTTGATTCCACACCAGCAAGGCCCTTGGCAGCAATTGAAGATTCAAAAAATCCTAGAAGGGCAATAACAAAAGATGTTCCCATCGCTTCTCGCACATGCTTCATATGCATTGTTTGAAAAGGCCAGTGGAAGGGGAATGGATCGCCAGAGGGAGATTTGATTTCTCCAAGAACTTCAACACCTTGCTTATCCCACCCGTATTGTCCAATGATGATAGTTGCAAGGACAACTACAAAGAGACGATCTGGAATATATGCTGCACTTGGAAATCGCGGCTGGAGAAAATGCTTAAGCTGCCTACGTAATATGTCAGAAGAAGCATGTTATGGCGGGGGAAACATACCTGAGAACCACTATAACAACAAAACTAACACCAGAAACTATAGCTGTCAATTTATGTGACTTATTGACATTTTTAATAAGAAATCCCAGTTTTTCAACGGAGCTTCCATGGCTAGCTCCCGTGGTTTCCGCAAGGGCAGCAAGACCAAGCTCAGGAATAAGCTGGTCAACAACAATAACAAATCCGACAGCTGAAATGAATCCTCTTATGAACGGCCTACTCAAGACATTATCTACGAATCCTAAACGACACAGTCCGGCGATGAGGATAATGGCGCCGGCCATGCCTGTCACTACACCGGCAACTCTGGCGTTCAACTCGTCGTCAAAATCTCTCTGTCCTCCAGAGTCCACACTTGATCTGACTACACTTCCAACTAAGAGACTGCTAGCAGCTTCAGGCCCAACGACCATCTGAGGACAACTGCCAAGAAATGCATATATAAGAGGGTGGAAGATGAATGAGTAGAGCCCGTTAATTGGAGGGATATGACCAAGATTTGAGGCAAATGAAAGCGCCATTGGAATATAAAAAGAAGCCATTGTAAGGGCAGAGACAAAATCACCACGGAGATATGACCATCTATACTGTCTAACCCATGTAAGGGATGGGATGTAATATGCAAGGTACCTGCAGGGAACGTTAGCTTAGATCCTGAGTGGCTCGAGCTGGAGCTATGGAAGCAAAAATTCTAAAGGCTTACATCGTCCTCGTATTTGTGATACCCGCCTGTTCAGCGAGATAGTGTGTGGTACTTCTCTTCTTTCCTGAAGAAGAGCCAAAGAAGCCAGTAATGCTCCCGAATAGACCTCCTTGCTCATCTACAATGGCATCTATGGGCCCTGAGCCGGCAAACCCACTTCTTATGCTAGACGCCCGACTTTCCCGTAGATGAGGGCTGAATGTTCCATGATTGCAAGGACCCGGGTGTGGACAGGCAGACCCTAGCAAAGACGTTGTT
This sequence comes from Xylogone sp. PMI_703, assembly GCA_021399445.1. NCBI lineage: Eukaryota > Fungi > Ascomycota > Leotiomycetes > Xylogone > Xylogone sp. PMI_703. The sequence continues at coordinate 5,944,866 of JAJTUQ010000004.1, forward strand.
TCTGATGCTGTTCTACTCCCCGACGTAGCCAGCCCTCTAGCCTTATCATCGTCATCTTCCGTATTAGGCTGCGTTGCAAAACTTTCCAGCACGCCCTCCAGACTGCCAGAATCCTCTCTATCCAGCTCAGAGATATCTATTGTCCGCCTTGCTTCGGGAGAAGATGGTACAGTATGGGATTCGCGCAAATTGCTTGGCTGGCTTGGAGCATAAGGATGGGCGGCGCTTCGAGATATAGGTTGGCTGCTGGAGTTCGGAGATTCAGAACGTCGCGACGACATGTTGGCGCTGAGTACTTCGGGATCCCAACCTACATGAGATAAAGACGTACTCTATGTAGAACGGAGCTCTGGTAGATGGGATCTAGATGCGGTTCCAGAGCCCCACGAGTCTACCTCAGCCAGCGTGAACGGGGGTGGAGAGCTTGATTCGGTGCTTGTGGTGCTTTGTCCGTCCCCAACAGAAATTGGATGTCCCAGGACTACCGGTAGAGTAAAAGTGGGAGCGATGAAATAATGCCTGCAGTCATTATTTCATAAAATATTTAACGGTCAGAGTTATGAGTGGTTGAGGCCCAAGCTCTCCCACTCTATGGAAGCGGTAACAGACCAAACATAGCGGTGTTGCACCAGCCGATTGGCGAGCCCGGGCTTGAACCCCACATATGCTCACAGCCTTGCAGCTCTTAGAGGTTGGATTGATGACCAACGGAGGACACAGAAAACCATCAAGACCAATGTCCGTCCAAGATTTCTCATGTTGCCACAAGAAAAGGATGTGGGAAAGTGAAGACGAAGAAGAACAAGGAAATATCACAGATATTCAGTAGGTAATTTCAAATTCCTCTCTTTAGCTACATAACAGAGCTTAGTTTTGGGAAAGCGAAATCCTAAATTTTTGTACATAAATACCATTGCGGGATCCCGTGCTCCATATAGATACATCGAAACCATCAATCGGACCGTAAACTCCATGCTGAACAAGAATCCTATCCCATGCTATACAGATGTAGCAAGACGCTTCCCTGTGCGTGTTACTGCCCGTCGCCTAACGCACCGATCCTCACTCATCTCAGCCATTTCAAGACCAAGTAGCAAAACACGAAAAATACAATCACTCCGACCCAGAATATCCATTTATCTTGTTTTGCTCTCCTTTCAATCATTTGTATTGTGCCCGCCGATACGCCCAAGGTATTTGCCACATTGTACAGTTTCCTCTGTGTCCCCTTCAGCATCTCTCTCTGTTGTCCCAGATCTCCCAAGACCTCGCGACCGCGAGCAAGGTATTCGTCTAACGCACTGTGCGTATTGGCAAAGAAATTTTGTTCTCGTAGCGCATGCGCCTCGCGCGTATAATCTCCAGATTGCATACTCAATTGGCCGCCTCCGTTCGTACCATTCTTAGGTGCCCACGGCGACGAACTGCTCGGGCCCGCAGATACGGTGGCATTTGCGTAAGGATTCTCCGGCGTGGCTGCATGATGTGGCCTTCGTCCTAGTAACTCTGTTCGATTCTGCGACGTCTGTATTTCCTCTGACGATGCTTTCAATTCTGCGAAGTGTGCGCGATAAGAAGCTAAGTCTTCTCTGAAGGATTTCAGCCTTTCTTGAGCCTTTTCTTGCTTTGCAGGGTTTGGTTCCTGTTTTGCTAGGGCAGCATAGGAGTCAAGGGTCCTAGAGAAGGATGTTAGGGAGGCAGATATCTGGCCCAGCGTGCTAGGTGTTAGGGGCAAGGTTGCTGGTTGAGAGCTCAGGTCATGTCGAAGAGAAGTGGATTGTTTTAAGGCGGTGTTGAAGAGAGTATTCTATTAGTTTTTAGCATAATCCGCTTGAAGAGACAGATCCCGCGATTCTAGGTAACTTGAAAGGTTTATTGTCTATCTACAGATGTATGGAGATATATTACTTACCATTATGACGTAGGATATCGCTATAGGGCAGCTAGTTTTGGTAGGAGCTCCTTCGGAATGAGAATATAGATATGTTTAAACTACTATTCTGGAATAGTCTGATGCCGTCTGCATAAGATTATCTCCGTTTGGGCCAGCATGGAGAAAGTATTCGTGCGTTCGAACTGTCATGATAAAATACGGAAGCCACAACGTGGCTAAAACGCGGCAGTGATGTGGCTTCTTCTCGCATTGCACTGATTTAGCGAACAAACATCGACGTGAATCAGGTTTAACGTCTGCTTTCAATCATTTTCTCTGGGTACTACAGTACAGCTACATAATAGATATGTAACCAGATTGTCATTAGTTAACCCCGCAAAACTACCTCCATGGAAGTCGCGTTCGGCCATCGGTCTCCGAAACTCCCAACGGGGACCGAATATCAAAAGCTGGCAGCCTGGCAGCAGGATTTAATCCCACACAGATTATAATTTTAGAATTGCAAAGACAGGTTATAATTCGTTGAAAGTATGCTTGTAGGTACGATCCTATAAGATGCTCCAATGATACAATACATATGGATGACGTTCCGCATCACATGTCTGGCCGCTATGACAGCTGATGCTCAACTTCGGTTTGTTTTCTTATATAGAAGTTGTGCTAATTGCCAACTTTTCCGGTTCAAACGGGCTGGGCTAAGTTTCATACCAATATTTCCTTCTTGTCTTCCCTTACACAGCCTGCATATATATTCTTTCGTTGTTTCCTTCTGGGCATCCCTAATATTTCCTTGCCATAACTTTCATCCCTACTAGGGAGAAAAAAAGACACCATCTTCGGTATAGTTATAACACACGGCCAGTTTGTTGTGTATTCATCAGCATCTCGCTGTCTAACGATCGATACGTTAAGTCGCATTTATAGTTTCAAGATCTGGTTTGTGTTGCACTGTATAATTGGTGCCGACTTGACCTTCTCAAATAAGCCAGAGGTTAGCATAAATTATACAATTTATGGACCATAACAGTTTCTTTTATTGACTATTTAAGGGTTCTTGGGCTTATCGAAGAAATGTTGCAACTAACAACCTACATCTTGCCGACGGTTCTGCTGAATCCACCAGTATGCTTACATATCTTCAACACCCTACTCTCTTACACTCTTCCGACGACAACGACATTGTCCACGAGCTCGGAATCTAGGTATCCTCTAATTGAATCCCTTGGTCCACGCCCCGGCTCAACGCCTTATGTGGATGTCCATACGGATGATAAACTATGCTGGAAATACACAGCGTTAATGGTTATCTTGCAGCTTTTAGTGTTCAGTCTCATAGGGGAGATGAGACTAAGTAAGAGTGAAGCGGCCCAGATTTATGACGAAGATACAAAGCCAGCCATGAGGGAATGAAATGGCCTGCGACCACAGACAGTGCTAGCAGGATGTGCATGGATTCGGTGACAAGCAAATCTAGAATGCTGTGAGTTAAAGCGATGATATCATTGAGGCTGGGGAGACGGCGAGAACTAAATGATTTTGCGTTATTGTATATAACATGGGTTCTGGTACTGGAGTTCAGCGTATATTGTGGTTTCGCGGTTTGGCTGGGATTTTGTCTGCTTAGTATTGTCAATATAATGCCCAAATAGAGCGGGATACAGAGTGTTGAAGAATGCCACTAAAGCAGATTAAAAAAGAGCTGATATCATATTCACTCACCGATCTAAGTCTTCACATATTTCAAAAGACTGAACCAATTTCTCCATGGCCTATGATTCATACCGACCAAGCATAACGTCTCTTGACGTATTGAGCTGGGAGACATCGCGAAGATGTATACTTGGTTGGCATCGCACAGGTACGGCGTTGTTATGCGTTAACATGAGAACCGACTTGTCATATATCTAGAGCTTGGCTCTTCTCATAACCGTTATCCTGCTCGGGGTAAAAGCTGGCATAAGTCCTGCTATTAACTCTACGTAGAATATTGCAAAGGCCCCTGACCTCTGGCACGTTGGATCAGGCGAGTAACTAGCAGCTGGGTAGCTCTCCACTGGCCATCCTCATCATCGTTTATTGGCCGAGTCAATTTAACTTTGCCCTCGGAGCCTAAAACGAAGGCTGCACAGGCTATTCTCAAGAGCTTTACCTGATCGTGTTTCAAGTCCATTGCCAAATGAGCATCCACAAAGGCATTCAAAGCGTTCATGAAGGGCCTATTGGTATCATGAGTGCTTCTCTTTCCCCTGGCTACCATAGCTGGGATGTCCTCCCCAGCAATATGGACGTCTATTGTTTTTAATGATAGCACCTTTCCAACGGGCTGGTTAAAACCAATGGAGACCTGAACATCTCTAACAGCTTTCTTCAAGAGCACATCCGCACTCTCCTCCTCACTACTAAGGTCAGAGAGATATTTTTCGAAAGCCTCAACTAGGAATTCTCCGTCGAGATGAAGATTTGAAACTCGTGCATCGAAGGTTGAAGCCAGAAATCCAGTGAAAGTCTCCCGCAAGGAGTTCGGCATACGTGTAAGGAGCAGCGGGAACTTCTCGAATTCATCGTCCTCTTCTGTTTCAAGAATGGATTCCTGCTCTCCACTCCCATCTATCTCTCGTAATAAAATGGCCATATATTCCGCCTTCTCGTACCGGACCTGGACTAAAATTCCTCGCCTTCCTGCTATGCTCATTAAGCTCTCATCTGCCTCCAACTGCGTATTCTCTCCGCGGGGTTCCCATTCATCCTCGTTTGCCAAAATTTTCCAGGTCACCGTTCCTAAGCTACCCACACGCGACAGTGTATCATCATCAGGTGCAAGACCGACCCGGACCCCTCGTAGAACATCTCCCGCTAGAATATCACGAAAGTGGCGCGCATACTGGGCTAATGATCCATTGTCAAGGAGGGTACCATTCCCAACGCAAAGAGGAGATACTCTGTGTAGCGTAAATGTGGTGGAATAGAGTGGATATGGAGGCGAAGCTGCTGCTTGCGAGGTCATGCTTTTTAGTGGTATCTCATGAGTCTCGATTTCATTTGTGGGTAGTGATCTAGAATGACGCGTTTTTTCGCGTCTCAATCGGAATTATTGTAGATGATACTTCGTGAATTGACATAAGTCGTCGCTAGCTGAATATAATTAGATTACGCTATTGGCTATTGGCACATTCTGAAGGCGGAAACGATATATAACTGGCAGAAAGAGAGGGGTCAAAGCGGTGGGCCGAATTTGGTCAATTTACTGTACTGTACTGTACCTAATCTTTACTACTAAAGTGTGACAAGCTGTCAGAGCACTGATATATGGGGTTACAAGCAGCCAGTTCAACTGGAGTTCTCCTTTTGTTCTGAGACAAGCTCGGCAAGAAATTATGTGACCATGTTATTGTGTGAAAGTGTTCACATCTAAGTGAATTACGAAAAATAGCAGGAAGAGCTTAGAGTGATTTCTATTTTCACCGACTGAGATGTATATGTGTTCCTTGAATTGATTCTATCTTTTCAAAGCCACAACACTACACGAAATATGCTCAATTCGTGAGAAATGCCGCCAGTTATTTGAGAAAGAACGCTAGCTAGACCAATTCCAAATCTATATATCCTTTATAGATTCAGCTGCTCTTGTAATAGCGTTAGTATCGACCTGATAATTTGCAGTGGCTCTCAGAAGTGTTCGGTATTGTGCTAAACGGATAGTTTAAGCCAATTACTCTCTATCCTTCCAGGGTAGGAGTCAGCTTACTGTAGGTTGTACCGTCATGGCGCCCTGCGGAAATTTTCAGATCTTTTATGGCATAAATCTTTGTATATTGCCATATTGACTCGACTGATTATAGTTGCCAGATCATTTCGGAGATTTCTGCATAGTGGTGTTGTGCTATGAAAAGTTGATTTTTGTAGTCATGAAGAAATGACGATATCTTTCAATCACCTGAAAAAGCTGCTTGAATGGCATCTCCCTCTTCAGGAGTAACAACCATTTCTAGCAATTCCAATGCAAGTCCTGGTACATCAGGCTCAATCTCAGACTCCAAAACCAGGTCCTCTTCGGAGAAGTTCAACCGTGTGAGCGCAAGCAGATATTTTTGGGATCCTCCTCGGACAGCAGCTAGTTTTTTCTGTAAGTCAATGATATGTTCATGTTCCGTTACTATGTAGTACAAAAGACGTGTAGCATGCGTAATCAACTGCGCACTGTCCTTCTATTAACAATAGTTGGTTTTCAAAGAAGACGGCGGTACTCACCTTTGAGAATGGCCGCCAGAATAGTCGTATAACGCGTCTATTTCATCCACAATTAGACTTACAATCCTCGCAATAGCATTAGGATGAAAAGCTAAGGCTCGACTTGAATACGGAGAGCGCGTCATGCTAATTAAGAGGTATAGAATTTTGAGACGAAGATGCTGGACAATATCTGCTTCGAGTGGTACTGTGCTGCCGGGCAGATATGGAACTTCGAATAGGGGGTAGCTTAGACGATCAATAATATAACTGGTATGCTGGCCTTGTGCCGTTTCATCGGGGGCAATCGCACCAAAACTCTCATTCAAAATGCTTGTGGACAGGATCTGTAACATCATTTCGAAATCTTCAATCAGCTGATTCTGGCTGAGAATCATCAATATGAAGTCCCAGCGAACTAACTTCCAAAACCGGGTAATGTACTGCTTTTCAGACATACAGCCTAAAGCTACCAAGTGCATGAGAGAAAGACAGTTAGACACATTTATGTCTTCATCATAAGGTGCTGGCGAGGCTTTATTAAATCGCGGAATAGCCACATAATCTGCAGTACGTTGGATAACCGGTAGTATACAATCAACAATATGTGGAGCAATGGTTAGAGTTTTCAACTCTATTGCTAACGTCAACATATCTGTGAGAAGGTATATCGGTTTCAGCTAGTATAATGTCAGTGAGGGTATAGAAACGGAGCTAGGTACACGCACATATTTCTCTTCTACGCATTGAGCCCATAGCGAAACCAAAAGCTCACAGAATTCAATGGGAAGGTCCGTGACGGATCTTTTCATACCTAGGGAAGGTAATCTACCGAAGATTATGGATGCTAAGGATTCTTCTGGAGAGGACGGGAATGCATATTTACTGAGTGCTTCCATAGTGCGTAGATGATCCTGACGTGGTCGGTGATCTAGCATAAGTCCAATGAAGTCGAGTCGATCATCTGGTCTGGGCAATGGTCCCGGAACAATAATGTCCGGTTTTGGATGATCCTGATCTTTGGGTGCTTCATCAGTCTGTATCACATCTAGAGCTGCTACCGGACTATCAACTTTTCGCTTTCTCTTTCCAGCAAGTTTAGAAGGCGACGCGACAGTCCGACGCAGACGCGAGGGTGAGAGTTTTGAAGGAGATAGTACTTCTATTTCGTCGTCGTCGAACCCATCTCTATGAGTAAGAGTTTTTTTCTTCTTTGGAGTAGTAGCTATTCCAGCAGCTTCCTTCTTCTCAATTTCCCTTGCTCTATTAAGTCTTCGGACTCGCTCTGACTCTTCTGCAAGGTCCTGTTTAATGAAATCTCTTTCTATTGCAGCATGTTTTTCTGCAATTTTGGCAGCTTCCAGGGCTTTCTCCTGTTTTGCAAGTTGTTCTGTATTTAGTTTCCGAACGTTTGCCAGCTCCTTCTCATATTGCTTCACTGTCTGTTCTTGCTTGCTCCTTACAATAGCTATCTCACCCGCTTTCGCATTCACAGTCTCAATGAGCTCATTGCGCTCTCTCCTCAACTATATGACTGCGTTAGCACTAATTTCTAGCCCATCTGCCTACTCCCTACCTCATCAATTTGTTTTTGTAAGTCCTCCAAGTTGGGAAGTGGGTCTGGTTGGGTCGAGAAAGCATGTGTTCGAGAGGATGCATTGGATACTGGCCTAGATGATTGTACCGGGGGAGCCGCTGAGCCATTGAGCCTTTGCCTATTCGCCAATGTCGCGGTTAATGCAGTATTCCCAGCTAGATTGTCCCACTGAGGGCGGCGATTTTGTTTGGGAGAGGAGTAGGGGAGGATATTTCGTCGTATCCCGGTAACGGCTGGAGTGCTCTTTGCTTCATCAATTACAACAGCGTCATCAAGATCATCATCTTCAAAATCGTCCCCATAATCCGATGAAGGAGGGGCGTTCAAATGGACTGCCTGCGTTTGTGCTTGAGTATATCGTATTGCATTGTTCTCTAGCTCCTCGAGCGCATTGGCAGGTAAGAGATCCAGAGCATCATCATCGAAGTCATCTCCGTCAAAATTACCTGCCGTCATTGAGTGAGAAGATGTTTCATAACCGAAGTCCTGGTCGCGTGTTGACGTGGGTTGGTTTGTTGATTATTTTGCCCGGGATTACCGCCCTGTATCATTGGATTTTTGGACTAATTTAGTAACCTGAAATTTGCACGTGAAGGCGGGCAAAGGTGGCTCAATCTCAAGTCGTTTGGACGGAGGCTAATTCTTGATGAGGACGACATAGCAGGAGAGCTTGTGGGGGTGTACCATACCAGCAGCAAAGATAGTCGTAAACCGTCTGATAGTAATTATGTACAGTTAATGGAGGAGACTCATTAATTTATGATTCCATATCGGACAAACAATCCTACCGTCAACCCCCGAGTTCCGTGGGAGGAAGCTCGTGCCTTGTTAATTACCCCCAGAATTGTTGACCATTAGGCTGACGTAGCACGCGGCGCTGGCCACAAATTCCACCTCAATTCACCCTTTGCGGTAGTTCATGTACGCTCAGCCACTTCTGCGCCCAAAGCTGTACGTCTGCGCCCTCAACCACATTTGTTGCATTCTCTATTGCCGGCTTCATATAAAGATCGATTCACGGAATCAATCTATGATTGCGCTTTCTGCAAGAGAATCCTAGGCGGGAATCTGTTGGGGAGAATCTTGGCGAGCACGAGCTAGTCGTCAAAAGCGACAGATAGGTAGGAAACTTGGAACCTTCGGAACCCACGCTCAACGCCCAATTCGAGTTCACTATCCACGATGCCGAAACCACGTCGAGATGTTAAGTTCAACCATCGCAGTAGAAATGGACACAATCCGAGCCTCGATGGTAGAAGGAGCAGCTTCTCAGACATTAGTGAGGCTGCATCAGAACCAGGTTCTCCAGTAAAAACTGCAGGTCCCGGGAGTGACGTCGCGACAGAGGTATGGCGCCTATGAATACTGGTAATACCATGTTATACTAACTGCGATTGTTTTCGTTCTAGAAGGAACCCGCGCCAGTGTCCGAATATGAAAAGAAGAAGCAGACTTTCATCACACGATCGATATGGACATTTGTTATGATAGGTGCCTTTTTCGGGGCCATATTTGCAGGGCATATATATATCATAGGCATTGTTACTGCTGTCCAGATATTATCATTTAAGGAGGTCATTGCTATAGCTAATGTCCCAAGTCGAGCCCGGAGGCTGCGCTTCACAAAGGCTCTGAACTGGTACTGGCTGGCGACAACTATGTATTTCCTTTATGGTGAAAGCGTGATATACTATTTCAAGCACATCGTTTTGGTTGACAAGGTTCTGTTACCGTTTGCGACGCACCACCGCTTTATCAGTTTTATGCTCTATGTCATTGGTAAGTTAACATATATTTCTGTGTTATGAATTGATCTACTCCTACTAACTCATTCTCTAGGATTCGTATTCTTTGTTGCATCTCTGCAAGCTGGCCACTATCGTTTCCAGTTTACACAGTTCGCCTGGACACACATGGCTCTGTACCTAATTGTTGTCCAGGCACACTTCATTATGAACAATATCTTTGAGGGCATGATTTGGTTCTTCCTTCCAGCTTCTTTAGTGATATGCAACGATATTTTCGCATATATTTGTGGAATCACCTTTGGCCGAACACAGCTGATCAAGCTCTCTCCGAAAAAGACGGTAGAAGGGTTTGTCGGCGCCTGGATTCTCACTATTTTCTTTGGAGCGGGCATGACCAACCTCTTGTCACGATACAAGTATTTCATTTGCCCTGTTAATGTAAGACATCAACCCGTGTTTTTAGCTTCTCACAAATTTGCTAAACTAGATATAGGATCTCGGTGCCAACATGTGGACAAGCCTAGAATGCACACCAAATCCTGTCTTCATTCCCCACACCTACCAGCTTCCAATCTGGTTCCCATTCGTTAAATCCTTTTCTATGGCTCCTATGCAGATCCATGTCCTTGTTTTCGCTACATTCGCGTCGCTCATTGCTCCATTTGGTGGTTTCTTTGCCTCCGGCCTGAAGCGTACATTCAAGATTAAGGACTTTGGTGATTCCATTCCAGGTCACGGCGGTATTACTGACCGCATGGACTGCCAGTTCATCATGGGCTTCTTTGCATACATGTATTATCATAGTTTTATCGCAGTGTATAAGGTCTCTCTTGGAGGTGTTATCGAATCGGCTATCACAGGATTGACTTTCGACGAGCAGGTGGAGCTTGTCAAGGGTATTAGTAAGCATCTTCATAACCAGGGTGTAGTTTCTGACGCTGTAAGACTTATCTGCTCTTTATCCCCTAAGTGTATTGCATTTCATCTCACTAACACATGGTCTTAGGTTTTGGACTGTCTTAACCTTGCAATTAAGAAGAAGAGGTGACGCGTTTTACCTGAGTCGATGTTGAATGGACGGGTAATGGGGCGTTGGATGAGATGATAAAAAGGGAGGTTTCCGCGAAATGGAGCATGCAGTGTTCCCATGCATATAGCCTCCTCGGCCACAGGTATACTTCCATTAGTCGTGCTTCCCCTTTTGTTTCTTCATGGGGAATGTCTTTTCAAGTATAGGGTACTTTTGAGTCGGATTTTTTTTTGTAGAAAAAGGGAAAAGTATATCTTATTTTAATTGATATGAACGAAATGAGAGGCTGAAAAACATATTGACTAAAAGTGTGCATGTTAAGTTATGATTGTCTTTAGGTTATCGGGTGGTATGGTATATGGACTCTTAATTGCACGGAAGTTGTTTTTCATCTGCTTCACAAAAGTAAATTTTTATTGATTGCAAGTAACTTATTCTATGTGTTATTATACAAGATTGCTCGCCCACTCTCACATTCAGAGTGTGCAGAATGCGAAAGCAAGAATAGCACCAGTATATAGAACCACGCGACTTAAGTCACCATTCTTCGGGGCAGCACCAGTCTTACCAGAGCTATCGCCGGAGGATGAGGCGCCTCCAGTCTCAGCAGGACTGTTACCACCATTTGTAGTAGCCGTAGAACCACTTCCGGTAGTCTTTGCGTCCGTCTGACTTCCACTATCACTCCCACTTCCACTTCCACTCCCGCTACCGCTGCCACTACCACTACTACTACCACTACCACCGCTGCCACTCCCACTGCCACTTCCTCCATTGCTTCCAGCCTTCCCAAGGCCTTGCGCTGAGATAGTATATACCACACCATCGCCACCGTTCGTATAGGTGAACACGGCACCGGAAAGCGGCGAGGTGACCACGCCCCCGCCGTTAGTGAGCTTGTCAGTTCCACTTGGCACTTGATCGGATGGTGTCAAGTAGGTTCCGCTGGGGAATCCTAGGGAAGGGCAGGGATACTGGCTGAGGTAGCTGCCGCATGATGAGAAGGGAGTGTTGAGGTTCGTTTCGACCTGCTGAATGTTGGAGAGGCCAATCAAAGTTGGATCGGTATTTGGGCATAGACCATATAAACTGTAAGTGGTGGACGAATTATTAGTTATTAAGACCAACAATTCGAAAAGGGTAGATGCAGGGACTCACGAAGTCAAGGCTTCGCTAATCTCACAGCACATGCAGCCTTGATCTTTCTGAACGTTGCTGATAGGATCACCTCCGCCCTGGGCGACATTGTGGGTGCATTGAGCGCCGGTGAGGGTCGAACCAATAATTGCATTATATACCATTCCAACATTACATGAACAGGCATCGGGAGCTCCGTCTGGGATTGGAAAGTATGGGATTGGAGCTTTAGCGGTCGGGCACCCTTCTAGATATTCTACAATGTAGGATTGGTAGTCGCATTCAAAAACCTAAGGAATTGTTAATAACCACCCACACCCTGGAAGCTTAAAATGCATATGGAAATAACGCTGGAGATTCCTTACGGACCTTATTCCAGCAGTTCGCTGCATAGCAGTTATAAGTTCCGATATAATTAGCACATCCACAGGAAAGTGTCTCGAGTTGGGAGCCGTCAGCATCAGCTCTGTTGAAGCAGGCTGTTGCTGTAGAAGTCACTTTTGACATGCAACTTTGAAAGCCCGAAGGAGAGGCACAGCCATCACTTGTGAGAGTTAATGAGCCAGAGCCAGAGCTCTGGGCATCAGCAATACGCAGAGCAGCGGCAAGGAAGAGCACCGAGACGGTTCTGCCTGCCATGGTATGTGACCAATCCTATATTGACAAAAAGAAGAACGAGGTAAGGAACGAAGAGAAGCCGGAATTGATTATTAATAAATAATAAATCAGAGGAAGAGAGACAGAGGTAAGAAGAGGTCGGCGCAGAAATGAGGATGTGGGAAAGATATATACACTGTGGGACTACCATACGGACTCAAAGTCTGCGACCCAAAGAGTGAGAACGTGGCTAAGCCAATTGATTAATCTCTCGACAGCTCACTCTTCTATCCATCATGAGCTTCAAGGGTCCTTCCACTCACTTTGCTAGCCGCAGGACTATGATGGACTCAAAATAGACCACGAGGGACTATGGAGCAACCAGGGGAAGATAGAATATGAAATGGAAAGTACTTCCGGAGATTTTGGCCAGGGGTGGCATGCTTCGCCCCCATCTTCCCTTCCTAGTTGGGTTGGAATTCATCTGATATGGGCCATTCTGCCTTGCCAGCACGTACCAGTAGTGTTTATGCATATCGTATACCGGATACTAGCGCTGGACCACCTGCCAACAGTGCATACGGACTCTACCAGAGGCCAGTATGCCATAGACTTTCTTTTTCAAGGGTTACCACATTTCCATTTCCCTTGCCTTGCCTTGCCTTGCCAGATACCCTCTGCGAGAAGGGATCTTTTTATCCACCGCGAGTCTACAAAAAGTGGATGTCTATGGCTTTCTGGGCAAGAGCTGCGGTCCAACGGCGAATCAAGCCCCTCAATGAGTGGCTGCATGTCCCTAATGTGAGAGAGCAAAACAACGAGCAGTGCAGACCGCCGCCATTCCGTACAGGAGGTGGTAATATTGGATGTGTTTCTAATACTTCAATAGCTCCGCCAAGCTGGGAATAGCCCCGTCGCCGCTCAGGAAGTGCCTGTCCTGGCACCAATCGGCAGCCTAGGTTGCACCCTTGAGGCTGAAAATAAGCACGGTCGGTGGTCGAGGCGCTGAACAACACTGTCATTCATCTGGACGGAGGCGTGAGAAGAGGCTGCTGGGATGGAGCAGTGGCACGGTGGAAATCAGCCCAGCTAGGGCCAGTTGAGCATTCGTCAAGCTTTTGCCTAGGATTGCGCTCGCTGCGATCTCGCTGTGGCTTGAAGGATTTACGGGAATTGCGGGAGGGCGCGCTGCACGTGACTGTTGGCTTGGGATGCAGCCAGAGATGTGCACGAATTAGGCAAGCCGAGGCAAAAGGGGGACATGCGGCTCAAGAAGAAAAGACCCCTCTCACACTTTCCTCACTACGCCCCTGGGCCATCTTCCGGGTATCGAAGACGGGTATGATAGTTGATCATAGCCTAAGAGACGAGGGGGCTTACATCAGTGATTTGTTTTACTGGTACTTCTAACATCGACGACAGCCCGTGTCTTTTCAACACCTAGCCTGTTGTACGACATTTTTATTTAAGAGGTACCAGCTATCCGGCCATGTTGGTTTTCAGCTGGCGCTCCACAGACCAGCCAAGCCTCGCATGGCCATGTGCGCCCTGCGGTTTACAAGAAGCTTTGTGGCCCAAGACACGCTTTGCTCCAGGCATCCAGGACGCATAACATAGCTACTTGGTGCCGTAAAGCACTGTGTGTTATTAGCCGTCTAGCAGCCGGTGAAAAGCTGAGGAGCCATCAGTTTTGTCGCCCTCGTGCATTGGGATCATTTCTAGCGGACTATGTCATCTTGCAGATTTCATCACGTATTATTGAGCAGGCCGGTTTACCTCTTTACTGTGGTATGGGCCTAATAATTGTCCTGCCAGCACTGTGGACACTTTACTCCCACGCTAAACTGGCTACCGCAATCCGGCTGTCGGAGGGCAACTTAGAGATCGGGCTGTTGTTAACAAAAGGTAGTGTTCGCTGCGGGTAGTGATTGCACATCCTGTCCCTATTCTTATTGTCCTATTCTGCTTAAGAAAGTTTTCTCTGTTTTGAATCTGCTTATTTGGGGATGTTCCCGTCTCCAACCTCCAGACTTCTCCTCCCCGTTACTGAGTCTCATCTTTATCACGGGCTATCTTTACGAACCTGAGAGGTATGATATCAGTTTTGACATCTAATCCTTTGTTTGGTTAACTACTGGCCCAATGTCTGCTTGTCCCCCCTTTTGATCAGGTCTGCTGCTTTCTCTCCAATCGCATATGCCGGCATTTGAGTATGTCCCTGATTCAACAGTGGCATCACACTCGTGTCCGCAACTCTCAGCCCCTCAACACCCCGAACCCGTAGCTCGGGATCCAGCACAGCCATCGGGTCTTCCAAAGATCCCATTTTGCAGGTTCCACCAGGATGATAACCTAGATGAAATATAGTTTTTAGCAATTCAAGGCCATTTTCAGAAAAGACAGGAGTTAGATCAAGGAAATTCAGTGTGGATGGTTGAAAGAGAAAGTAAAATATGCCTACAGGTTATTGCGTTATCTCTCACGAAATTGACCCACTGGTCACGCGTCTTATATTCATGATGAAGCAACTCCCTTGGCCAACTTCCGTCTACGATATCTCTGGTCCCCTTTCCCTCGGTGATAATCTCGTTGGCGAACTTACAACCCTCACTCAAAACAAGAACGTCGAGTTCGTTACTTAGGTAGTTATTACGCACAACCGGAATCTCGTGTGGATCTGCACTTTTCAAGGTGACTTCTCCCCTCGACTTAGGTGCAAAAAGTTCTACAATGAGCGAAAAAGCATGCATGGCCTGGCCATCTGGCGGCTGGTCATAAATTTTTGGTCCTCCATAACATTCTGTGCTGCATAGTTCGATATTTGGTTGTGAACGTGTGAGGTTCATGGGATCGCGGCCAGGCTCATGTGGAGCGGAATTCCAGAGTGGATCGTCTGCCAATCTGTCATCGAGGCGCGCAAAAGCGCAGGCACCAAAGGGAAAGGTAGATAACACACCACGCTTCTCCTCTTTCCACTGTCGAAAAGATTCTTGCGCTGCCCCTGGCTTGTACAAGAACTCGTCATTCGTTAACCCAGGTTTGCTGGTTGAGTAAAAGATGAAACAGATCTATCATATAATCCAATAAGTATACTAGCGAAAGAGTGTCCCACAGGCTCTTGCAATGAACTTACAAGGTGGTCCATTAGATTTTTGCCAACTCCTGGCGAATCAACCTTGCATTCAATGCCGTGTAATGCAAGCTCGGACCTCGGTCCAATTCCAGATCTCAAAAGAATCACCGGTGAGCAATAGGCTCCTCCGCTTATAATTATTTCTTTTCTAGCTCTGATTTGCATCTCCTTGCCATCTTTATTGAGGACTTTCACGGCAACTGCCTTCAAACTAGATCCTTCGTTGTCGAAAATGATTTTATCGACCAGGGTCTCCGTTGAAATCGTTAGATTTGGTCCTCTTCCTAGAAGGTAATCAGCAGCCACTGATCTAGTACCCTTGTGGACTGTCCGTAGTACGTGTCCACAAGCGTGCGGATTATCTCCCGTTGTGAACATATCCTG
The DNA here is from genome assembly GCA_021399445.1 of Xylogone sp. PMI_703. Taxonomy (NCBI): domain Eukaryota; kingdom Fungi; phylum Ascomycota; class Leotiomycetes; genus Xylogone; species Xylogone sp. PMI_703. The sequence continues at coordinate 5,960,613 of JAJTUQ010000004.1, forward strand.
CTGGAATTTGAAGCCTTTGTCTTTCATAGACTCGAAAACCAGATTTGATATGGGCGCCTATGGTTTCAATCAGATGGTTATTCATGTAGTGGATCTAACGAGCTGGATAAACTTAAGCTACCAGATCATGTGGTTCTGTGTGCACTGGGCCATCGTAGCCATGAGCTTTCGAATCTTCTTTAAACCAATCCTTTGGATGGAAGGATTCAACCTGAACCGAATGTAAGCGCAGTTCAATCATTCGATAGAAAAGGTTACCTTTTTCATATACTCAAACATCTCATCCCCACTCCAGCCAGGCAGATTCCAATCGTCATAATCTTGCTTTGTTCCACGAATGCAAAGAGTACCATTGACACCACTTGAGCCGCCTAAGAGCTTGCCCCGACTTAGTGGGATACGGCGATTGTTAACTGCTTCATTAGGCTCATTGGTGATATTCCAGTCTCCAGGGCCATCAAAGAGCTGGGACCTGTACAAATATCAGCCAAGTATTCGTGTGTACTTAGGCGGTTCAACAAAGTATTACCATCCTCCTGGAAAGTGAGTACTTTCAAGAAGAGAGTTATCCTGCCCAGCCTCTATGATGAGGACTGTGGTCTGAGGGTCTTCAGCCAGCCTTGCCGCTACTACGGAGCCTGATGTTCCTCCCCTATTATGCTTATCAGCATTATATATCTCAACGCATCTTAATTCATACCCGCATATTATATAGTCGTACACTGAATTATCTTCCATAGTGGTAGCTATATTTGCCACAAAACTTCTTTTATCTCCGCATCATATATAATCGCCAAACAGCTGTGCGACTGAAGTAGGATGCGTTATACTTATACCTACGCTCAAACAGTGAATGGCAAGTGAAAGGCAAGGAACATTCATATTGGCCCATCTCTCACGCTGACATGCATACGACGATGCATACGACAATCTATACGACGATGCATACGATCATGTATACGATCATGTATGCGACAATGCATACGACAGTGCATTATTGTACTGGATTAGGGTTTATTACAATGTACACAGTTGGATCGGATGCCAATACACCTTAAAACCAAGCAAATCTGTCCAGTGGCATAGATGCAGATCAAATCTAGGTCCCTTGGCTGCATGGGGAGATAATACGCAGAGAAGATATTGGCGGAATCATGCAACCATCAGCTAAGATGTCTGAATGATGAGGCTGGTATATATTCATGCGCACAGCTTGTTTGGGAACGCGATGCATATTGTAAACTTGGTATAGCATAATTCATAGTAGCACAGCAGCTGATAGGATCTCCAAGACTCGAGATGGCCAGTCAAAAAAAAAAGCATTGCTGAAGAGAGTTGGTGTACACTCATAGAGGTAGGGGAGTTATCCCCGCGTCTTGGCTGGCCTGGAAGATGCGGGGTTGGACTTCCTGGACCACGTAAAGGTCTTCTTCGAATAAAGCAGGCTGATCATTGAGTCCGCGATGAATATAATGGGAGAGAATAGACTATCCAAATGAGACAGGTTAATGATCGTCGACAATATAGGAGACAATTGGCGTGATAATATATTCCTTTGTCCTGCCATCCATCAGTCGCATACAGCTGATTGCAGAAAAGATCTCGAGAGTGAGATAACTGAAATCAACAAAAATATACTTCAGATAAAGGCGATGAAGACGAAGACGAAGTACAAGCTGCTTTTGCGGAAAACCAAGGAACAGTAAAATATCGCTATTGATATCTCTAGATCAATCCAGCCATGAAAAGTCAAGCCCATTTAATATCATGGGTCCATTAACCAAAACTGCCATAATAATTCCTCGAAAATATACCAGCTTCAATGTTGTACTCTATTTGCTTTGCAGAGATCAGACAGATCGTGATCGAAGCAGCTGAGGTAAGATTTTAGTCCCCGGGAACTCAGCGCCACAACGTGAACATAGACAAGGATGAGAGTATGAGAAATGAGATAATATTGTTTTGATTAAGACATGACTTGAAATATGTGTATATTGCCCTAGACTTCCCTTGTATAACTTAACGTAAAGACATATTATCTTTTAATATATACAGAAATAAGCACTGTATGTTTATGTATCCATTCGAACTTATTTCCAAGTCCCAGCCAGTCGTTTTTATTCCAAAATTACCCGTCTAACCAAAACGCCTCGTAAAAGATCCATCTATGACAGATGGGAAATGATTCCTCATCATCTCACCGCAAGGAATTTCTATCTCCAGGACCACAGGCTTACAGGGCGTAAAACAACACAGCGACGAGCAAAGCCCAGACATGGTTCCCTTGTATTCTTCCTGCCCCATTCTTATTACCACTTCCGGATGCCGTATCGGAACCACTGGGAATAATCCCCGTTGCAGCACCGCCAAGATACCAACTTCCAATATCAGTCAGATTTCCATTCTCATCCAACATAGCCGCATAGGGTCCGACATTGGAGACGCTCGAGCGGAAGGAGCCGAAGTATGAATACCGCTCAATATATGAAATGCGATCGAAGTATTCGGCGGAGGAATTGAAGAAGGACTGAGTATTGGCAAGGTTGTCGTTTGGAAGAGCGTATTCGGTGACCCAGATTGAGATATTCGGATATCTGGAGTAGAAACCTTGTTAAACTGGAATTCCACGAGAATAAATTGGATGGAAAAGAACCTACGTTGCAACAACCTGCCCAATGTGGCTGGCCAAACCTTCGAAATTGCCATACCAATGAATTGGAATGAAATCCACAGTGCAATTTTGGCCCAGACTCTGGCATGCTGAGAAGAAATTCGCCAGCCACGTGAACCCACCCTGACTCCCAGTGACAGCAGGAGCCCCAGCCTTAATACCCTGCTTCCTCAATGGAGCAATCTCACTCTGCCACATGCTTGCCGCAACATTGGGATCGACCTGGCTTCCTCCAGTATCAGATGTGCCGTCGGGCTCATTGAATGTCATGACATGGCTGATGTTGGTCCCCGAGGAGATCAATCCCTGGACGGTCTGTCTGAAGTTGGTGACGGTGGAGCCGAAAAGCATGGGTACATATTCGAACTGAGATTGTGACAATGAGGAGTATGCTGCTGAAGGAGTATCGGCGTAGTTATAATACCAGGTCAAGTCAGAGCCTGGCTCGGTCCAGATGTGATCGTCTTGGGCATACTTGGTGTTGTTGATAAAGATGAGGCCGCGTTTGGAAGAGCGCTGGAAAGTTGCCTGTGCAAGAACCGAGGGCAAGGCGACGAGGCCGAGAAGGGACACTGATAGATGCATTTTACGAAGCGAGAGTGGTATAGCGCCCAGATAACGAGGTTTTGTAAGCAAGTACAATGATCTAGGGAAGAGAGAGAGCGGCAAATTCGATTGAAGACTGAGTAGGCTCGTTGACAACCGTTCAAATCATCAGACCGAAACGTCGATTGACGCAGAAGCGAGAGACGAATTTGCAGCACAATTCGTAAAGATCCAGAAAACTAGCTTTGGGTACTGAATTTCCAGTTGAGACTGAAGAGCGAGCGCGGGTAGCCGGGAGATCGGAAACAAGTAGGCAAAGAAAAGCAACAGATACCAACGGTCCGCAGCTGGGCCAACTCGAGGGTGAAAGGAAGGACTGCTGCAGAGAAAGAAGGAGGAACGAGAAGACGAAGGCGAGGAAAAGCAGAGATGGATCAGTTCTTCATGGTTGCAGGACTGGATCTGGAAGAGCCGGGAGCAGCAGGACGTCGTTCCTTAAAGAAACAACATCCTCTAGCCATACCTGCTGGATCGGGGATGGCGCTATCTAGCTCCTGCAGAGAGAGAGCGCAGTGGTCCTGCAGCGCGCCACCCACTGGCAGGCACGCAGGGTGCGGATCGTGGTGGTGAATTATTGGCAAAAAGCCATGGCATCTCTGGATCCGGAAGTGTTCTGGCGGGAGGCGCCCTTGCCCTCGCCCACACACGTGTGTACCGTATTGTGCGGTCTCGATCCCTGGCAGATGCACGGCCGCGCGCCAACCGAGGGGCAGCAGGATACGAGAGATAGCGGTTGCTGTCCACCAAGTTCATACGAAGTGGTACTGCAAATCCCATCCTTTCTCGTTTCTGCACGCTGTCTATAGCACTGAGATGTCAAAATATTATGCTGGGAAGGCACAATAATGATAGGCTCTCGCTTTCTCGCTATCTTGGGTGATTGCGGCTGTTCGGGGCGGTACCTGTAGGTATCTTTGGGCGCCGCTATCAATCAATAGCGCATGGCCAGTGGAGATGAGATTCAAAGAGAAAACCGGCACGCTCCCTTTACGTTCCTTGGCCGGAGCTGTGACCCGGCCATTTCATCCACATGGCTTCCCAAACAAAAGGCAAAATCTACCGGTACATACTGTAGATATTTTCGCGTGTAGATGAGCTGAAATAAATAATAAACACGATCGCGTTACAGAGCAGGGCAGTGGAGGCTCCTCCAGACGTGGCCCTCCAACGCCTAGCGAGACAAGTGGAGACCTACTGTATCGGTTTGAACCTTGGGATGTCTCGCAGCAGCGCATCTTGGCATGTTTGTCATGCGGCATGAAGCAGTCTCCGGATAGAAAACTTCACACTCCCCAACAAAGCTCGAGGAATCACGCTGTACTGTACTGTACTCCATAGTATAATTATTATCAACTCCAACTCGTATGGAGCAACGTGCTGTGGAAACAGCAATTCGTCATCTGTTCAGATGCCTAATTCTATATAGTAAAAAGTATTTGAGTCAGTTCGGGGGTCAAGCCGCTCGAATTCTAAGCCCTTGGGATTATTGATATACAGGGTGACAGGTTTCCAATTTTGAGAGCAAGGCTTCCTTTTTGCCTTGAAAAAAATCCCCTTTCACGTACACAGACCGTAGTTCCTTGAATTACAACACCATCTAATAATATTATCATTACAGAATTGCCAACACATGAACACAAACCAGACTTCATCTTCCATAGTTCATAACCTTCTAGTACCACTACTCGTCGTTTTGAGGTGTCACGTCAAACTCGCCATCCTCTATCCTCTAAGCCAGCAATGATGGTTCAACAGATCTCGCTCCTTCCAAGAACAATCGGTCCACTTCGCTGGCAGCAGTCACATTGCTGACTTTCAACCGCAACCAACGCTGGTCAGTTTTGCTCTCGTCCTCCATCCAGATGTTGGAGCCATTGGGGAAGACATGGTTATATCCGAACTCGTTGCCATATTCGAATAACTCTCCAAGGCCGTTACAAGCATAGAGCACAGTCAGTGGATCCCAGGATTGCCTTGAGACATTATAGCCAGTATACCACTTGTAGGCGGCCTTGACTGGATCGTTCTCGGGCCCTTCGACAGTTAGCTTGGCACCTGACATGACATTTTCTCCAGCCTCGGATCCTAGAAAGGTTATACGCCCCGGCCAGCTGTTAACAACATGGGCTGTGTTCAAAGGATTGTTCCCCCAGAAGTTGTATTCGTGTCCAGAGGGGAATCCTCCGCCCATGATGACGAGCTCAGAGACCTTTGCCTTGACTAACTCCGGGCCTGACATTGATGAGTATTTGTCAGACGTGGAGTTTAGAAGTCCGGATAACTGAAGTCGTTATTAGCAGACCACCTTAGGTGAATATCGTAACACCTACATTCTCAAGAAAGCCAATGGAAGCAATAGTAACGCTGCCGTCTTTCTGCTCGGACAAAGCCTTACGATACAAGGTAATGGGGTCCCAGGCCTTCTCTGCCTCTCCCCATTTTAGGGTTCCGTTAGACCAGTGATACGCGACTTTGCTCGCATACTCGCCCACTCCATAGTACCATGAATCAAAGAAAGTTTCGTCAGTAATTGGACGGCGCAGTCCTACAGGTACCTTAGGTAACCCGTAATGTGCCAAGATAGCAGAGACAGCTAGGGCTGAGTAGGAGGATGGATAATTGACATTGACGGCGAGCAGGTTTACATCCCTAGATGTACTAGCAAGAAGCAGTGCACCCGCATCACTTATGGACAGTTAGACGGACTATTTGTAGCAAACATTTACAAGGGTAGCTGATACATACTCCACGTCGCTGAAGATGTCAGTGTCGATTATGAGATTCTTTCGGTGTGCGGTATTTAGAGTACCATTGAGGGCCAAAGCTGCAAGTCCTACGTGGAGGACATCGCGCAAATTAAAGTTCTCAAAAAGGTTAAACACCATCCTCGCGGTATTGGTCCAATGAGATCAATGTTGTTGTCGAGGTTTAAGAATCAGGGGGCAAACTACTGCGAGGCAAATCTGATGTTGGGAGGTCCGGCCCGCTTAAACTGCTCGGAGTTTAATTTTAGCCCCGGTCATCGGCACGATAGATGTGACCCTTACCTCGACTCGAGGGCTTCCTTTGGTATTACTGCTGACTATCAGCTAACCATGAATGGTACCCTCTGACACATAGTCTACGTATCACGAACGCTCTAGATGGGCGACTATAAGATATACAAGTGAGGAGCTTGAGTTACTTTAAATTGAGAGATGATGATCCCTTAATCACTTGGTTGCTGAGAAGGCTGGGAGACCATGGCATACCCTGGATCATTCGATGTAACAGTCCAATTGAAGTGGATACAACACTGTATGATTTTGTTGCATTGCCACCTGTGTATCTGAATAGGTATATTTCATGATATCTATGACATTTGATCCCGCCTCTGACCTTATGGAGTAAGGGGTGTTCCTATCACCTACAATAGCTTATGGCAGATTTACTGGGGATAATATTGCTGTCTCATGAAATATTCAGTAGTCCGAGATCATATATGCTAGTTAGTCAGCTCCATTCGATTTCAGAGAATTCAAAGAAAGGATACCTGCACATGCACCCATAATAATTCTGTTGTTTGACACAATCATGAGCTCTCTGTGGATATGTATGCAGCTATGAGCTTCTGTAATACGTATCATATATCTATAGTCCCTCCTATGTCGTACGTTCGATTCTCGCTCTTATTGTGATACAGCCAGGTCTAGATAGTACGTTTATGACGCAGGACTAACCCAAAGCCGTGCATCTTGGAGACTGGCCATGGTAAAGTAAGTTATTGCAGACATTTACATCCATATACTATTTGTTATAAGGTGAGGCACAAAGGCTCTGGTAGGTTGAATCACAGTATAGCTGACAGATATGTGTATTCGGAGAGAGCTTGAGTGGCCATGCCGAAGTGAAGGAAGTGGTATCGACAACTTGTATACAAGTCTTACTTCAAAGTAAGTCTATTTGCAGAACCTAACTATCCTCCGTAACACCAGAAATGGCCTGATGCGAGAAGCAGAAGGCAGGCTCTTACCACTCTATTCAGTAATGAATACGGTGCACTCGTGATTCGAAGCACATAGGAAATTAATCTCCTTGTCAGGTGGGACATTGACTCAAATGCGTAGCATTGTACCACCACGAAAAGCCAAATGGCACAACTGTAGATTCCAGAGCCTTGTCCAGTACTACTGATCAGCCCTATGAAATAAAAAGGCATTAGTAATAGTAAATCGTAATGTTGTACTATATGATTGTTTTGGGACAGTTGACCTCTTGACCATAATTATTTGAACAAAAGTTACCTACTGCTGTAGTTGGTATCGAAGAGCTGAGTGGTGTATTTCTGTGAAACTATTTAATGTGTACGTTAACTTGTCCATGAGACGTAATACAAGAGGTGGGTTAAGAATATACACGAGATCAAGAGTGACACTTAGCTATTCAACACAAATCACATTAGTGTTCACTTGAAAAAAAGAGAGCCAGGATTAGCTTATGGGGCGAGGCAAACAGCTATATAATACGCTCTTGCATTCTTGCGCGATATCAGTATTGGATGGCGACAGTAGTCAGCACAAAATAGCACAAGCTAATAAAGTATTAAAGATGAAATTTACCCTTATTCCATACTTCCTTGTACTTGGCGGCGCACTTATCCAGGCACTGCCTTCTGACGAGCAGACTGACATCTCGACTGTTGTTGCTGAGCCCGACATTATCATCAGCAATGGTCTTAGAGGGTAAGCCCCCTGGCTAGTAATTCTACAGTGGTTGTCTGGCGAGATTCTAACACTGAATCAAGGTCCCGCTGCTCCAAGGGCGACCCGCTGAACAACTCTCCTAAATACTCCTATAGGGAGAGTTGTCAGAGCCGGTCATCATGCACAAGTAGCGGAAAGGGATATTATGTGAGTAGTGTATATTCGAAGCCGGCTAAAGCCATGCATTTATGTAGACACTAACGGGATTTCATAGGTAAACAATTATTGCAGTGGGGGCAACCAATGCTGTATTTATTCCCAGTGTTCAAGCCCCTACACAAGTTATTCTTGCTATGATTCCAACAGTTACAAGGGGTGCAAGAAATGGGCATCTGGATATTGTCCTGGACCAAGCAGCTATAAGTGCTGTATTCAATGAAAATAGGTTGAGTGCTGAGGAATGAGGGAGGAGAGGCCTTTTCTTTGATTTGAAAAGCACAAAATTTTGGTTTTCTGCTATTGTATTTGGTTAGTATTAATTTGATGTCGTATCATGTCCGCCCATGGGTAGCAGAATGCTGAGTAGCAATTTTTTATTTCTTGATCTTTGATAATAATACTTGTGGAGCACTCGGCCTATCAGTCTCTTCTCTTAGCCACTAGCAACCCTGTTAACAAGTGCATGGTTTTGAATGCTTGATAGTATTATAATTGCTATCTATTTCAGAATTATGCACTTAAGTATAAACCTTCAAATATGCCTAATTAAGCAAGCTATTTTTAAGCAAACTCGATCCTGCTTTGTTATCGATAAGGCCTGCTCCACCGAGCCAACCGGACCTTGCAGGCTACTTCTATACGGATTAACTATTATCCGATATAGAAATTATTTCAAACTACCACCAAAAATATGAAGGCGATTATCATACTAGGTCCTCCCAACAATGAGTTGATGCGCCATGGAACAACAAACGCATAGGCCTCATCGGCCATCAAAGGAAAAGAAGAAGCATACTGGAGGTGAGAAATTGTCTCAATGCCAACATTCTAGATAATTAGGCTCACAATCTCTAAGATCGCAATCCGAAAGCTTTTAGCTTCGCAAATCCTGGACGACTTGCAAAAACTGCTGCGCGATCGCATGATGTATGTTTAATATTTCCAGAAGCTTTCAGTTTAAATAAATGCGCTAATTTATGTAATTAGATCAAAGAAAAACGCTTCCATGTTCCCCAAGTTGATCGTCTGCCGGAAGAACCTCCACCTCGACTTGTCACGATTGTTGGTCCCCCAGGTGTAGGAAAAACCACCTTATTGAAAAGTCTTGTGCGCAGATATGCGAAGGAAACTCTTTCGGATCCATTGGGTCCTATAACCGTAGTAACTTCGAAGAGACAACGCTTGACCTTTGTAGAATGCCCGAATGATCTCGAAGCAATGGTAGACATGTCAAAGGTGGCGGATATTGTTCTCCTGATGATTGATGGCAACTTTGGGTTTGAGATGGAAACAATGGAGTTTTTGAATATTTTAGCCGCCAGCGGTATGCCAGGAAATGTCTTTGGTATCCTTACACATCTTGATCTATTTCGCAAACCGCAGACATTGAAAGACGCCAAAAAGCGCCTTAAACACAGGTTCTGGAGCGAGCTATACCAGGGTGCACATCTTTTTTATCTGTCTGGAGTTATTAATGGGCGATATCCGGATCGAGAGATCCACAATTTATCGCGGTTTCTCTCAGTGATGAAGAACCCGAGACCTCTCATCTGGCGGAATTCACACCCATATACCATTATTGATAGTTTCCGAGATATAACACATCCGACAAAATATGAAGAAGACCCCAAATGTGATAGAACTGTTGCACTATCTGGATATCTCAGAGGTACGAATTTTGCTGCGCAAGGGCAAAGAGTGCATATACCTGGATTAGGCGACTATACAATATCTGCAGTGGAAGCACTTCCAGACCCATGCCCGACTCCATATATGGATAAAGCAATTGCAGAAGCCACAGGCAAAACAGGTCGACGGCGCCTCGATGAAAAAGAGAAGAAGCTTCACGCTCCTATGTCAGACAGAAGTGGGCTTAAAATTGATGGAGATACTATCTGGATCACTAGAGAGAAAGGTTTCACTTTCGATAAGGATGCTCAAGTTGAAGAACGAGGGGAAGGGGAGGAGTTGATTATTGGTCTCCAGAATGAGAGGAAACTCTTAGGAGAGACAGAGGAAGGAGTCAGGCTGTTCAACAATAGTACTGCACTCAAGACCATAGATACAGATATTGGGAATTCAGGTCGGACACAGCCTAGGAATGCAAGGTTTGTTGATCATGGTGATCAATCTGAGGAAGAGGAAGTAGGCCAAGAAGGATCTGTCAGCGGTGATGATTTCGATGTAGACGATGAGGTGGAAATAACCGACGATAAATTTGGCAGATTATTTCAGAAAGAGGAAGATGTGGCCGGTGATGAGGATATTGCCTTTGCAGATAGTGACTCCGATTTGGGTTCTTTGTCTGACAACCAATATGAGGATGATGCGGAATCGTTAGATGAAGATGATGCCAAGTGGAAAGAGAATTTGACCGAAACAGCGAAAAAGCTACAGGCTAAGAAAATTTCATACCGCACAGCAGATCTCGCCAAGTTAATGTATAATGACTCTCTCACCCCCACAGAGATATTAGCCCGCTGGAGAGGGGAGATAAACCAACAAGAGGAAGAGGAAGAAGAAGATATTGAACAATCCGATGATGAATTCTTCCGGAAAGCTGATCATGAAAAAGAGGAGATTATAGAGAATCGATCAATTCCAATTTTAGATTATAATCATTTGGAAGAGAAGTGGTCCGCAGAAGAGAATCTCGAGATTCTACGGCAGCGGTTTGCTACATCGGATTTGTTGAATCATGCATCGGAGGATAACGGAGATGAAAGTGACAACGAATCTTTCGGGGGGGAGGAGGAAGATGAAGATGATGAAGGAGATGGAGAATTCGAGGATCTGGAGACAGGTGAACAACACAAGGCGGAAGAAAAGGCTGAAGATGTCCAGGACAGTCTTGAGGCTGAGCGAGAAAAGAATGCTCGTCGAAAAGAAGAGCTCAAATTGAGATTCGAAGAAGAGGACCGTGAAGGGTTTAATAATGACAAAGCAAAAGCAAGAAGGGAACCAGGTGGTGACGACGAGGAGTTTGGTGAAGATGATTGGTATGACGCTCAGAAAGCTCAAATTCAGAAGCAGCTCACCATCAACAAAGCTGAATTCGAGATCCTCGATGAGCACCAACGTATCAATGTTGAAGGATATAAAGCAGGACAATATGCCAAGATCATCATTGAAGGAGTTGCTGCAGAATTTGTGACAAAATTCAACCCGCGAACTCCAATTATCGTTGGAGGCCTTTCACCTACCGAAGATCGATTTGGTTTTGTCCAGGTTAGGATCAAGCGACATCGATGGCACAAAAAGATTCTAAAGACTAATGATCCTTTAATATTCTCACTGGGCTGGCGAAGGTTTCAGACATTGCCGATTTATAGCATATCTGATTCACGTGTGCGAAATCGAATGTTAAAGTATACCCCAGAGCATATGCATTGTTTCGGTACATTCTATGGCCCTCTCATTGCTCCAAACACAGGCTTTTCATGCTACCAATCATTCTCCAATAAGAACCCTGGATTCCGCATTGCAGCCACAGGGACAGTTTTGAATGTTGACGAGTCTACTGAAATAGTCAAGAAACTTAAACTTACAGGCGTGCCTTACAAGATCTTTAAAAATACTGCTTTCATCAAAGATATGTTCACCACGTCACTCGAAATTGCCAAATTTGAAGGCGCATCAATCAAAACTGTCTCTGGGATCCGTGGTCAAATCAAGCGTGCTCTAAGTAAGCCCGAGGGTCATTTCAGAGCTACGTTCGAAGACAAGATCCTAATGAGTGATATTGTCTTCCTCCGTGCATGGTATCCCATTCGTCCACGCCGATTTTATAATCCAGTCACAAACCTAATTGGGTGGGAGGGCATGAGGCTAACAGGAGAGGTACGTCGTGATGAAGGGATACCGACACCACAGCAGAAGGACAGCCTTTACAAGCCCGTCGCACGCGAAGCCAGACACTTCAATCCTCTCCGCGTGCCTCGCGCTCTTGCCGCGGAGCTTCCATACAAATCACAGATCGTGCAAATGAAAAAGCAATCGAAACAGACGTACATGCAAAAACGCGCAGTTGTAGTCGGTGGAGAGGAAAAGAAAGCAAGAGATCTAATGCACAAGCTTATGACGTTGAGAAACGAGAAGGAGGCAAAGAGGAGAGCGGCTAAAGAAGAGCAAAGGAGGCAGTATCAGAAGAGAATTGCGGAAGGTGAGGAGAAAAGAGAGGAGAGGGAGAAGAGGGAAAAGAAGGAGTTTTTCCGGAAGGAAGGGAAGAAGAGAAGAGGGGAGGCTGATGATGGGGGAGGTGGGAAGAGGAGGAGGTAAAAGCATTATTTAGGCGTGTATTATAAAATGCATTATATGGGTAGACTTTGAAGCTGATGATATGTAGCTCACCCTGTTCTAAGAGCAGCGATATTTGGAATAATAAAACACTGGTTCTTAGAATTGCAAATACTCTCCCTCCAAATATATTCTCCATAAAATGTCTATCCAAGTGTAAACTTATCTTGGCGAGGCGAGTCTTTGTTCCTTGACATGGTTTTTGTACAAAGTCAATTTTCGATAAAGTAGTCCTACTCGGTACCTTGGGGAATCTAACGGTAAACACTATGAATGGATACTCATGCACTTTCTCCAGAATCCGAATGATCAGGTAATCTATAAGTTCACTATGTATGCACTGTTACAACCACTTTATGTATATTTCTGTATTTTATGTGCCCTAAGACCTATTTTCTAAGAAACGTACATACCAACACATATCAAATGAGCCATCTTACGTGTCTGTTTACCTCTGGCTCTTGTATTCATTCCAGCTTTCCATCCAATCGATGGCCGTAATTGAAACAGAAAACCCGCGAGAATTATTATTGTTTATAGAATACCCCTGAACGGGATCTGAACACCAGAACGCCCGTGAATGCTGCCCAGTTTCTTAAGCTTGAATTCGGTTAGAAGAAAAAACAGTTAACAAAAGGTATCATAGTACAGTTTAACGGTAAAGAAATAAGACTGAAGTCACGAGAAACCCGCTACTGTTGGGTGTCTCTTGAGTATGAAAGATAGATAATTTTATCACGTTAGGAACGCCAAGTGAAGCATCTGAAGTCTTTCAGACACTAAACTACAGCGGGCTTGAAGGAACCAGTCGGTTGGAAGCTGAAACGTATATAGAACGTAGGGAGATCGATCGGAAACGAGCCATCCCTGTGTAGAAGTTGTGAAGCTTGTTAAGCATGCGAAGCAATCGCCGGTCTGGCGAGCATTTGTAGCGTTTGTTTTTTTTGGGTGTATTGACTGGTACATATTCTTCTAGTCCTGATTTGCTTATCTACTGGTAGTTGAGTTGCTAGTTGAACCGCCACCAATCGGGTTGCCGTTTCCGTCCGTCTTGACTGGGTAGTACCATGCGCACACGGCAATTATACTTTTTATAGAAATTAGCACTTTGAACTCCAAACGCGAGAGAATACGAGAACTCACAGATATAAACCTTGTAGAAGCATGCCTTCTAGATAATTACTCTTGCCATCGCTGGTCAGATAATTAACCAACAAGACTGCGACAAACATAACAGCAACCTGAAATCCATCAAAGCTGAGGGTCATGTCGTCATTTCCGAGGATCCATCCAATAACCACGAGCAAGGGAATGAGGAAGAGCGCAACCTGCATGCTGGAGCCTACTGCAACGCCAATAGCAAGGTCCATCTTGTCCTTACAGGCCACAGTGACAGCGGTGGCATGCTCAGCAGCATTTCCGACAATAGGTAGAAGAATCAGGCCAACAAATTCGACGGAGATATTACCAGTGGCAGTCAATGCGTTAATGCCATCAACCATGAACTCTGCGCAAACACCAATGATAGCAGTTGAGATGGCAAGAGTAGCCCAAGCAACAAGAATGTGCAGCTGTGGTTCCTCAGGTTCCTCATTGAGATCCTCTGCCGCGACGTCTCTCAATAATTCATCGTTCGGGGGGCGGTCTTCGAGAGGTGCTCTTCCTGGACCGGCACCTACGCCACCAGCTTGAGCTAAACCTTTGGCAATAGCCCCCTTCTTCAGGGCATTCTTTCTTGGCTTCATCTCCACCTTCTTACTCTCTTCATTGAATAGGTCCTGATGAGTCTTGAGCTGGAAATATAGGTATCCTAGGTAGATGACGAGGACGATGACGGAGGTTCCACGAGAAATAGAAGCAATTGGAGCTTGTGTTGTAGTGCTCCACAGGTCGAAAGTCGTCGGAATGATGATACTTGCGACGGCTATGGCAAGTAAGCTTGCAGCAGTTTGTGCAACCGTGACATTGAAATACTGCTCAGATCGACGCAGACCACCGAAAAAGAAACACATGCCCATAACCAGAAGCAAATTGGACAGGATACTGCCAATTAAAGACGTCTGTACGACTACGACCTCTTTCTTAGCCAAAGCAATAATCGCGACAATCAACTCAACGGCGTTTCTATTGACAGAACAAACACAGTCAGTTTATAAATTCCGGTATAACATTTGGAAAAGAACATTACCCGAAAGAAGCATTAAGCAAGCCACCAAGAGTCTCACCAACATGCAGAGAAATCTCCTCCGTTGCAAAACTCAGCATAGCCGCGAGAGGAATAATCGCAATGAAGTTGACAACAAAGACAACAGTGCCGCTAACTTTTGCAAAATGAAGGCCGATACCAACGGGGGCAGCCAAGATCAGGATATTGATCCAAGAGTTGAAGACAGTGGCCTGTAACTGATTCCTGAGAGTGAAAGGCTTGTGCTTCAGATTTTTGCCCTTGAATATGGAGAATTTCTGTGGCCGCTCCTCCTCCTCTGCATCCCCATCGTCAAGGTCCTCATCTGGTCTCGTTGTCTTTCTTCGATGGAGGAAGGAGAATCCATGAGCCTCGGACTTGTCCTTGTTCTCACCGCCTTCTGGCTTCTCCAAGATCGGTGACCGACTTGACGGGACGCTCGATCTTCCATTAGGCGCATTGGGTTTTGTCATTTCATATTCCTCTCCAGGTTTCGCATCGGGCTCTGCATTGTCGTCATGGGAGTGCTCCGCTGAGGGCGAACGCGGCGCAGGCTCAGTCTGGATGGCGCGAAGTCTGGTGCTGTCATCCCGAACGCCATCGCCCGACTCTAGATCGACTGTGTTGGACCTGTTGAGAGGACCCTTGCTAATTGTCTTGCGGAAGGGATTGTACGAATCATTTTTCCACGCCTCCTTGCGCGCTTCGTGTCTTATCGAATCTACCCGTATCATTATTAGCTGGGCGCGCATACATGTAGTTTTTTTTTTGAGAAGTGTAAAAACAAAAGGGGAGGATGCAACGGTGGCGACATTTGTGTCTTGCGGGGAGGCACTAACGAATTTGGAATCGACCAGCCATGTTTGGCTCCTGCAGAAGACGCAACCCGATATTCCGTCTGGCTCACTGATGGGCGGGCGCTTTTTATTTGGACTGGTTAACTCTTGGGTTGGGTAGGCAGCACGCGAGGCGGACTTTTTTTGCGGTTTGTCGCCTGGTGGGAAAGCAGACGGTGTTAAATAAAAGCTGTAGTTCGCCCAGGGAAACGTATCGTAGGGAAAACCACGACGTAGCCACTAGTGCATATGGAATAAAGAATGGAGGCGGAGGGAGTATAGTGGCCAGGCAGACCGATGTCAGATTTGGATTCCACGGGAGGATTGTGTAGTTAGGTGGTAAAAAGGATAAAGGAGAGGTGAAGGAGAGTAGTGAATAATAATAATAATAATAGCTCGATGCGCCCCCAGGTTGACGACAGCGAAAGAGAACTCAGCCCCTTGAAGCTTGCGTGAACGTTTGCGCTAAGAGGGAATTGTAACAGGAAAGAGGGACAGGACAAAGAGGGCAACGAGGGCGAGCAGGTCAGCAAGGTGACGACGTTGCTTGCCAGAAGAATGAGAAGAGGTGGCGGTATGGTCGAGGGGGGAAAGAGAAGGGAAGGAGGAAGAGAGAAAGGATGGGTACCGGTACTGTACCGTATCCTGCACCGGCGCGTGTTTGCACAGCAACTTCTGGGGAGACCCGCGAGACCAAGTGCTGGGTAATTACAGCATGAGCCAAGCAATCCGTTTTAATCATAATGCGAGGGACTGTGAGCACAGGGATTTGCGCTGCAGATGCGTTCTCCATCGCAACCTCCTTGGACCTCTCTCATCGCCCGGTTGCTTGGCCCCCGAGCCTTGGCATACGCAGCGACCCGGCGTAGAAGCAGGAGAAGAGGGCTGAGTGGCATCGTGGAAACAGAAGAGGAAGGGTGAGATGCTGTAATGACTTCAGAACAATTATTGCAAGAAATGGATCCCTCTCGCCGCTCTCGTTCTCCAATACACAGTAATGCTTTGGCTCTTGTCCTTCTTGTCCTTTTCGTAGAACGTTGATCTTCGTTTCTTCTTGCGCACGCCACAGCAACCGCTTGTTTCATTGCACATCTCTTTCTGTGCTGCTGGAACTAATTCGCACTGCGACATACCGTACCCTAATAAGTAGGACGCTACTGCGATGGTGAGGATCAATTATTACGGCAGAGCACGTCGGTCCAGCGTTGTTTCAGCTTCTCCACCATGGGTACCGGTAGATGAATGGCGGCTATCCCTACCGGTACATGTGTTTCCATTCACTGATGGCTCCAGAGCTTTTCAGTCTAGGGCCATTCTTGTCTCTCTTTTGTAGCACGATCACTACTGCAGACTCTGACCGTCACAGACCATCACGCAGTTCCTATCCAGTGCTGTGTACTCAAGTACGTGTATCCCAGGATCGCAGCATTATTATTCCCTCGCGAGGTATTATTGCACCACTGACGTGGTCGCTCTCCGAAGCAAAGCATCAGGCCGGTGTCTTGGACTCTTGGCCCATCCGCGGGAGCGTCCGACTTGTGCCAGAAGTGCCAATGTCTTCTCCAGAGCTTGATTCTCCCTTGCTTCGGTCTTGGAGCGGTGGAAGCTCACTGGGGACGCATCGCGACAAAGCTACTCGACAATGGGCTTTGTGCCAGAGCAGCAATGGAATAATGAAAAGAGACATGTAACCTGCGCGCATTCTCCTGCAAGCAGGTACCGTCCGGCCCCACGAGGATATCTGTGTTTATTCGAATGCGCCCGCTGGGAGGAATGATTCCAGCAACCTGGGGCCTGCAGGCGATCGGTCGGCGGCTCGAGGTGTGTACTTCTGTACTGCACTAATACTGTGTCTACAGCAGGTACCGATACCACAGCAAAAACCAGTGGCAGTCAAGCTCGTCTTGGTCGGGCTTGTTTGTCCATTGTGTCCACCTCATCGTGCAGCAGAGCCACAATTCCACCCCCGAACCCCTTAGCAGCGCAGCCCACCATTGGCTCATCTCTCTCTCTCCAGTTTGCACAGCACCGTATCAGCATCTCCGGCGTCAATCTTCAATGCTTCATCCTGGGTCCCTCGTGGGTCTGTACTATCGCTGGTACGCACATGGACTTCATACTGTGGCAGTGTAGTTATGGCCGTATCATAATTAATTGTGTCTAGTCCACAAAACGCGTAATTACGCAGTACGGTAATAGCGATCGCTCTACTATAATATACAACCGCCTTGGCCAGACGGTTCGGCCTGGTTTGGAGGGCCGTTGGGCTGGAGGGTGCTTGGCTGCTGCAAGCCTGCAATCAATGCCGGGAAATAATAGTTGCGACAATTAGCCAGAACCAAGACGCCGTGCAGTCTCTGTTGAGATGAGAAAAAGCGCACTGGGAACATGGCGTGCCTTGGCAGCGAATGACCTCTCACCAAAATCTCCGCATGATGAGGATGTACGTGATTCCATATCAGGGTCAAGACGAGTGTTGACAGAAAGAAAGAATCTCGAACATTGCCCCAGTGCTGTCCAGATCGTACACTAGCCCAGGGACGTATTGGCGCCGACCACCTCGATCACCCTCCTACAGTAATAAGGCGACGTCTTACACTCTGCAGTCAGATATCTGCTCCAGCGTTACCAATACAAATACCCGCAATGATAATGACTGCGGTAAGGCAGTCCGCGATGATTTCGGGCACCAGCCACACTGATTACGTTCATTATTACCTATTACTCCTCGTCACCCATTGTAATCAAATATCTCTAGCTCTGTACAGTGTGAACCCAATGCGACAGTTATTCCAGGTGCACAAAACTCCTGTGGACACATCCATCTACTTGATCGAAACTTCTTTATCCATCTCCTTTTATCTCGCGCTTTTACCTTCCTTTGCGATACTGCTCAAAGCCTGATGGCTGTCAAAAAGACCACTCCAGGCCCTTTCAAAGAGGGTAAGGCAAGACGTCATACAAGGTACAGGTATTCCCGCCCGTTAATTATGCCAGGAACCGAAAGAGAAGAACCAACGCGCCTAAAATGGCGTCACTGTGCTTCCAATTTTCTTTGCCATGCTGTATCCTCCTTGATTCATTCAGTGACCTATTTCTGGGAAATTGCCAAGCTGCCACGATAAATCCAACGGGATCTCCTCAGTGATGCTTTTGGCATGTTTCCTGTCACTTGGGGGTCTGTTCAAAGAAAAAGTTCTGCAGCCACTATCCAACATCCGTTGTTGTAATGGGCTAGCAATATCTAGATTCTTTGTCGGGGAGGAGAATCCTCCTGTCGTTTTATTTTAGCGTATGCATGTTCGTTGAAATACCCATTTCATCAGGATAAAGAGACTCTACAGCAGTTTGATTCTGCTCTCTAACTTGTTTCATTGCACATTTAGGTATTGGTTGTCCCCCCAGAATTTTTCTCTTTTTCTTCGAAATTGTCAATTTGCTCTAGTCAATTCTATAGTATGCTATAATATATTGATTTAGTTAACATGAAACTATTCTGTTTGTGGGTGCTTCACTTTGCGCTCTCATCTTCATAGCCAGCCAATGCATTACCCCCAGTTGGATACTTCAAGTCCAAAATGTCAAACTGGTCGGGAAGCTTTTGATATTGATAGAAAATTGCAGTAATGAATGACCCTTTTAGGTCAAACCTGGGTACAAAGTCGATGACCTGTCCACCTCAGCGTCTAATATGGCAAATGTATAATCTGTCACTCGTTGCAAGTGGCGTTGGTGTGTCCACGACCCGAATATACAAGTCGGGACGTAATGATCAATAGTCGTAAAGTAATCTCGAATGCGGAATAGGTCCCCTCCAATAGAGGTACCTCTCTGCCCCATTTAGTGAACAATTGCTCTCGTGAGTGCCTCACAATATGCCTCACAATATGCCATCTTATTGGCAAATCCGGATCAACGTCAAACCAATATCTTATAACTATCATCCTTTAGGTCTACCTAGACCTTTGAGTCGTAGATAAACATCGCACCCCCATCCGTAGAGACTCTGTACTGCGATGCCACCACCAAAATACTCAGCGTAAGCTCTTCCTAACGGTAACCCATAGCCTAGGCCAGCAATTGAGCTCCCTTCACCACCGGCACCTGATATGGCATTTAAAGCGTCCATGTTACCATTAGTAGTGGTCTGTCCAGGTAGTTCATCGTCATCCAAAAAGGTTGTGAAGGAATAGGACCAGATATGCGGCAGAACTTCTGGACTTATCCCACCTCCACGATCACGAATTCGGATAGTGACTCCAGGGGCTGGCTCCTCAAATGGTTGTATAGTTCCTTGGTTCTCAACATTTGGTAGGCTGGCATTATTGTTAGCACTGTTCGTAGGGAAAGAACTCTCTCGGGAGGTTGAAGTTCCAGTCGCAGGACTCGGTGGTTCGGCAGCGATAGTTATCACAATCGGCTCCCTTGAATTCCCTGATTCAACTGTGGCTCTGAAAGCATTCTTGAGGAGCTCTGTGATTATGTATTCAAGGTGGACAGGCACAAAGGCAAAAGTGGTGCTAGGCTCTCCGTCGATAATCCAAGTCGGTCGAACTCCATATTTTAACTCACATATCTCAGAGACAAAGTTACCGCACGAGTTTATGATCGACGCAGGTTGCAAGGCAGTATCAATGACACCGATATATGATGATGGATCCGGGACACCTCTTGATTTTATATTTTGATGAGGCTGTGACGATACATGAAGGGCAATATGCTGCTCAGCAATAAGTCTTGTTCCAATCCTTGCACGCAGATGTTCGTCTAGGAAGCTCGTCACCTGGGCGGGATTAATATATTTTCTGCACTCGAGGAACCCACGTGCGAGGGTTGGGATTGTATGGGCATGCGTCTCCACCAAATCTGCGAGGACCGAAGTGAACCGTATCTCGTCTTCCAGTGTTGTAATATGGGACTTGTAAGGGAGTAGTGTAGATAGAGAGTGAAGGTAATTGTTATAGATCTTTGATATGTTTGGATTCGAGACTACAATGAATGGAAGGTTCCGAAGGGCTTGGATTCTATGCGCCAGTCGAATTGGAAGGAGTTCTAGAGTGAAGTTGGCGGAGGAAAAGAGAGCGTCCGTTGACAGTGGAGGGCGACCATGTCTACCCAGGAAATGGTCAGATCCTTACTTTATTACAACAGATAGGAGTTAACACATACTTAACCAAGTCTGCGAGGCTCAATGTATGCAACGGCTTGCTTGCCAGGCTGGCGATCTCGTCGTCTGCAATGATGGTCGAGCTCGGCGGGTGTGACCATTTATGGGCTGACGGTGATGCATGCCGGGAAAAACTCAAGAATCTGGCATGTGGCACGTTGGGCACTCTATTATATATGAATCGGCCATTATGCTGCCACATCGATCGGGCCCCCGGTATCATCGTCGAGGTTGCGATTTTGTGAGGTTGCGGCTGTCGATTGGCATGAATACTGTACGGATGGGGAAGCGGGGCATGACGCCGGCGCCGCCTCCGACTTCCGATGCCCAAAAGCTAATATTAGATCTAGTTTGTTTATTTCTATCTCGGATTATCCCCTTGGCTGATAATTAATGTCATTATCATGGTCTTTTCTTCTCGGTATTGACTTAATGATGCGAAGCCTCTCGCTTTCGGAATATTTTATTAGGACAATGATGCTATTGGCAATGAAACTTTTCGGCCATGGTTTTGTTCAACTCTTGGTTCCATGATATGTAGTGTATTGTAAAGTCTGATGGAACAATAGTCAATCCTTTGTTATGACTTTGAGCCGCTGAGAGGAGACCAACATGGAGAAATAATAGAGCTCTAGAGCATCAAATTGACTGTTCATAGATGGCTCAAAACGTCAGAACACTCGGCTTTATTGTCTACTACGGCTATACTCCAACATTTTCTATTGCAATCAACTTCTGACTTCCCTCCATTGCCTTGAATGATTCCTCTACTTGCCTTATACGGTCATATTACTTTATTCCAGCTAAGATACTCCCGAGGAGATATTTTATTGAGGGAAGAATCTGTTATTTACAAGCTACAGATATTTTTAGCTTTCAAGAGTAAGCTCCACATATTTTCTCTTAAATCAAGAGACGCTTCTGTTATTGATAATCGGACATTTCACAAATTCCGATATTTGCCTACTCTCTTCATTCAGTCTTTATTGGCACCAAATGCTCTGTGTCTTCTACGTTCACTTTTATATCTTCCTCAAATCCTTCCAATTTGCAAAGAGAAGAATGAACTCACGTTTTGCTACCTTCAATCGCTACACTCTACCTCAGTTTTGATCTTTTCCTTGGTAAACTCTTTCTAGATATTTGGGTTCATTTCTAGGATAAAATACTTATCCATACCACTCCAACCACAACCGCAGTTTACCTATTTGACTCTCAATTTGTTCCACGTTGGGTACCAAGCATCAAAGTTAACTGACTCAGCTCATTGCATTTTCTTCACTACGGAGCTCTTCTTTTCACAACGTTCATGGTGCGTTGCCTCTGTTCAACTACATCAATTGTACCCTTAGATACCTCACATCATCCTCCGTGGTAACATCAAGTGTATGTCTTCCAATCCCTTGGATCTATGTTGTTTACATCACAATTCTTTCCATTATCTTGCTATGTATTATCTCTATACCAAACTTCTCGTGTTACAAAGGATTCAAATTCTTCGTATCCATCTTCTCCAACCTATGTCATTTCCTCTCTGGATGTGGACTTCCTTATTCCTCAATAAGTGGCAAATTATTGCAAGAAATTTTCATATACCGCGTGCTTATAGCTTGATGACTGACTATAGTGGTTTACTTCAGGCCATAACATCTCTTATAATTTTTGCACCTCTCTGACCCCAGTTAAGGATGGCTGAATGGCCATCTTCTGAACATAATGCCATGCCTTCGGCACTAACAGCAGAAGAGTTGGTGGCAATGATTCAAACATCAACAGAAGGAAATTGTGATCAATTTAAGGACCATTCAGATATACATATCAAAAACGGCGATGATATCACTGAAATAGATCAGTGGCAAGCTTCGGAACAAGCACGTTTTCGCTGGAAACAACCTCGACGGACTAAATCTTCTCCAGAAGATGATGTCAAAATCAAGGAGGAAGGGAATGCTGATAACTGCATTGACTTAACTACAGACGCGCCTGATAAAGGTGGATTCAATATTACAACTTTAATGGCTGCTCAGAAGTCTCTACTTAGGAATGTGCCCTCTCTAAGCAAAGATGCTACAGATGGTTCCATTGATCAGAACCAAACCAGATCTGATGTGGTTTCTCTGGTGGAAATTGAGGATACCACAGATCATGTTATCGATGACTCGCATATGGATATTGCGATTAGAGACCTCAGGGAAAAGAAATTAGAGCATAATGACAACTCCAATACAAGTGATGAGTATGAAGAAACTACACGACGACGGCAGGTCTTGCTCCACAAAAACGCTACGCAACAACTTACTTCTGTTGAATTGTCAGAATTGATGCAGATCAACGAGAAGCTTCAGGCTGGAGATGAAGGAGTCGAAGACAGCTTGTTTATACCAGAGACTCATCCTGTGAGTTCCCTACAGAACTCACAGAGAAGATCACCGCCTAAGGATGCGAGAGAATACGCTCAAAGGGAACAGGAAAAGAGATTAGAGAAGGAACGGAGGGCAGCACAGAGACGAGGATGCAGTAAAAAACACCAGAACTCTAGCCAGAGATCCCAGGTTGCCAAAAAGCCAAGAGGCGGAAGGATATCCAAAAACAACAAAAACATTAATGGGCAATCGTTGAGAGTGATTGGAGAGCTTTTTAATAGTGACACGATAAGAGATCGACTCGCGGCTGGATACCACCCTGAACCACAGGTAAGTGGCCAAAAGAATAAGCGTAAGTTGTTAGAAGAGATACTTTCCACTAAACCACAAGATGCTCGCTATACAGCCCAGGAGGCTGGGGCGGAAAAAAGGGCGATACTGAAAGCATCTCAATGTTTTGGCTTTGGAAAGGTGAGAGTTGCTGAAAATGGAAGGTGGAAACTTAATGGGATGCGATCATCTCTATTTAACCATCAGCTTATTGGCGCAGCTTTTATGGTTCAGAGAGAACTCTCTAATACGGCACCTAAGGGAGGCATCAATGCTGATGTGATGGGTCTTGGAAAGACACTGCAGGTATTGGCAACTATACTTGGAAATCCTCCAACACAAGAACACATAAATCAAAAGCAGAAATCTACACTAATAGTTGTACCGGCCGCGATTATCCACCAGTGGAAGAATGAAATTGAAGCTCATGTCGTAGAAGGTCGACTTCCACGAGTCTTGCATTACAAACGTTCCCAAAAGCTTCCAATGATCATCGTTCAAGACCAAGACATTGTTTTGACTACGTATACTGAAGTTATGAGATCATTTTCATTTCCTCAGGAGGCCGAGATAATAGACCTTGAAGATGGCGACTTGGATATTTTGCCTGCTAATGCTACAGATGAACTAGGCTATCTACACCAGATATCTTGGTATCGAATAGTTCTCGATGAAGCGCATGCTATCAAAAATTACCGCAGCCGGACATCTATCGCCTGTCAAAGACTGCAAGGGGAGTACAGATGGTGTCTTACTGGCTCTCCGCTCCAAAATTCTCTGGAAGAACTTTATCCCTATATTCGATTTCTTCGAATGGAATTTACAGAGTCATTCAAGGATTTCCGTCAGTGGTTTTGTAACCCACAGAACAATGATGATAAAGCCCGGATTGATACTCTACTTGATATTTGTATGATTAGAAGAACCATGAAAAGCACGCTTCTGGGAAGACCTGTGGTCTCTTTGCCGGAACCCCATGCAGATATCCAATACGTAGATCTGTCAAGGGAAGAACGTCTCATCTACGATATTGTAAGTATTGTCCAATAATGACTTGAGCGTATTTAGTCTGATCCGGAATTTATAGACGGAAAGGAGAGTTCGCTCATATGCCAACGAATACTTTGCAGCAGATGAATCAGAAAGAAAGCCTTCTTGTCTCTTCGTTTTGCTTCTGCGACTACGTCAGTGTGCAAGCCACCCGTTAATGATCGAAGATACTATCAAAACCCTCTGGACAGCCGAAGACAGAGTACAATTTTACAATCAAATTAAACGATGCCGCAGACACTCGGAGCCGTTATATGAACAATGCAAATTATGGATAACTGAGGCTCAGGAAAGTGAAGAATCTACGCCATTCGGGGTATCTTCCTACGGTTCCGTATGTGATATAGATCGATACATGAAAGGGGGCAAATCAGAAAAGTCGAGTCTAGCAAAAACACGATGCAAGCTATGTTCCGGAATAGTCAAGGAACCATACGTGACAGATGTAAGTTCGTTGGCTCTCATATGGTATTGTTCTAACTTAAGTCGTACTGGTAGTGTTTGCATATATTTTGCAAGGACTGTCTTGATGATTACATGAATCAAAAGGCAATGGTAGACCCCACTGTAAGTCCCGTTGTCCTAATTGATTCAGGACAGGATTAATCTGATTTTGTCTCAGTTTACGGAATGTCCCTCATGCCAAACTATCATTAGCACAATAGACCCATACAAAGAACCGGCTCAGTCTGCTCCTGATTTAGCATGTAAAAATGGCAGATACAGCTCTACGACACCAAAGGCCCGAAGAAAACACTGGTATCTCAAAGGCAAAGATATTTTTGGATTCGAACCTTCTCCAAAGCAATATTCAGAGTGGCTTGCTGCGAGTGATAAGAGCAAGGATTTCTCATTGTTCGCATCTTCAAAAACCACTGCTCTGAAGGCAAAGCTTCTCAAGTGGATTGACGAAGCACCAAACGATAAGGTATGAACTAGTGACTCGATTCATATTTAATATCTTTTAATATTCATACTGTCCTAGATTGTTATATTTTGCCAGTTTAAGATATTGGCTATGATAGTCGGACGGCTTGCTGAAGCTGAGGGTTGGAAACATGTCTACTACTCGTCTGATATGGATGCCGAAAAAAGAGCAAAAGCCGTTGAGGTTTTTCATGAGAATCCTGAACTCAAAATCATGATCGCAGGGCTAAAGTGCGGCGGCCAAGGGTGTGTATCATTCAAGCGGTTGAATATAACACAACTGTGCTAACAAGCCATCAGACTTAATCTCACAGCTGCAAATCGGTGTATTTCTCTGGATCTCTGGGTATGTGATATTCCATAGCTGTTTTATAGAGTGTCTGCTCACATAGTCTGCAAAGTGGAACCATGCTGTTGAGCAGCAAGCATTTGGGCGAGTGTTTCGACTTGGTCAAAAAAAGGACACTTTTATTACCAGAATCTGCGTCAACAAGACGATTGAACAAAGAATGCTCGAAATGCAAATGAAAAAGATTCAAATAATCGAAAGAACTATTGAGAAAGGTGAGATGCCGCGACAAAATGGAATGGATGTTAGGGAGATTGCCCGACTATTTGGAAGCATCGTTGACAACGGGGAGGGGCCAATCGTTATTGAAGCCGACTTTTCTGATGATGAAGATGAGGAGGATGAGAATGGAGATCAAGGTGACGATCTGATGGATGCAGGGTTTGATTAAATCTACATATATGCCACTCCCCATGCCGGATGTCTACAGGGCTTCCGGACTCTCTGATTCTTCTGGACATGCATTCTATAGCTAGTTGAATCCAGAATATTTATTAATACTATATATTTCTATTTCCGGTCCAACTTGGCGGACTGTCATGACTCATGGAGCAAAGATTCTACATGTAATTCTACAATTCATGAGAAGAATCTATTCCTTAGATCTTTTCTTGACCTTCTCAATTAACCCACTCAATCCTTCATTCCTAGATCCCTTTCCATCCGGTTTCCTCTTTTTCCTGCTATCATCCTCAGCTTCTTCAGCCAAAGCTTCACCGGCACGCTTCCTTCTCCCTTCCTCGAGCAATTTCTTCATCCCTTCCGTAGGTTTAAACTTTGGATTACTTGGGTCAATAGCAAACTCATGATTCTCAAATAGATTCGTGAACCGCTCATCATTGACATCAAGCTCAAAATTCTCCTGAAGCCCTCCACGTCTGCTGACTTCAGCCTCGTCGCTTTTATTTCTCCCTCGGTGTTTTCTCCTCTTGGCCTTCTCTGCGCGCTGGATCTCGTTGATATCAAAGTGGTCGAGGTGAGGAGCTGTTTCAGTACTATTATCTGCCATGAGAAGCTCAAGTTCTGCACGTTCAGCTGCCTGAGCTTCTGCTTCTGCTTCTTTAACCTCACGCTTTTTGCGACGCTCCTCTTTACGCGTGGCCTTCGCAGCTTTAGCCTTTTCTGCTGGGTCAGTAGTAAAGAACGGATCATCGAATCCAAGATCGTCGTTTCCATTGTCTTGGTCTTGTATCGTGGACTCAGCAGGAGCGTCAGGGTCTCGACCTTCTCGAAGTGCTTTAGCCCTTTCCTTTCGTCGAGCTTTCCGTTCCTTTTCTTTGCGGATGTATTTCTCTGCTGTGGTCTCTTCCTGAAGGGGTTCGTTCTCGAACACACCACCTTTCTCTTTAGAACTTAAGCCAGCTGTAAATGTGATTTCCATGTCTCCTACAGGTCCTTGACTCTTCGTAGATAGTAATTCTTCGGTCAGGCCAAGAGCAGCTCTCATCTTTTGTCTCGCAAGTTCTTTCTTTGTCAGCTTTGATGTTCTATCTGTCTCGGCCACTTCCGGGATAACTTCCTCCTCCTCGTCGTCTTCAGAATCGCTACCAAGATATGCTCGCAGATCGTTCTCACCAATCTCTGCGCGACTACCACTAAAAGCCTTCTTGATGGCTTCCTTTCGTATCACATCATCTGGCGTTGTATCCCATGTGAGCTTGACTTTGGAGTGTTGCAAAGCATCTGTCACAAACTCTGTAGGTCTATAGCCTGCTGGTACAGTATCACACTCATCTCTTGGTTTATCGTCAAATTCAACGTCGTCTGGAATGAATCGCAGATCAAAGAAATTTGCAGAGCTGAGGTATTCAGTACCGTCCGTTGATTCGTATATTTGTTGTGCTGTGTCTTTATCAGAGCAAATAATCACAGCATAATAGTATCGTAGTCGCTCAAGTTGATATTGTCGAAGGGCGGCACTATCAAATTCTTCTCCATCGTCGGCCTTCAGTAGATCTTTTTTAATCTGTTCTTCCAATTCTTCATCGTCCTCGGATCTATCAGAGTCTCCGTCGGATTCATCCTCCCACTCCTCCTCTTGCTCCTGTTTCTTTGTAAAAATTTCCTTTGGCGGACCCTCTAGTTCTTCCCTTTCCATCCTTTCCTTGCCAAACTCACTCTGATATACGGAGATTTTTTGGATTTTGCCTCCCGGTCTCACGAAACTCGAGAAGACAGCCATAAGATCAGCCGCGCGGATATTGTCCCAGTCCATATTGACAACTGCCAATCGTGACGATACTTCCCCCATCTCAACACCTTCTTGTTCCGCTTGCATATCTGGGAATGTCGCCTCCTCGACCTTTTCATCCTCCGCTTCCTCATCTTCATCCTCGCTATCGTCCTCGGAGGATGAGAATCCTCCCCCTCTGGCGGGGTCATAGATTGCATCGGCCTTTTTTAATTCTTTCCTGATCACATCATCGTCTTCAACTTCAACTTCAACGCCTCCGTCCTCACTATCTTCATCCCCATCCTCCTCGTCTTCCGGAACATAGAGCTTTTTCAAAGCCTTTCTCTTGACATCTCCGCTGATTCTTCTCCCATATCTATCAACTTTTGCTGTGTTCACAAACTCATCATCCTTCAGCATGCGGGAGAAGCGCTTGTCAATAGTAGTCCGGGAATGTTTTTTCGAGGGTAATCGGAAACGAGGGTCAGTAGCAAAATTGGCAAATCGTGGATCATTGATTGATTCTGCCGCCCCAGCGCTGCTGGTGCCGTGAAGACGGCTCTTTTGTTTGGGCATCTTTGTGACGTAGCGAAGAGAAGGAGTAGCTTAAAGTGGTATGTTGGCAGGAGAAAAGGTTTTAGACAATTTGAGGAAATATCTGAATAACTGGCGGAAAAAGACGCGCTCTACCGCCTTTATCTCGACTGTTTCAGGACTAGCTTCACCCCCACGATCCCCACAAAGACACATCATTCGCCAATCAATGATTTTCCATCCCAGCCAATTTATCAACGTCGAACCTCCATAATATCTGCGGCTTTAACTCAAAAAGGTATCAACTTTTCTATAACAAATGGAGATTTGTCATTTGCAGATACAACTTCATTTATCAAGTTCTATTAATTTGCCATGAAAATATATCTTGAAGCTAAAAATGAGTACCACTTCAGTTTGGAAGCAACAGGATAATATTATGAAATTTCTATATTGACATTCCGAATCAGGACGGAAAGGGTAGGGTAACGCCCTTTTCTGCACTTTCTCTCGCGAGTTCAATAATCCTAATACCATCTCTCGCCAACTCAGGTTTAACGTATAACTCCTGCTCTCCTCGAATTGCCTTTACCAAGTCGGTGTAGTACTTGGTGTACTCTCCTTTCAAGCTGGGGAACTTGCCCACGTAATGACCCGTCCTTTCATCCTTTTCCTGATTCTCATGGATCTTGGATTTGGTCGTTAATAATCCCCATGTGGCTTCCGGCTCAACGCCAAAGCCAGGCGTCAAAGGCGTCTGGCCTGCAAACGTCTGCACTTCTTGCTTATCATCCCCAAATTTTAGGAAGGACCCGTCATAGCCACGGATGAAATACTTCAGCGGATATTGCATTGTTGTTACAACACTGGTCTTTATGGTAACGATGAGGTTCTTTTGTTCTCCTGAGTATTGCAGTATCATAGTAAATGCATCATCGGTCTTGCTCTCAATGCCACGTAAGGCGCGGTAGAACCCAGTCACACTGGATGGACGGCCGAAAAGAAGGAGAGCCTGGTCAACCGTATGGCTACCGAGACCAAACATCATACCGTTGCCAGGATTATAATCTGGAGATTTCCAGGATTGCATCCACGGTGGGAAGTCGACATCGTAATGAATCTCGCATTCTGTAATCTTTCCGAAGGCTTTTTGTTGGACTAGATGCCGCAATGTTCTGAAATCCGAGTCGTAGCGTCGATCTATAACACTATGCCTTAACTGACTGCTATCGAGAGCAAGAAGGGGTCAGAACGGGAAGCTTACTTTGGAAAACTGTGAGAATTTTGTCGGTATGTTTTGCAGCTTCGAGAACTTTGTCTGCTTGTTCGGTGGTTACTGTAAAGCATTTTTCTACGACAACTGGAAAATGTCAGATGCAGGTCTGAATAACAGCAATGCTTGATAGACACCCACCATGTTTATTGGCCTTCAAGGCCCTCTCAGCATACTCGGCGTGACTGTCATGCTTGGTACAGACTACCACCAATTCGATCTCAGGATCAGCAAAGAACTCATCGGCTGTCCGGTAATGCTTTGCATCCGGGTAGTCAACTGTGCAGTGCTTCCCAGGCTCGACACCGGACTTGTCAGTTGGGGCAGGGGCACGCTGCAGGAAAGCATAGACGTTCAGATCCGGATTTGGAAGAATGAAGGGTAAGTTGAAGCACTTGACTGAAAATCCATAGCCGATGATACCGACGTTAATGGGTCGCGGCATGATTTTAACGTGTGGTTTGCTATTCCAACTGTTATAGCAAGACTTTAAAACTCACTTGGAAAAAGAAAAAAGAGAGAAAAAGGAGCGGGGATGAGATAGTGATAAAAGAGTGGCAGATAAGTACTACTTGCTTTTATTCTAAAAATTCAGAGAAGATGTAAAACTTAAGAAAAAAAAACATATACGCGCTTGCGGGGAGCTGGTGAAACTGTCGATGACGATAGTGGGATGTGGTGCGGGGTTCGCGACTCTAGCAGTCCTCCAGGCGTTAGAGGCGCCTATTGAACCAGCGGCAACAGAAGGTGATAGGTTAATAGTCTAAATAATAAAAGTGAAAGCGTAGATTTAGGCTAAATGAATTGAATGAATTACAAAAGGTCAGCGATGATAATGGCGAATAACTCCAGAATTGTGACTTTCGAAGGACTCGAAATGTTATGCATGGAACAACACGCTCCATGGTGATGTGCCAACAGGGTGCCTGGGTGCCTGGTCGTTCTCTCTTGGCTAACAAAATCTTAATTTGAACGCTAATTAGCATGTGTGGCTTGCGTCGGGCTGTGGTTGCGGCGGTGCAGATGCCTACCTGGTGTGTACTTCGATGAGGAGATAGCCTATGTGTGGGCTCTCTTGCAACGAATTCGCGTGCGTGATTGCAAAGCTATGGTACAAGACAGGTTGTGTACCACAATAGTTAAAGTCTCTGGCTTGGTTAAAAGAGCATTAACTCAACGTGTTATACTACTGTCTGTAGCAAGAAATAAGGGCTTAAATAGCAAAGGCCATGCTGGGTAATGTTATACCTGTAACTATTTGTATAAGTAAACAAACAGCTAATAGAGAACCGAAGTTTCCTTTGGGTTATTTAAAATGTATTATTTTTTTTTTGTTTTCTATCTTAGACTTACGGATTAAATATTTTGTATTTTCAGAATTTGTAGTTCTAATAACTGCAGAGATAACTATTATCTCGTAGCATCCATGGATTCAAGCTTCAGGTACACTTTCGCCTGCCAGTGATACCACCTCCACGTAAAACAACAGGCTTACTCCTCACCACTCGCCAACGTAAACTCGAGGGTTGACGATTTAAAATAATGTATGGTTTGTGATTAGGAATAAAATCTAAAGGGCTCTTTGTGAAGGACTCCTCACTATAAGCCTCTCGCTGATTGGCTCAATCGGACGGGTTTTGTAATCCGCAGTGTCTCTCTCTCGGTCCGAGCTAAACGCAGCAGCATGCCCCAGATTCGTTCAATGCCTCGGTACTTGTTTGCCGCGAATCACTTACGGAACCTCACCCTCTTAACTCCAAGTTTTTACAAAAACATCCTCTCTCTTCTTAGTTTTCCTTGCCGGCATCAAACAAGGTATCATAGCAATAGTTAATATGGCTGTCGAGAGACTTCAATCCGTTTTTAAGCAGTTTGCACCCGGGTCTTCCGGGCTGTCATCCATGTGAGTCGCGCTTCATTATATACCAAAATCTCCTAGGCGGGAACTGACGATACTCGCAAGTACTGCCAAAAATGCAGACGATGTTGTCGTTACTCTCGCCATTCGTACACCGTTAGCAAAAGGACATAAGGGGGGCTTCAAGGATACGGGGCTGGATTTCCTTATTTATGCACTATTGAAGGAGGTGGTCGCGAGGTCACAACTCGACCCCGCTCTTGTGGAGGATATCTGCTGTGGCAATGTATGCACTTCTCTACAAGCCTCTGACTCTATTTTCTAGTAGGTAATAGCTGAGCATTTATATGGATAGGTCAATGACGGAAAGGCTGCCTACAAGCTTCGGGCCGCTGCTCT
Organism: Xylogone sp. PMI_703; assembly: GCA_021399445.1. Taxonomy (NCBI): domain Eukaryota; kingdom Fungi; phylum Ascomycota; class Leotiomycetes; genus Xylogone; species Xylogone sp. PMI_703. The sequence continues at coordinate 5,992,531 of JAJTUQ010000004.1, forward strand.
TGCGGCTGGCTTCCCACATACCACTGCCGCCAGCACTGTCAACCGCTTCTGCAGTTCTGGTCTCAAAGCTACACAAGATATTGCGAATCAAATTGCGGAAGGCTCGATTGACATTGGAATTGCGGTCGGTGCAGAAATTATGTCCGCTGGAGGTGACCGTCTCGAGAAGCCGTTCCATACCGAAATTCTCGCAAATCAAGAAGCCGCGAATTGTATGCAACCCATGGGGCAGACCTCTGAAAATGTTGGGAATGATTTCGATATTTCGCGTGAAGCTCAGGATCGCTTCGCCGCGGAATCGTTCAGAAAGGCTGAGGTAGCGCAAAAAGCTGGTGTTTTTAACGATGAGATTGTGCCCATTACTACTGAGTTCAAAGATCCTAAGACTGGAGATCTGCGTAAGGTTACTCTTACCAAGGATGAGGGGCCACGATGGGGGACCACTTTTGAGGGATTGTCCAAAATTCGTCCTGCTTTCCCAGATTACGGCAATAAGTCTACCGGAGGAAATTCCTCCCAAGTTACTGATGGAGGTAAGCATGTTATCTGTACCGATAAAGCCTGCTCAGATATGCTAACCCGTAATAGCGGCCGCCGTTCTTTTAATGAGGCGTTCAACTGCCATCAAGCTGGGCCAGCCCATCTTGGCCAAGTTCGTTGGTGCTACTGTTGCCGGGGTTCCTCCCCGTATTATGGGTATTGGACCATCAGTCGCCATTCCAAAACTCCTTTCAAAATATAACCTCACTATTGATGACATTGACATCATTGAAATCAATGAAGCCTTTGCTTCAATGGCTGTCTACTGCCAGAATGTCCTCCATATCCCCAGCGAGAAGCTAAATATTCGTGGAGGTGCAATCGCACTGGGACATCCTTTGGGCGCTACTGGTGCAAGACAAATTGTCACTGGCCTGAGTATATGCCGAGAACGTAAGAAGAAGGTTCTCCTCACTAGCATGTGTATTGGAACTGGTCAAGGTATGGCGGGGTTGTTCGTTAACGAACAGTTGTAGCCAGATTGATTTCTTTTTATGTGTACGCGTAGTATATGTATTGTGTCTATAGCAAAAGCGTATCTGTCAAAATTTTGATGATTCCCTCAAATTTATCGGTCCAGTTATTGTTTTGAGACGTACTGTTAAAATTCGTAGCTGGCTCCTGGGCTGACCTCGGAAGCTTCGTCTGTTCTGCCAAGACTAAAGGTTCACCGCCTTCTATATGGGAATAGCGCCTGAAGCTAACATGATGGGTAATTTTGGTCGACCTTCCAACATTCCTGTCGCAAGGGACAGATCAATCTCGAATTACTCTTGAGCGCATATCGCACTTTCATATTTTGAAGATCATACTCGTGATTATTGTTGATAATACATTCCTGTAATCATGACTGGTCGTGGTGGAGGTGGTGGTCGCCGGGTTTTACTCCCTCCAATGTATGTTGAGCCTCTTCCCTTTTGAATTTCCCATTGCGTCTTCATGCTCTTTCTTTTCTTTTGAAAGCCAAGTACTAACTATGTTCTAGTAATATGATCTTCAAATTGCTCCAAACAGTGAGTTTGCTTTCCTTGGACAAATTCTTTCAACCTGTAGTCGTCTGAGGAGTCCCGCGTCGAAGGAACGAGACACGCGATATTGAGGTTTAAAGAGCATAGATGTCTCTTTTAAACACATCAGCAGACCAGCACACTTAGCATAATATCATATTATTTGAATGAAATATGGATAGACATTGCTAACTGGAACTAGCATGCTACTGTCAGCATTTGGCTATATGAACAGCTCTCGATTCGCATTGAAGGAAAGATAAGAGTGTGTCCTCTACGATCGGGTTTTGTGGATTTCGACTAACCTCGAATAGGGATTTGACGAGTTTATGAACTTGGTTATCGATGATGCGGTGGAGGTTGGCCAAATCACAAAGACGAACAGTGAAGAAACTCGCAGACCTTTAGGTATGGATACCAGAAGCTAGCCTTTGTAGTTGGTGTTCTTCATTGTTAACTTCTCCCTAGGCCAGATCTTATTGAAGGGCGATAATGTTTCCTTGATTCAGAGCTTGTCAGGCTGAATCATGATATTGCGATGGGGAAATTTTGTGGAGCCGCGATCCTTACTATCTCAGGATGAAAACGCTATTGGCACCATGGAGGAGCATGTGAGAGAGATTCTAGAATTCAGGACCCTTAGACTCGAGGGACTAGCTGCCATGCAATATTTATCAGAGGCCTGGCAAACTCTGGTCTGAGCACCTGATGACATTTTAAGATGTTATCTGTTACAAGATGGATAAGTTAGCTGACTTGTAAGTTTCTTTTCGCAAACCCGAAGCTTAGAATATGGTGTCATTAGTAGAATTGGCTGTTATATCTTATTGCATTGGGAAACTCAACGTGGCGGAAATGTTACGGAGACAAGCAGGGTCAAATAAATCAAGCTCCACCCTATTACTCTCTGACTGCTATATGTACTGTATCAAATTGTTAGGCCCCCGTTGTACATCTCAGAACTATAACTTTCTTAGACAACTGGTTATGCGTATTAGTTATCGAGAAGGATAATGAAAGGTTTATTTCCGAATCTCGATTACGATATGTTAATAATTCTGGTGTATCTGTTATTGAAACAGACCAGCACGGAAAGATCTATTATAAGTGATTGGCTCTTCAAACTAGTTTACCGTTACGAATAAGTATAGATGACTGGTCTAGCTGTTGATGGACTAGATATTACGCCATTCCTTCTTCATTCCTTGAATTGGCTCGGTCTAAGAAATAGTTATGCCTCTGTATGTGCTGTCACTGGATCGGATAACATGCTTAGAGAGACTTGTAGCTGTGTACTATTACCGTTGGCTCCGAACTAATACAGTGAACGCATATATCATTCCAATTAAGACGGAAGAACATGTAATTGTCTAAGGCCTCCCACTTCTAATAATGTTACCAGTCCATATTTGTCGAGTAATTCTCTGATTACCATGGCTTCTCCTCCCCGCTATAGGTGTAGAATTTTGGACTATCATTAATAGTAACGCTTCCGAGCACTTTGAGCATACTCTTAATACTAAAATCCTTTTCTAAAATCGCCCCTTCTCCGCCCATCCTTGTTTTCACCCATCCTGGATCCATGCAGATCACTATTACACCCTTCGGCTTCAACTCAACTGCTTGATGCACTGATAACATGTTCACAGCCGCCTTGCTGATACTATATGTCGTACATTTGACTGTGTCGCCTGCTGCAGCTAGGCCAATAGAGCCGAGACCCGATGTCATGTTCATGACAACACTGCCTGATTTCAAGTGGTTGAGCAGTTCCTGAACAATCGTTGCTGGACCGAGAACGTTGACTTTGATTTGTTCATCCAGGCCATCAGCCGTGAGCGTCATAGCCGTCTCATGAGACACGCTATTTACGCCTGCATTGTTGAGCAGAAAGTCGAGCTTTGTGTCCTCACCAATGATACTATCAACCTGCTTCGCAAAGGTCTTGATAGAAGGGACGGAACCGGTGTTGCATTCCACGATATGAAGATTGCTGTTTTTTGATTTTAGGGCTTCCAGCTCACTGAGATCTGAGGACAAAGAACGGGTGGTCGCAATAATTGTATTTGAAGAGTCTTGGGATAGCTGGGTGACAAACTCGAGTCCCAGTCCTCGATTTGCACCAGTAACTACATATACAGGCATTTTCCTTCTATGGGCTAGGGTGAGGGCAGCTTCGTGCTGAGTATCTTGTAAGAGAAGGATGCGTGTGGCGGCGGAGAAATCCCTGAGCCCTGGATTGAAGTATTTTCTTTAAGCTACACGGGATCAGCCGTGGAATAATTACAGCTTATGAAGTCACTTAAATTTGAGTAACCCATTCTCCGTTCCGTTTCAAATTTGGTATCTTGGCGGGGTTCTTATGCCTTGCGCAATGATTGGACGGCTAAATGAAGAGATGGAAGCTGAATAGCTTGCCTAAATCGGAAGCGGATGTTAGAGCGTGACCTTGGTTACGGCATCGTTGGTTACGGCATCGTTGTCAAGTGGGTGGGGATATCTCCTTATAGATGAGTGTGGATCTTGAAGAAATGGTGGGGCAGTATTTCACCTTCATGATAATCTTTTATTGACTATTTATTCTTTATCTTGATGCATTCTATTCCTCATACTGTGCGTGTAATGTTTAATGTTTAATAATATAGAGACAAGACATAGCCGGAATTTTATAAAGACTCAATCACGTCAATTATTGGTCCTGTCCATACTTCAACACATTCTGAGCTCGAAATGTCACCCAGAAGGCTCATAATTCCTATGCTTTCTTCCAGAGGCATGATATTACTTTCTGTTATTTCGCGTCTTAGATCTTCAGCAATGACATCGGCTTTATGGTAAAGCTCCACCAAAGGTGTCAAATTCTGCTCTCCTATGCATCCCTTCATTGGATTGTATTGCTGGCAGACTCTCCTGTCATAGTGCTTCCTTCTCGACTTCAATGCGGCAGAAATCCATAGTTGTCCTATGTAACATTGTACATATGGATGGCATGTGTAATGTCGGATAACCGAGAATAACCGTTGCCACCTGGCCCATTCCTTAGTGGAACCCATAGAGGGAGTAGTCTTTGTAGCAGGGGCCTTCTTAGCACCTATGAACGGCAATGGTTGTCTAAGTCAAACAACAGGTGTCTATGTCAAGCGGACAACCGGCACCAAGAGATCAATCTGTTACTCGCACGGAAGGCTTCTGGGCTATGCGGAGTCTAACCTCCCAGCAAACGCCTCCCATGGTCCCGTGTGATAAGGCAGCCACCATGTAGAAAAAAAGTTATACAGCGACTGCCATGCAGTATATAGCCTGCAAAAACAAAATATTTCACAAGGAGCGTTGCCGACTAGACCGATACATGGCGCAGCCTCCAGGCCAGCTCCATCTCAAGTCGTTCTTTGCCGTAGGGCTCCTCACGCAGCGTGGCCATCATGTCATATCCAGGAGGGAAGTCCGCCTCAAAGGTCGGCTCACCAGCACGACGCATATTAGCCAGGATCGACTGCCGAAAATGCCAGCGCAAAACGTGATCAGAGACGCGATTTGGATCGTCCGGTTTGCGGTAGACGGGGTGTAAGACTTTACCATCAATTTTTCGGGCATTTGGAAAGAATGTAGTGATCTTGTAGTTATCCTGTCCAAGGTAAGTATGGCAGAGAGAATCAGGCAGAACGTAAGAAATGCTTACATCAGGGTTGACAAGAGATTTTGTATTGGTTAAACACTTCGTCGATGCCAGCGTTCAATAACAGACCATTCTGCACGGAGTGGATTCCGGAGACGCCGACTGCGTCTGGCATATTCGTGATCAAATGGTGGAAGTTATTCTGGATCCAGAGGCTCTCGTGCTGCATTGGAAACACGTGCGAGGCATCTCGCAATTGAAAAGGCCAGTGATAAAGCATCGTCCGTCTCTGGCACGCACACCTTTACAGAAGGAGTCTTCCTGCTCTGACACGCCGTGATTAATCGGAGGAACCACCCAGGGTTCCTCAGTTAGGGCAATGGTTCCTAGGCCACTCAGCACAAGCCATAGCAGAGGTGATACGATAAGGACATACCTGTGCTGCGAATATCGTAATTTCCAGGCTCAACAGGATTACTGGATGATTGAATCACACGAGCAGACTCCCTGTGATACACAGTGTAGTCCGCGTCTGTAATTAGAAGGATGTTAGCGAAGATCCAGAGTAGATTCTCCTCAGTGATGGATCCTGCTTGGTAGAAGCCGCCGAGAACTTCCCCAGTGGACGAGTTATGGAAGTGTACATTGCGACTCGCAGCCCGATCATAAAGAGGCATCGTGATATCTATGGCAAAAACCAGATGTAGGGTGTTGCTTTAAGGAAACGATTGGCTCTATAAGAGTAGGATGGAGAATGGTGTTGGTTTGAACTGCCTAGTGCGCTTGTATTGGGGACGCTTTGATCGGTGCGCCAAGCCACTGGTGTACTCTAATTATCTCTACTATGCCTGATTCAAACCTATTTTGTACTTTGTACAGTAGGTACCTGCAGAATCGGCTCTACTGAATAGGCATAGTGCAGGTTGTTAGTGTATAGTGACTTGGCGCACCGATCAAGGTGTCTCCAATATAAGCGCACCCGGTAGGAGACATGAAATTGGCTACTCAAGTTGCTCCGCTTTCACTTCTTCAATGTGGATTAGGAAAAGTAATGAAATATTAGACAATTTAGTAAGTGTCTGAACTGCTTAATTGTTTAGCATGGAGCCGAATTATATTTTTTTATAAAGAAATACATCGCACGTAGGCAATCATAGCACTGTACATAGCTCGACTACGATGCCAAGATGGTAACATAACTATATATAACTTAGAACTAATAATCTAGCTCTTTCAGTGATTCAAATAGTAGTCGAGCGGATAACCGAGAATATCGCACTGTGGCCCGTCTCTGAAATCCATTTGGTGACTTGGCCATTGCAACTCCCTGAATGAATACTTCTCCGGTGATAAAGGTTGCCACAAGCCGGCAGCAGCCAGTTCATCAGCAGTATTGCTGTATCCCCGGGCGGCTAAGAATGCCAAATTAGGATTAGGATTGTAGCTTCTTGCAAAACTAGACCAGGAATCGAGTATGAACTGCTCAAAAGGCAAGTCGTTTTCATCTCGCAAGGGAAGACCCATTCGCAAGACTGTCCCAAAGACGAAGTAAAGTTCGCCAGAATGACACTTGAAATATTCTAAATCGGGATTACCGTATGGATGAGATGGCGTAATAGGGGCATCGCAGACAGGCGCATTCGGATCATAGGAAGGTGCGGTTTGATATGATCTGTTGAACTCATAGAAGTATACATCGGGCTTAAAAAGGCCGTTCACTACTCCTGCATACGCTGTTGCTTGATCAAGGCACCTAAATTCAGCATCAGTTGCAACACGTGCTGTTACATTGAATACATCTAGCGTTGCATTCTGCCCTACTGGCTCTGGAAATTCTCCAGACGAAATTATGGTATTAGCAGGAAATGACTGAGCAGATATTGCAGAACTGAGGTCAGTGGTTGTTGGATATCCAATGAATGCTGCACCGTCATCACGCATGAACCCCATCATGAGATGTATGTTTGCGACTGGTTGTGATTTGTCTAGTGGAAGCCCGTTCGACGTTATATAGGTCCCATCGACAACAACGTACCGAGCAACATCAGGGATATTTGTGAAAGTATATGCGGGAAGCTCTCGTAAGCAATCAACTTGCGATGCCGCCTCAGAGCAGTTTGTTTCTTTTAGTATTGCGTTTGCAGCTAACGTGAGTTCTTGAGAGATCGTCGGATATAGGGAATAAGTAGTTGCGTAGTTTGACCCAGCCAAGTTGCTCTGTGGAATGGCACCAGCAAACTTTCCAATGGATTTGGGGGATGCCATTAACGCTCTTACGGATGCCGCTCCCGCCGATTGCCCAAAAATAGTAATTCTGTCTGGATCGCCTCCAAAGTCTTGTATATTATCCCTAACCCAATCCAGAGCAGTGATCTGATCCGCTAACCCGTAGTTTCCTTTCGTTTTCCCATCATCCAGTGCTAGGAATCCAAGACTTCCTAATCTATAATTGATGGCAACAACGATGACATCTCCACGGGAGGCAAGATTTGAACCATCGAAGGTAGGGTCGTTACCTGTACCACTTGTGAAGGCGCCTCCATGGATCCAGAACATGACGGGTTTTAAGTCTGCTTTTGGTGCTCCCCCATGGGCTGGGAGATAAGGGGTCCAAATATTGAGAAATAAGCAATCTTCAGATCCTGTATTTCCTTGAACGCATTGGGAGCCATATTCAGTTGCTGAGACATTGGTACCAGAACCTCTGTATTTTGTGGAATAAGTGAAGCGTCTCGGTTGCTGGGCATATCGAATACCCAGGAAACGAAAGCTTACACGGTCACGAAATCTAATGCCACTACTTCTCAGTGTCTTACTCAAACTATGATGCAGCTAATTGATACAAGGCAGGGGGAAATGCTAACCCAGTTATATATTCATTGTTTGAATGTACCGTAACTCGCCATTGTGGACTGTTATCTTGGAAAGAATGGTTGCTGAAGGGAGCTGTTTGAGTGCATAACGCTGGCAGATGTAGATGAGGGCTGACATCTGAAACCACTCCTTCTATGTTGATTGCGCGGGGTTGGCTCCCAGCCGGAGCAACCCAGAACTGTTGCTCAGAATCATATTTTCCTTGATATACAAGATAACCAAGATTTTCGGGAATGCTTGATACTCCGAGCTCGGGAGCCCACAGCTCTTCGCCTAAAGCAGTGCAATCCGAAGCTGCCTCGCCCCGAGATCGTTCTGAGAGCAATATAATTCCCGAGTCTGCATTAGGACTCTGAGAGCCTGTGTAAGAAAGAAAGCTTAGTACTTGCTATTTAAGCTGTGATAAAAAGCTCACCAACCTAAGAGGTCATTGTTAATTAGAATTGTCAGGTCTGATCCAAGATCATTTGGTGAAGGCGTCGAAAAGACGAAAAATGCGTTTGTTATGAGAGCTATTATAATTGAGCTTACGATCATGTTCTCTGTCCTTGAGGTACTCCGTGGTTTTACTAGCAACGCTGCATTTATTTATGGGGGATCCTTGGAACAATTATAGAAAGAAATCTTACCACCCCCATGGTTGATTTAGTTTCTACTTACCCCGTTCTTCCGGAAATTGAAATACTGCCCCGCAGATTATGTACCTGAGCTTCAACTTATGGGTAAGTATTCGGATGGTGGGGGCGGAGAGGTCATTTAGCCTGAATCTCGTTGGTTTTTGGGATAAATAAAAGACAACAGCTAGATAACCGTGGACAGCACAAAACAGATCCGTCTCCTGGAGAGGAGGTGAGATGAATTGGAAGTAGCCGATTGGCTGACAAAAGGCTAGACTGAACGCAGACCTAGGTGCGCATATCGAATCCTGAATCTTGACTTATCAATTAAACTTCAAAGCTAGATGTTTGAAAATTTAATTTGTGCTTGATTTACGACTCTGTGATTATAGTCGATTATTCAAGGAAAGCTAAACCTATGCTGGAAAGGTTTCGTTAAAGAAGTTGCATAAGGAGGGACTGCAAAGAGCAATTGTGTTCAGAAGACTGTAACATGTGCTGCACAGCATACAGTATATTTTACGTCAGAGATGTTAGAAATTGATGACTTCAGCTGATGACTTCATGTAGTTTGTCGAATTAGTTTGACCATAACCACTCATCTATACTTATATTATCAAAATACAATTAAACAGCGAACCGCTCTAGCTAACTAAAATTTTGAAGAAACCCTTTTTTTTCAAGTTCGCCATGTGTGTACGCCCATAAATCCTCCGCTAACTTTGCGTCGCGTGCTTGGGCAGTAGGTTCAGAAATTTTTGCATAAGGCACAATGTAGCTTCCAGAGGCACTACTTTCAAAGCCATCACTAGCGACAGCGTATAGAGTAGATAATGCTCCCTTTGTTTGATCATCAAGAATACCAAGACATCTCATTAACGGTGTGAAGGTGCGGAGAACTACAGAAGGGGCAGTACCGGTAGCTTGCTTGTTCAGGTTACTGAGCAACATTTTGTTAGTCAGGTCTCGAAAAACCTCAGTGGTCAGGAGAACCTACGTGTCAATATGTCCTGGATGTACGGCAAAAGACCAGACCCCATTGGCGTTATACCTTCTATGCAGCTCTTTGGTGTGTAGTATGTTTGCGAGTTTAGATTGGCCGTACCTTGTCATGGCGGATTCGGACTCCAAGTCGACATTGTTAAACTGGATTCCACTTTTAGGAGCGAACCTGTGCCCGTCAGACGTAATGTTTATTATTCGTGCTGCACCTGGCAGAGATGCGGCAGTCGAGAGCAACAATGGGAGAAGATGAGAGGTCAGTAGCCAGTGAGCAAGGTAGTTTGTCTATAAATCATGTTTAGTTTTGTCCTTCGAAGTGATCCAGTGTGATTTACTTGGAACTGCACTTCATACCCATCCGTGGTTTTGCTAAATGGTACTGCCATCACTCCAGCGTTGTTGATTAAACCATGTAACGAGGACTCACGACTGAAATAACCCGTTAGCAAAATTGACTCTATATTTGTAGAGAGGCTTATGCATAGGAGTACCTTCGGAGTTCTCGCGCTGCCTGAACTATAGTCTTTAGGTTGGTTAAATCGAGATAAAGAAATTGAATGTCGGCATCAGGAATCTCTTTTCTAATATCTTCAATCGTAGATCGAGCTTTCTCTTCACTCCTTGCACCCATGTATACTGTAGCTCCTTGTCGAGCCAGTCCAATTGTTGTGGCTTTTCCTCTTCACAACGATATTAGTGATGCTACTGACAATAGGGGACTGATACAAGTGACTTATACGGCGATGGCGAAACTCCCAAAACTTACATGCCTGCATTTCCACCTGTCACTAAGTAAACTTTTCCTCTCAAATCTGGAAGTGAGTCCGGGGAGAACTTTGACTGTGGCATATTCGGAGGGATATGGGAGAGAACCTGACCACTCGTAATAACTCTGGTTTATCTTCCCTTTCTTCAGAAGTAGAAAATATTGAGCAACGTATCACTTCTTACAAATTAGCAATGCAGTTGAGAAAGCAATATTATATATTTGATTCAAAGCTACGCTAGCCCTCCATTCCGCAAGTCACCGCAATCGACCGCAAAACACCGCATTGAGCCGTGCCGATCCGCCAGCTAACCATAATCCACACATTAGGATCACCCCAAGATACAAGCCCCAACAATGGTGGGTTGGTTTTAATATCTCCTGGAAGATCCAATGGTGCTTACTCAAAATTAATGCACCCAGAAAGTTACAGCAATACAACAATCCTTACTACCATAGTATTATCTCTGTTACTGTATTTATGATATACCTGCACCGTATGACCTGTAGAACGGAGACATTATAAAGTTATGATCCATCTAGAGTAGGTGATTTTATGAAATAAAGCTATTGATACGTTACTGTAAACTCATATTAATTTAGCAGACTTTCTATTTCTGTTCTATCGGCTCCGCAGAGCTTGAACAGCTTATGCTAAAATACATCCGTACCTGGCCGCATTAGTCCGCACAAATTTTATTGAGAGAACTATAGTCAACTGTAACTGAGGCGGACTAAGCGCCTCTTATACATAATACCTACCTTGCCAATAACATCTGACCATATCTTATTGGACATATCGAAGACGAGGGTCGGCTGCGACCTGTCCATTGGGCCAACCTAAAAGCCTCCTTCCGCCAGTTCTGCAAGCTGACTTAGGTTATTTTATTACACTAGGAACTGGAACCAAGGCTGTGGCAGCTGAGATAATCTACATAGCTTATTAGTCTGCATCGTGTGGATATAATTACTCGTATCACGCAAAGTCTGAACATCTTTCTTTCTAATCCATATCACTTAGCTTTAAGTCGCATGAAGAAAATCATACGAGTGATAGCACACTTATTTTACAAATAATGCACATTATACTAGTCTTCAGTCTGTGGGGGTACCTATTGATGCCTCCTGGTGCTGCCAGACTGTTATGCTCGCCCGACGCTTTCTCGTTTCCGTCATTGTTTGGAGCTGAGCTGCTTACAATACAAGCTGCTTCTGTTAGGGAATACAAAGGTCCGTGGCATTGATTCTATGACTTCAAATTGCGCTTTCATGCTAATGTTAGCATAAAGGTTTTTCCAGGTGGAGTCCAGAGTCTTTGATGATTAGTCCAAGTGGAATTGACTTCTGTAATGTTACCGTATCTTACACACATCCGGGCAAGGTGATTTTATCAATGTTCAGATATGGCTTCCTCTCCAAGATTGGAATGGGAGATTTATGGGTGTTGGTGGTGGCGGATTTGCGACAGGGCTCCTAGATGACGACCCTATTTCTGTTGCTATCAGTCAAGGATACTCCGCCAGCACAACCGATGGCGGACATAGTTCGGAACAACTCAGAGCCCCATGGGCACTTAAAAGTCCCGGAAATATCAACTTCCAGCTGCTCTTCGATTATGCCAGCATCGCCTTATATGACATGACAGTCATTGGCAAAGCCATCACAGAACAGTACTACGGCAAGCTACCTATGTACTCATACTGGAATGGCTGTTCTACGGGTGGGCGTCAGGGGTTAATGATCGCACAGCGGTATCCGGAGGCGTATGATGGGATTCTAGCAAGCTGTCCTGCCGTCAACATGCCAAGTCTTGGAGTAGGAGGATTCTGGCCTCAGTTAGTAATGGATCTCCTGGGGCACTATCCCAAGCCGTGTGAGCTCGAGGCAATCCAAAATGCTGCAATCATAGAATGTGACGAACTTGATGGTGTTAAGGATGGTGTTATATCTGCTCCAGACAGCTGTTCATTTAAGCCAGAAGAACTTGTTGGAAAAATTATCAACTGCGACAATGAGAAGGTGAATATTTCATCAGGAAGCGCATTGATTGCAGCAGCAACATGGGAAGGAGCGAAAGCTACGGATGGGAAGTCGATATGGTTCGGATCTCCGGTTGGAACTCCCCTTACCGGTCCGATTGCACTGGCAGATACGCTGTGCGGAGATGGGGGCTGTTCGGGCTTACCAATGCCTATAGCTGAAGACTGGATTAAGATGTTCTTAGAGAAAGATCCCGACTTTGATCTCAAATCGCTGTCTCTTAGTAGATTTGAACGTTTAATGCATATGTCTAGACAGCAATACGACTCGATATTAGGAGCCAATGATCCAAATCTTTCAGAGTTCAAGGCCATGAGACGGAAAATGATAACCTAGCATGGCCTCAATGATCAGTTATTGACGGTAAAATCAACACGGCAATACTACCAGCAGGTATTAGACCTAGATAGATCTGCGCACGAGTTTTATCTCTATTTCGAAGTGCCAGGAGTGGGCCATTGCGGTGGTGGTCCTGGAGCTTACCCGTTACATGCGTTCGACGCATTGAGGAAATGGGTTGAAGAAGATATCTATCCAGATGTACTACAGGGAATCCATCTAATGGGTAATAAGGAAGAGGAAAATCATATGAAACCGATATGCCGGTACCCCTTGGTGGCTGTTAAGACCGAAAGTTTAAAGGGACCGGCATTTACTTGTGCTCAGTATTACTCTAAACCTGGCCGTAGCACTCAAAAAGACGAGCTTTAGAAGTTCTGAGTCATATCTGATGCTATCTAGCGAACAGTAATGTCAACAAGCCAGATATTAGCTGAGTAGTTCTATCGTCCAAACCCGCATGATAAAATTATAATCAACCAAACGGAGCCGCGCATTGCAGTGTATGAAGCAGAGTGAAATCCTACACACAACAACTGGGAATCTCTACTATGAACTTATTACGTAACTAGCTGTGTGAGTATATGAGATGTGGAAGCACCGTCGTAGAGATTGTATCAGAAAAGGTTACACGGCTACAGTCAGTCTACCATTGACATTTCGAACTGGCTACCTTTATACAAAGCCTGGAAGCCATTCTATGGAATTAAATACCTTGGCTTACAGCACAGTATACCGTATTACTAGGTTTGTCTGAGAATGCTTCAGAGTTTATTGGAACGTATGATTTTAGAACTGTATGGGTACTTCTCTCACTTTTTCCCTGTTTAATGAATAATTGATGATATCGAGTGATGCGAGCTTCAGAATAGTATAGAAATCTGGTCTAAGAACATATAAATTAAGAAGATAACACCGCATATACGGCGAGATATTCCATATATGAAGCATACTTCGAAGCAGAATCGGGAGACTTTCAGTAATCAAATTCTGAAGATAATGGGAATCAGCACTAATGGTTACAAATAAGTTATCTCGGGATATTCCTCACCTCCATCTAGGATATCTAAATATTTGCCTATCCTGAGTTAGTGTCCAAAAAGATGAAGATAGGATATTCTGAGTGCTTTATCTTACGGCCAATAGCCCATTTTCTGCCAATCATCTCTAGAACGCTTTTTATATCTGTAAGATTTTGAAGTAGCTCATCACTGCCAGTTTCACGAATGTACCAACCATAATTTAGTGCAGCTCTATAGAGACACTCACATACCAAAGGGCTTATTCTTGATAGGCCTTCTGAGGTAATTGTAGATGCAATTCTTTTTCCAAACTTGTGAATGGAGGTGCACACCTCCTTGATAGTCACTAACGCAATGTTTTGCATCTCCAGTTGCTCTCGAATGCCGGCTCCACCTTTATCATCGGCCTCTGCACATGTATACATATCATAGAGTGTAAGTTGGGCGCTATAGCATACCGCCATCCCTGTATATAAGGAGATTTGGACCGAGGAATCAGGTAAGGCCTCATTCCACTCTCCAATTTCTTGAGAAACAGCGGCACCAAAGGCATAAATAGTACGATGAATTGCCATAGCTTGCTGGTAATGGAATATCGCATCCGTACCTTTTTCGTTTATGTGTCTAATGACGAGCGATAGAAGGTGCGAGGCCTGGCATGAGCGAGCAAATGGTGAAGCAGTAATGGTAGAGCTTTCTGACACCGCTAGAGATTCAATGACCGTAGGCTCCTGCGACTCTTAGTTCTATAATTACTTATATTTAAAATGGTGAAATATCGAACGAACCCCTTTCTCCCAAGAACTCTCATTTGTCGGTAAAAGATCGCTTGGTCTTGCGTCATCACATGCGAACGGAAGCTTACAGATGCCTATGTTGACGTATCTGATACATTATTAATATTCCGTAATCAAATTTAGAACCGGCTCACATCCTCACCTGTCTAATATTATAACGCCCCACCAGACACGTCGAATCTCTTCAACTTCTACCCAGGAACCTATTGATAACGATGAGCATGACTTCATATGGCTGATATCATAAATGGCGCTACCTATAATTTGATGCATTTGGGGCGCAGACTTCATATTATGGATACCAAGGGCATGACCAAGCCTAGCGCAATTTCCCATCGAAAGATATGCAGCAGGATATATTGCTTGTGAGATTTCAAAGAGTGCAATCAGAAGTCCCGCTTGAAGCGTTGCGAGAGATAGTATATTATGGCACTGTACATATGTATAACAGGATTTCACTTGTTGATAAAACTCTGCCCCTGTATTTGAATCTATGGTTCTGCAGAACATTTGCATTGCCAGCAGAAGAAGCCCAATATCTGCATTTAGTTGTTCCACCGAAGCAGGTATTTTATGATGGATAAACCGTTTATATACTTTGATTTGCAGTCAGCTCTTAACTTTGGAGGTATGGGGTGGGTTCGGAGACTTATAGGGAAGTAATTGTGTGTGGAACTAAAATACAACTCAATATCATTGTGTAGTTTAGTGGTACTGCCTAGGCTCTCCAAAAATTCCTCGGGTAGACAAATTTCCGGGATTTGTACTTTACCGCCTCGTCGCTGGAATATATACGAGTCAAGAAAGTAGAGAGCGGGAAATGTATCTGCATTCACTAATTGTTGTGTTCCGCTTGGCTATGCACTCTTTATTATGATGCTTGCGATTCAAGTTTTTCTACTGTAATTACACTCAAAATAGTAAGGTGAGCTTACCGTGAAGCGCGTTGAGCTTTCTATGTGATACTCAGATGGATATTCACAGGCTCTTCTCATTCGCCTACAAAGAAGGCACGAAGGCAAATCTCTCGAACATTTACGTTTTTGTTTTCGGCATGCTGTACAAGACAGCCGGGCTTGGTTATCTACGTCGGACATGGATAAGTGGAAAATGGTTCAGGTATGCGATAGATTTCTAATTTCTGTGTAGGTTGAATAGTTACAATAATTTTACGTCATCATCTAGCAACGACTCTAGTAGTTGAGCTAACTGTATTAATCTGTTAATCACGTGCTAACATACAATTGGCTATGATACTAATTAGGTTAGGCCTGGTAAGCTTTAACTTAACTTAAGCTCAATTTCATAATCAGATATATCTGTCAGTGGTTATGACGCAGTGGTTGGGCTACTCCACTTATGAATTGTATGGTACAGAGACTCTATTCGCTGCTAGTCTTGATGATGTACAGTACATAGGGGTAAACCGGTAAAACTCTTCTCTTTTACCGACCGTTAGCTTCTACAGCTATGATTGGCCAACGCCAATTACGTAAACAATATCTCTGACAATATCTTGCTCATTATATGTTGATACACACAGATAATATGCAGTCTTTAATTTTACGAGTTATAAGCTATCTGTGTTGATGGTCAATTATAATCTTTTGTGGTAGGAGGCATGACTTATGGCCACGGCTATAGCTCACCGCCTGACTACCAATATTCACTGCCCAATCAGATACTATGTCTGTGGATGCCTGAATTATGCTTAAATATCAACCCAATATAAATATAGGCCTGAGCTAAAGGCACTCCACGAGTTGGCCTTGGGGACACTCTAGCCCCACAACTACCGGTATCGGAAGCGACCATAACATAGTGACAAATGCTGCAAACGTATAACTGAAATATATTAGAATAAAGCATACCAAACGCGTAACAGCTCATAATAAGATTGCGTCGCGTGACAGTTACCGTGCTGTACAGGAGCTACAGGTTGTGCTATACAGGAGCTACAGGTTGTGCTGTACAGGAGCTACAGGTTGTGCTGTACAGGAGCTACAGGTTGTGCTGTACAGGAGCTACAGGCTGCCAACGACCTACAGCCGTTGGCTTCAGCCCTAGAGGTAAGAAGCCTGTAGGGCCTACCGTTCCTCTCACCCTTATCGAACACTGAGTAATTATTGAAAGAACTTATGCAAACTTTAGAAATTATGCGAACTGTGCTTATTTGGCGAAGATACCTCACGTTCATTGGCTCGTGTGATTATTTTACTTCCGTATATCGGCCCGGAGTGCCCCCAACGCCAACTCGTGGAGTGCCTTTAGCTCAGGCCTAAATATACGGAGATATGTAGTGTCCGGTTTGAGAGGGCCGTCTGGTTGAGCGGTGAATACTTGTAGGTGTAGTGTAAACTCAAACCTCATGTGATTGATCTACCAACATTGTATATTGAGTGTAAATGTGACTACTCTATTCAATATTTTTGGGTTTGATAGGTATTATATTATCATAAATGCAAGCTAATCAATTTATATTACATACGATTAATAAGTATTATAATACATTATCAATGGATATAGATTGTCAGACAAAATAAAGAGGTAAAAGCAGCCAGAACAGAGAAGGCCCTTTTTTGTCCCGACCAAGGTACCCCAGAGACTACTCTTTGTTTAACTTGGCTCGAATTTTGGCCCCCAATATGTAAAAAGTGTATGGAATAAAGACCATCGCAAGACCAATGAAAGCAAGCAACCATGACGCCCATTGTAGACCAAGCGTGTTGTACATTTGAGTAATAAATAGAGGGAAGGCTGCACCGCCTCCAGATCGTAGAAACACCTTAGCAGCTAGAGCAGACGCTGCATATCTTTGATATGAGTCAATGATGTAGTTATTGACTGAGTAATAGCAAAGAACCATGCCGAAGCCAAAAGCAATGCCGGATGAAGCTGGTCCAACCCAGATGATGTGCTTGAAAGACGTCGCACCGAGAATGAAGAGTGAGATAGGAATGAATGGAGCCCCGATCAAGGCACCGATTAGCCGATCCTCGGGCTTCGGATCCCGCACATCTATGATACTTCTAAAATGATTTTCTATGAAAGGCGTTGCAACGAGCGCAAAGCCAGCGCCGATTAGAATCGGGATGAACATCAATCCAATGATGCCGTCGTTGTAGTTGTAAAGCTTGCCAAAGATGACAGGATAGGCAAAGAAAAAGGCATATAGCATCGCGTAGATCAACACTATATACATACACATGAGATCTAGAACGGGTTCTGTGATCATCATAATGATAGGTCGAATTAAACTGGTTCGGATAATATCGGAGAGCGTAAGCTTGGCCTTCTCCTGTTCGGTGATTATGGACATGTTTCCTGTCTCTTCGCGAAGTTTAGCAGCCCGTCGTTTGAGTATAACTGGAGCATAAGTCTCTGGTATAAGGCCAACAATAATTAGCATCACACCAGCAAAGGCCATGTTGACCCAGAAGAACAGATCCAGACGGTGGGTGCCGACGTTGATCCAACCACAGACGATTGGCCCAATAACAGGGCCACAGTAAGGAGCTGCAGCAAAATATGCGATTGCCATCCCACGATCCTTGACGTTCCAGACGTCGGCTATTGTCCCACCCGCAAGGGCTAGACCGGAGGATGAGAATACGCCGCACAAGAACCTGCAAGCAAGCAGACCGCCAATATTCGGCGATAAAGCACATGGGATATTGAAGATGACATATAACCCAAATGAGATTATGTAGACTGGTCTTCTACCTATGATTTCGGAGAGGGGAGACCAGAGAAGAGGCCCTACTGCAAAACCACAAACCATGATCGAGCATGTAAGAATGGCAACTTCGAGCGAGACATTATACTTTTCCATAATCAGGCTAAGACCACCAGTGACGATGGATGAACCAAAGGCGATACAAAGAACCAGGATCGATGCGATGAACGTAACGTACCATCGATACCATCGAGGCCAGTTCTGGGGGTTCTCGGGGTCATCAATGGTGAATGTCACAAACTCAGCAGCCTCAGGAGCCTTTTCCAAGTCGTTGTCAGAGCCGATATCATTGCTAACTCGTATTCTTCGCCCCGTTGATACCCTCGATCGAATTTGTTGTAATGCCTCTTCAGGGACAATGCCGGTTGAGGTTTCAAGTGTGTATTCTTCAGGGAAGACGGGATCATCTTCCCGGCCAACTACGGGATAGTTGATATCTAAAGGTGGTATATTTTCTGATACTCCTAAATTATATAGGGATTGTCGCGTTTCGGTTCTCAGTAGATAGGGTAGTGGATCGCTGCCGACTTCGGACTCATCGGGGAGTGAAGGAGACATGTTTATTCAATTTATAGGAAGAATCCCGTGAATGGTTTATAAGTGAATATAATACTGTTAAGACTTAACTTATTGTACATGTTATTAAGTACTTGTATCTTATATATAGTTTTATCTTTACCTTTAGGGTGAGCATGGAAATAATTCGTTTAGGACTATGTCTGTCGGGGTTAACTCGGCATCTATCAATTGGCTAACATTGCCGTAATTGACTAGGAGAAATTTCGCTACAATGATGTCATTTCTGCCTCCCGCTAAGTCGAACACCCCATGGCAAAGCACGGTAGTTTCGAAAAAAAAAGTGGCCCATAAACATAAATACCGCAAACTTTGCACCTACGGTATTTGAACTCGGCCCGGAGAAAATGCGACACTAATACGGCGATGTAGAGATCAAGGCTGGCATCCCCATGGAAAGTCTAGGCTCTTATTCCAAACACCGAGTTCTTAAAATACTACCACGTCTTGTTACATTATACTAGCCTTGGTGATAAAGCAGAGAGATACCTTAGACCATCTGATCCTCTTCTTGAGCTGTATGCTTAGCTCGTCGATGTGGTCCACCCCTTTATGAACTAACCACTAATTTTCTGAGCGGCACTTCTAGTAATGATGTGCTCACACCTGAAAATTTTCTCATTATGAGCTATAGCACCGTCGTTTCTAGACTTCAAGTTTGTCTGCTGCGATCAGGGGACCTTCAAGTTATACAGAAGGTAGACCAGGCTGTCTTAAGTGCGCGAATGGTGCACCTTATTATCATGATATAACTTACTAAACTCCAGCTACTTGTATATAGAAAGCTAAGATAAACTACTGTTGAATTTTCTGAAATAATTTCACTTACTTGGCTACTAGATAATGCTACCTCTAATTTAAGTTCATGGCTTTATGAATATATGAAACGAATAAATATTGTTATCCGGTTTAATTCCTTGGTTCTACAACTGTTAATAAGCAATACTGCTACTACAGTATTGCTTTGCCTCACATCTTTTGGATAAATGAAGCAGGACCCAACAAATTTGCACCCTTCATTCTTGGAACCCAGATTGCCTATAGCCTTTAGGAAAGTGTATGTATACAAATGACTTGAGAGCTATATTGTACGCATTACGCTACATTTCCAAAATTGCCCTCCTTGTTGATATTATCGGAGACACACTTACTTGTATCCCCCGCTCTTACCTTCCTCGGCGTCTTCCTAACACCAATTAGGTCTTCACCGCCTTGATTTAGGTCTAATAAAGTGGTAATAGTTGCTCGTTTCTGTCCTGTACTATAAATAACTGTTATGATGTCCCCATTTCCACCAGCTCACCACCAGACTACCTAGCACGTAGATTACTAACGGTACTTTTCATTCCATCTCCTGATCCACGGCTTCAGTGGCT
Organism: Xylogone sp. PMI_703; assembly: GCA_021399445.1. Lineage (NCBI taxonomy): Eukaryota > Fungi > Ascomycota > Leotiomycetes > Xylogone > Xylogone sp. PMI_703. The sequence goes on from JAJTUQ010000004.1 coordinate 6,012,839, forward strand.
CTAGGCGCAATAATAAACTGGCTGTAGGAGTCATCCCGAGTAGCAGTATGATAGCAGCTTTTCAGAAGCCAACACTTCAAGCAATATAAAGGTCATATTCAAGGGCAAGAGCATACTCTGTGAAAGCACCCTGAGGAACTCAAACTATGGAAAGCAGTTGCTAAGCTGCTAGGTTCTAAGGTTTAGATATTTATGCTAATGACTACAACTATAATGCTATATCTGTTAGATCAATAACTGAGTTGTGAGAGTGGTTGATTAGAGCGAGGTATTCCTATGGAGGAGCAAGAAGAATTGAGGTGAAAATTTTGAGGCATATAGGCTGTGAAGGGGCATAAATGCCTCAATTTTCACCGGGACAAGGTATAAATAGAGAGAGAGTCACTCAATGTCCTCAATGCGGTAAAGGAACTCACGTGGCAGTTCCGCTAGGTAAAAGCGGAGTAAGTACGTACGTACATAAGTATAAAACAATGGCAGGATCACGGGACCTCAGCTAATAATAGCAGTGTGTCCCTGTTGCCAACGATTTCTGAATGCCATGTTCAATGATGTCAACGTGATATTTGACGAGCGGTGAAGTCACATATACTATCTATGTCGCCTGAATGGAATATTTGCGGTTTAATCGATTCCCTTTACCTCCCGCAAAGGCTGTACGTGCCCGATGTCACCCAAGTCTTCCTAACCTAGTCATGGCAACGGCTATGCGTCAACCCGTCCACTCATGATCTTCCGGTATAGTGTCTGACCTAGAAAATTGTTAGAAAGTGGGCCATGGATGCCTAATACAGACGTGTCATTACCGACTGACAGAAACACTACTACAACTTCAGGCCTTCGTTAGCGATAAGAGCCTAAAACTGCCCTATAATTACAGTGGCCTTCAGGCTATTGACTGTAATGCGCTGTAAATTTAGTGAGCTTCAGGCACTGAGTTCACTAGATTGCCTATAATATTCACATCTCATAGCATAACCAATAATGCTGCATCTAGAGGCACCAACTGGCCCACTTTCACATTTTCCAGGTCAGACACTGTGCCCGGGAACCAATCGTATCCGGTAAAATTGCCCAGCCGCGATCCCTTTGTTCGCGTTCCTTTGCCTCCTACGCTACGTTGCACCACAGGTCCCTTACAACCAATATATCCATTAAGTTTAGCCTGGATCGCCGTTTACATTTGTCCATCTTTTATTCCCTTTTTTATCCCTTTCCACCCTTTCTACGCTTTCCTCAGTTTATCGGTCGCCCGTCAAGTCTTGTCTGAACTTACGCTTTTACCTTTTCCCCTTCCCAAAAGATCATCCATACTTCGTGTTTAATTCTTGGCATGGAGAACATTTGCTGACTTGATTGTGGTTTGGGCAACATACACAGAAAGCCGGGGAGGATCAGGCATCTAAGCGTTTGCCCGCAACCAGCTAGTTCCGGAGCCGCAAACCTCCCATTCTAGTTTTGCTGTTGCTACACGTGGCCCGAATAATTTGTCCAGCGGGCATGGATGTGAACATTCAGATGCTGTGTTCTTAACGAATTTGGTACGGAGTAGGATCAGATGAAATCCGAACTCCTGTAACGTTGTCGCAGTCATAGTATAACCAATCGGATCCTCCGCCAAGGGGCCAGTTGCGGGAGTGGGGCTGTATTGCCGTAGCTTGCGGAAAGGGCTCAACGCCAAAAGCTTAAACCAACTGACTCGCCGCCTTCTCGGCTCCAGAGTGGAGGGGTAGAGGGGTCACCCTGGCCATCGGTCAAAAAGAATGGAGACATCGGTGCAAAAATCAGAGGTTTATTCAATAATACACCGAAAGCAAAAGAGTTCCTCTAAAACGCAAAAACTCCTACATATCTCTCTTTCTGTTGTGATACCGAAGTAAAAGCGGCAACTTCGACTCTCTCACTAGCTCCAATACCAACAACACCAACACCAGAAGGAGCGATGACTTGTGATAAGATGAGTGTTATAAAGTAGTTAAGAATTAGATCATTATTATCGTGAATTTGAAACACAAAACAGTTTATCAAGTCGCTTACGAGAGGGAGAGAGCCTTTTCGAACATCTCTGCCAATGCAATCATCTTCTCTTCTTGAAATCTACGACCCACGAGTTGTAATCCGATTGGCGTACCGTGTTGAAGGTGAGGATCATCTAAGCACCTATCAGTAAGTCTCCTTGTGGATAGATACATGCGTACATTGCTCCCAGATTGCCTTGTCTTTCTCATTTCTAGGCTGATAATCCTGCTCGATCTTGTCAACTTCGGCATCTAGCTTGGATACTGGAATTACGACGGCGGTATAATCAAGAGTGTTGACCCAAGGGTTGTAACCTAATATTATTAACCCATCTTTCACTCTCAGGGAATGAGCGAGGGACTTGCCAACATCAGCCTCTTTACCCAACTGAAAAGCGGCGTATGGAGCGGTAGGTGTTAAGATGGCATCCACCGGTCTGCCAGAAGTAGTTAACGTTGCGGTACTATTCCAGTAGTCCATGTATTCCTTTTGATATTGTCGCTGATTAGTATTGTTCTTGAAGATCACGTCGGCAGTCTTCGGTGCACTTGGTTTGTAACCAAAGTACTCCGCTACCCTATGATGGAGTGGTTCACCAGACAAACCAATATGGTGGTGAATGTCTAATCCCCCATCAGATGTGTAGGCTTCGATCTATCCATTTCAAGTCAGTATATGGGCCGGTAATACACAGACCCTGACGTACCGCGATCGCGAGCCCTCTTGCATGGGACGGCGGATTCCAGTTGATGGTTTCATGACCGAGTTTATGGATCAGTGATTTGACTTCCTCCATGGCTCGTTTGATTGGTGGTAGAGGGCTGATCACCCCGTCGTCGGCGTAAATACCAAATGTCAGTTTACTGCCATCCCTTGGTGGCATCGTGGCAATTTCTTCTCGCCAGGGCAAGTCCACGACGGCAGGGTCAAGAAGCCATGGCTGTTGGCTCAGTGTAGCTTGTAACATAAGCTTCAGAGCACTCGCAGTTGAAGCCAACAACCCACAAACGGAGGGTACCAAGTTTTGGCCAGGCATGCTGGTGGCTACACCTGCGTATGGCAGGCGGCCGTATGAGGGTCGGATGGCATAAAGCCCATTAAAAGCTGCAGGAATACTAGGCTCAACGTTCAGCAGCCACCCAAATTGAACGACAGGAGAATCACGAACCGAACGCTTCCTGCTATGTCCGTGCCGAAGCCAATAGGACTTCCTCGCATGGCAATGAGGGCTCCTTCACCCCCGGAGCTGCCGCCACAACTCATAAGGCGGTTGTGAGGATTATAAGTATAGCCCACAATGTTATTGAATGTTTCAAAACTCATTACAGTGTGTGGAAGGCTTGTTTTGCAAAATGGTATTGCACCAAGCGCCCTGACTTCTCGAACAAGCTCACTTTCCATTATCTTTTCCTTGCCTGTTCCTTTGACTCCCTCGAAAGTGTTGATCCAGCCAACATATCCCATAGTTGTTTCCACGCCACTGACGTGGAACTGGTCTTTGAAGCTTACTGGCAGTCCGTGAAGAGGCCCTGCTGGAGTTTTCTTTACCGCAAAATGCTCATCAAGGAGTTTAGCGTTGGCAATCGCCTGGTCGAAGAATATCTCATGCAAACAGTTTGTCTATTTAGAAATGAGCTAAAGTCAAAATATCAAGCCAAATGCAAGACAAACCAGCTGATGAGCTAGAGCTGCTCTGTGGCAGAACGCAGTAATGACTTCAGTAGCAGTCCATTGTCCACTCTTTGTCTGCTTGACAATTTTGACAGCGTCAGCCTCTGTAATCTCTATCTCTCTACTCGTCAAATACTTGTGTATGTATGGCCCGGTAACGTCTTTCTGGGTTTCGTATGATGGAAGGGGAAGGGGAAGTCGCCACTTTGGAGGTATTAAACCTCTAACTGCCTGTCGCTTATTCTCAGCAAGCTCTTGCCAACTTTGCTTCGTTAGAAGTGGCTCCATATCAAAGGAAAGCTGCTTACAATAGATGAGCAGTAACAGAGCTCCGTAAAGCCTTGGCTTTATTTATAGGTCAGATTTCTTATATTCCTGATCAGGAGTTTCTTTGCTAACGTGGGCAGATTTGTGGTGGAGCTCCGTATATAATACACTTTACCATGCAACATATTTTCGAATAATAGCATGCGCTAAAATGCCGAGTGTTCAACCATTGGAGAGCAGGTACACAGCGTGAGATGCGAGTTGACTATCGCGACTACCTTGACTTGGAGCCTTGCACGAGTGACTTCACCGATGCTTGGTTTTGCAGAATAATGTAACAGCTCTTAATTGGCGTGCTCCAGGGGCTGATTTCCTAGCAGCTGCATCAACACCCTATCCACAAATAGTCGGCCGGTAATACGCCTGACTCCAGGTTGCAGGCCACTCGATACTTAGGTGTTTGAGCGCTGCACACAAACCGAGCTTATCGTGTGAATTTTCCTTCAACACCCCGAGATATCGCCTATAACCCACTGGTCATGGGCTTTTCCCCACTGTCAATCTCAGCTAAAATCGCCCGCAAAGAGATTCTCGTAAGCCTTCGCATCCCAACCCGTGACACGTTGCTGTATTCTAAATATACAGTAGTTCCAACCACCCCCGCAATAAGCCATACCTCCTAACCGTACATATTGAATTTGAAATCTTGTGGTATTGTACATCTGGATTCCTCATTCATTCTACTTCTGCTTACAGCTATTTTATCCAACGCTTTCCACAGCTGCCCCGTCAATATCGGACTTGCGGCCGTGCGGTGACCGCGCGGTGGACCGGCCGTGGTTGAACTAAGGTGTGCATTAGTGGAGGAACTAATTATAGTAGCTAATGGCATCCATAATTATTGGTTGGTCAGAACCCTGGCCGCAGTTTAAAGCTAGAGTTCTTGGGGTTTTAGCGCGTTACTGAAGCCAGGGGGCTGCCTGTAAATCTTATAAATATGTGATGAAGAAATGGTCTTTGTAATATCATGAATAGAGCATTTATGATATACCGAGCGGAGTAAGATGCCCAATTGCTGGCGATACCCATGAGATCTAAAGAGTCAAAGCAAACATAGACAATGGTATCGCCGTCACAGGTAGAGACTCGAGTACTATTGTAGAGGACGCTGTTTGCCTCGCCCAATCCTCACCAGCCTTCGCAAGTTCCGCACGCTGCTCCGGTGCTAACCACAACGGTTCAGTTTCCATTAATCCCTTCTCAATCATCCAAGCACCGTTGCAGCTTCTAACCCATCCTATAAGGGACCGCGGAACATTAATAGATAGAAGGTGCTATCTTACCCCGTGAAAATTGAAACAGAATCAACGATAACAATAATTGACGCCATTATGAGTGAGCCTTGTCGGAGTCACTCTATTGGGAGACTCGTATTGTTCTAGATCAGTTGTCATCATTAGCTTTGTCATACATTGAGACACACCCTCAAAATCCAGCCACGACGGATTGAGTCCTGATATTTATCGTACACAAAATGTATAAAGTCTTGTACATTATTGAAACTCGCTCAAGAAATTTCTGGCGAAGAAACAGGGAGGAAGACAGAGGTGCTGAGGCGGCTCCTCTGGTTAATCGATCCCCGATGGCCATTTACAAGCGAATTGCGAAGAATAGTCGGCTGTTATTATATATAATTGCTAACTTTGTATTTCAGGAGTTTACTTGACTATTCTAGAAGAACAAGAGATTACTTTGTCAGCGAAGAGCGTTAAAGACAGGATATAACAGGTTTATCCAAAATAGATTTGGGCAGTCAGCGCTTCAATGAACGAGTCTTATTACACGAGATACCAGTTATGATTCATCTAAAACGGGATCCTGGTACCATCAAAATTGAAAAACAAACCGGAATCATCAATCGTGAGATCATTCAGAACCTTCATGCATCCAGCAGCCGATGTCTCAGCAGGCACGTTCTCCAACGGAATTTCGTAACGAGCAACGAAGTCGACAAGTGTACTGCCCATGTCAGTAGCACCAACCCAACCTGTAAACCTTCATATCAGCAAACCAGCATCTTTTTCATGATTTTTGCATCGAGAAGAGCCATAGCTAAAGCATACCTGGATGGACAAGGGCGATAATAACTCCGTCGGGCTTCAGAACAGGGCTCCATTTTCTAGCAAGCCTAGATAACGTTTAGCTATTAGATAATTATGAGACAATTAAAAAGCGGTGAAGCTTCAGAGTCTATAATATGTCCTCACTTACATGTTCAGTGCTGCCCTAGAGATCCCGTACGCGTTTCCAACGTTTGGCATAGTAGGAGCTAATTCGAGTGAGCCTACATTGGAGGAGATGATAAATATCTTTTTTGACTTGCTCCTCCGGATAAGTGGGAGAAATGCTCGCACCACTAGAAATGATGCTGTGACGGTGAAGTTCAACTCAGATGCGAGCTGCTCGGCATCGCTGTAGTCACCATTAGCATCTACGGAAAGCAAGTGACATTGAAACCGACGAGGGTTGAGCATACAGTTCATCAAATGTTGCCAATGGATTCAGGTTCACACCGGCACTGCTAACGAGATTGTCTAGTCCGTCTGGGAGCAGCTTAGTTGTTTCCTCCGCAGTCGAGCGAATGCTCTCGGGGTTAGAAACGTCAAGGTCGAGGAGGATAAGCCGGCCCTCACCGTTCTGAGCTCTAAGCTCCCGTAGTCCAGATGATCCAGCTACGTTTCTAGCAGTGGCTATTACTGTATTGTCCTTATTCTTGAGCTACCATTTTTTTTATCAGCTATGAGTCATACCCACATAGAAAATTCTACATGATAGAGAATAAGCATGTGGGACTAACTAGTTCAGCAGTGAATGCGAGTCCAAGGCCACGACCCGCTCCTGTAACTAAGTACGAAGGCATAGCGTTCCAAGTTGACTGTTCTTAAAATGAAAGGAAAGCTACAGTTGATTCAGGATTTGGAGGGCAGGCTTGATTCAGGCTTGAAATTTAGTGCTGAGCTATTTGCGGCCTTCAATTTAGGAACATCTTGTCCTTTTATTATTGATTCGTTAAGCTTTTTCAGATTTCTCATGCTATTTCATCTCAACTCGATCCCGTTTCTCGCTGGTGTACTTTTGGGATATCTAGTAAGCCATCTTTAAAACTATTGCCTCTATTAGTTATGGGTGGAGCCATGCGGTATCTGTTTCGGCATCAGCGCAAGCTCCAAATATGAGCTGCAGATTCCGCAAATGCCGCAACATGGCGCAGAAAATCAATAATCTTCCTGACCTTTATAATCAAGGTGCAGAGTACTAAGCAAGATACAGCGCTTGGGCAAACAATGTTAATTTCAAAGCACTGGTGTCTATCTTCTCCCAATGAACATCCCGCGAGTAGGTTGACTTCGCACCAACCAGCGAATATAAGCGGAGTAGTCTGCCGCCTGCAGGCATGAGGGGTGCGTGAGCAGAGAATGTCTAGATCCAGGAGACAGTAAAATACGCGGGAAAAGACGTAATATCCAGTATTTCTTCCAAATCAAATAGGAGAGACCGGAAGAATTACTAACGGTGGCTTTGTCTTGATTCTCCTCAACGGAAACCCGTCGACCTCCAAAGACATAAAGATGAGCGGTTCTGGTCTGACAAAAAGATTATGCCAAACTCTCAACAAGCTTTAAATTTTACAGCCATTAACTTCCCAGTTCTCAGTTTTATTCAACAATTACGTTCTACATAAGCAGCCATGGGAGTCGATTTCACAGTCTTCAAGGGTACTACAAACGGCGATATTGTAGAAGCCAAGGGTCATCGTGAAGCTGGGCCAACCGAGGCCATCGTCAAGATCACACACTGTGGAGTCTGTGGCACAGATGAGTTCTTCCGTCATAGTGAGAAAGGCCTCGGCCACGAAGGTGTTGGCATCATCACTGAGGTCGGCTCTTCTGTTCATGACGTCTCAAACTTGCGTGTAGGTGACAGAGTGGGCATGGGTTGGTTTTACAAATTCTGTGGGCGCTGCAAGGCTTGCCTGACTGGTAATGATGAAGCAATCGTTTATGAGCTTACCGGCTTAGAGTACTTACTGCTTCCCAGGTCGGCAAACGCACTGCGCTAGCTACTTATCTTTCGGCAACTCTAATTCGGACCAAGGCGGCTTTGGGACGGCTCTCGCCTGGGATGTATCGACCCTGTTCAAGCTCCCCGAGGACATTTCCTCCGAAGATGCGGGTCCACTGATGTGTGGTGGCGCTACAGTGTGGAGTCCTCTCTCAGAGTCTGGTTTAAGGCCCGGTGACCGGGTTGGGATCATAGGTGTTGGTGGACTTGGCCATTTGGCCATCCAATTTGCTTCCAAGATGGGGCTGGAGGTGGTTGTCTTCTCGCACACTGAATCCAAGAAGCAAGATGCCCTTGCCTTCGGGGCCTCCGAGTTTCATGCGACCGATGGAGTGGACAAATTGGAGGGCGTTGCCGAGCTGGACGTCCTCTTGATTACTACTAATGCCGTCCCAGACTTATCTATGTGAGTATTGATTTTCCGACCCAGACTTCTTGCAACTCATCCTTCTGTTCCAGCTACCTCCCAATCTTAGCACACAGGGCACAAGTGTTCCCCCTGACCGTTAGCTTCGAAACTCTACCTCTGTCGCCGATGACGTTGGTCTTGGGCAGGCTTCGGGTTATTGGATCGAACGCCGCTTCAACTACTAGCATTCGGGCAATGCTAGAATTTGCGGCGAAGCACGGCATCAGGCCTCAGATCGAGAAGTTCCCCCTATCACAACCGGGTATCACCACGGCGATGCAGAAACTGCGGGATGGTAAGATGAGATACCGCGGTGTGGTGGTTGCAGCATAGAGGTTGCGAATACGGAATGTGATGGACTGAATACGGGTTACCGGTATACTAGCCTGATAAATCACACTAGAAATAAAACACATTTTATACGAAAATGAGTTTGTATTCTCTGCTTCCAGTTGGCTACGTATTGCAACCATCTTGCCAATTGTATACATTTCGAAGACGGAAAAGAATTAAGATAATGATTTCTGATATAGAACTTTTCATAATTAAGGTCACAATAGATCATTAAATGGCAGGAAGAAGTGTCAAAAATCAGCGTTGTTAAGCAATAGGAGAAAGACACTCTGTGGAGTCTGAGGATCGTGTTGGGCCAGAAGCTCTGGGTCGTCCTGTCTCAGTGAGCGATGTCTGGTTGGACAAGTGTGGCAAGGGTAGTAAGCCTACATTTATCCTGGCACAAACTCGAATCCTACTCCTTACCCCGTACAGCGATTAAGCCTCTGACAAGTCCACATCGTGGCGGGTTCCATTGTATGTGGGAATGCCATCTTCCGTAAGCAAATCGGCCAGGGTACGGTAATTATCTTCTCCACAATAATACATACGTCAGTACGCCGTTTGCATATTTTAGCGTGGGCTGTCGCCGGGGGAGGCTGCGCACTACATCGCTCGACATTAGTCATGTGTTAATAACTGCGAGAAAGGAAGTAGGTGTTCAAACCCGTAGTTGTATGGCAGAGTATTGAAGTTCATTGTTACTAATCTTCAATTGAACGGCTGTGCCTGGTTTGTAAGAGGTAGTATTCCCAGATAAAGATCAATTTCCGATTCATGAACTATGAATTCCTGAACAAGAAAAATCCATTTTTGCCAGCAGGTGGGACATCTACAAGACCGGAGGAGGGTCAAAGCTAACCTGATTATGTTGGTGTCATGAGTATCCTCGGGAGCCACACGGCACTCTGTGTGAACAGAATCCTAGGGGTATTCTTCTTATCCCTGGATGCCTTGTCAAATTTCAAAACATCTGCCTGGTCTATACCTGCCTTTTTGACCTTGCTTACCAACGAACTACTTACAGGCGCTCCAAATACTCCTGCGGAAGTCTAGTTCCAGATGGATAGTCAATATCGTCTTCCTTTTTTGGTACTGGTGTGGAAATTATACTTTAAAACATATACTTCAATATACTTCTTCAAGGGAAACTTTCGGAACCGTTCATCCTTATTTTGATATATTATTCACCTATCCCATAATACTTGCCACCGATCCGCCGAAAACCCCTTGTCTGACGTTCCCATTTGCTCAAACCTCGGTATACGAGGTCAAAAAAGTAACCTAATTTCTCAATTGAGCTTATAAGGTCCTTGCGGTCCTTGTCCAATCTTACGCGAGAGCCCTGTTGGTATTGCAAAATTCTCCAGTTTTACCCTTGTGGGTGATAATATTACGTGCGGGATAGTGAAGAGAGGTAAGAACCTGGTTGCTGCAGAGACAAGGGAGTAATTGGCTAACTATTCCCTTTAAAGTCTTGGTTACTGGGGAATAATCGCCGAGCTTGCGTAAGCCAGGGGGGTGGTCAGAGATCGGCTCAGGCTCAAAAGGCTTGTTTTCAGCCTTAATTTAGATAATCATATATATATACGTACAGTTATTTCCCTAATGAGCGGCTTATTCTTGGAGACGGTAAATCTATAACCAAGATAATAAGAGCTTCCTCGCTCCGGGAGATTGAAGTGGCATTCAAAATGCTAGTATCAGAGTTCTAGACCAGGATCTGATCACCTGTAAGGCCTCTATTTGGAAATTACGGCAGAAGGTAGAAATCACTAAACTCAATCCGATATGCCGCACATTGGGACTCCCAGTGAGATACAGCTCTGGATTTGCCTCTCGGTCCGAGCTAATGCAAATGGTAATCAGTTCTCTGACGATGACGAGCTCACTATATGCGACGGCTGCGTCAGCTGTTACTTATTTTAAAATAGCTCCTCTCCAACTATGAATGTGAAGAGCAATGATTTTATTCTTGAATAGTGCGTTAAGCCGAGTTCTATTAGAGATTTACTCAAGTAATAAAAAATTGAGAGAACGCTTATGTTACGAATCCAATATTACCTGTAATAAAACCGTATGATTGGCTATATGAAGAAGTGCGGCGATCTGTGTGAAGGTGACGGTTGAAGCCCCAAAAGACTTCCTGGCGTAATTTAGTAAAGTATATGGACGCGTAATGATTATTCAGCTTGCAAACTGCAAAGCCACGCAATACTTGGTCATCTAGAACACTCCATGTATCAAGAGGTTCATATGAATTTGCAGATGCTTTTTCGATGAACAGGTTATTTGAAGGCCACGTCAGTGTGATAACCTTGTGAGGCTTACGGTCCATACGAGAACAAGGCAATGGACGAGGGGCTTATTGGTTTCTTAGGAGAGTTGATTCCAAGTTCCGCTCGTTATCAGTAAGATAGTCAACGGGGATTGTAAAATACTAGAGGAATTCGACTACTCTCTTGTGGGGGGTTATATCAGCCAAAAGTGAGCAGTACCAAATATTGACTTGCTCGTCGTATACAAGCGGCCCAGGAAGATAAAGGTCAAAACTAGAGGATGGCATAGAGACAATGTGCTCGGATCGAATTAATAGTTTGTGTAACAGGAAGCTAAAAACGAAAAGGGCAAGTGCCCAGTAATTTTTTACCTATCTTGTATATGAGCTTGTAGTGCTGTAATTTTGCTGAAACCTATATTTCTCGAAGCGCTTCTGTAGCTCTCAGTATAGCCATCCCTCGTGCCTGTACATACGAGCAGTTTGAGTCAATTCGACACTCTCATTATGTAGAGGCCTCAGTTTTAAAGATGATAGATAATTGTAGCTAGGCGTCTCAATTTAATACACAAAGTGATAGCCTATGTATTCCTCTAACTCTGCGCTATTACATCAGAACTGGAATTTTCATTAATCTCAGAAGCTTAGATATGTTTGGCACTGCGAGATCTGAGAAGAGACTCCTTGATAGCGTCAGCAAATCCCGGTGCACTAGCTGGATTCTGACCCGTGATTAGACGGCCATCTCGTGCAACTGTAACATGTGGTTTAAACGGAGCTTCCGACTTCTCGAACCTTCCTCCCATCCTAGCTACTTCTGTCTCAACAAGCACTGGGCATACATCGGTTAACCCTACTTTGTCCTCTTCTTCATTACTGAAACCCGTGACAGCTGAGTTTGCAACCAGATACTCTCCGTTCGAGAGTTTGACATCTTTGAATACAATAACACCATGGCAAATTGCTGCAACGATTTTACCGGCCTCGTAGACTTCTTTAATCAGACTCTTGAGATCATTATCTTCAGCCAAATCAAATAGTGCTAGAATGGTCAGCTAATGTACAGCAAAGCTAACTTCCGTGATGAGACATACGTGCGTGGCCTCCAGGGCAGCATAGGACGTCGAATTCCTTCCCCTTTCCGACGTAATCGCTAATCCTGGCGGTATTTGTCCATATTTCTTCTTTATTCTTTAGAAAAGTATGAGAGACTGTATCGGAAGAGGCTGTGTTCTTGACCGAACCTGGGTCCACTTGAGAGTGGCCACCGTTCGGCGAGACGACTGTAATATCGGCAATTTCGCTCAGCGCTGTATATGGATGTGCAAATTCAGCTAGATTTTCCAATTAGATGATTTCCCAATATGCGCTGAGTAAGACTGGGGGCTCACGAAGGTACCATCCTGTTGGTGTGCCAGTCTTTGTAAATTTCGTGGCTGATGAGAGAACCATCAAGACTCGAAACTTTGATGCCATGGTTGCTGATGCTTAGCTCGGGTAGCTTGATTATGAATAAGGGTTACAACGATCTGATAGTTGAAGTGAATGGAAACTTAACGCTTTTGGCATGCTATAAAAGCTTCCCTTATATGTCTTCAGAAGATACACCTCTTGAAACAGGCAAAGATAGTGATTATACATGATATCGGCTATAAGACTTAATTATAAACCAATGCGTTAAGTGGCGGTTATTACTCCGAAGATATACATTATCATCACAACTTCGGAGATATACATTTCATACTCTAGTTACATTATGCTTATAACATAACTTAATTATGGTTAAGCTGACTAATTTGTTGTGCTGTAGAAGTAAACATAAATTTACACGACTTCTAAAAATAACCTTTTTTATTACTGTACTTAACGTACTATTTTTGAATTATTCTATTTTATTTAATTTTGAAAAAAGGTCAACAAGTGGGGAAAATAAGGTAAAATTACAAAAGGTGGCAAATCGCTTAGACCTGCTGCGTCCACATACTGTGGTCCGTTAGTGTACACGCTGTTCCAGTGACAGTCGGCTATAAGTACGGTCACGGCCACCGCCGGCCGTTTGTCCGAAAGACCCGCAAGCAAGGAGCCCGCCCAGGAGGACGGTCGAACAAGCATGCTTGCTCCGTTTGCTTGCGCCAGGTGCAAGCAAAGGAAAGGCAGATGTGACAAAGCTCTGCCACGATGCGGCCATTGCCAAAAGTCAGTTCCTCCTGACGCCGTCTACATACACCAAGAAGGCTCACACTCACAGGAATGGCGGATTGTGCGAATACCCAAGTGCTCGTTCGTCGTCCACTACGTATACCTCGTCGCCGGGCCCTAGTAGCGAACAGCGAGTCGTGCAGCAATCTTTCCCATCGGTCTTTTTCCTGGACGTGGAAATATTTCGCCAGGCCCAATTGGAGCTGCCCCGTCCCGGCCTGACAGTTCCGCCTTATGTGAGCGACCTCCTGGGTGGGGATGAAAGGGTGCGAGAAATGGCCACAGCATATTTTAGCAATATTCATCCTTGGATGCCGGTTATATCGAAGACTTGGGCCTATAAGCACCTCCTCAGTTCTCTCTCCCCAGTTCACGCAGATTCTACACTCCTTCTTCTTTCCATCGAATTGATAAATTGGATCCCGTCTACATCATCAGCCGATCCCAAGACACCCCTATATTCTGCAGTAAAGCGGTTTTCCTTAGAATTGGAGACTGCCGGCTGCTTGACCATTAGAACTGTTCAGGCAGGGCTTCTGGTATGTCTGTACGAGCTTGGGCAGTGTATTTACCCTGCCGCGTATATATCTGTTGGTGCATGTGCTAGATACGCTGCCGCACTCGGGCTTGATAAAGACATAAAGCCAGGAAATGATACTGCGGGACTTCCATGGGATCAAATAGAGGAGAGGAGGAGGACGTGGTGGGCTATTTTGATACTGGACCGGTAAGCATTCCGAGTGTCGATTGGCAAAGAGAGATGCATCCTATCTAAAATTGAACCCGATCAGTTATTGAGCTGGCTGACATGCTCTCAAGGTTCATCAACCTGGGGAACCCACAGCGTATGTTAGCTACGGTTGATCCAGGAAGTGGTGATATTCTACCAATTGATGATATGCTGTGGGAGCAAGGGGTATGTACAGCGTCTCCCGTATGTGTTTCTCAAATCTGATCTATTATTAGCTTGTACCATTTGGAGCACCATCAACCATTGGTTCTTCAGCAGAATTGAGAATGGGACGATTTGCACGATTTGCGGAAGCAACATATCTTTTAGGCCAGGTATTTAGACATATCGCCGATCAAAAAAGAGACGATAATTTCTACGAGCAAGAGGGTGCGCAATTGAATCGTACTCTTCATGCTCTCATCCTTGTGGCTCAATCCGAGGCAGAGACGAGAAGTCTTGAATTCTGCACACAGAACGCAGTTTGCTACTGGTAAGAGAAGCAGAACGTATTTCCCTCCTTGTGTACTGATGTGAAGCAGCGCACTCCTAATACTCAAATATTCTTCATTATCGATAGCAGGAATCAGGACTCCAGTTGGCGGGTGCTACGGCTATTACCCAACAATTGAACCAGATGTAGTTGCGAGAGAGACGGCCCGGATGTCCCAAAACTTCTTACCAGGCGGCTCAATTCCTTTAGTGGAAGTTTCGCCATTTATATTACATCTGTTATACCAATGTTGCATTATTCTATCCAGTCCATCTCAAGAATCTAGACCAGAAGACGTCAATTCATTAGCCATTTTACAAGAGGCCTTAAAGCTGCTAACTCAGAGGTGGCGTGCATCAGGTACGATATCATTGTTTTTCCTATAACATGTCTTCTCTAAGTAACTTGACATTAGAAACATACCTGAATATACTAGCCGCGCGTAAATCTATGTCGGGTCTGTAAATGAGGGAGACTCAGCGAATTGGCCGCAGAGAACTGTTATTTGGCTATGCTCTAATTGAAGGCGGGTGTACAGTAGGAAACGATTTTTAAAGTATCACATTTAATCAAAACAAGCCCACTGGTGCGATATCAACTCACTTTTACTAGGAGTTTGGGAATATCAACAGTGCCTAGGCAGCAGATCGAAAGCCACCTTGCACATATTTCTGTGGTCAATTTGGTCTAATTTAAATGGCGCCGAGAGTTGGTTGTTTACACTCTGTCACATTAGAAATCGCTGTCGCATATGGGGGCGTCTGATGGTCGTATTTTGTGGTTTTACTGGAAAAGTATGTTAAAGAAACGTACCAAGTACTATCCGAGTTATTTGTCAGTTTTCCAGTGATGGGTTTTTCTATCCCGCTCCGCTGGTAATTCTCTGAATCTATAGAAAACTGTATCTCGCGCAAGAGTTACAACCGAATTTCAGCAAATAATTTGAGGATTTACTCTGAGTTCCAAAAATACTGTAGTTGTATCTCAATATGCCCATGTATAATATCGAACACATGTGTAACAACGTTGACATCGGAGTAGGAGGATCAACTCTATTTTCGGTAAAAGAGATGGTAAAGAGCTCAGAGTGATTGCCATCGTAGGGGGTATTGTCGGGGGGTTCGAGACAGGTTATTCACCGCATTTCGCGGACCGCCGATAAGGTGAATTGAATGTATCAGCTTTACCGCGCTGACTCCTCGAGATGTGGATAATGCCTGAGGACATCCATGATCACTACTTTAGGGTAACATTCAAATACTGGACGCTAATGCAGGTTGCTGACGCTAATGCAAGCTGTTGATGCCCCACAGTCTGCTTACGGAGTGTTTTTGGCCGATCCGCATGGACCGCAGTACCGGTAGAAAGGAAATTTACTTTATACGTATCCTGGTACTTTGGCTAAGTACACTCTCTTCAAGAGCCAGCAATATGTAAAATACGGTAGTAAATATGTCCTTTTTTATATTCGGATGAACATTTCCTATGGTTACATGCATACAACATCGTATGCAGATTTTGTGATTGATAGCTCCTTGCACTATATTCGAAGAATCGATCGGAAGGATTATAACAGAATGACTGGCTACGTAATTACTGCCGTAACCCAGCGCTTTCTGACATTATTGGGGCATGTGAACCGTGGTTCAAGAACGATGACCGAGCCTAATTAAAAGTAATTGAATATAAGAACGTCAAGAATATTTAACATGCTGCTTTCATTCTACCATCACTACATTTGTTGATTGGAAACGTCCCGTTACAATATCATTGTCTTCATAACTGCTTCATTCCGAACAGAACACACTTTGTAGAAGTATTCGACGACCCAAATCTAGACAAAAAGAGTTGTCATAATAGGCATTTCATTATCTTAAATCTCAAAAACTAGCTCCTCGTCCCCCCTTTGTGTTCTCCAGTAATTTGTCGCTGCCATGATTTCCCGGCAGCCCTTGAGCAAAAATCCCCACTTCTTCACAAAGCCTTCAGTGACTTCCCATCCACTCACTTCCCATGGATTTCCCCACACCAAGACTCCTGTCATCTCAATATCATTTTTCCCCTGATTTAGCCAACCTAACATGTCATTGCATATATCATAATGATTAAACATGTGCATTATAGAGATTGCATTATCGCGCATTGTGCCGTGGGGAAGAAGATCGATCCACATGTCGTGTGGAATCGATTGCTGTAGCGTGGTCGGTGCCAATGAAGGTGGTAGCGCTGCTGGAGAAGGAAAGAGGGGGGTCGTCCGTAGAGCCTCAGCGATGTCACACTCACGCGGGAGCAAGTGCGCAACCGATAGAATAAGCATATTGGTCAAAGTTCCCCGGAAAGCATTAAATTGGACTAGAGGAATCAGATGATCAGGCGATAGTGGGAGTGTAACTGTGCCATCAAGAGAGATATACTTGAAACAAGGGGCAACGGGCAGTAAGCTATTTGAAGAGACGCTCTGCCGTGAGGTAGAAGGCAGGCGGTGGAGACAACGGTATGCATTCTGCGAATTTATGCGTAAATGTGCTTGCTCCATGACTGTCATAAATTGGACAGATTGGAAGGTGTCTCTCTGGATTACAGCATAAGAGGATATGGCTTGTTGGAGCTGTCTATTTCCTGTGGAGAAATGTTTAATACTAAGAATACCATCAGGAGGGTTACTGACTATATGATCGCGCACTTAATCGGGACTGTCTTTTGCGCCTAGCTGTTTTATCCTTTAAACCAGTCCAATTATCATCTGGATCCCTTGCCTAAGAGAGAGATATGATAAATTAGGATCGTAGGCAGGACACATCCGGAAAGGGGAGCAAATACTTCCGCAAGCTGGGGCATCAGAGAAAACTCAACTAGTTGTTCAATTTTCATGAAATCCGTCATGGTTATTGGCCCTCGACTCACATTGAGTGGAATAGGAGTTAGGAAACAATGAAGGGTGGGTTTGAAAGAAAATATTTGAATAGAAGGCATGCAGATGGCCTATTTTACCAAGGCTAAGGTAGTTGAGCTATGAACTAAATTCTCGCACTGATAAGCACTATAGTACTATGTGGACCCTTAGTACCAAGCCGCATAAGGCCGCATGCCGTACCACCCACACCGCTAGCTTCCGCATGCACGGCTATATGCTCCACATTTAACACAAATTACGCAAGCATACTTGTAATACGGTAACATAATCTCCGCTCCAACGTACAGGCTTAACATTAAAAGCTCACCGATTGATTAACGGCCTTATCTACGGATAAAAACAAGAGTTTTCCTCGCCGCGGTTTGCATTTGTTGAGTCGGGGTTTAAGATGACCTGTGGGGGCTGTGGATCCATAAAATTGTGGACTTGATGTACCAGCCATGGGTAAGTTTTGGTATCCACGTCTTCGAAGGCCGCTAGGAGATCTTGAACTATAGCATTAAAGCCTAATCTGGGCCAGACAACTATCGTACACTCCGCAGTATGCGCTACCGGATTAAGCACATGAGCATTCTGGCACCATATTCTAGTCTATAAGAGGCCTTGAAGCTAATAACTCAGAGATGACTGGCAGCAGGTACGATATTATCTTTTATCTGTAATATCTCTTCTCTAAGCAATGAGATATTAGAAGAATCTAAATATACTAGCTGCGCGTAAAGTGATGTCAGAAATCTAAAGATTTCATATAAAGTTGCAGCAATAAATCACCTGCGGCTTGGTTGAACCAACTATGCATCAGTTATACCTAATATCATGTTTATATATGCTCTTCCGTCTGCACCATCGGTTCTTTGTCTTCACTCTCAGCACTCTGCCGGTATACATTCACCCACTTCTCTCTACTTCCTCTACCTATCCTCATTCTGCTTTGCTTTTACTTTGCCTTTTACTCGGACAGGACTTACTGGATGCGATACTGGTGACCTGTGATGTGGAAAATCATAAGTGTTTTGAGATCTTCTCTCTTGGTTTGGATACGATTCGCAAAATGAGACATCTCGTTCTCGCAATTGAGAAATCTACTTAGTTCTCAAAATTCAGACCCGCTTCTATCCGGACTGCCCCATAAATCGATGTCAGGTCACCTCTGGCACCCATGTGTGCCTTTACTTGCGTCAAGTGAGCCTCTTCAACTTCAACAGCCCTTAGCCTCGTACCTGTCTCCTTGGCCAATGTCATTGCATGGCGTGCATCCTTTCTAGCTAAGTCAACTGCAAACAGTGGCTGTTCCCGCTTGTAATAGTCTCCAGAGAGCATTCTTGTCGAGTATGCTGTGTATGGGCCAGGAAGCAAAGTCTCAATCAATTGCTGGAGACTTTCCGTTCCTAGTCCTGTCTTCTCAGCGAGGACGTGTGCTTCAGCTAGACTCTCAGCTATATTGAGGACGAACGTGTTGCCAATGATCTTTAATAGCGTGGCCTTCTTAGGAGGTTGTCCGCTGAAATCGATATTTGCTCTTCCTATGACCCCCTTCGTATACGGCTTGACCTTTTCTACAGATGTCTTCGGCCCCGCCAAGACACATATAAGCTGTCCGCTCTCAGCCATTGCAGGAGCGCCAAAGACTGGGCAAGCCACTGTTTTGCATCTTAGAATTCGTAATAGGTTATGACTGGGTATGGAGGTTCATACCAAATTCTGCACCAGCGGCTACAACCCTCTTTGCAAGTTCCTCGGTTGTATCTGGACTAACAGATGAGCAGTCCACAAAGAGTTTCCCTTTCACGTCTCCCTTGAGGGCAGTCTCAATAACCTCGTTAATTGCGGCGTCATTGCTTAGGCAAGTGAAAATGATATCAGACTCTGACACTGCCTGGCCGATCGACAATGCAACAATAGATTTTCCTGGTTGCAAGGAGTTACTCAAATCAATTGCGTGTTCTGAGGACCGGTTAAAGAGGATAAGAGGTTCGGCGAGTTGGCCACGAAGGACCAGATTTTTGGACATAGCCTAATTCCAATCAAGTCAACAGGGTAGAAAAGTAATTTCTTCAGTAGATAAGCCAAGACAGGTCTATTGAGGCAACGTCAAATCACTCTCACTGGGAGTGGGGGTGAGCTGATATGACCCAAGTAACTAGTTGGAACATACCCTGCCCATATTTCCGAGGCCAATCCATGCTAATTTAGGTGCCATCGTGAGTTCGGGATTTGTGCTCTGTTATTTTGGAGATCGCAGTCGAAACAGGGCATCTAGTATGCTGCAGTTTGTTATCCAGAAAATATGTAGAAGGGGTGTATGAGTGAGGAATCTTAGCTGCATCTTAGGCTTTTATATCCGTCTGATTCACATCTCTCTGGTTACTTACAAATATTTCATACAATCCTACTATGTGATTTATAAGGCACATGAATATAGCGAGGGAGGATTTAACGGAGTATATCTTAACTCCTATGCAGAGGCTAGACTATTGCAACGTAATGGTAAGTGACGTATTATAGGGTATTGTAACATTATCACCATCCACATCAAAGCGTGAGCCCAAGCTGGCCCTCTCCAATGCAACACAGTATCCATACAACTATGTCTCTCGACTTAGACGAATTCATTTTGCCGTGCCCAGGAAGAGCACCTAGCTCATCAGAAATATCAATTCCAGGCTCAGCCGAGACCGCCTTCGCCGAGATTTTTGGCAAACTCCTTCCGCCTGCTAAGTGCTTGAGCCTAGTGGATGGAAAAGTCAACTTCCATAGAGTACACCCTTCTTTCCCCCTCCCTCCTGAAAACAGAGTGGTATCCATGCCGCCTGGTTCATGGGCGCCCTATCAGCTGGCATGAAGGCTGGATTTCAAGGGCCGCTGGCTTGTATATATTCTACATGGATTATATTTAATTCAATGCTAATAACCTGTCTATAGGTTGGTAAGGAGCACAAATAGTTAACCAAACATAAGGCAGAGTTCAAAGGCTAACGGATCCGGGGAAATGAGGATTTCGCTGGTCTCATGAAGGAACATTCAGAACGTGAAGACTTCAAGAATACCTGAGATTGTAGAATTGATTGCTTCACATATTATAGAGGTGTATTAGTATGAAATATAATTTTGAGCAATAGACTCAAGATTTTGCAACAAGTTGTATAACCGCTGTGGTCTCCCTGTGACAATCTTGGAACGCCTATATCGCCCAATTCTAACTCGGGCATATAGCGCATAATTTAAGAGCAGTATTCGGTTGTATAATTACGTCTGTTCAATATCCGATGTAGTTTATACAAAGCTTCAACAGATCTGAGTGTGATATTGTCGATTACTGTTTTTGGACTTTGCCACATTTATTGTAGGCTACGCTACTAATATACACTAGGTAATCGTCAGGGACGACTATTACCCGCTACTGTGTACTCCGTGGCTCAGCGACAGCCAGTCACCCGTGAAAACGGCCGGGCATGGCCGTAAAGCCCGATGACGGCCGAGCCTGACTAAGCTGGTAATTAACATGTCCGAAGTGATTTCTGTGGCTACGACCAGATATCCAGACTGCGAATGAGAAAGATCCCAGTTGATAACTCGCCCTACGAATCAAAAAATGAGTCTATGCTCTCGATACCACTCTACATAGCCCGGCTAAAATATTCGGAGTCCCCGTCGTCTCCGTGAATAATATCTAGTGTAGCTTCAACTTTAGTAGAATAGTATGGTACGGAGACCTGGTCATGGACTAACAACCAAGTGCCAGAACTGCCAAAACGGAGATGGATCTTCAGTGTGGCGTTTAGGGCCAAAGTACAGAATTTAAACTTAGAATATCTTAGTAATTGATATGTTACTATCCCCCCAAATGCATCCCTTTAGCAGCGTAACAACGAGGGTCAAGGTGGATGTTATTGTGGGTACTTGGTGAAATCTGACAAGGATTGAAAAGACCTTATTCTCTTATTTGAGTGATATTATTATGGAGAAAAAATCTACAATACAGGGTATTGAGCAATCAAGTCTCTGAATGAGCTTATCAACACTGCTGGAGGGATACATTTAGGGGGGATAGTACAACACAAAACTTGATTCTTGGCAATGTAAACCCTTGCCTCTTGCTTTCGAATCAAACAATTAGCATGGACCAACGTTGAAAAGTGGAACTAACAGATTACAAAGACCTGCTCTTGCAAGAGAACGGGTGTTTGCTCGGCTGACCCTTGCTTGCATGCATCAAAGTGGTTGGCAGCCTTGTCCTGCTTGTATTGAAAACTAATCAACAATTATTTGTATTTGTTTCTGCCATGGTGCAAGTGCAAATAGGGCTCAGGTTGTATAAGAGTATAATACGAACCTTAAGAAAGGGAAAGTATACAAATACGATAACAACCGAATTACTACAGGAAATCCAATCCTTAGGCATAAGAAGCAGTTTCTCCGGCTGACAATGATTTCGTTTTGTGATGAGCAACCAAATGAAATTTATAATCTGGCTGCATGGTCTACCTTGCCTATCTTCGGAATCGTTGAAGGGGGAGCTAGTATGATAGAGGGAACTCCGAAAATATTGGGAGGGGAGTCGGGATATGTCATCCAGTCCACTCTATAGATGGCACAGTCTGGAATTCGGATTCATAAGCAGAATCTTGAACGGGCATAATAATAAAAGGCCAAGAATTCCTCCCACTGAGGATATTTACAGCTTCTCTTACCAACAAAATAATCAAGCATTGAACGATAGTCCCGGTTTAAAGAGGAAATAGCATCATGAGAGTGACCTGCGTCTTGGCACTTCTGGTGGCATTGGGAGTCCCAGTCTTTTCCGATCATGTGGCTAGCAAGAACGGGATTCAAGTCGATGTCTACCACCTCCCACCCGCGCCTGTTGTGTATCAAAACACCAGCGGTCTCACATTCTCCCCAACAGCGTTCACTTTGATCCATAGCAAAAATGAGGCTGTCTTGGTAGATTCCCCTGTTGCTGTCTGGCAAGGTGAAGCGCTAGCAGACTGGATCACGAAGACTATCCCCAAAAAGAAGTTGACCGCCGTCTATATCACCCATGGTCATGGTGACCACTTTTACAGCGCATCAGTTATCCAAGAACGATTCCCTGGCGTTCAAGTCCTCGTGAACCGGGATGTCTACCAACACATGTTGGCACAATACGATCCTAGCTTCTTCAATCTGGTCTGGGGCTCACTGTATCCCGGACAGATCAACAACACTGTCTATCCCGTTCGATTCCTGCCGCCCAATGGAACCTTCTCGCTTGAGGGCCATACTCTCCAATCTATTGAAGTTGGTCAAGGCGACACTTACAACTCAACAGTTCTGTACGTTCCGGACGTTGATCTCGTGGTCGGGGGTGATATGATTTTTGGCCGCTGCCATCAGTTCCTCGCTGAAGATGTTACCTCGGAGCTGATCACCCTATGGGGACGGAGCTTAGACCGAATCGCGGCGCTGAACCCCAAGGTCGTGATCCCGTCTCACATGCAGCCTCAGGACGGATATGCACCCAGCCACATCCGTGAAACCAAGAATTACATATTTGTCTGGGATTCAATGCGGGCCAGAGCTCGGTCGTGGCAGGAGCTGGCAGACAGCATGAGCAACATCTTCCCCGACCGCATTGGAGAGTTCATCCTTCTATGGAGCTCACAGGCGCAATTCGGTGCCTCCTTTTAAACAAGATCGACTGCAACAATAAAAGATAAGAGCGAGGATCATAAGTTTCAAGATTCTAAGTTCCCGAAACTAGGATATTGAGCAGTTAATGGCGGAGATACTCAGTTGATCCATTGATCCGAGGGCGAGAGAGCTACTACCTCCCTGTTCTCCACCGAACCTTTCTTTTCCATTTGATTTTTCTTCTTAACCCGAACACCTTGCTTTTAGAATTAATTCCGTAATAGAGTTATTGTTCCAGAGATCCTGTCAAGCCAGTTACATTTTAGAACCAGAGTTTGAATTTTATTATCAACTGTAGTGTTAATGTATAGGATTTAAAGCAATGAATGAAGCCCTCTAAAAGTTATAAATTATGAGGTACTTACCTGTTGTACCTGGCTTAGAGAGTGGTTTTATTTTAGCCGTATAAATAAGTGCTTACTAAGGCTAGCGGTTATAACTTCGTAACAATATCCAGGGCATTATAAGTCACAGCTCCCTGAAATCGAGGTTAGAAATACTCGTCTCAAATACAGACACTGATTTTGTTCTACTAACGTATTTATTGATACTTGTCGTCTAGCATAAGCGTGGCCAACCTAATCATATTGGAATCGAAGAACCCATATACTTCTTTAAAGCTGATTTGTGGCGAAATAGCTCCCACTAATGATACTCCCTAGTAAATAACAATTCATACTAGAAGGAAGTTTGCTAACAAGTAGATGAATCAGTGTACAACTTTTAACTACTATTGTCAGCATTGACCACCCGTTAAAGGTGTATGAGGTACTTCCTCGGTGCACTTATGGTGAAAGGTGGTGAGTCTGGCAGGTCCTGCCACGACCAATGCCATGCGGGCAAAGTCACGTTCTTTCGGTCTAGACATACTACCTTCAATTGTTACTGTCCAGAATACAGGCATTTTATTCCCAATCCAACACTTGGGCTACCCTGGTTGATTTCTATGCCTAGTCTGACGATGATATTTGCCCTCCTAGAAGGCCTGAGTAGTAATAAGAAATACTTGTGTCGTCAGGTATAGTCTTAGCGAAGTTAAATTTTGCAAAGCATAAGAGGCGTATTGTTGTGATGCTGGTTTTGACGCTTGCCACTGTATCGGCAAGGGTACCTGTGATGGCAATGAATGCATAGCGCTTACAGGGCAGATGATATACTCGTCGTTCGATTCCTACGGATGTCTTTAAATGGATCGCCGTTCGGTGCAATAGCAAAGCTACTACGCCATAATTCAACATCCACATCACTGAGGCAATCCGTCTTGCAGCCTTGACCGTTTGACTGTCCCAACCAGAAGCAACGGTAGTCAGTTGAATGTTAAGTTCAGGAAATACGGAAAGATGTTTACCGATAAAACACCTCAGTGTATCGAAATTCGTGCCGTCTTGGTCAACAAATCTAATTATCAATCCTTTGAGCCTAGTAAGCCGCTGGAAACTTTTCAAAGCTTGCTATTCAATGGATCAAAATATGCTTGCCCGATGTTATTAGCTCATTCTACTTTTTGCGCGAATGTGTTTTTGCCATTGTAGCTAACCCACTGGTTCTTAGTGGTGCCATATTGGAAATACTCCGTAGTATTGGCTTTGTCCCAAATGATATTTGAGTCTTATCTACGATATCCGTAATTTCAAAGTATGGAAGAGTCCCAGAGCTATCAGTACAGGGGTCTCGCCGCTGTAGCACTGGAAAATGGGTAACTATAGATCCACAAGATCTGTCAGATAGTTTAAATTAGCGAGCTAAGAGACCTGGGCCTAGTATAACTTTTTAAGGTGGGATATTCATCCGCCAAAAAAGTTCCACAGACTCCTTTATTTGAGTAAGATATGTGTATGTTCGTACAATAGCTCCTATTAGATCAGTCGAATCCCAGACCCTATGGAAATTATAGGTTTATTTCTGGTCAGTTATACTTCCAAAATAGCCAGGAGTGTCTTGTTACTCATTAGATTAATCCGATCTGCGTATTCTATCATGATTGGAAGGTCAAGCCATTGTAGATACAAGTACAAACTTGGGCCTGTCAAGGTAATTCCGTAAGAACCACAAATTAATTAAAAGCTTCACGTACAGGCTGTGAAAGAAATGCATAATCTGCCGTGTCCTCTACCTCTCTCCTAGGGGCCCCTAGATATTCTCAATCAAAGTCAACGGACGAGATTTAAAAGTCAACTTCAAACGGTCCGAAGCACGCAAGTTGGATTGTCACTGATATGCTCACTTACCTCTGTTGAAGCGATTTATTGTTTCACTGTATAGTTCTCACTTATGTAACTTTTTAGCATAGATAAATAAAACTTTATAATCCGTTAGACTAAAATTTATATCTAACGTGAATCTAATTCTCATTTAGTAACTACATTACCACCTATCTGGAAACTAGGTTCTTCTGAACCACTTTCGAGATAATCTTTTTGTGAACTCCAGTGTGCTTTTTGGAACGCCTCGAGTTGTTTACAACGTTCAAATATCCGGTAAATTGTTGGGAATTCTGACTTGAAAAGTTCATCTTGATTTTTCAGACCTAATCGAAGCCAATTCTCGACAGCAGGCACAAGAACAACATCCGCAAGGGAGATGTTGTCCCCAACGCTGTATTGTCCCGCCATGGTTTTGCTATACTTCTCATACGCCAGCATTCCTCGGGTTTCACTCCATTCGAGCCAACTATCCATAACCACATTTGTATTATCCGCTGAATTCGCATTCAACTCGACTACTTTGCGTACCGGGGAGAGATTTGCTAATGGCTGCCAGTCGGCCACGACTGTATTAACGAGAGTCCGGATTTCTGATCGTGCTGAGATTGCCGCTAATCGTTCCCCATCATTCGCTGACGAAGAAGGCAGCGGTGGTAATAAATGTGGTGTTACAGTAGGGAATCGCTCTTCGAGAAATTCAAGAATAGAGAAGCTTTGACTAATGACCAGTGGGCTCATTCCCGGATATTCATCAGCACTCTCCTCTACTATTAGACAAGGAAGAGAGCAAGATGGTGAAATTTTGTTATAAGGTGCCTGAAGGTGCTCATCACGAGAAGCATCCACATAACAGTATTTTACCAGATCATTTAGTCCCTTTAATTGAAGCGCTATTCTGACACGTGTGCTACACGATGAGCGGAAGTAGGTATATAACGTCATTCGAGGATTCGACATGGTTTGCATGGTAATTATAAGTTGAATGAAATGAAATCAAAGGAAAAAGTTTACTATTGAACCAAAGAAAACCGGTACGAAAGTAAGCTTACTAGAGCTAAAATGTAACGAGCACCAGCTAGTCAGATATAAGCAGAAGTGATACCCGGGACTACGAGAGTTGTCCAATAGGAGGGGGGCTCCGCAAAATTCGCGTGTATCATCGGCTACTGTAGTTGCTTACTTGTACGGGTTCCGCCTGATGGTACTGTAAGAGATAAGAGTTTAAGGTCAGTGCCCTGGAGACTTTAAACTCTCAGCTTTATGCTGTTAGTTTCTTTTGACATCATTCAAAGTATCATAGGCAGAAGTACAATTCATGCCCGCTCTGAGATAGATGCAGGATGCGCAATAAAAGATGTCACGTCCTTTCACGCTGGTTATACCTGGTGAACGACAATACGAGTTTATCAGTGTGGACCAACGGGGAAGAGCACAAGAAGCACCGATGGGAAGTCAAAAAGCTTAGTGCATCGGCATGCCATGAGGGAAGAAGGAAAATCGAGGAGGAAAAAGAAGAATTATCCGCAACGGGTTCTTGGTACCTGGATCATGGAAGATCAGCCGGGGTTAGATCAGAAACAGAACACCAGCCCTGCGACTAGCAGTTCCGATGTCTCCAGTCGTTCAGGAATGGTCCAGCAGACAAATGATAGTGATGTTGCGTCCAATCAGTTCTCAGGTCATCATGCAGTGGAGGATGTCGACCATGGAATACAACTGGCACTCAACCATTTGGCGCACCCCAATCCCATAACGGTGCTCGGTGCAGGTCGAGTAGATACTAAAGCTCTGGAACAGATGTTTAATGAATCTTGTTCTCATCTTAGATCCATCGAAAAAGCAATTCTGTGCGAGAACGCATTGAATACCACAGCATACATATCCACCAGGGATTCTTCTTGGCATTTCTATTACGTCCATCTCTGGACAGGAATAAATGGAATGTTATGCCGGCGAACAAGAAGAGCGATTTTGCTAACCGATGTAAACACCATCTTCTCAGGACCCTGCGAAACTATATCAGTCTGCAGCAACTGACGGTAGTTGGAAATCGCTCCTGGTCACTCATCCATAGTGGATTAAGTGCTGCCATCCTCCTCGCTGTTCTGCGAGAACATTGTCGTAACCCGGAGGCGAAAGAGCTATAAGGGAGATTGCTTAGCCTGCTAAACGACTTCTGCTTGGAAGAAAAGGAACATGGATCGAAGATTGTGAGGCATGAGCGGTCAAGTCTTCATTCACGTGCTCTAGCAGTCATGGAATACTTGTTACGTGATAATGCTTACAGCCCCGGAAATGTTGCAAGTCAGGCACTCGATAACGGCAGCCATTCGCCGACTTTAGACCATGGCCAGCAACAAGGTGTCTTCACCACAATCGATGTACCAGCCACCTATTCAAATTGGAATCCAACTACAACTCTTTTTCAGGAAAGCTTTCCTGAATTAGGCAATGAGTTATCACTACCGCCGACTCTCCAAGAGGGTTACCTTGGAAGCCTTTTGGATATGTTCATTAGGGCGGAATCATTCGATCCATTAGGTGGATTAGATGTTTGACACGTCCATTATGCGTGGTATACTGTTTAAGACAACAAAGGGCATCTGCACTACGATAGTTTGTTTTACAGATAGGCTAAGTATGAAAAGAAAGAAAGACGTAAAGTCATGCTAGTTTCTGTTCTGGTACCCGTCAAAAAATTCTGCGAATTATTGAGCGTACACTCGCGGTGCAAGGAGTCGAATGATGGCTCTGGAGGAATGGTCAATAATTACTTGAACTTGCGGGTACCTAAACAATTCGTAATCTAGACAGAGGTGCCATCAAGTCGCTGTCGTGGAATATGAACGGGATGTCATTCTCTGACTGGAGGGATACCACCATGCACAAGGACAGTGTGAGCTTTCAAGGCGTCCTACTTAAAAGCGTTGTCAGCTTGTGCTAACAACGGAACGGACTGCCTTGATGATAGTAGAGTACTCCTACTCTACCTTTTGCACTAATATGCGCTTGTGGACACATTCCCAGCAGACTAGACAATCGTATCCCACGGATAGATCAGGTCTCCGGTTTCCGAGCCATCGATTGTCCTGCGCCAAGTCATGTTTAAGTAAAACTGTGGGTAGATCTTGATTGAGTGTTGAGGGGGTGGGGGGTTCGGCTCTAGGTTGTCTCCAAGAGTTGGTGTCTGTATCCGGTCACATGGTTGACCACGCGATGTATCTAGTCCTAATCGGGAGTAGTAGCAAAGTCTCAGGTACCTAGCCCCTGGGACCTCCCATATATACTCCCCATACGTAGCCGTAATATACTCAACCTTCATACCTCCCAATTGACGCATATAGCACTGTAATCGTAGTATTACGGGTGCCTCGTGCCACGGGAGGGTATACCACTGTATACCGACAGTTGGAGTTCAGCTCCAAGCGCATTGATACTGTTGGAGCCGCTCCAAACACAAGTGGAACTATGATTTAGGAGTTTCCGCCACTGCTGCAGAGGCCGTTTGATTATTAATTCGTTGATACTCACGCACAGCACTTTATTTAAGATTTCTATTTACTGCAATCATTTCATCTAGCTCTATTTTTATCTTTGTAGGCAAGAAGCCATGATGGAATCGAAATTGTTTCAGCCTTTACAGGTAGGCGGGGTTAAACTCGAGCATCGAATCGTGATGGCACCTCTCACTCGCTTTCGCGCAGATGAGGGACACATTCAGTTGCCTATAGCTGCAGAATACTACTCTCAGCGCGCTTCGATCCCGGGTACTCTTATCATTGCAGAGGCTACACTGATATCTCCTGCTCATGGTGGTTTCCCTAACGCTCCTGGATTATGGACCGATGCACAGATTGCGAGTTGGAAAGTAATCACCGATGCTGTTCATGCCCGAAAATGTAGCATTTTTTGCCAACTCATTGCTCCTGGCCGTGCTGCTGACGCGGATGTGCTATCTAAGAGAAATTACACACTTTTGAGCTCGAGCGCAGTGCCAATTACGGACTCTTCTGCCATCCCGCAAGAAATGACCCCCAATCAAATCCTCTCCTGCATTGCTGATTTCAAAAAAGCCGCAAAGAATGCAATTCTTGCTGGATTTGACGGTGTGGAAGTCCACGGCGCGAATGGATATCTTGTTGATCAATTTCTTCAAGACAATTGCAACAAGAGGTGCGACTCATGGGGCGGGAGCGTGGCGAACCGGGCAAAGTTCGCTCTCGAGATTGCCGCTGCGCTCGTGGAGGCTATTGGTAAAGATAAAGTCGGATTTCGAATCAGCCCATTCAGCCTCTTTCAGGGGATGAGGATGAAGGACCCAATTCCACAGTTCGCCTATCTCGTTGAGCAGTTAAAACTCCTCCAATTGGCCTACCTCCACATCATCGAATCACGGGTTAATAACTTTGTGGATGTAGAGAAGACCGACAGTATCGAATTCTTCTTAGAAATTTGGGGTAATACCTCTCCAGTCTTTGTAGCTGGCGGCTACACCCCAGAGAATGCTGCCACAGCCGTCGATGATGAATACAAGAATTACGACGTCGCAGTGGTCTTTGGTCGCCATTTCCTCGCCAACCCAGATCTTCCTTATCGAATCAAACACGGACTGCCCTTGAACAAATATGATCGTGCGAGTTTCTATACGCCTCTTCTTCCTGTTGGGTACACTGATTATCCGTTCTATTCCGATTTCATTCAAGGGAAGGCTTTATAATGCCAATGTCCTACGAAATGGTGCAAGAAGATCTTCCGCACACAATTTAGCTCACTTATTTCTTCAATTAAATAGATCTAATGATTCATTTGCTGCATATATCACATGAGAGAGGTGGTCGTTAACTTTCTATACATGAATATCAGCACTGCTACATACAAGTCCCTAAGCATTTGATCCATCTCTATTAAGTCCCCCAGCCAGCAATATAAAATTTATAAGTAACCCGGAATCATCAGGTACTTCAGCCTTCAGATAGATCCCTGGCTCAGGTGATATAATATAGTATGAAGTGATATCAAATTAGCCTGTAGACGCTGTAATAATATCTTCTCTAAATTAGCAGATGCTGACATAGTGTTTATCATGTCTATAAATCTTGCAATTCCCATTTCATCCACTTGGAGTGAACTGAATATATTTGATAAGAAGCATTATATAAACTTTGTGCGGATTGATCCTTGCTCGGTATTGACAGCAGTACCTTGCAAACCTGCAAACTGTTGCTCTTGAACTGAACTAGCTAATATACATGCAGCAACCAGAATACTCGAATCGTTTCAAATGACCAGATTTCATTCACTTTTTTTCGGAGGTCACCAACAGGTAAATTAATCGGCGTTGTACCATCACCCCAAAGGGCAGCTGTACCACACCACACTAAAGGCCCACTGGAATTAGTAAACAGGAATTCAAGATATAACGAGAGGTTTGAATGAGAATATGCATGATAATAAAACTACAGTAAATCCAAGAACCGCCAAAGCCATATTGACGCTATGGTTATCAACTAACATCATATCCAGGGCGAGGAACATGTGTAGAAAATCTGGAAAGACAAAAAGTATGAGCAGCGCCCATGAGCTTCTTATGACAGCAACAGTCAAGAGGACGGTGATTATGAACCAAGGCCACGCGAACAGTGAGAGCGCCTGGTAAAATTCGTTACTTAACTCGTTCGTGGTCAAGTCTGTATAAGCGGTAAGGACGCCAGTGCCGGGCAGAAACAGCATTCCGTAGGCCGCGTTGAAAGCGCCATATGTCTTAAAAGCAGTGGCACCGAACTTTGCGTTGATTAGTAGATAATCAGGGCAAATGTGATTGTGAAGTCATGTTCGCTTACAGTATTTCCAGCAACGAACTCCATGATACCAGCAATAACCTGACATAATCCTCCATACACAATAAGCGCAGGTACAATGATGTTATCATGTTTAACTCCTCGGGCATGAATTCCGGTAACAGATACCAAGAAAACACTGGTTCCAAAAGCAATAAACGCTAACGGTGCAGGGTTGGCAAAGTTACGTTTAACATACGGAAGGGCAATTTGGTCACGAGGCGATAACGTCACCGAAGTGACCTGCCGTTCTAAATCAGACGATTGAAGCTCCTTCGTCATTGTTATGTTGCTATGTTGAGAGTGGATAACAGGCGGACAGCAGGCGGACTGACGGTTGGTGCAAAATACTAGATAAAGGACAAACGGAGAACGCCGACATGATTTATGAAGGGTTAACCCGCGGCTCTTATCTTGTATACTGTTCCTAAGTAGAGAGGCTTATCGACAGAGGTAGGCTAAATGTCCTCTCAAGACCTATACCGTAACGCCATGTCTTAGCGGATGTAAAGTAGCCTTATTGGCCATAGATAGAAGTGGAGTTCGACCCCAACTTTGGCTTTGACATGTTGTGGAGAAATTGCGGAGTTAGTGCCTAGTATAGAATCGAGTATCCACAGTCTATGTAAGTCCTGGGGCAATAGCTGTCCAGATATTCTCTTAAGAAGTTGGGGTCAGGTTTGAATCTCCAATATCGTCAAGGATAGTCTCCAGTTATATCTGTGAGGATAAATAGACATTATTGGCTGCAAACAATTGCTGTACCCAATTCATGAAATGGATTGACGTTGAACAGTTCTGAGAAGAGCAATAGAATGGGACTGTGAGTGTACAATTGTTGCTGAGAGACGCAGGTTAAGGTGAGCGAGGAGTTAAGTAGGTACTCATAATATCCATATTTACACGTAAAGGTGTACAAAGCTCGGTGGATAAGTTATAGAGAATATATTTCAAACAAGAAACTATAACCAATCTATATATAACTTCATTTCGCACATATTGAAATTTTCATCATCACTTAGTGTCGGTTCACACGGGAACGTGGTAACTAATCGTACGCAACGTACGCCCGATATTAGGGGGTATTGCGTGTATTGATTGAGGTACGAAGATTCTAAGTGTAGACGTAGCCTACGAAAGAATATGGGTATGCTTAAATCCACTTGACTGTTTTCTTATTTTCACTTTACACAGACCACCTCGCCGATGTTGGCTGTCTGACGTGACTCTTCTCCACATACATTTTATTAATAATATTAAGTAACAACCGATTACCGGTACATAACTACAATCATACTATGACCGTCTTTTTCTACACCGCATATATGGTGGAGATCTAAGCTTTCAGACTCAACTTTACAGTAAGCAATAACTATTGCTACAGCTATGGCCATATCATGTAATATATATAGACTTGCTATAGCTCTCAGAATATACAATGTTCGCGATAAACAAGCGAAGAGGGTGACTTATATTTGCGATCGAGGCGGTCAATACCAATCCAAAGGCAAAAACCTTGATGTTTATCCTTCCAAATAGTACAATAGTTCTACGAAAAAGTGTAGCTCTAAAATGAAAGTAATAACAAAAATAGATAGCAATAACTAGAAAGTCCAGGTTATAGAGGATATTCATAACCATAATACTTTTACATTAGCTGTGGCCTATTTAGCACATAGAAATAATGCACTAGACCTTCATATATGTGCTTTGACTCTTATCCAAGGCTAAAGCTAAAATCCGGAATACTGTCACACTCCACAGCTACGGTATGAGTAATAGAATCAATTCTGTGCGAAGTCTTGAAATATTTACAGAGAGCTCGAATATGTGGTGGTGGCGCACAGGCCACCGCTATCACGTGCCTTGGAACCTCACTCGCTTCTTGGCCTTGCCGGCACCGGCACCACGTTTGCCCGAACCCCGTGACCGGGTCGTCACAAATATCCCGTAATTATATTATAATAGTTAATGACTTCTGGTTATGGGCGGTTACAGTGGTCAATGGCTTATAATTATGGGTAATTATAGTGGTACACAACCTAGAATTATAGGCTGGTATACCGTATGTTTTCCCATAACACGTGACTTAACTATGCTCTGGTCTCACCTTTGGAAATTGTGCCTTAAAACTGTTTTCTTATAATTTATTTATTTTATTTCAACATGTCCTGAGCATGGTGTCTCTCTGAGAAATGTTCTGCTTACCTCCGTAGCTTGCTTCTCTATGCTTAATGTTTACGTTTCTAGATACGCCGCTCCGGCGCTACATTTTCCCGACAGCCCCCTTTTCAGCTCACCATCCCGAACCTTTTTTTGTAAACGCTTCCTCTGCACGCATTTCTCTGTTGTATGTGTGTGATGCCAGAGGCAGACAAGCGCAATGTTCAAACGATTGAGATCAGGATACCAGCATGTCCCACTAACTGAGGGGCGGGAGAAGAGAGAGGGCAATGTTGTGGAGAGGATAGGAGAGGCCGTGTCGTGGTCTAGTTGGACGGCAAGAGCGATTGCCGCGACGGTTGTATTTGGAATCCTGCTTCTGAGCATTTCCGGGACGTCGGTAAGTGATTTGACGCCTCGCCTTTCCCCAGATCGACTGTAGTGAGTGGCAGATGTGGTATCAGTGACTGACAAGCGCTGGTGTCAAATTTAGGTTGTCGATACGACTCCTCCTCGAAGACTCGTTACCCCGGTGGGCACTGACGCTCGATATCTCCACTTTGTTATCCCTGCCAACAGGAAAGATATCCAACTCTGCAAAACCCTTGTTGGTTCGCAGGCGCTCAACTACCCCCTTCCCAGCATCGTTAATTGGGGAAAACAATATGATAATGCCACTTTGGCAGCTGGCGGTTGGCATCTGGCGAAAGTGGAGGGCGTGTTGAGCTACCTCAAGGACCTGGGACAGGAGCGAGATCTCGACGTTATTATAATTCCCAAAGCATACGAGACATGGCTTCAGCTTCGGCCTGGAGTCTTGCTGGAGAGATTCTTCGAGATCAATCGCAAGGCAAATGCTAAGCTTGCTTCTCGCTTGGGAGGACGCGCGATGCGCAACGAACATGTATCCCAAACTATTATCTTCTCAGCGCAGAAGACCTGCCCTGTAGGCAAAGCCGACGACATTGCCTGTTATGCAAGTCCACATAGTACCTTGCCACGATATGCATACGGACCGGAGACGGATAAGCAGAATCTCAAGGAGAATCCCTCTTACTTGAAGTTTAGGGAACGATATATTGATAGCGGACTGATTGTGGGAGAGGTCGGTAGCATAAGGAAGCTTTTTGAGAAGGCACAAGCGGTCATACAGGCCAACCCTCAGTCCACCGACCTGATTGCCTTTGCAAAGATCTTTGGGGAACAAGAATATCATCGGGAGGTTATCCGTGATCTGTATTCGACACCCATTGGACGACTCATGTCAAGCTTGAGATGGTTTTTAGGATTTGAACAAGTCGGTCTATTGGAGAATCACCCTGCTCATCGACAGACGCAACCTGCAGAAGGTGTTCAGTTGGAGTTCGGGATTGGGCTGGATTACGAAGGAATGCTATCGCAGTCAACACTGTCTGCCGAGATCGACTCAGAATGGCTACGATATAATGACACCAAGGCTATATCCGAAACCATGAAGAAGTTGAAGACTGCTGGCCATCCTAAGGCCGTCGCAGGTGATATCCTGCGCTCACTTCCACCGTTTTGGTCTCCAAACGGAGCGGAAGACGGATTTCCGCAAGACGAAGACTGGAGCAATCTTCCTCTCTACACAAATCTCAATACTGGCAACATACCTGTAGCCATGCGCATGGACAGCTCCTCGGATCGCACGAAAGCATTATGGCAATCGGGCTGGGCCAAGATGTGGTACCATTCGGAGGCGAGGAAGCTTCAAGATCTCTATGTGAACGAGCCATTCAAGTCCTTTGCAGTGCTGAGGGGTGGCGGCATGGAAATGGCATGGTGGCCGCGATACGAACAGAAATGGGAGACGGCACGGCGACCTGGCAATCCAGACCACGATTGGGTGCGATGGAAGGAACTGTGCGACGGATTTGAAGCGGAGTTATTTCAAGACGGACAAGGTGCCTGGGAACCACCTCGAAAGGATTATTGATACCTGTGCAATTTTCAATTTTTTTTGGGTAACTTTGATTTTGGGGGATCATTGTGGGTTTCTTCCCCCTCTTTGCATTTTACATCTTTATAATACGGTGTATTAATGTCTCATTTTCTTGAAGATCTCTTTTTTGTTATGAGTATACGTAACTTGAATGTCTAAAATGATTTTGCATTTGGAAAATATCATCTCCCGTTAACTAGGCCTTTCTGTTCGAATGATGTTTTCCGTTCATAGTAATAGATCCATCAATCCGTGATTCAAAAAGGAAAAAGAAAGCCAATGAATATTTGACAGTGAGCGGGAAAGAAAAAATGAGACGACAAAAGAGTTTAGGCCATACAGTTATCGCGTCGTGGCGTGTGCTGTATGCCTTACATCTCCCTTAATATACCAGGGTTCTTTGTGAAGTTTACTATTAGGATTGGCCCCTTATCCCACCTCCAGAACAGTAATTGACCTGACTACTCTGCCATGAGAGGCGCTGTTTACTGTTCCTTGTAGGGTGCTTCCTTATTTGGGGTTATATAGAAGAGTTTGGGTTACTTGGAGGAGAGCGAGAATCGCTGCGTCTCTTGATACCTAAGGCATAAAAGAGAAACGATATTAGCGTCTCCTTGGTTCGAGGTACCGTTCTACCAGTTACATTATTAAGTACTTACCACCTTACCACCATACCACCATATTTCTGTACCAGATATTGCACATAATAAGATGCGGAGTAGTCAACTGCAGGGACCAAAGAGCTTTGATTGCTACTGCATGAAAAGATGCACGGGTCGACGTTATGGGAAGCTGGCGGCAATAGAAATGTCTCCGCTCGGCGCAACTACCCTGAGACCTCTCGGGCCGTTCTCTTCTCACTTCTGACACGGTTGTCGTAATGATCCAGCCACTTCACACCGTTGATGCACCCCGGATTCTGGCTGCACCGTCTCTGCCTCCTCTGCTCTCTCACAGCGGTGTGTGGCCCTCTTTTGCTCTTTATACGCAGGTTCTCAACGGATATAGGGCTCGAGACCTCGTGTGGTTGGGCGCGTGGGCCATTTTATCCGGGACTCCGCTGAAAACTACTTGTACTCGCTCCTCTCCCTTTCCCAGCGCCGTCTCAGCTCGTCCTTTCCCACTTTCCCCGCGTTTTGCTGCAGCAGCATCCTCCCATCATCCTATCCACTCTCATCCACTATCGCCTGGATCTCCTGGAAGCTCGCGTCTTGTTTCTCCACACGGACTGTCTCTCGCTCTCCAATCTCAGATGCAACGTTGAGCGCGAGCCGGTGCTCTGCGTGCCGACTACCGCAACCAAGAGAGACCGAGGTCCGTAGGAGGAGTAGGAGCAGGAATCTGGAATCAGGATCTTCCGGGAACAGTAACACTACCAAATCCAGACCAGACCAGACGAAGCGTGGATGTAGTAGCAGGACCCTGAGTCAGGGACCCGTGGGCCAAGACGTTGCGAGTTGGTCGCCATGGCCGACGACAGCCCCAGCGCCTCGATGACCACCATCAGCGACCACAGTCACCAGAGCCCGCCTGCTGCTGTCATCGCCAGCACCTCCATCAGTAGTAACATCGCCAGCATTGGCACCACTACCAGCGCCGGCAACAGCGCCAACGGTAACAGTGCCGCTGCCTCCTCGACCACCGCTGCTCCTGCAACAACAACCACCGTCGCCTCCTCGCTGGGCAAGCGGCCGCGCGCAAAAGCCGCGTATCCTCGGAAGCGCGCTGTTCAGGCCTGTCGCACGTGCCGTCTGCGCCGGACCAAGTGCGACAACGAGCGACCCGCGTGTAGCTCGTGTGTCGGCCTGGGCATTGAATGTACCTACCAGACTGGTGATCCCTCAACGTATGTTGTTTGTCTCTATTTCTGTTTGCTTACTCTACTTGGTTTTATGAAATTCCGGGAGCCTGGTTCTTGGGATTCCCGTCCGTGGTCAATGTTCTAATTTGCTTCCGTCTGTAGCTTCGATCCAGCTAGTTTGGCCATCTTAGCTCGCCTCGATACCCTGGAGGAACTTCTGCGATCCACCAAGCAGGAGCACCAGAATCGTCATCCCGAGAGTCCTCTGCAGCAGACCAGCCCCAAGTCCAGCATTGCTGCAGCTGCAGCCGCGGCGGCATCCTCCCAGTCCCCGCTGTCCACCCTGAGAGACCTGCGTTACCCATCGTTGGAGCGCACTGCCGAGTCTGTCCCGTGCTACATCAATCTCGAAGCCGTGCTGGCCTGGCCTGTCTTTGAGGACCAGAATTTCGAAGGCCAGCTGGACCTCAAGCAGCTGCTGCAGTCCCCGGACCACCCATCCTCGGCTCCAAACACCTCCGTGGCCGCCGACTTCGAGAATTATGCGGCTACCCAACTGTTGCAACAGTACCTCGACAATGTCCACATCTTCAATCCAGTCCTAGAGGAGACCAAGGTGAGAGAGTACATGCGTAATGCCTGCTTCAATGGGTTGAACTGGGACTCACAGTCATGTTTACTGGTATGTATCCTCCTCCCTGGTATACTTCCTTCCACACATCCTGCATCCTGCCTCCCTTGTAGTTGCATGGAGAATCATGTATAAGAGAGTTCATTATAGATGCTGATAACCATGTCTTTAGCTCTTGATCTGTGCTATTGGCTCGATCATGGCCCCCTTCGAGAGATCCTCTCCAGCTGCGGGGCCAAACTTTCGACGATCACAGGAGTTTCTCCAGGCAGATGCCTTCTTCTTTGCTGCACAGAAGCGCATGGGGTTGCTGCTGTGCAGGACTGGTCTGACTGAGGCGCAGTGTTTCTTTTTGGCGGGTGTGTACTTGATGTGCACGCTGCGTCCGATCGAAGCCTGGAAGATGTTTGTCCAGGCCCTTGCCTGCTGCCAGGCCTTCTCCGACCACGGTCCTGCGCGAGACCAAGCCCACGAGGAAGAGCGCCAATTGCAGCAGAGGATCTACTGGACTTGTTTTAAATCTGAATTGTAAGTCTGCCGCCTCCACTAATGCGATGTAATGCACTGCGCTGCGCACGCAATCCATACCCCTTGTCCTTGCATACAAGCCTGAGACCAAGCTTCTTATGGGTCGTCGCTAATCTTGAGTTTGCTTCGATTGTAGGGAGCTGCGTCTCGAACTGAATGTACATGAAAAGAGTGTCTGGGACCTCACATATCCAGCCTTCTTCCCTTCGCCTCCCAAGGGGTTGAAATCCCAGGGTGAGGCCGTCTGGTTCTTCTACTTGGCCGAGATTGCCTTACGAAGATTGGGAAATCGTATCTTGAATTATATCTACCAGCATGATTCGTCCAACTTGTCGGATAGCATCGACGAGGCGACGGTCAACTTCGAAGAGCAGGCCGCTGGATGGTACGATTCTACCCCATGAGTAGAGGGACTGACGACAATATCGTTTTTAGTCCCTTTTACTATCACTCGATATCTGAATGATACTGATTTGGTGCTCATATCTAGGCTTAGCTCACTCCCTCCCGCATTGAAACTTGACTCCCCTGATACCAATCAAGACCACGCTGCCCTAAAATTCATCCTCAATGGTCACCTCCTAGACTGTTATGAGATGATGTATTGGCCCTTTGTCGTCGACGCCATCCACGGCAAACTTCGCTCTGCTACCGCCGAATCCTTCGCTCGTAAGGGCTTCGTCGTCTGCGTTCAGCGCATTATGAAGAACGAGAGTGGGTTCTACCATCGACATCACGGGACGTGGTTGATGCTGCGGTCATGCACACGGAGCGCGTTGGTGCTCCTCGCGGCGGCCAGAGCGCCCGGATTGAGGGGGCTATTGCCAGCGGATTGGGAGATTGCGGTGTACAAAGTCACGGTTATGTTGAATTATTGGAAAGAGGAGTCGAGGGATGTAATGGATCGGTTGCATATTATTGAAAAGTTACAAGCTGGGTTACGGCAAGGGGGTAATTAAGTATAATCCATGCATGAGTATCATGGGAACAAAAGTGTAAATTTCTAATCTTTTCAAAATGAGATTGATTTTGGGCGGCATAATCTCTCTCATATGTACTGTACTTTAGAATTCCATTATACATAAAAGAATGATGAAAATACCGCATTTCTCTTGCTTCGTTCTCTTGTGGTAGCTATTTGTGTTATCTCAGGTATAGTAGGAAGATACCCGCCATCTTGAACTCATCCGAAGACAAAAAAACTCCATATTCATATGCTTTGAGCATTCACAATCATAATCATTAAAGAAAAGGGAAAAAGTGAAAAAAGGCATATACACAAAAAATAGTCTTGGGACGCAGAAACAGTTCCGATAATCCAAAGCCTTACACACCACTCCACCAGCTCGTCTTCTCAACCTCAAAGCTACCCTTCAGCAACGATGCATCCGCACTGCTCCGCCCAACAAGCACATCAAACGTATCCTTCTCCGAAACCCACATATCCCTCCCCTCGTCCCAGAAGCTCGTCGCATACCGCACATCGATCCCCGGGACCACCACCCGCTGCTTCTCGCCGGCCTTCAAAAACACCTTCGTAAAGCCCTTCAGCTCCTTCGCGGGCCTCTTCACGGACGGTGCGCGCTGCGACACATAGACCTGCACGACCTCGGCGCCGTCACGCGAGCCGGTATTCTCGACGTCCAGGGCGACGTGTAACTTCGCGCCGTCGTTCTCAGCGACCAGGTTCGATAGCGAGAATGTCGTGTATGACAGGCCGTGTCCGAAGGGGAATAACACAGCACGCTTGGTCGTTTCGTAGAAGCGGTATCCGATGTAGACGTCCTCGCCGTAGAGCACTCGTCCGCGCTCGCTGCGGTAGTTGAGGAAGGCAGGGTTGTCCTCGACTTGGATGGGGAAGCTGAGGGTCAGTTTTCCGGAGGGGTTGATGTCGCCGAAGAGTGCGTCCGCGATAGCGTTGCCGGTCTCGTTGCCGCCGTACCAGGCGTGCATGAGGCCTGCGACTTGGGAGGACCACGGCATGGAGACGGGGGTGCCGGATTGCACGACGACGACGGTGTTGGGGTTTGCGGTTGCGACGGCGGAGACGAGGCGGTCTGTTAGGCCTGGGAGGGACATGTGATGGCGGTCGTGACCTTCTTGTTCCCAGTCTTGCTGTTTTGAGGGGTTAGTATATATGTGTAAGTGGATAGGGAGTGGAGAATGGGGTTTGATAAGGAGGAAGATGGGGGGAGGAGAGACGTACGTTCAATCCAACACAGAGAACCACCTGGTCAACTTCCTTGGCCAGCTTCACGGCATTCTCGATCTCCTCCTCTGCGTTGATCACTCTGGCGCCTCCGATTCTGATTCCTCCCCCACCAAACGTCACGACGCCGTCCTCGTTCGAGAGTTTCGATGTGACGCCGCTGGCATATTCCACCTTGACTCTGTACTTCTTCCCCTTTTCCAGCCTCTTGATCCCGGTCTCTTCCACGGTGCCTACATTGAAGAAGCTACCTCCACTCCTCTGCACGGTCTCATTATCAATTAACATCTCATCATCCAGATACAGCTTCCCAGTACCGAACACCGTTAACCCAAACTCGTACTCTCCATCCTCTTCAGGTTCGAACCAACCCTCGACTTCCGCCCAGTAGAGGTCCTCCGTGAGTTTCGGATGGTAGTAGTCTACAAGGTACATGTACGTGTCCGACAAGTGGAGTTCGTCAACTGGTACGCGGTCAGAGACTGAGGCTGGGTCCGTGAATGCCTTGAACGTCACACCGACTTTGCCGTCTGCAGTGCGTAGAGAAGGCCCTAGAAGCGGGAGCATCTGGTGTGAATAACAGCCTACAGAATATCGTATGTTGGAGGGACCGGTTTTTGAGGAGATGCCGTCAAAGGGAGTTACGGTGTAGTACGGGAGAAGAGAAGCAGAGCCGCCGCCGCAGTAGGCTGCCATTTTGGCGTTGGGGCCTATTACTGCTACCTATACGTTCCATTTCTGTTAGCAAAAGGGGGCAGATATATGACTTGATGGAGTTCATTATATTCGCATTTCTCTCTTCACCAATTCTGTATGTGTATATACGTGATATAAAATTTCAGACTTACAGTCTTGGTTTTATTCAATGGAAGAACATTTCTTTCATTCTTAAGCAGTACAACAGATTCCCCAGCAATCTTTCGGAGCAGAGCTGCTGTTTCGGGGACGTCACGTGAGCCCTCTGGTGCATTTTGCGGAACGCCTGTTTGGCCTACGCGGGAGATGAGGTTAAGGATGTTGCGAACACGTTCGTCAAGCGTGACAGGAGAGAGGGTCTTGGCCATGAGAGAGTGAGTGATGAGTTGGCCGCGCCACTTGCTTGGGCCAGGCATCTCCAGGTCCAAGCCAGCTTTCATAGCTGCTACTGTTGAGTAGGTTCCATACCTATGAAGTAGAATTAGCACAACCATCAGCAGGCTAGAATTAGCAAAACGAGAGGTAGAGGGCTTTGGATGGTATGTCCGTATATCGTGGTGTGTATATGGGACTTATAACAGTACTTACCAATCACTCACTACTAACCCATCCCATCCCCACTCCTTTCGCAAGATATCCTGCATGATCTTGGGGTTCTCATTGACATGAATCCCATTGACCTTGTTATAGGACGTCATGAATGCTCCCGGCTGCGCATCTCTCACAGCGATCTGGAAGGGCAGCAAATAGATTTCTCTCAGAGCCCTCTGCGTAATAATGGCGTCCACTGCCATTCTCTCATGCTCCTGATCGTTGGCTACAAAATGCTTAATTGTAGCAACCACATGTGTGCTCTGCACTCCCCGCACAATAGCTGCCGCAGAGAGTCCCGCCAGAATTGGGTCTTCCGAGAATGACTCGAAGCCTCGGCCACCGAGAGGACTGCGCTGCATATTGACCGTGGGACCTAGTAGAACATGGGCGCCTTTCACAATAGCTTCTTCGCCCATGAGATGGCCCGCCTCCTCGAGCAGAGGCATGTTCCAGGTCGCGGCCAGGGCAGTGCCACAGGGGAAACAGGCCGCTGGAGCGCCGTTGAAGAAGCGCGTGCCTCGAACGCCATTGGGGCCATCTGAGAGACGGATGGAGGGGACGCCGAGTCTTGGAACAGATTTGGTGTGCCAGAAGTCGATGCCTGCAGCGATTACAATTTGTATGCGTTAGAAGAAAGATTGATTGCGAGAGTTATTAATTTTAAGGGTCCTAATGTGTAGTTGAAAATAGGATGGGGTAGTGTGACGTACCGGCTAGGAGATCGATCTTCTCCTGTTGGGTAAGCTTGGAGAGGACCGTCTCGGGGTCGAAGGCCTGCATGGGCGAGGGTGGGGTTGGGGGACTGCTGGTATCTCTCCCCATTGTAGCGCTTGTCTTGCTCTGTCCTTCCTCTTGAGTGCCTGCCTGTGATCACAACAATGTATGGCTCTTCTTTCTCGAGCGGGTAAAGTGAACGCTGTTAGCCGTGTCTAGGCTATATGTATGTATCTTCTTTCCTAATGCTTCGGAGTGCAATTCACCAGAAAACACCAGGTCATGCAGCGCTAATGTACGTTTATTTCGAGGGAAGATCTAGGCCCAATTGCACGAGAGGCAAGGGAGACAAGCAGCTCACACCAAATGCAAGCAGAACTCCGCGCGCGCGAGAGAGACAGTTGAGAAGGGAGCTTTGAAGGACGGGGACCAAAGAGAAGAGGAAGAGAGATAGAGAGAAAGGATAGAGAGAAAGGGCAAGCCGGCCACATGTACTACTGTAGGATACTCTAGTGACCATCTAAATGGTGAACCAACTGACCTTCTGTCCGCGTGCTGCTGGCAGAAAAGCGGAACCACCCCCTCCAGGGCTCCATCGCTCCATTGCTCCATGGCTGGGGATGCTGTTGTGGTATCGCCGAGTTCCCTCCCGTCGGCCGCCAGCAGCAGTTCAGAGGCTCCTTCTCCTCCACTTGGGGCGCTCGCAGGACCCTGGGACCCTGGGAACCAGCCTCAGCCGGCCATTGCTTGTGCCCTGGGCCTGGTTCGCGGGCGCGAGTTGCAGCCAGCAGCCAGAGAGTCGCAGAGGTTGAAGCTGTGGGGATGGGACGTGCTTGCATTTGCTGGGGCTTTTAGGGGCGGGTTGGCGTGTGCTGCCCCTTGCAGCGGGCTCGTGGGCGTGTCGCGGAGTGCCGGAGTTGCAGTCAGAAACGCCCCAGCACGGGTCTCGCCCCTCTGTTCTCCGCGTGAGAGCCAAAGAGCTTTCGATAGTTCCTCTTTCGCTCTTGCAACATCTGCGGTCTCTCGGATGCCATTCTTTCTACCCGTCCATGGCGCCCATTTTTGCATCAAGTTTCGCTATGTCGGCACCAGTTCGGTAGATAAAAGTACATGGGTGTATTTACCTACTCTAGTGCTGTGCTGTACATGTGGCGGTGTGTCGTGTACGGGAATGAAGCTGCACGAGTCGTCCTGTCTCTTCTACCTTCTGCACGACTTGCGTGTCTTGGGAGGAATGGTACTTTCTGTAGCTGTCAATCCAGTCAAGATATTGGGTACCGACAACACCATCTCCAACCGTTATTCTCCGCAAGTGGCATTGCTCCCGCTGGTTATTACCACCTCAACACGTGGAATATATTGCTGCTGAGCCGTACTGCGATCCACTCACTCACAAATGGCTAACGTTGGATACTGTCTTGAGCATCTGTAACCAATCAACTATGATACTTACAACTTTGTATATCCGCATTTCCGAAAGTGTTATACATCTTTGGACTGCGAAAAGATGAGAGGAAGAAGACTAGTTGATACAATTTCTATGAGATGGAGAGCTTAAATGTCAATGATCAATCTCACTAAATAATGATACATATGGATCATTCCGAGCTGACCCGGAATGTCAAGACTGCTAGCTCAGGGTAGTGAAGCATAAACAAGCTGTAAATCCCCCTCTCTGCACCTCAACGAGCGAATTTATTTGGTATATCCCATTTTGGTCCGGCATTTTCTAGTCAAAAGATGTCATAATAAGCTTCCAGCACGTTCCTACCTTATGTAACCAATTCACGAACAACTTCCCCGCAAAAAGTCTATTTCTAATACCTCCACTATCATCTTCAGCAGCTTACTCACAGCCCTAACCATCTTGACCCTGTCAAATTGCACACCAGTTGGCCTGAAAGCTATCGGAGTCTTCTTTACAGGTAGTGAGGACAAGGCAGGACGACTATCAACTCTTGAGAGAGAGACTGAGCCTTCTGAGTGGTCAAAGCTTGTATTAGGTGTATTCTGCAGCTGATAAATGATCCGGTGAGCATGTTGAATGAGGGCGCAAGATATATAGCCTCTATGGCAAGCGCAGCTCGCGAAAGTAAGCTTATAAGTAAAGAATATAGAAGAAGTTTGTAGGCCGAATCTGGCCTTATTCCTTACGCGCTTATCACAATCGACTCTGGCTTCACTTCTTCACTTCGAATTCTACTCTTCTTAAGTTAGTCACATAGGGGCTCATAATGGTGCTTTCCTCTGAATAGCTGTATACTCTCAATCCAGAGATATCAGTGATGACTGTCCTTTGTAAAGTGGCAAGTAATTATACGTATTTGTAATGATCATGACGTTGTGCTGG
The DNA here is from genome assembly GCA_021399445.1 of Xylogone sp. PMI_703. Classification (NCBI taxonomy): domain Eukaryota; kingdom Fungi; phylum Ascomycota; class Leotiomycetes; genus Xylogone; species Xylogone sp. PMI_703. The sequence goes on from JAJTUQ010000004.1 coordinate 6,057,637, forward strand.
TTAAATAGGGTTGCCTATGCTCGGTCACGCTGAACGCCCTTAAGAGCTATTAACCAGGCCATGAACTGGCATCAATGATCTGTTATTAGAAAGGTCTTGCCATGATAAATCCAGCTGACTTGGGTAAAAGTAGTAGCTGCTCTTATTCGTAGATTACAGCCCTCAACTATTGACCACCATAAACTTGAGAATAAGTGTGAATTCAAGTAGATTTTGGAATCTTTATTAATAGTAATAAACGTGGAATCTTATAATACATTATCTAGTGCTATGTAAACTGCATCGAGTTATAGGCAGCGAATAATAACGCTCCTAGGATCGAGACACGGAGCCCGCTAGGCCGAGGCCGAGGCTGCCGAAGGAGCTCGGCAAAAGGTATGACACCATCCCTGCGGATAGCGATAAGCTCCTCGCACCATCTCCATCCCACCTCGACCTCCTCACATCTTTTTCCAGCAGCTCAAACCACCAAAATGTTACTCCTTGGCTTGACGGGCTCGATCGCAACCGGCAAATCCACCGTCTCCTCAATTCTCTCCAAGCCACCTTACTCACTGCCCATAATCGATGCCGATCTGATTGCGCGAAAGGTCGTTGAACCTGGTACGCCGGGCTACAAGAAGATCGTAACTCATTTCTCCCCCACAACGCCCGACCTGCTGCTTCCCCTATCCTCGAACGATGATCCTGCCAAAGGCGCGCCATTGAATCGACCCGCGCTCGGAAGACGAGTATTCGGCGATAGCGATGAGAGGAAAAAGGACCGTGCTGTGCTTAATAGCATCGTGCACCCTGCAGTTAGGAAAGAAATGTATACCCAGTTATTATGGTGCTACTTGCGAGGCAATTGGGCTGTGGTACTAGACGTCCCTTTGCTTTTCGAGAGCAGTTTAGACAGACTTTGCGGTACCGTCATGGTCGTTGCTGTGCATGATCCCGAGGTGCAGATGAGGAGATTGATGGAAAGAGATTCTCACCTTACGAGAGAGGACGCGGAGAACCGAGTTAAGAGCCAGGGCGACGTAAGAGATAAGGCCAAGAGGTGCGAGGCTCGAGGGCCTGGAGCGGGGGTAGTCGTATGGAATGATGGAAGCAAGGAGGAGCTGCAGCTGGAGTTGGAGAGGGTTATGAGAGAGGTCAGAAGGAGCAGTCCGCGTTGGTGGGCCTGGCTGTTATGGCTGTGCCCGCCTTTTGCAGGACTCGCAGGACTGTGGACTTATTATCGGGGTCAGGTGATAAATAGGAGATGGAATGAACAGCAGATGAGAGAGAAGGCCAAGCTCTGATAGACTTGTTCGTGTGCGCTTGAGATGCAGGAATACTGCTGGAATTGGCGTCGATATTTTTTTTTACATCTTAGCATATTTAGGAATCTATTTAGGTACATATATACGAGAGATCTCGCAATAGGCAGCCACTCTGGAGTTGCCCTAATTAATGATATAGTTTATTTCTTGGAGCAAATATTTCGAGTTCCAAACTTCCCTTTAGTACTTTCTCATCCAGATTTCTCAAGATACGTACCGATTAGTGCATGGCATCAGACCAGCCCTGGGTAACAGTGTCCCTTAGAGGAGTGGGTCCGCTGTTCAGTGACTCCTTCCAGAAGGGCAAGCGGACGGTAGGCCTCGGCCTCGGCTCTGTAACGTCTGGGTGAACAGCCACTGGGGAGTGTCCTTCACTCATTAATTAGGGGATGCTTAAATCCACTTGACGATTTCTTATGGGTACACTTAAATGCACACCAATTTGTCCGATGCCGGAGGAAATGTGCACAACACAACTGTAAGCGCTTGCATAGATTTATATTAACCAAAGCAATCCGTACTGATCAGTTACATTACAGCCTTAGATCTAATTTCTAATATACGGGGTGTTACAGTATAAGTTACTCTACAGTACACAGCCCATACAGTACACAGCCCATACAGTGCGGTACAGCCCATACCGTAGGCCTATAAGGCCCTGCAAGCCGAAGCCGAAGCCTTGTAGCGCCTGAATGCCTTAGGTCGACGAGCTTTGAGTGCTTTGGCCGTCGATTACCTCTGTGTTTTGAGCTAGTTATAATTAAATAACTTAATATACTGTCGGTTCACACGGGAACGCGGTAACTAATCGTACGCAACGCACGCCCGATATTAGGGGGTATTGCGGGTGTTGATTCAGGTACGAAGATTCTAAGTGTAGGCGTAGCCTACGAAAGCTTGAAGATTCGAGCTTGGCGGAGGAACCTTCCACGTGAGTACATTGGGCGGCCTTTTCCCTTTTCTGGAACTCCTACATAACCTTAGCCGTCACCCTGCCATCACCTAATCAACACTTATCACACTACACTAAACGTCGATAGTGCTATTTATTAGTTCGCTATGTCTTCGCCTGGGATAACGACTATGACTAAGTTCCAACTTCCTATTGAAGATGATATTTCCGATGTCTGGAATCTAACGGCTGAAAAGACTGATTTTGTGAAGAAGTGGAAGGGAATATTGAAGCTTATGCATGATGCGCCTGGATTTGCGGAAGGCGAATAAGGCCGGATAGTCGAGCGTCCTGAGACGGTTCTTCTTGTTATCGGTAATATTTTCTCTCCTAGTTGCTCATTCTTTTTATGATACTCAGTCTTGGAAACTTTCTCCGGTCGCCCCGTAAAAGGAAATTGCAAGGTTTGTTAGACTAGACATCTGTATACTTGCTAAAGGAATTTCGTAACTCAGCTGTACATCCTGAGTATATCACAGCCTTATGTGCAGCAACATTGAACAAGCCAGTCTCATATGATGTCGTATTTCGTCATCTTTAAGTGCAAAAGTATAAAAGTTATCCTTTTATCCGCAAAGTATATTTTACCGCTCCAGTATCGCCAGTAGTAATAAAGTCAGTAAAATAGATAGAAAGTATTCACGAAATATCACTCTCCAGTTATACAAAACGTATTACCGTAGACGGAAAATCAGTCGTTAAATACGACTCGAGTCGGCCTGGTTATGTAGCTACAACTGTGGTGATAGGATAGAAATTGGAAACAGAGATCATTAACGGTGTAAAAATGCAGGTTTCAATATGGATTCACTACTGGACAAGCCCCGAAAAGGAAAACGATGACAAGAATACAGAAGTTGAGCTACGTATATTTAGGATGGTTAATCCAACTTACTTAGAGGCTTGGGAGAAGAGAATACGCAATGCGGGGGTTGTCTTTTAGACCGAAGAGCACTGAGGAAGTTTCTATATGGACAAACCCTACAAGCATGGAACACAACTAGGCTTAGACGATAATGGGTTCCTGCTGAATAATCCATTTGCGAATGAACCATCGGTTGTGAAGCTCCTAGAAGGTCAGAGGTAGTGTAAGTTGGATAATTTGTACAGCCCAACCAACATCGGCCCGCCTCCGGGCAATAACCCTAGTTCTATCCATATCTCTATGGGTTCTCCCAACCCTAAGTGACTGTAGACACTTATATCCCATCAATTACGGCGGCGGAGGAGGAGGAGGGGGAGGGGAGGGGGAGGCTGTATTGGCCCTGGCTGCGGTGGTGGAAGCGGCGGTGGAAATGGAGATAACTGCGTTGGAGAGGGTTGTGAAGATGAAAATGAATCTAGCTAGACAAGTAAGTCTTCATAATGCAGAATTAATGCCTTCGTGCTCAAGGACTTTACTCTGACGCTGCGGAATATGAAGCAAATAGCAGTACTTCAACCAGCTCCACAGCTTCTATACCTCCTGGTATCACATTATCCCCATGTCCATGGTCACTTGCAACTACCGATACTCCAGCTAGGGCTACATCAATTGCAAATGCTCAGAAAAGTTTTCTATCGAGTCTGTATGCAAATGATCCTCATCCTGCGGGGTCAACAAGTTTTCCAAGCTGGAATCTCACTGGGCCAGCTGGCAGCCCGAGTACAACTTCCACAAAGACTACAACTCATACGACATTGAGTACCAAGACTACTACCACTACGACCAAAACAACACCTGCTTATCCAACTAACACAGCCGTTGACGTGGGCGGTGCCTACTGCTTTGGCCCTGACCAAGGTAACTATGTCGACTTCACACAATCTCAAGGACAAGATGTAGTTAAAAGTTTCCGCTCCGAAGGTTACGTGCTAGAGCTAGATAATACTTATGGCCAAGTCCAAGAGGTTATGGAGGGTGGATATAATGCTGTCGCCTCTGCCAGCTGGGCACCTGACCAAACTGGTTGCAGTACCATAGCTCCGTTTCCGTTCAACGATGTACCACAGGCGTGCATGCACTTCTGAGACCTCGACTATTACTGTGCCGATGAAGGTAGCAATGATCCATCAAGCTTTGGTGGTACATACGTTTTGAAACTTCCTGACTCAAGTGGCTGTATGTTGCTGAGCATATATGCTTTTTCAACTGCAAGTAATGCGTTACTACTGCCGGATGTTAGTGATGTTAGAGGAGGGCCGCGTTTATATAACACTACAACTCCCGAAGAAAGCATAACGGGACTGAGTGTGCTGGAGCAGAATGCAACGCTTGCGCAAGAGCTCGTGTCTAATGATACAAGTGGAGCGAATACTAGCCAGCTGTTGAATCAGTCGATGATTGTTCAATTATTTCATAATTCTATGGGTAGAGACTAGCTTTTAAATATAACACTATTAAATAATGTTTGAGCTAGTGCACGCCGAATAGTAGTCCTGAACTGCACTGTGCCATCATTTAGACTTTGGCTAATTCTTAAACCCACACCTTCCTACTTAGCCCTACAAGATATCAACGTAGGCTGGCAGCCGTAGAGTATTACCTCAGCGCTGGCAATGGGTTTTACTACTGCTAATGATACTATCTTGTTCAACCCGGAGCAGATAAGGATACTATTTCATATTAGTATGACTATTGATGGCCAAATCAAATATTCATAGTTCATGATCGTTTTTAATACTGACTGTTTAATTCTGTAAGTCGAATGATCTAACGGTAAGGCTGTTACTGGAAAAGATGCATTGGCCATGAGCATAATATATATGAAGTACTAAAGTTATATTCCTTATGCTGTGTAAACTGCATTAAGGTAAAAGGACTATAATTGCATCGAAATTGGAGTTAACTCATCAGCGGATCACTACTATCAAATCGATGAAGCTAAAAACCACTCAGTTCTTTTCCTTCTCCTGGGCCGGGGCTTGTATCTCATATGCATCAACATGTTCTGAGGCAAACTTCCTGGCAGACACCTTCCGCAAAAAGAGGATATCCAACTCCTCATATGTGCGACCCTTGGGCTCGGGAAGACGGAAATACGACCAGACGAACATTATCAATGCGGTGCCTCCCCAGAAGAAACCCGTCTTTCCAGATGCGTTCCACGCAGTGGGGTTCATGAAATACGGCTCGATGACCTGGGAAACGATGTTTATGATCTGATATGAAGTACGAGCTAGGGAAACCGTCAATGGTCGAAGACGGACGGAGGAGGTTTCAGAGACAATCGCGTATGCGACGGGGCCGACGGTTAGGGAGTACGCCAGGAGCCAGAAGATGCAAAATCCAGCCTCAACCCATATTGCGCTTTTGGATGAAGACGCGGCGTTTATGATACCGATGATGAGCAGTGTTGCGCACAGAATGCCCTGACCAGTCACATATAACGTCCTTCGGCCAAAGTGAGTAATCAAGAACCAGGAGCAAATCGTGCCCAGGAACGCAATAGCAGTTCCGCCGAGGTTGAGTTGATATGCATGGTCAACGCTCATTCCGCCAGTGGTGAAGAAATAGCTTGGTGAATACGCAAACGAGCTTCCAGAGAGAATCTGCCCCAGAAAGGCTATACAACAAATCTCCGTGCGGCGGAGATCGACACCCTTGAAGCATTCCAAGTATGTTGTACCCTCTGTGATCTGAGACTCCATTTTCACCGTATGTACTATCATGGCAAGCTGGCCGTTGATTTGGTCCTCAGTTTTCGATCCTCCCAAGCGACGTAAGTTATGCTTGGCATCATCCACACGGTCCTTGCGGACAAGATACCAGGGGCTTTCTGGAGCGAAGAAACACACCACCATAAGAGGCAGAGGCCAGATCCACTGGATGGCGAAGGGAATGCGGTAAGCCCATTGATCCTGGCGGTGAATCAGCCCTTCAAGGACTCCAGCTGCGATGAACTGGCCGATGGCCCAGCACAGGTTGACGTAGGTTGTGAGATATCCTCGCAGGTTCGTTGGACAGACTTCGGAGGCGTACGAAGGACCGACAATGGCGAAGACTCCCCAGGAGAGACCGCACAGAATTTGACCCACGAGAAGGACGGCAGGAGAGTTGGCAAAAAAGACGATGAAGATGAAGGCATTCATGAAGAAGAGTGCTCCAATCATGACCCATCGGTAGCCAAACTTCGATATGAGATAGCCGTTTAGAATACCCCCTAATCATCACCAGAATAGTCAGCAAGAAAAGACGCGTAAAAACGAAAGTCCTGATATACATACCAAAGACCGTTCCTACGGTACTACCCATATTCAAACCTGACTGCCACGGCGTTGACACCTGGTATCCAATCTTTCCACCGTAATCATGGCCGTACTTCTTCGCGAACTGCGGGTAGCCAAAGAAATTGCCCATCAGGATCGTATCGTAGCCCTCCATGACGATACTCATAGAGATCAGCATGGACCAGAAGACGGCCTTGCGGTTCTCACTCAGGGCCTGGAACAGCGTCTGCGCGTGCTCTTCGTCCGAGGCATGTTTGGCGTCGACAATGGCGCCGTGGCCGAGGGTATCTTCGAGGTGCGTGGCTGCCGACTTTTCGAGATGAGTTTCAGCCATTGTGAATTGGGAAGGAAAGAAAAGCTGGGTTTCCTGGAAAAGAACGCGAATTACTTCGCCAGCCAATGCAGGACAGAATAAACTGCTCCCACTTCTCCAGGGGGATAGCGATGGGATGGGGAGCAAACGATGGAGACTTTATAGTGATAGGGCCAATCGCCTTTAAAGAACGTTTATTGAAGCAGGTGAGTTAATGAGCTGGCTGGACCGTACGACTCTGGGTCTTCCCTCCCCCCATGAAGAAAGCATCCATGGAAAACGCCAAGAAGAGTCGAAAATGCGGAGAGCGTCGCGAGGTGCGATCAGCCACCACCCCCAGGTCGATTAATCATAGGCGTGACAGGCGTGACAAGCTACCACTGGAGAAAGTCAGCAAGGTCTCCAAGATGGGTAAATTACAATTAGGCTATTTCCGGTGTCGTTTTGCTGTGGTTTACGACTGGCTGTGAGTGCTGGAGAATTGTTGTAGTCCGGTGGTTCGCAATGGTCTTTTCCTTGGTGAGAACTGTGAACTCCGCGCCACATAGTTCTCCGCCCCATCGGAGGTTATGGCATACCAAGCTCGAGCCAAGTTGTAGGGATGCGCCAGTCTAAGCAAAACCATCAAATCGACATTTTGAAATTTTGACGTTTTGACGTTTTGAATTTTTGAATGGTTGGAAGTGCTGGGGATGGTGACTGGGGCGCTTACAACTTGGTTACAGTCATGAGGCAGGATGTAAGTTGCCCTGTAACTTATTGGATGATTGCTTATTCAAAGAATTCGAACTGATAGGTCGAATATGATCTGAGTCTTGTTCTTTTGAGATTCGTGATCTCTCCATAGGTAGTAAGAATGTGGTATAGAATCAAGATGGGGAAATACATACAAAAGTAGCCATACAGCTGAAAGATATAAATGGTAAGATTAATGTATATTATTTAAAGACGTTTTGAGTTTGAATTAACTAAAGCATAACCAATAACCAAGTACAATCTATGGTTTCTTGTGCGCCCGTTCTACAGCTTTACCAGTACCGGCATATGCTCGATCGGTGCCTCAACCGTCACAGTCTGACCACCATCAAACTCTCCAGCGTATTCATCCTTTGTGTCCCCGATTTTCAATAATGCCCATCTTGCGCCCTTGGGAAGATAGGCCTTCCGCTTCCTCATGCCCGGCTCCAAGATTGGTGCGCACAAGTACTTGTCACCAAACATGTACTGATCTTCGAATTCTCTTGCCCAGCATGCCTCATCTTGGGGAAACTCCAAAAACATCGTTCGGATGACGGGCGTCCCTTTTTCGCTTGCTTCCTTCATCAACCCGCGCGTGTAGTCCCTTATTCGCTCTCGGAATTTCATGTGCTTGACCAAGATGGGATAATTCTCGGCGCCGAAGCTCCAGACTTCATTATCAGCGCCGCTCCGGCAGTCGCTTCCTCCACCCTCACCAAATTTGGGCTGAATAGGTTCTCGATTGCCATGCAGCCGCATGACAGGACAAAAGGTGCCCCATTGAAACCACCGTACCAATAGCTCACGGAACTCTGGGTCTTTAGTCACGCCGCCATGGAAGCCCCCGATATCTGTTGTCCACCAAGGAATACCAGCCATGCCCATGTTTAGACCTGCTGCGAGCTGGTTCCTGAAACTACTCCACGAGCTCGCGATATCACCGCTCCATACCAGTGTGGCATACCGCTGAGAGCCAGCCCATGCACATCGAATGAGATTCAAGATACCGTCTTGTCCACCCAGCTTCTGACCTGCAGCTAGCTGACCCTCATAGAAAGCTTGAGCGTAATTCACTGGGTATATGTTCCCAATGCTTGAGGTACTGCCCTTCCAGTATCGATAGTTATCGAAGTCATAGACAGTATACTCGGGCTCAGCCTCGTCCAGCCAGAAACAGCGTATTCCCTTGTCAAAGTAGTTTTTCTTCGCCACTTCCCAGATATACTTCCTTGTGTCCGGATTAGTAAAATCAGCATGTACCGTATTCCCCATGAAGTCCATTGCGATGTGGTACCCTCGATCCGTGCGTATGAGATATCCTTTCTCGTACATCTCTGCAAAATTCTCGCTGCGTTTATCCACGGTGGGCCAGATAGAAATAAGGATTTTGATACCCAGGCCATCAAGCTCCTTGATCATGGCATCGGGATCGGGCCAGAATTGCGGATCGAACTTCCACTCGCCTTGGAGCGGCCAATGGAAGAAATCTATCACAATGACATCTAGAGGGAGCTTTCTCTTCTTATACTCCCGGGCAACTGTCAATAATTGATCTTGTGTCTGGTATCGTAACTTGCACTGCCAGAAGCCAAGCCCGTATTCTGGCATCATTGGTGCATGGCCGGAGACGTCTGCGTACCGGGACATGATCTCCTTCGGGGTCTCGCCCACAACAATCCAGAAGTTAAGTACAGTTGTTGACGTTGCCTCGAAGCTCATGATATTTCGCCCTAGAACTGCACGGCCAACTGAAGGATTATTCCAGAGCAAGCCATATCCCAGGCTGCTTACCAGGAATGGGACGCTTGCTTGGGAATTTCTCTGAGCCAGCTCGATATCCAGTCCCTTGAGGTCAAGATAGGGCTGTTGATACTGGCCCATGCCGTATAGTTTTTCGTCCTGTGACTGTGACTCGAGACGGTAGGTGAGGTGATAGTCGGACGTGCCCATGCCGCGAGGTTTGAATTCTCGTGCTGCTATTTCCAACGCTGAAGTCTTGGGATCGAACACATCAATTCGGTTTCGAGAGTATTCCTCCAGTATTTGCTTTCCTGTAACATTGTTCTTAATGGTGAGCTTCCCTAGAGCTGTCACCGAAGCTGTGATGGCTCCGTTGGTGATTGAGCCGGGTTCGATCTTCTGCGGAGGCTCAAATATGCTCGCATGCGGGCCTTGTAGGATCGGCTGGTAAGATGGAATACTGATGGTTGGCTTCAATTGAGGGACTTCTTGCGATAATGCCCAGTTCTCTGCTGGGAATGTCGGAGCTTTGGTGCTGCGGACGCGGAAGGCATCAGGTCCCCAGGGCTCAATCTGGAGATGCTCGCCATTGTAGCGAAAGTTCAAGGCGTTATTCTCTGAATCAAGCATCTTGTAGCTTCTGCTCTGCACAAGTAAGATCGTTTGAACAGGATAATTGAAAACAGCTCACAGTCACTCTTCTGAGCACTTCTCGCTGGGTGGCAGTTTCTCGTATAATGTACAGTTCAACACACCCCTCCTCCGCCCACAGGAGCTGCGAAGCGGGGCAGTTGCCTCTGCAGCTGCGTGTCTATCTAGTCGTGGACTTGAAGACCAGAAGCTCCACCTTTGAAATGCTTCCTCCCCGTCACCGGATCAAGCATGGGGTCGGATTACCATTTTGGGGATTGACTGGCGCCGGGAATTATTTCAATAGAAAGTAATGATTAATCGCCACATCGCTAACTCTGCAGGAACGAACAGGCTGCGTAGCGCCCGTCAGCAAGCCTCCGCAGGACATCTCCAGCGTAGTAATCCTCGGCCAACTCTCTGCATTAGCTACTGCTGCTACGTGAGAGCTTGACCCCGTTATACCGGCAGTCCCCGAACAGAAGATGCAGTGGACATTTAGGCAAAATACGAGCTCTGAGCCTCACCAGCTGTTTTACGGTATTTCAAGTGGATCCTCTCCATCACAGATAAGCTGTTGCAAGGTGAGCTTAGCTCGCCCGGCTGGGAGACTTAAGGGACCAGCTGCAGCAAGCTCTTTAGGCTTTCTTCCACCTTCTGAGCTCTCTTCTGCTCTTGAAAACCAATTTCCTACTTCCTGAGTCCTTTCCAGCTTAACAATTAAGTATGAAGTTTCGCGATGGCATGTGGTTAGTTGCTGAGGGCAAACGGCTGGAGTATGCTGAAGAGGTCCACTCCATCACGACTCGGGAAGATGGGATGAGCTTGCTCTGTCCCACGAAGAAGATTCGAGGAAGGTCAGACTCACTTAATGCCAGCACCTTGACCATAGTAAGTAGAGTAGAGTACATTTGTTAGCCGTGCAATTGACTTCGTTCTAGGATGTCCAAGCTCATTTTGACGGGGTTATCTCCATTGAGACGACGCATTGGCTTGGAGCTCGAAATCCAGGCCCTCACTTCGATCTATTCCCAGCTGGAAAGCCCACGAGCTTAGCAAAAATCTCCAAATCTTGCGAGTCAACAATGCTCTCTTCAGGCTCACTATCCGCTACAGTCACATCCGCTCCCAAAGATTTCGAAATCCGGTTCCACGCTACAGATGGCTCTAAAGAGCTCACCTCCCTGCTCAATCGCAGCGTTGGTCTTGCGTACAGCCCCGCAACCAGCAATCCTATGCAGACCAGTGATATGAGAAATCTCCAGCACTATATATTTACACAGACTACACTTTCCGTGGGAGAGACGGTTCACGGATTGGGTGAAAGATTTGGTGCATTTAACAAGGTTGGACAGGCCGTTACATTGTGGAATGCAGATGGGGGCACATCCAGCGAGCAAGCTTACAAGAATATACCTTTTTGGATCAGTTCACGGGGATATGGGATATTCATAGATACACCCGATAAAATTGAATTGGAGGTTGGAAGTGAAAGGTGCAGTAGAGTCCAAACCAGTATAGAAGGACAGAGGTTAAAGTGGTGTGTACGCCTGTTTTTCTTTTCAAATACGCCTGAAGAACGTGGAAGATAGAAAGCAGTTTAACTAACAATGAAATAGGTATATAATTCACGGCCCAACACCAAAGGAAGTCCTAGAGAAATATTCCATCCTCACTGGCAAGCCTGGCAGAGTTCCTAGCTGGAGCTTTGGGCTATGGCTGAGCACCAGTTTCACCACCAATTACGACGAAAAGACCGTCAGTTCGTTCCTAGAAGGAATGAAAGCCCGAGAAATCCCAGTTGAAGTGTTCCACTTTGATTGTTTCTGGATGAAAGCTTTTCATTGGTGTGATTTTGTCTTTGACGTCGATGTATTTCCCAATCCTGAGGCCCAGATCGCTCGGTTGAAATCTTCTGGTATGCCTCCACCGCCTTTAAAGCAGACTTCTATATTTTAACAAATGCATAGGGCTGGTCAAGAAAGTGTGTGTATGGGTGAACCCTTATCTAGGCCAAGCTTCTCCATTATTCCAGTATGCAGCTAGCAAGGGGTTTCTCTTACGGCGTAAAAACGGCGACATCTTCCAGTGGGATCTATGGCAAAGTGGTATGGGAATCATTGATTTCACCAACCCAGAAGCTACTGAATGGTACATCAAATGTTTAGAGGGGCTATTTAATAAGGGAATCGATTCCATCAAGACAGATTTTGGAGAACGTATACCGACGCAGGACGTTCAATGGTACGACTCGTCGCTAGATCCTAGAAAGATGCATAATTACTATGCTTTCATTTATAATAAGGTCGTTTACGAAGCGTTACAGCATAGATATGGCGAGAATGAGGCAGTACTGTTTGCGCGCGCAGCAACAGCGGGCACACAGAGATTTCCTTTACAATGGGGTGGAGATTGCGAGTCGACTCCCGAGGCGATGGCAGAATCCGTACGAGGAGGTCTATCTCTAGGCCTGAGCGGGTTTGCATTCTGGTCAGTTGATATTGGAGGATTCGAAGGATACCCTGTACCATGGATCTACAAGCGATGGGTTGCGTTCGGTCTCCTCTGCTCACATAGTCGACTCCATGGCAGCAGCTCTTACAGAGTCCCGTGGACTATCGATGACGACGATAAATCCGAGCAAGGATGTTCCAGAGTACTCTCCAAATGGGCAACGTTGAAAGCACGTCTGATGCCATATATATTTGCGCAAGCCCAAAAAGCCGTGCAGAATGGTATTCCTCTTTCTCTCCGAGCAATGTGCCTTGAATTCCCAGACGACCCAACCTCCTGGTATCTAGATCGCCAGTTTATGCTAGGAGACAATCTTCTGGTTGCACCTATCTTCGAACAGTCCGGCCGCGTAGAATTCTATTTACCTAAAGGCAAATGGACGAACTTTTTCACCAATGAGACGAAATCGGGGCCGGGCTGGTTCACAGAAAAACATCAGTTTGATACGCTACCGCTTTATGTAAGGGAAAATACCATCTTAGTCCTTGGGCGCGAGAATGAGACCAGGACAGTCTATGACTACTCGCAAGATGCGGAAGTTCGACTATACAAAACGACGAAGGGGTCCAAGGCTGCTATTGTAGATACCGAGGGTGAAGAGGTTGGAGTTTTGGAGACTGATGAGTTTGGCAATTTGATCAAGCCAACTTTCTTGAAGGGGCAATGGAAGGTAACTGCATTAATGTGAACATGACAATGAATGGATGGAATGTCAAAGTGAATATTGCGATAGACGCGGGTGTAAATACCCAGGATGGCCTCTCACGCTCTCTCTCTTTATTCCGGTAAATACGAGGAGCTATGTTTATAGAATTGACCATAGATAGAAATACAATGTAAACAATCGTATATATTTCACACGCAACTCTGAAGACTTGTGCAGAGAATGGCCCTATCTGGAATACTTTTGACATTTGGTCTTTGAACTGACGGACATCTGTAACTACAACATTTACTAACTCAGGGCTACAAATCAAACTTCCCAGGATGGAAATACAATTGAATATTCTATCAGGCTAAATAAGGTGAATCTGTGTTATGAAAGTACCTTTTTGATGTTTATTCAGTTTTTAATCCAGAGCAATTGGGGATTGGCGTACATTGCATTGCGGTTCGCATGGATAATGGACCGAAAGGTGGAGTAATAAACTAGTATGGCTAGAGCGGAGTATCTATCATACGCCACAAAGCGACATTGTAATGATGTGTTCTCCGGTGGGGGCGGGGCTCCGAAACTGCGAGCCGTAACCCGTTTATAGACCATATTCGATGTTTACGAATAATAACAGGAGATTATCATATGCTAATCCTGACATCAATAGAAGCTGGGGGCAAAAAGAATGTAAGTTTAACAATTATACTATCCCAACACAGAGCTAGTTCAACCTCCCTAACAAGTCTATGACTGCAATGATAACTCTTAATTTATACAATGTTAACCGGAGATTAACAATTCTTGCCTTCACGGGCCACTATTTGCAGTAACCATGATTACTTCTGAGGGCAAAACATTGGCATCCACAGCATGAAACATCTAACGCATCTTCGCCCACACGAGCCAGCTTTGTGACCTAATCCCCTATTCAAGTCGCCGTGGACAACCTATAATGGATGATCTTGGTAATCGGATGTGTTGTTGATAAAGTATAGATGAGTCGCTATGGACTGCTCACAGATGTATATATCTCTAGTTCAACCAGTGAAATTGTACGACAGTTCATGGTTGTCCAAATGCTCATAGTCTAGATCGAAAGTGAGGTATATATTGGGAGGCTGTCTGAGGATTCGATTCCTCGGTCCTCTTTAAAATCGCCTGGCGTAATACTGCTGTTACTTCTTTGTGGCCGTTCGCTTCCGCCAACATCAAGGGTGTTTAACCATATATATAGCCGTTGGGGTTTGGGTTAATAATGCTGTGGGTGCACAGCATCTCAACAATTTCTTGATTTTCTTTGGCTGCTGCTAGGGATAGAGGGGTTCGGCAGTCACAGTAGCAGTTGTGTCTTGGGTTAGTTAAATGTTCAGCAACCCATAACCTCAAGACCACGGGTACATTCACTGCCCTGGGTATTAGCCTCATAATATCATCCATCTCATACTTTCCAAGGAGTTATTGTTTTACTATCTCAAGTAGTATCTTAAACGGTCTTACTATTCCTAGAAGTAGTATGACCGTGGCTATGAGACCTTTCTTTATTGCAAATGAAGGCGCCGTACGACAGTCTACACTATTCCTGGTGTCTGGTTTGATATTACTATTAGCAAGTAGTAAATGTGTCACTGCCACATTCCCAACCCCTGCTGCCTAGTAGAGTGCAGTATGACCCATAATCCGATCCCTTGCATTCACATCAACATCGTCTTTTTCGAGAAGCAGCTTTATTGCCAGTTAGTTGCCGCAAAGTGATTAGACGAGTCATTCCAATCACCATCAGGTCAATAGAAGACCGAGATTCAAATAGAGCTAAGAAGCAGCGCCTGTTAAGCTGCGAGCTATGTGAGATATCAAATGCGGGGTTAAGCACCATAAAGGGGACAAGGAGGGCACTCACCGATGACCATTATGAAGCATAGTACTCCAGTACCTCTGTAATACATGTCGATCTTCTTCTTGCGCTCCGATATTCGTCGGCTTACAATGTGGCACTTCGGAGATCTTATAGTGCCTTTCTACCCGATTTCTAGCCCACGTAGGCCCTGGGTGCCTATATAAGATGGGACCCACTTTATCTTTCTATCTGCAACTGTCAGCTAGCTTGTGCAGCCTTCATTTTACTCATTTCCTCATAGTCAACGGGAGCAAGATTTGGCTGCCTAGAGTAAGCCCTAGATATAAGCCCTGATATCGGTGATTGAAGCACCCTGCGTAATGGCATATCAGCATCCTCTGAATATTGCAACAGACATATAAGTGTTGCAGTATTTAGAAGTTATGATCCTGTCACTTCACCAGCACCCCCACTATGTCACACACACACACAAATATTAGAGCGCGCAACTAGGGCTCAACTGTATGATGCCATGCACCATTGTTGGGATGCTTGTTATTGGTCTTTCCGGCTCTGTACAGCCGTAAAACTGTACATAGACTCCTCAAGCAAGCAAGCAACTAAGTGATTCTGTATTTATCTCTGCGGTTTCAATATCTTATTCAACATTGGACATACGGGGAAATGTGCATTAATACTCTTCATTAAAAGTCATTTCTCTCTTTGGAATATTGTATCTTTGTATTATACCGTTGAGTCATATCAAAGCTTAATCATATGCTGCCTCAGTTTCTGTGACGGGAATGCTAGCTTAATCTGAAGAATCGAGCCTTATTAACTTTAGATTTAACGCATGTATTAAGAAGTAGTATATGAAAGTGATTAGTCTTCTGCTTTGTTTACGGCAGCCTGGTGGTAAGGCTCTAGAAACCTCAAGAGGGGCTCCAGCGATATCTCAGGCGTTTCTTCTGGGACATAATGTCCGCAGTCTGGTATGATCAAGCTCACCAGATCATTTGTGACTACCCGTAATTCTTCCTCTACCCTCGATCCGCAGGCGAGTTCGCCCGCAAACGCTATAACTGACATCACTAGGCGCTGGGTCTTCCGCCGCTATGTCTGGATGATGAGTTGATCAATACTGTAGTATCCCTCAAAGCTCGCACGTAACGCGACGGGATTACGACGGATCATTTTCACGTAGAAATCAACTACTTCAGTCGGAATTGATGTCGGAGTTTTCGCCTTTGAACAGAACTGATGGCCGAAATAGATATCCTCACGACCACGGACCATCTCCTCGTTGATGCCGCGCAGATCATCAACCTTCAATTATGCATAGTATAATGCAAAGGATAAGACAAACACTATTGGATAATACATATTTTCGTCAAAATGGTAGAACACTTTGACGAAAACCTGGGGTGCATGAAATGAAGGGGTGATTAATAATCGATTTAGAACCTCGGTTCTGCGCAAGTCGGCTGCAACAATCCTCACCAAGGTATTATTATTCTTGGTACTGTAACGCTTATTCAGACGGAAATTTTTCCTATCCTAATGGTAATTAGAGAAGCTCTCATAGTTAATCCTAACAAACCTAAGCTTTCCTTCACTATTCTCCATCCATTCCAACAACAAGCACTGAAGGCACTGTACACTCTATAAACTGATTCATCGTTGCTAAATCGCAATGGCCCCTCCTGCTGGTGGCAAGCTCACTATTTACCTTGATTGCGGTTGGTAATACCTTTCTACAAAGTAATGTCATACTCATGAGCTTCTATAGTATCTCCTTATTCCTGGTTTGGATTCACTAACACCATCCGGTATCGCCCGCTTCTAAACGCTTACGGCATTGATGTCGACATAATTCCCTTTTTCCTAGGAGGTGCTCGCGACAGTGTCGGAAATCCATTCACCCCGACCCCAAAAGCTAAGGAGAAGTTTTCGAGCCAAGATTCAGACCTGACCGGCAAGTTGCTGGGACTAAAAGTTGTACCGCCAAAAGAGTTCCCAATTTTGTCGCTTTTCGTGAGTCTTGCTTTTTAACTCTCTTGGTAAAGGATAAAGAGAGGGATGAACTTATAACAAATCTAAATCCATAGGCAGTCCGTGTAGCAACTTATATCAAAGATCATTACCCGCCGAACAAATTTGAAGAGACGTTCCCGGCATTGGCGTCAGGATACTGGAGCAAGGGCTTCAACGTTGCAAAACCTGAAGGGATAATCAGCGCTCTTGAGGGTATTTTTCCCGAAGACGAGATCAAGGATATTATGCAAAAGGCATTGTCCCCAGAGAATAAAAAGAGAGTCATTGACTTGACAATGAGCGCTGGAGCTTTTGGGGCGCCATGGATCATCGCTGTGAATAGTGATGGAGAGAGGAGAGATTGGTTTGGAAATGATCGCTGGGATCAAGTGTTTTACCATCTGGGAGTACCATATACTCCGGTGAGTATTATACCGCCAGAAGAAGCCAAGGCGAAGCTGTGAGGAGATTTAGACGAGCTACAAGGGACATATGGTCTTCTTTGAGTGAACTTAGACCGGGGCCATGATCTATGTTCAACACGGCTAACCACAAACATTTTTCTTCTAAACATTCATCTCATATTACCATAGATTTCAGGAATAGGGCTCTATAATATTATAACTTCACAGACTTTGGTTTAGATTTGCAATATCCGGAGCTTATAAGATCGTGAGAGTTAATTTAAGTGAGTCCAGCAAGTAATCTGCTTACAGAATGAACGAATCCTGTGCCTGAAGTTTCTAGAAACTATGAGCCTCGGGATTTGAGGCGCCCTTTCGATATTTATTAAACAGAGCACTTTATCAACTAGCCTATTTAACGATACTGACAGATCTTATATGAAGTTAGCATCTGAGCCAGCTTTGTGTACTTTTTCAGGTATATATACTCAAATCCTGAAATCCAAAAGAAAATTTTGTTACATTGAAGGAATTTGCAGCCTTAGAACCAGATAATTCTGTTAGTATTAACAATATAGCAAGCTTGTTGCATTCACTACATGATCTGGCGAACCCTAACAGCGCTCTGGGTAGTGGCCAAGCTCCGCGGTTATTCTCATTGCACAGCGAAGAAAAGAGCCTGGAAGCTACACTAGCTTAACGAGGAATAGCCCAATGTGGGACGCATGATGTGACGATAAGCAACCAACAGCAGAAACTTCACAAGGTGTCTCGCTCCGCAATCCGAATCCGTTAGTATCTTATAACAGTGCTAGAATCTACCTGTATGTACACCTTATTGTTGCTTGTATCATGATGCTCTTATACTCGTTATATGAATCGCATGAAATCGCGACAGATGATTAACACATCAAGCGAACCCCTCCTTCAGAGGCATCAGACAGGGCGTTCAAAATAGTTATCGAAGTCATCTGATATAAGTAGATAGGCCTTTATCGAGGAGTACAAAGTCAATATGGTTGACTCTCCAGCGCTCCTGTGCAATGCCTGGGAGCTTACACAAGGCCTCGGAGAGCCTACTTCTGTGATCCGGGTACGGAATCTACAGGCTTTCCTTACAGTAGGAAAGGATGCATGGGCTAGAGACGGCATTCCGAAGCCCGTTCTCTTGTCCGCATCTGTATCTCTTCGTCAGTCTTTTCATTCTGCATCTACGAATGATGCAGTCAATAAAAGCACCATACATTATGGAATTTTAAGTAAACAGATCATCGGAGCCACAAAAATTTATCAACAACATCAAGAGTCATCCTCAGAGCTACGGGATCTGAAGTCTGCTTTGAATAAGATTGCTAGCACATTAACACGTTATACTCTCGATGGCATAGAGGTCGTCTCTACCGACTCCCCAATTCTTTCACATAAGGCGATACGATCACTAGAATTAGAGGTAACGCTACCTAAAGCTTCTCTCACCGGTACCGGAGTTAGCCTCAAGGGAGTCACCGTATATACCACAGAAAGTGAAAGCCCGGTTTCCTACAGTTTGGCTCTAAAACTCCGGGACCTGCATGTACCTTGCCTTATTGGCGTCAACAGTGTGGAACGAGAGGCCAAGCAGATGGTGGTTGCAAATGTAGAAATTGATCGCTGGACGAGCTCAAGTATTGAACATAATAGACTAGAGGAATTGATTGTTAAGGTAGGTGGAGTAGAGGCGTCTACTGCCATGTCTTACTGACCTTATTGTAGACGATGGAAGAATCCTCCTTTCAGACTCTCGAAGCTTTAGCAACTCAAATTGGCCGGCGCATAGTTACTTTATTTATTAATGCTTTAGAACTATGGGGTTCAAACCCGCGAATCAAAATATGCTTAGAGAAGCCAATTGCAGTTCCATTCGCCGACTCTCCAGCGGTGGAGTTGACGTTAGATACTCATCCAGACCGCTATGAATGGAAGGAAGATTTGCGTACATCCAGCTCAGATTGGCCAATTCCTCCATTTCCTCTACAAAACAGGCTGGATGAGTGGATAGCAACACACACGAGAGCAGATCTTCGTCCTTGATCAAAAAAGCATCGAGTTACTGTTAATTAATGTTATTATTGCAATTTTATGCAACAATATTGAACAATACCAACTCAGAGTGCCAAATGGATGAATGTACGGCTGGTGCACGTGATGAAGCTGTGCGCCGGATTCTGCGGAAGGTCTGTGCGGCTTCAAGCCTATCAGGCCTATCACAACGCGCTCATGGCGCTGATCTGATTACTTGCTGTTGCCGTGCATAATATCATCGCATCCTCACCATATTTTCCCCTTCGACTGCCTCTTCCTTATTCTCTCTCAACTTCCTTATTTGTCGCTCACAGGTTCTCTGCACACACTGGCCATCGCTGAAACCAAGCTCCCGCAAATGCTTGCCCTACAGCTCGTCCGTTAGACTCATCGCCGGTCGGTCTGGCTTCACGATCCGCATCACTAAGCATCATTTCGTCATCATGCGCGAACTCATCAACGTGCGAGATCTTCTCGCTGTCAGCGGCGACAACTCCAGCGACACTGTCATTGCAGGCATCCACTGGAATTTAACGACACTGCAGCACTGGAATTATACATATTATCCCAATGGTACCTTCTCAAACGGGAGTCGGTGCTTCCTCGTCTTCGAGCCATATACCCCCGTACTCCTCCAAAACGGCACCTTTCTGAATAGCACATCATGTTACTCAGCCATCGAATCGATCAAAACACGAGGCGCAGTCGGCATTTTCTTTGCTGTGTTCTTTGCTGCGAGCATCATGTTCACCTTCATCAACCTCCGCAAACACGGACGTATGTTCCTCCCTCGAGAGAAGCGCTTTCACCCTATCGGTCGACGATGGCAGTGGTATTGGATGCTGGCAACAGCCGCCTTCGGTATAATAAGCGGGATTACTGGCATAGATGTCGATAGATACTACCTACCAGAACTCCCAATAGTCCTTGCCAACTTTTTCTGGGTGCTGATGCTGCCGACCACTATGGCGGTGATATGGGAGAGTGTGAGGCATTGGGGCAGTTGGCAAGAGAGACAGATGGTGGATCCAGACCCCTTCATACTTCGGCAGGATGATAGAAGGAGCAAGGTAGAATTCTGGCTACCGCTGATATTTTACTTGTTCGCGTTTCTGGTACGCCGACCTTGCAACTTAGGGGAGCTTGATATACTGACGTGCGTTACTAGGACTTCTTTATGGTAGTCCCTCGGTCCTGGACTCCAATCGAGAAACAGCGTTCGCCCGACCAGCAACGTGCAATAGCAGAACCTGCCGCAACCGATGGGCGATTCAAGGCCGGGGCATTTTTCCTCTTTATCTCCTGGCTCACAATCGTCTTTTCTCTACACCATAGCATAAAGCACTACCTCCCTCGCAATCGTGGCCCTCTAAACCGTTTCATGGGATTCATCCGCTACTCGCCTCCGAAATTCCTTCTCGTCCTTCCGTTATCGCTTTTGATGATCGGATACTTTGCAGCTTGTGTTTTCGACTTCGGCATCTCGCCTTTAAAGCTCGATACAAACCTTGGCTATATGTATGGACTGGGCTGGGGACCTATAGCTGCTATATTCGTCATCATGGAAGTGTGGGGTTATATTGAACCAAATGAAGATAAGGAGCTCATCCGTCAACGGCGGATCCGCGGAGCAGAAATTGATGCTGAGCTAGGCATCGTTAAAAAGCCGCGCTGGTGGAAACTATTAAAGTATCCAAACCAAAACCTAAGTGTCCACGAACAACTTGCGAGGAATGTGAGCGAGATCGGTGGTGGGGTGGCTACGACGAGGAACATCCAGAGCAACATTGAGATGGGCAGTATGCCCACCTACAAGAGTCATGACTCAAGTAAACCAAAACGCGGTAGTGATCTAGATGCTGTGAGAGTGGCTGCAGGTCTACTGTTTCCCAATAGTACAAATTCGGCAAAGCAAGAGGAAAGTGCCGACGATGCCCAGTTTGCAGAGACTCCTGTCAGAGGACGTACTACATCGGCAGGAGCCTCAGCTGGCGGTGGGTTAAGACCTCCTACTGTCGAAAGAAGCACAAGCACCAATAGCGCAAATACATTGACGGGAGTTCCGCCGCAACAAGTGAGGTCTATGCTAGATGTATGAATTGTCAATCCGTCCATTGGTGTCTAGAGGTTTCGGTGTTTGGAATCTCTTGTAGGAGGGGTTTGGGGAAAGTTTCATCATTGCTAAGAATTCATGACTTAATGAGTATTATTAAACGACTTCATATGTTTGCACTAAACTTTATCGGCGAAGTAATGGAATAATTAGAGTACTGTTTAACAAAAGCAAATTCGATGCATCAATGATAATATTCTCTCGCTTTCCTAGATAGCAAATTAGCTAACAATAAGATTCTTAGAATCAGAAGATGTATCTTCCAGGAGTATGCTGGCGGGAACTCTGCATAGTTAAGTGTTGTGAGCCTAGTAAACTCGCCTACGTATTTCAAGAGGAGTGTTGTATATAAAAGAAAGGATAATAAGAACTATGGAATAATAGTCTTATATGATTATTCTTCACAGTAAATGGTCAGCAAGGATTGTAAGATAACAACAGTCTCATTTCAATTTATGAAATCTAAGACTAAAACAATACAAAGGAAATCTAATCTATACAAGAAAACCCCAAAGGGAACAAAACTCCCAAAATTCCACCAGTCTAAGATTGAACAATCCAGACTTTCTATCCCCCTCTCCATAAAAATAATCCAATCTCCTCTTATATACAGTCTAACGTTTATATTAAACAACTTGTAACCCTTCTCAAGATCTACTTCTATCCTGCGCGACCCCATGGTAAATTGTCCGTCATATCCCCTACCCGGTCCGGACCACACCACCCTATCCCAGGCCTGTATCTGGATGAGATGGTTAGGTACTTGATTCATTTGAACTTGTGAGTAGGGATTACTTACTGGATTGAGAAAGGCGGCCTTGCTTTCATCTGGTAGGATCCCCCGTCGAGGCACCAGGCTTTCTTGACAATGCATGTGCGTAGGAGTATAAGTACGTGGGTAAATAGTGAGAGAGCGAGCTCAATCTCAGGCAGCATGCTTGTTTAGTGGTGTTTTGTTTGTTTGTTTGTTTGTTTCGGGCTACTGATGCTTCTTGGCGTGCTGTTGGATGGTGATCATGAATTCTTATTTGAGTATAGAGAGGTGCATTCGAAGTGCGACACCGTGCTCTGTGATGTGAAGTAGTTGAAAGTCGGTCAATGAGCAGAGATCTTGGAGGAATGACCGTGTGTCTGGATATTTGCAATTTGACCAGCAGCTGGAAAGCGCTCTGCGAGGTCTCAGACTATTGATGAAGAATGCACCTGGTTCAATACTTGTCGACATTGAGCGCGGACTTGGATTGACGTGATGTTTGATACGCCGCGAAACTTGGATCGAGATGTCTACAGTGAGACGGATCCGGCCATGTACTAGGGAAGTCCGGTAAGGCAGGCCATCGTTAACATTGAACTGTCGAAAGTCGGAGGATAAGCGATTGCTAAGATCCCTCAAGTGTTCTTTACTTCGTGATTGATAATTCAGATCCGATAGCATAGCAGTTTTCTTTAGGGTGAGGCGGTACCGGCCTGTTGTGTTGGCAGCCAAAGAAAGGCGCCACGGAAGTAAAATAACAGGAAGCTATACGAAACATGTTAGTTGTATCTCAAAGTAGAATGAAGACGTCCTTACTGTTGTCTCAGGTAAGCTTCATTGGCTGTTCGGTGTGATCGTCATCACAATCTCTAGAAGAACGTTAGAACTTGCATGTACTCTGAATAGCTGAGCTGTGAACTTACTAGGGTGGTGTGGCCAAAAAATTTCGCTCAAGTCTCCAGCTTCTTGAGCTCCATCTCCAGCGACTCCCATTGCGCATGGGCCTTAAGGCCCGCCTCCCTTGTCTGGTTGAGGCTGTTGTTGAGGCGCCGCATGATGCCGGCGAGGGCTGTCTGTGGGCAGGACGCCCATTTGAACAGATCTTCGTGCCCTGGTGGAATGATGCCCTGTTGGGCAGCCGTCAACTGTTGTTGGAGGTGGTGGTACTCTCTGAGGTGGTCGTTCACCACTTGTTGCCAACCATCTCGGGCGTTGGCAATTTCGAGGTACCTCCCTTGCTTGGTCTTGTCTGGGAGTGCTGCTTGTTGGCAATCGGATGGAGGGGGCTTGTCAAAGCTGTCGAGGGTCAACGGCTCCTTGGAATGCTTGACCGTTGGTTTCGGTGCGATCGTCTCGACGAAAGAGACGATCGATTGTCGCATTGGCTGCTGGGATTGACGAGGAGACCGGGCAATACCTTGGTATTGCGGGAATGACTGCTGGTGGGCAAGACGGCGGAAATGCTGGTCTTGCATTCGGCGTGGTTCACGCTTCTTGTCGCCACGGGGGAGATAGAGTGGATGAGGCTCATAGTCGCTTTCCTGGTATCGCGGTCGGTGCGTGAAGTACTTGACTCGATCCTGCCCGGCCTGGATCTTGAATGCGCTCCATTTGCGAACCCATTCGTCGCGCTTGGCCTCGTCGGTAAGGGTTGCACAAGCTTCCTCAAGCTAGGGTTTGGTGAGCAAAAGTCTAATACATTCAGTGTGAAGAGTAAACTTACCACTTTGCGGTCGTGCTTGACGCTAGAAATGTCGCGGGACTGCTCTTCCTGCAAATCGAGTTTGCGAGACTTGGTATTGAGAGCCTTGGCAATAGTCGCGACGTTGGCACCTGGGGCGATTTCCAAGAAAGAGTAGAAATCGGTGAAGGAAGACATTCTGAGTACTCAGTGTCTAACCTTAATAAGCGGAGTTATAGGAATGTATATGACGAGACTGCCGTTGGCAGTATACAAGAATAAAGGGGGTATAATATCGGAGGTCAAGAAGTGAGTATGGCGAGACCGCTGTGCGGTATAAGAGAATGAAGGTATGTAATTGATGAATAATGGCAGTGAATTATTAACGTGTTCAGTGCAATAGATATTGACAGTGAATAGTCTTAATAATGTGACTGTTTCACTTGTAAAATGTATCAAAGACGGAGAATCAAGGAGAGGGAAAGAGCGAAGGGGGTAGGAATCTTATAGACAAGGACGCAGTCATTGCAACTAGTCTCAAGAGCCTTCGAAACTATGAACCAAAAATTCAAACATGATGGAACTATGAAAACCGCGCTAATGGCCTCGTAGTTCCATAGATTTCGAAGCTACCATGTTTCTAGCCCCAAGGATAGTGAATAATACAGCTTTTGAGCAAAGTAATCTGCTTCCGGAGAGTGGATACCAGTAGAATGAGAGAAGTGAATAGCGGCAAACCATGGTACCGTATTTACAAATGGCAAGAGCGACCGTGGTAATTTAGAAGCCACATTAATCCCAGGTAATCGCTGGAGGTCACAGGCTCTAACTCTGAATTCCATGAGACGTCATTATTAGGTGCATTACTTTTCGCAGCGGTGCACTATAACGGCCGCATAGGCAAGCCCCCAATGAAAGCTTTTGCTTTGGATCTCAGGCAGGCTTATAGATGAGAAAGGGCTACGAGTATAGATCAAAGTAGCTCATTATTGTATAAACGGAGATATACTTCAAACAAGCTTTTACTGTTTTTCTCCTTCAGGGCCCCCAATAACACAATAACGGTAGAGCATGGGAAGGGTGCTCTGATTGGCCGGTGCCTGACAAATGACCGTGCGCAAACATGGGCGGTAAATCCGCGGCTCTGCGCACACCCAATGGGATGTGATTTCTGGGAGCCAATCACATTTGGCGCGGGTGCTACCATGATTGGTAGGGCACTTCAAGGGTCCAAGGGTCCAAGACAACCAAGACAACCAAGCTCTAGAGCTAGCAGTCGACCAATGAGCCATCCGAAATGAGTTTGACTTGTTTGACTGAGTACTGTACATCTGAAGTAGGTTTGATCTGTTTGAGTAACTGAATACTGGTAATTCCTTTGGCGCATTAACTTACGGAGTACCCGTGCCTAATTCTTAGGCTTAGTCAGCTGGAGCAGTTTGTGTGCAGATTCATCTCCGGTGATGTCATGTCAAGGTAGCAGCTTTCGATCACGAGGTATCCCGTTTCAGATACGGGCATTTCGTCGTTATATATGCTTGCATTACTCTACAAGACAGTGAAACCTCAAGCTCTTTAAATAGCTTCAGTTATCTTGCTAAAAAAAAATACATACTATCTACCTTGAATTATCGAAACATAGAATCACTAGACAGGCCTTAGTGAAAGCTCCATGTCTGTCAGAAGGTCGTTCCAGTCCGGTGTATCCAGTTCCGGTCCAAGATCAAAAAAGTCCGTCCATAGCTGGTCCCACTTTTCCGCCATGTATGGCTCTTCTGACACAGAGGTAAGATTATTTTCCTACAACTATTTAGCGATTGATTTGGGATAGTACGGACATAGCAACAGTTTCATCTTCTTACATACCTGATCTTTTGGACTTGGTGGCAGGGGAGTAGGCGTCATATATTTCCCTGGCTTTTGCGATTCATCTATGATATCAGCATGTAATGACAGGTTTTCTCGTCCCTCATAATTCTCTTTACCGTGTGATCGAATCTTTAGCTTAGTCAATGATGAGCTGAGCGCCTCTATGCCATTACGTATCCATTTCATCCTAACCACTGAGCCTTGTTCAGCCTTCTCTAATTGCTTGCAAGCATGCACTATCTCCGCTTTCTGAGACTCAGCATCCCTGTCAGTAGGATTGAGACAAAGATCCATGGCCAGAATAACAGCAGCCATGAGGACATATTCTACAGTAGACGCTAATCTCGACGAGACTATGTTACCATCCATCATATCTCTAAGTCTCAGTACCAGTCGAGCTGATTGAACACAGGCTGTCCGAGAGATGGCATATTCTGGAGCGCCATTCAAAAGAAACCGTCTATGAAGACGACATAACCACGTATGAACACTAAGATGAATCATTGCCCGCTGCCAGGAAATATATGGTCGGCCATCACAGATATTCTGAGACCTGAGTATACTCTCATTATCGATTTGGAAGAAGGGCGGTAGGCTTTTCAGAAATAGTTCCAATTTGGCATGCATTGTGAGTACCTTGTCGTAATCAATGTCTTTTAGGTCAAAGAAGGCTAATGGAACAGAGTCGACAATCTCTCTGCATATCTCAGCCAGCCGAATTCTCTGGATAACTGCGGACATGGATGTTGGTGCAGTCGGCGGTAGATTGTAAGATTTACCATATATGATTTGCTCATCATCAGTATTGCTGGGGTATTCGACTTTCATCTGTCTAGGATTTATCGAATATGTGCCTTCGTTAGCACCACCCATCAGTGCCAGAAACCTAACCAATATTATGTCAGAAATCTTAAGTATCACGGATTCGATAGGTTTCCCACCAGTCACATGTCACTATATGCCACCAGAGGCGCCTTTGTATCTCTAGATTTATGAGATCTGCTGTACTAGATCTCTTCGCAGAACTCTGAACGGTGTCTATCAAATGGAAACCGTTCTGCCGTCCAAGCACAAGCCCGGTATTGCGAAGAAGGTGGAACGTCGTCGAGAATCCCTCTGAGTGAGAAATAAGGTGCGTAAGTATTCCAATGGTTTGCAGAAATGGAGTAGGTATAAGAGATTCTTCTGAAGCCTCACTAAACTTTAGGAGAAAAAGAGCTAGTTGTTTATACAAGTTATATGAATGCTCGACCTCTGGGGAGTATGTATTGAGCATAGGTATAGCAGTACTTGCATCAAAGAAAACACTGCTGGCAAATATTGAGAAGAGAAAGGACAGAGAAGAAGGTTCTGCTCGTTTGCCGTTAGAGATGTGAGCATAGGTGTTCTCTAGCAGTGTTCTAGTAGAAGGGACATGAAGGATCCTGTAGTGCCAGTCAATATTCTGCGCATAATAATCGAGAAGCACTATTGCACGTTGTTGGCTAGGAAGAAATCCAGGGACTTGAGATATAGACATGTCATCTTTGAGGGGACCGGAACAACTAAAGCCCAGCAAGGGTACAACTCGGTGCGGTGTAACAGCTGGCTCGATTTTATTCAGGCCATACTTCTCAGTTCCCGGCAGATTTTGATATGCCGTAAGAGAGCCTGGCGCTGATCTGTTATCAACGCTCGAGCCGTTGTGACTAAATACTGCCCTTTCTAGTCTTTCGAGTCTTTGTAAGACATTAGGAGATTCCCTATAGTCACTTGATCAGAACGCTTATAGAACTGTAATGAGAATGCGTTTGAATAATGACAAGCGTAGACTTACCATGACTGATTAAATCCTGCAGGTGGACTCGACTTAGCAGTGTCAGGGGGAGAGTTCAGGAATGGCATTGTGGACTCGATTATAGGAAAACCGTTATATTTTAATTTTTCACTATTATGATCTTGGTAAGTGGTATAAAGGCATATGACATTTCTTGATGTGCAGTTTGAACATGGTTGTGTACGATCACAACGAAGCTTTTTAGACCTGCACAACTGACAAGACACCGTCGGGCGTGATGACTTCTTAGCGCCAAGCAAATCGCCGGAGTTCCGCCTTTTCATATTTGCTCTATCAACAATTAACAAGAAAATATATCAACGGAGGATGGAATGTTGTAGCATATGAGAGGCCAGGCCGCGGACGTCCGGGCGTATTTGAGGGCTGTATGGTGTACCATGTGGAGGGGTTCCGCCATTCTAAGCGAATTGTCAATTCGCTTAGAATGGCGGAACCCCTCCACATGGTACACCATAGTAGCTCGGCATGACTAGCACTGCTATTCAAGATGATTTCTGCACCGCTAAGTCCTTGGAAACTGGAAGGGTTAAGAGTAAACGATAGATTAGTACTACGTAAGTATTTAGATAGTTATGAAGTAAGATCCAAGCAGAGACTAACAGTAAACATTTCTTTGTTTTAGAATTAGCAACGACTAACATATCGAGGTTAGAGAAAGGAAAATTACCTTGCAAGTCTCTACTCCAACACACGTATCAAGCGTTGACAGAAGCATATCGCCAATCGGCACTGTTCTCTGCCCGGTGACTAAAGCAACCACTTCTTCAAGATAGTACATCTCAAATTGCCGGTCTTTTACCCACTAGAAGTACTCAAAGTTAATATACAAAGAAGTTTAATTCATACCTATACGCCAGCAGATGCGGCAGAACTTAAGTGGCTTAACTTACAGCGGTGAAGTGCCTAGCCTAAATCCGCGAGTTAGTAAAATAGTTGCTACTACTACTGGGAAAGATATGAACCTCTCTATATAAACCATCATTTGCTAAGGATTTTTTAGGCCTTATGAAGAAAATGTGCTTATAGGTACAAAGCACATGGCTGTTATACCGACCATTCCTGTGGCGCACACCCATGCCC
This sequence comes from Xylogone sp. PMI_703, assembly GCA_021399445.1. Lineage (NCBI taxonomy): Eukaryota > Fungi > Ascomycota > Leotiomycetes > Xylogone > Xylogone sp. PMI_703. The sequence continues at coordinate 6,086,362 of JAJTUQ010000004.1, forward strand.
AGATCGATCAACATGGCCTTAAGGATCCGCTTCTTGGTCCTGGAAGCTGAAGGGGAGATTGAGAAAGTAGAGGCATCCAAAGAGATATACGAAGATATTGATGTTTTATATTTCGATACTGCTTCTCATACCAGAAATATGATCGATGAGATCATTTTTTGGGCACAAGATTTCTTATCACGAGAGGGTTAGGGTTTCGGAATAACAGTAAACCGCACGTAGCTAATTCCGGAATTGCCTCTATATATATGAGGCTTGACCACTCTCAATTCTACTCTAGCAAAATTTATTTAGCATTCCTAACTTCCACATCGCCATTCTCCAGTCCGAAATACGCTGCTACTGGCTTCTGCCCACCTTCCTCTCCACCGGAGGTTGCAACCTGAATTCCATTCTCTCCATAAAACAAACCCACTTCCAAAACTCCCACTATCATCTTTAATCTCTTCCCTAAGTTTTTCACTTCCCAGTTTCCGTTTTCTCCTTCTCCCTTGACGCCATCCTTCAGGTCAGATGGGAGTAACAAGCGGGGGAACGGCGCGTCTATTATCCACATGCCGTTGTCCGTAACGATGGGCCCGGCTTTAGCGCTTCCACCTTGCCGTATTTTGGGGTCTATCGATCCAAGGGTGATGAGAGTTCTCTTCACAGCAGGCGCAGAGAGAGGCGCAACTTCGATCGGGATAGCCTTCCAGGAAGTAAGAAGACGTGATTGGAGTTTTCGAGAGTCTAGAGAACAGTGAGTATTACTACTCGCGTTATAATGCATGTTTTCAGTATTCCCTCAACATACACATCCGGCATGTCATCAAGGTGACAACACACAAACAGATCAGTTCACCCGAAATGCTCACGGGATATGTATTCAAGCGATAGAAAGACAGAGTGAAGTGTAGTAAAACTACCCATTAGAGAGCAAAGTAAATCTAGCCTACCTGCAACGCAAATGAATTTCCTAGCAGCAGTTGCAACCAGCTTCTCCTGGAACAGACACGCCCCACCTCCCTTGATACAGTTCAAATCATTATCAATCTCATCAGCACCATCAAACGCAACATCTAGCAGCTGCCTCTTCCCCTTCAACCCAACATCAGCGCTCGTATCAACCAGGGGCAGATTATCAATGCTCCCCAGATTCAGCCCCGCTTCCAGAATCAGCTCCTTAGACTGGTCGCCCGTGGGCACGAAGATCATCTTTGAGGTTATATCGCGGCTGATGGCGGCAATGGCCTCAACTACGTAGACGACTGTGCTACCGGATCCGATGCCGATGAATTGGTAGGACGCATCGAAGTGGTCGGCCACGGCCTTGTACGCTGCACTGCGCTTCGCGGATTCAATTATAGAGAGTGGCTTGCCATCTCTTGCGAGAGGCTTGGCTGCGCCGGTGTCCAATGCTGACATTGAGCGGCTGCTGGTGAAAGACCTGGTCGGGATATTAAGGGTGGTGTGATGGCGATGTGGCACTCGTAAGGCCGGTGTGATAATCCGAGGAGAAGCGTTGTGGCTGCAAAAGGTGAAGAGACGGAGGTTCATGGACTCATATATACAGAGATGGACCACCGCAATTGACTTTTTAGCTTCCAAGAGATGGGGCAGCCGGTGATGGGGGGTATGGTGAAGCTGAGAAAATGTTCGCTTATGTACCGTACTTGCATTGAAAGCTACTGTATCCTAAGGCTGCACGATACCCCTCCATGCAGTGTACAGGTCCCGCTGCAGACCATAAAAGAGACCCTTTGCGACTCTACCAAAGCATCGTCAGATGGACTGGACCCTCTAAGAGCTTAGTAACGTGTTACAGGTCTGGTAACTTATTACAGTTTGAGGTGAAGGTGATTATAAAGCTGCCTGGAGCCAATGGGCGACGTACCAGTCTAAGCTGTGCAAGCTAAGCTACTAAGAGCTTAGCACTAGTATGACAGTGCTTTACTCAGACTTGATATCACATGACGGGGCTTTCTTTGCCAGATCAATATTTTGACTACTTTTTTTATTATGTGCAGAGTATTACTACAGTCATATCATCAGCTGTGGGAGTTTACAGCTTCTTCGGATAGGGTCAGACGTATCTGCACGTTCCCCTTGACTCGTACGAAATTGCCGATACCGGCAACAACGCACTCACAGCTATCAGCAGTGTATCTTCTAACAGAACTAACTATAAATATGCTAGTTGATATCAGAAATAACACAGTAACGATTAGTTAAGTGCCGGTGAAGGTTAGTCACTATCCCCTCATAATACTTGTCACCCACAAAGGCTAATAAACTGGAGAATATTGCACCCTCAGCACGGGCTGTGCGTAAGATTTTGACAAAGCACACAGGGACTTTATAAGCTCAATTAGGAAATTTTGATGATTCTTTTGACCTCGTATACCGAGCTCTGAGTAAATGAGAGTGTCAGACCAGGGGGCCTGTGGATTAGATGACAGGTATTATGAGGGGGATAATACTATAAATCACAAATCACGTTAAATGAATTGGGGCATCGAATAAGTCAAAGGTTAAGCATATAATCTGCTCATTAACATTGGCCATGTTTATGTTTCTTTTATATCTGTGCTATGATCACCTTCTGGCCGGCTTGAGAGTGCAAAATAGCGGTGTCTTCTGCCAAAACCCTTGGATTTTCTGCTGTCGCCATTCTTCGTGCCCCGGCTCGAGCTGCCAATCAAACCGATATAACAGCGTAGCAAAGATAAGACGCATTTCTGCCCTTGCAATGTTCTTCCCAAGGCAGTTCCTGGGACCGAACGAGAAAGGCTGCATACAGTCTTTCTTATCGCTGTCAAAAGGTGGCGAGTCTCGAGTCTCTGGTAACCAACGCTGTGGGAGGAATGCCTCGGGGAGATGAAAGTTGTCAGGGGAGTAGGACGCCGAATAATGGTGTACACCCACAGTGGTACCCTGAGGAACGAATTTTCCTTCGATCACCTCGCCGCCTGCTGGTACGCGCCGTGGTAGCGTGACGGCCACTGGGGGATACATTCGGAGCGTCTCCGTAATAACCGCGTCGAGGTATACCAGCTTGTTGGTACTCGTAAGAGTGATTTCGTCCTCATTTGCGTGCGCTTCCCGGATCTCCTTGACTAGCCTCCGATAGACGGGCGGATGCGTAAGCATGTAGAATACTGCGCCAGACAGGGCCGTGGCTGTCGACTCGGAGCCTGCGATAGATAGCGAGAAGGCATTGACGTTGATCTCGGCTGGGCTCATGGCTTTCTCTTCGTTGGCCGCCAAGATGTAATGCAGAAAGTCACGATGCTCAGAACCTCTCTCGATCCGTCTCTGCACTGTGCGCATGGCCGTTTGGACATTCTTGATCCTCTGTCCCAAGAGACTCTTCGGCGTGAAGTACTTGCGGAGAGCCATGATGCCCCAGTACTTCCACATCTGGTCGAACATGAGTTCTGATGCCATGGCGGTGATGGATTGCACGAAGGGCGCATAGTCTCCTTGGTCGAGGCAACCGAAGTTCTCGCCGAATGACATGTGACCGATGAGATCAAAAGAGGTGAAAGTTAACCATGCCACGATGTCTACTGGGCCCTCGCTGCACTCTCGTGAGAGTTGGTCCGCCAACTTTCTGGTGTATAACTGCAGGATGGATTCCTGCTCGCGAAGGGCCGTCTCGGAAAACGCATGCGAGAGCAGCCGGCGCTGTCGGGTATGTGTCTGCCTGTCGGCGACGAGGATATTTTGGGCACCCGTCGGTGTGTGCAGGCGGAAGATGGGGTCCTTGCCCATCTCCTCCTTGCGGTGGCCGTATATCGTCCTCCATGCATCTGCAGTCGAGTAGGACAGCTCGTTCGGTGCCACCCGAACGGTGCCTCCATATATGGTGTGCAACTGAAGGAGCCGGGAATGCAGTCGCCCTTGATATTGGTAATAGCACCACGGTATACGTGACGCCGCCCAGAGCGTTGGGCCAGGGAATTTCCGCAGTGGATGAAAGAAGAGGTTGAACACAAGCTGGTAGATGACGAATGTTGTTACCTATTTGTCGGGTTAGAAAACAGTGCAAGCAGCTAGATCTTCTTGTCAATAACGTACAAAGAACATGGCCACGCCAAGTACTTTCACCAGACTCAAGTTAGTCTGGATTATTGTATCCATATTCAAAAGAGTCGTGAATCAAAACATGGGGCTATGTACAGTACGTGAACCGCCGTTCAAAACCTTTAATTATTAAAATAACCATAGCTCTGCAAATTCGAATATAAAGATCAGCATCCGTGGAGCTTCCGTCAGGACAAAGAATCTTGACACCCAGCTAAGCATGAGCTATAGAGAGGTCGATATACTCGGGCACCGGCTCATGCTAGGGTGAACCCTCTCGGCCTCTCGGCGTCGATGAGCCCATCAAACGCCAGGGTAAGAAAGAAAATACCTTAATGAGGGTAGATAAATTCAGATGGTATAGTAGATATTTGTCTCTAACTGCTCGAAAGAGGTTTCACTCGCTAACTCGCTGTCCCGGAATCCGGACATCGAACGCTCCTTACGATAGGATTTGGACGAATAGTGCCTCTACAAGCGCACCTGCATAAGAGTTAAGAGCTTCCTGAGCCAGTCGTGAAAATGGCGATGGAGCGTCTGGCGATAGCTTTCCCATTTGGCTTGTTGACTACTGTTTTGTTTGCCTTGCCCCATGTCTGCTGACGACTCGACGACCCTCTCCGGCTTCTGGCAGCCACGTATCAGCCTGGAAAAACTATACTATGGCTCGGGTTGTGTCCAGAACTACTTGATTGAGGCCTTGCCCTCTTCGTCGTCCAAGGCCTTTATCATCACGGGAAGCTCGCTCGCGACCAAGACGCCGTTGACGCGGCAGCTCGAGACTCTGCTGGGCAAGCACCACGCCGGGACCATCTCCAATATCAGGCAGCATGGGCCTCTGGCTGACGTCGAGCAGGCCACCGAAGCCGTGCTAGGCTGTGACGATGTCGACACTATCATATCCCTCGGCGGTGGCTCACCCATCGACACTGCCAAGGTGATCTCCTTCCATGCCAAGGAGCGACGAGGGACCTTCCTCACCCACTTGACCATTCCCACCACTCTTAGTGCCGCCGAGTGCACCGCGGGTGGCGGCTACACCAAGCCAGACGGTGTCAAGGTTGGCTTTCGAGCCCCTGAGATGGGCGTCGCAGCCATCTTCTACGACCCGCAGTATGTGCGTTACACGCCCAAGGATCTCTGGCTAAGCACTGGCATGCGTGCCATGGACCACGCTGTTGAGTGCATGTACCACCCCTGCGCGGCGGAGATGCCGTGGAAGGCCCTGGCACAGTGGGCGGCGTCCGAGCTGTTCGAGTGCCTCCCGAAGGCTCGGGACGCGCACCCCGAAGATGACACCCTTACCGTAAGGCTCATGCTTGCGGCCTACGCCAGCTCCGGCCTCAAAGGCGAGAATCTCAAGGGAGGCATGGGGCTGTCGCATAGCTTGGGCCATGCCTTAGGCAGTCCATATAGCATTCCGCACGGCATCACCTCGTGCATGACCCTGGGGAAGGTGGTCCGCCTGAAAGCAAACGAGTCGCCCGAGGACGCCAGGCAAATCGCACGTCTACTACCGGCAGCGGGAGGCCACACGACAGGCGATGACCGTCGGGATGCCATCGAGGTAGGGGATCGCATTATTGCTCTGGTCAATGACCTGGGTCTGGGGAGTAGCTCTCTGTCCGACTTCGGTGTGAGCAGGGATGAGATGCTCATCATTGCACAAAGAGCGCTAGGAGGTGTTAATAATGGCTCACTCCATGACCAGGTCAAGAAATTAGTTCAGACTCTTTTCTAGCTCTTGCTTCTATCATGGAAGCTGGAGAATAAAAAGAGTATTTGTTGGAATATTTTTGTGAGTAGCCATTCTCGCGCATGGTATTTGATGGAAAGGTTATAGCAAAGAGAATGTAGTATACAACTGGATAGAATTGCATTGGACTACAGTAAAGAACTAAAAGCTATTTGAATAGCGAGCAAGTAGAGCCATATCTCTAGACATCTGGAGTGCTCTGCGCATCTTGTATTTGAGATTGTTGGCATGCCTGTATAGAGAGTGCGGAGGCAGAGCGGCTTGACTTTATTTAGGGGTACGGTGTAGGCGGCATGACAATATTCTGTAGCTATATCCTTTCGTGGACTACGCCTTACACTTGAAATCTTCGTACCTCAATTAATACACAATGTCTCCTACTATCGGGCATACGTTGCGTACGATTGGCTACTACATTCCCGTGTGAACCAACAGAAATCATACACCAGATATTCAGTTGACGGCCTCAGGCCATATATTTGGTAAGTGACCCTTGCCACTATTCACAATCATACAGAAGTGAATTCATACTAATTTATGATGTTGTAGTTGATACAGCGCACTTATACCTTTTGGCCGGTTGTAAGGCCCTCCAGTTACTTATACCTCATTCTTACGCTATTAAGCCGCCAATTAGCTTACTGAACCTTCTGTAATGGCAACAGTTCAATCAGCATATCAGCAATCATATTCTCCGTAAGGTAGTGCTCTACAGAGGACCTCTTCACTGGACTGAGGACATTAGATACCAAAAACGTTAACGTGTCTCGTACAGCAATCACTTTCCAATTATCACCTCTACATTACGCACCAGGCCTGCTTCCGATGTTCCGTTCCCATCGCTCTTGCCGAAAGGGATTGGCGAGAAGGGGCTCCCCGCACGTGAACTACCGTCAGTGCTCCATCTCCCCGCGTTTTATCATGCCGGGAGTGGGAGGCGTCGGAAGTGAACTTATCCGTCGCTTAAGGGAGCCAGTGGCAGCTGCTCTCGCTGCCGAGTCCACAGCCGACTCCCCGCATCCGCGGCCATATATTTTTCCAACAGCATCCAGACGAACTACCGCAGAGTACAACCGCGACTTCCACTTCAACTCAGTGGTAGAAACAGACCATTTGGATCCTCAAAGTTCCGCTGCTTCCAGTTCATACTTCAAATAGCCATCTCCTTTCTGCTCCTGGGACGGATCATTCTACAATAATTCATCCTTTGCATATTCACTTAATTTCCCAAACGAAGTTCAAATTAGTAACAAGCATCTTCATTCCCCCACTATAGAAAAATAGCGTCATCATGGCCAATAACAGCAAATACGACCCCAACTTCACCCAACATGTCATTGACCTTATGAGCCCCGAGACAAAACCGAGACACAGAGAGATTCTCACCTCCTTGATCAAGCATTTACATGACTTCTGCCGAGAAGTTGAGCTTACACAAGAGGAATGGATTATTGGTGTTAACTACGTCAACTCTATCGGTCAAGCTTACAAGAAAAACCGAAATGAGGCCTGGCGAGTCTGCGATATCTTGGGCGTTGAATCGTGAGTACCTAGCTTCAACGGCACTGCCAGAATAAACCCTATTAAATAGCTAACAATCCCTACACAGTCTCGTCGACGAGATCAACCACAAGATCGTTGTCGATAAGGGCCTCTCTCCCACATCTTCAGCCATTCTCGGCCCCTTCTGGTCTCCTGACTCACCATTCAGGGAGCTTGGCGGCAGTGTAGTGCAGGACATGCCAAAAGATGGACAGCTCACATTATTCCATGGGGTTATCAAGGATGCCGACACCGGCAAGGGTATTCCAAATGCTGTCTTCGACATGTGGCAGGCCAGCACCAACGGCAAGTACGATGCCCACGATCCTGAGAACCAATCTCGTCACAACCTTCGAGGGAAGTTCCGCACCAATGAAGAGGGCAAGTTCTGGTTCTACTGCCTAAAGCCCACCGAATACGCCATTGATACCTCCGGTCCATCTGCTGATCTGCTCAAGATCATGGGCCGACACCCTAACCGCCCGGCTCACATCCACATGATGGTCACTCATCCCGATTACATCGGTGTGACTGCCCAGCTATATCCGAACGACGACCGATGGCTGGAGACTGACACCGTCTGCGCCGTCAAGGATGATCTGCTCCTGGACTTCAAGCCGGCCAAGAACGACCCCAACGGCGCTGTTCTTGACGTTGAGTACGATGTCCGCCTGTTATCGAAGAAGTACAAGCCTGATTCCAGCATGTTGATGGCAAACGCAAACCAGAACAACTTTGATTAAAACCAGAGAGGTTTTGGTTTATGTGTTGAAATTTTTGATCTTTTGTATAACGTGACCGAATTATTTTTGTATATAACATAACAGGACGGATGATATCTGTGGAGCTTTGTGTTAAGTCAAATTTGATGCAAGGCAGATTGCAAGCTCGAAAGAGAGTTGAGAGTGGTGCCAAGTTTATGTTTGGACTATTAAGAGTTATTATTAGCTCCGTATCAGGAGAAGCATCATCAGCAGACATAGTTGTAAGAATCTAAAATAAAAAATTAACTACCCTAGAACTTCCCAATTCATACGGTAGTTAAAAGGTTCAGTGCTACTTTAGTTGTGTAACAGTAAAGGACTTATAACTTAAGATAGTATTAGTCTTATATTGCTCCCTCCGTAGCTCGCTCGGCCCAATTATCTTTACAATAGCATTGTTGGCATGCCTGTAGCGCGGAGGCGGAGCAGCATGACAATATTCAGGGGAGCGGCATAGGCGGCGGGTCACGACAGTATTCTGTAGCTATATCCTTTCGTAGGCTACGCCTACACTTAGAATCTTCGTACCTGAATCAACACACGCAATACCCCCTAATTTCGGGCGTACGTGCGTACGATTAGTTACCACGTTCCCGTGTGAACCGACAAGTTTCTTTAGACGATAAAGGCAAACCTTGGCTAGATATTTCAAAAGCTTCTGGTGTTACTCTTCCAAAGACTACTCATTTCAAGCTTCCGGGTCACGTACTCTCTCTACTAAAGCTATTCAACAAGCTTGCAAAATTGATGAGAATATCATAAATGCAATTTGCGAAGAAGAGAAAGAGCTTACTCCAAAACAAGCTAATACACGGCTTGATTGGGTTGATAAACAACTTCAATTACGTCCACACTCAAAGGATTGGAGAGATGTAACATATTGCATTGAGTTTTTGGAATTGGACCTCAAACTACCAAGAGATTAAAGAGGAAAAAAGGTCCTACTTTCAGATATAAACCAGAGAACGTTCACAGAAAAAAAGGATTACTACCAAGGATACAAAAGCAAAAGCAAGAGAAGAACAGCATCTAGAACTTCTTAATGTTTTTGTAGTTATAGGCTACAATACAGAAAGATCATACCATACAAAGTGCCTAATAGGGTAGGCAAGATGACTACTAAAGTCTATACAGAAGTCATTCTTCCAGAGCTTTTGCAAGACTTCAAAAAGGAAGGATTAACTCTCTGTCAAGATGCGGATTCAGCTCATGAAAGCAAAAATACAATAGCATGGGCTAAACAGCACGATCTTCCATTAATTACACTTCCCGGAGTCTCCCCAGACTTCTCTATCTTGGAGACTATGGCCCATCCTTTAAAAAAGAAGTTTCATGCTCAACGTAGTACTACAGAGAAGGTAGCTCTAAAGAGGTTTATCCATATTTTTGAGAAGGGAATGGATCAGAAAACAATTCATAGATTGTACAATAGTTATACCGCTAGACTACATACGTGTAAGGAAGTGAAAGGGTAAATGACAAAGTATTGAGTAGGTAGATAAATTGAATTTTTGGTGTTGGGAGCATGTGCCAATTTCGGCCACTTTTTTCGGAACCGAAGAGTACGCCTACACTTAGGATCTCCATACCTGTCAGAACGCAGATATAAGGGGGTATAAGCATCCAGGCAACTGGAATTCTCCTTTTGCTCTGACAATACCTCAATCAATATACGCAATACCCCCTACTATCGGGCGTATGTTGTATACGATTTAGTGTTACTTCCCTGTGCGTGCCGACAAAGTCCTAGAAGCTAATAACCATTGATATAACACTTTGGTTCGTCCCTTGCTGCTTGGTAGCGCAAGGCTGAGAAGCGACACCCAGGAGGCAAGGCTGGCCTCCGTTGCAGTTCATTGGTGGCTTTCGGAATAATGTTACTCCGTGACCCGCAGGCAAACGCTTACATCATTGGGGAGGATGGAATTCGCAACAGCTTCAGACCCTTAGACTTACCTTATTTACAGTAGCCGATAATAACTAGAGATTCCCAGCGTTTACTGGTGTGATACTATTCAGTAGATCCTGCTATTAGCCTAGCTTGTCACCCGTCTTTTTAACTTCAAAAATGGCCGACAATGTTATCAACGATCCCGATGTACCCAAGAGCAAGAAGGCGTTCGTTCCGTTAGGTACATACTCATTCTTCGCCCCGATAGTGGACACTCGATGAAGCTAATCATATCGCCATCCCTCGCAGAGAACAACCCCGAGATAATGTCTGCTCTCATCCACAAGCTGGGTATCTCCTCCGCACTCTCCTTCCACGATGTCTTCAGCATAGACGACCCAGAGCTTCTCGCTTTTGTCCCACGACCCGCCGCGGCTTTACTGCTCGTATTCCCAGTGTCGAAATCATACGAACAATTCCGAATGGAGGAAGACGCGAATAGAGAAGAGTACGGCGGCAAGGGAGAGAATGAGCCTGTGGTCTGGTATAAGCAGACAATAAGAAACGCATGTGGATTGATTGGAGTATTACACGCGGTTAGCAACGGTCCAGCTCGGTCATTTATCGGTACGCCCTATTTATGCATGACAACTTTCAAAGGAAGAGAATGTACTATATGCTGAATCTGTACTCTATAGAACCCAACTCTGACCTCACGAAACTCCTGGAGGAAGTCACCCCGCTCTCGCCCTTGCCACGCGCCGACGTGCTCTACAATTCGCAGGCCCTCGAGTCTGCACACCAATCTGCAGCTTCCCAGGGACAGTCCACGGCTCCTGACGCCACCGATGACGTTGATTTACACTACGTATGCTTCGTGAAAGACAACAAGAGTGGGCATCTCTGGGAGATGGACGGTCGACGGAAGGGACCTCTGGATCGAGGGGAGCTAGCAGAAGATGAAGATGTATTAAGCGATCGCGCATTGGATCTAGGGGTCAAGCGATTCTTAAAGAGAGAGGAGGAGGCTGGAGGAGGGGAGCTCAGGTTTAGCTTGGTTACGCTAGCGCCAACATTAGATTAAGATTCTATATCTGCAGTCGGGGGCTTCTATGTGTTATCAAGCAAGAGAGTAAGAATATCATTAAGACTACTCTTTTTCTAACCTTGACTTCTTGCTTGAAATGATACAAGCTAGGTTTTGAGATTCACCGGAATCTATTTCTCTATCTCGCTTTATGCCCGCGCTGAATCTTGCTATGCTTGAAACTACGCTTTTTGAAATCCACAGAGCCCAAGGACAGACACACAACGACGCTCCAATCCTCCCATCATGGACTCAACCTCTCAATCTTCCACTCCGCATCTCCCTCTCTCCCCCTTTCTGTTCCGACCCTAGTATACAAAAACCGATCGTGCAACCGACTCTCCCTCCCCTGCCAAAACTCCACACTCTCCGGCACGATCCTCAACCCTCCCCAGAACTCGGGCACCGGGATATTCTCCTGCCCGTCAAACTTCTTCGTCACCTCTGCCACCTGCTCCTCCAGCTCCTCCCGCCCCTTCAACACACTGCTCTGCCGACTCGCCCACGCGCCAATCCGACTGCCACGCGCACGCGTGTCGTAGTAGAACTGGCTCTCCGCCGCACTCAGCCGTTCCGCCCTGCCTTCCACCCGCACCTGACGCTCCAGTGGGGCCCAGTGGAACGTCAGCGCCGCCCACGGGTTGGTCGCCAGGTCGGCGGCCTTCTTGGAGGTGCCGAAGTTGGAGTAGACGACGAAGCCGCGCTCGTCCAGCTCCTTCAGGTAGACGATACGCGCGGAGACACGGCCGGAGGGCAGCGAGGCCGTCGCAAGAGTGCAGGTCTCGGGCGCGGTGACAGCAGAGGCGGCGCTATTGTACCAGGCGTGGAATTGCGAGAGCGGGGAGCGCGAGAGGTCTGCTTCGGAGAGCACGCCCTTGGTGAACTGGGCGGCCTGCGCGGGGCCCGTGGGCGTGGATGCTATGGTGCCTGGGGCGACTGTTTCCGGGGAGGCATGCGCAAGACGCGCATTGTAGGTTAGGATTTGGTTCTTTTCATGGGATTTTTTTTTTCTCCTTTTCTTTTAGATTTTCTTTGGAGATGAGGAGGGGGAAGAGACTCACAGATGAGTTTGGAGGAGTTGGGTGTGGATGTCATTTTGAATCCGGAGCGGATGTAGGATAGTCTGGAGATTGTGCGCATGTAGGCTTTTTGAGGCGTGATGGAAGGATAATGTATGAGGTAAAAATGAGGTTTTTGGGTCGTATGACGATATGATGATAATGGTTCGGACGGCGAAGTTGTGCAGGAACGGGAATTGTTCGCCCCGCACTAGCGGCCGCTTCGCAGGTACAGTACTAATAATACTCGCTCGCGGCTGACAAAGTAATTGGCACGGTGGTACATAAATCGCCACCAAAATTTGGCGAGCTCAGAAGTACCACCATGCCAACTACTCTGTCAACCGCGAGACTCGATAATAAGTTGTTAGTGGGTGAGAAGCTTTCCGTAGCTGGGACCCACAAACAAGCTGGAAGGGAATACTGTACAGTAAAGATACGAAGGATCCTCTCGTTCCGTTTCTGGAGATCAGTACACTAATGTGCTACGGAGACTTAGCCAACGACAGTAAACCCTCTCCGTCACCAACTGCTTCATGGAGAACTGATCAACCGCAGGGTATAGATCGAGTTGCTTTTACTCGGATAACATCCAACAAAGAGTTCCACGGTTGTTGAGAGCTAATGCGGGGGCGGGGTGCGAGAACGGAGGTTCCCAATCATCATTCAACATAATTACGAGGAACAAACTCGCAATTTATTTCAAGCAACATAAATACTGAGACTACGAACGAATCGACTCTAACTATTTGCCTCCAGGTTTAAGCACTATCTTTGGATGATGATATTGCATACATGAGAGCAGCTATAGGGGTAAAATCATGGTACAAATAATAGACGGTCAAGCCAGCACAATGGACCCCTCCGAGAATGAGACAAAATACACACGGGTCAGCAGTTCCAACGCGCAACGGTTCGTGGAGAATGTGCTCGTAGGAAACGGAGTGGCACCGGAAAATGCTGCCATCGTTGCCAAATGTCTAGTACAGGCTGACCTACGCGGCGTGGATACTCACGGCATCAATCGCATCCCCTCATACATGGCTCGCATCCGAGAAGGGGTTCTCGATGCAAAAGCTACGCCTTCTCTAAGCAAGGTTACACCTGTCGTTGCTCAAGTAAGCGAATCGTTTCTCAGCAACGTTTGTTCCACCTTAAACAAAAAGAGATAATGATGTTGACACATGACGTAGGTAGATGGCCATAATGGCTTCGGTTTCTTAGCAGCGCATCAAGGCATGGCGTGCGCGATTGAGATGGCAAAGGAGTTCGGCATTGGCATGGTTTCCGTCAGGCATTCCAACCATTTTGGTATGTCTGCGTGGATCGTCCAGCAGGCCCTCGACGCTGGCATGATGAGCCTCGTGTTCACCAACTCATCGCCCGCACTGCCTGCTTGGGGAGGAAAATCCAAGCTGATGGGGGTCTCTCCGCTTGCGTGTGGCGCTCCCGGCGGGAAGAAACCACCATTCATCTTAGATATGGCCCCGTCTGTCGCAGCACGCGGGAAAATCTACAAGGCGAAACGACGGGGTGAGAAAATTCCGATGGACTGGGCATTAGATGGGGAAGGTAAGCCGACAGATGATCCGGCGAAGGCATTGGAAGGAGTCATGTTGCCAATGGGGGGACCAAAAGGTTCAGCTCTGGCTGTCATGATGGACGTCTTCTCTGGCGTCTTCTCGGGATCTGCCTTTGCTGGACACGTTACTGGGCCTTATGATCCATCCAAGCCAGCAGATGTTGGGCATTTCCTCATAGCAATTAAGCCGGACTTGTTTATGTCCTTGGAAGAATTTAAGGAGCGCCTAGACTACTTGTACCAGCGTGTGGTGAGTTCGGATAAAATGCACGGAGTAGATAGGATTTATTTTCCTGGGGAGATTGAGCAGTTGAGACAGGAAGAGAGGTTGCGTAATGGGATTCCACTTGTGGATGCAGAAATCGAAGCACTAAATGCTGAGGCTACGCGTGTTAGCGTAGAGCCCATTATCACGATATGAAGAATACACACAAGATTGTTGCTGTCAAGTGAAGAACACAATCTTCTTAATCTTACGAACAATATTGTTGGTTTCACACGGGAACGTGGTAACTAATCGTACGCAACGTACGCCCGATATTAGGGCGTATTGCGTGTATTGATTGAGGTACGAAGATTCTAAGTGTAGGCGTAGCCTACGAAAGAATATAGCTACAGAATACTGCCGTGCCCTGCTGCCTATGCCCCGGAATAAAGTCATACCGCTCCGCCTCCGCACTCTCCACACAGGCATGCCAACAATTTCTTTTTCTCATTAACTTAAACAATCTTACCTTTAATCTTATAATAAATCTATATTCTTCTTTAAGGTTTCTTATTAATGTTATCCTTAACTATTTACAAGTTATAAAAATAATTAACTCTTAGATCTATCTATTATAGTCCTCGAACTAATACTACTTATCTTGTCTGCTCTTTGCTTTACTACTTCAAACAAGATTTTGGTGTTATCAGATGACTAAGAAACGGATTCAACAGTATTATCTAGCTTTTTAATAAAGCATACTTCGCCCAGAAGATCAAGATTCAGTAGATAAAGCTAGAAAACACTTATCTTAGTACAGTCCGAGAAAAATGTTAATAAACGTCTGTCCGATGAGAATTAAGTCTAATAATCACTAATGAAGCCATAAATTATAATTACTACTATTTTATATTCAACATTAGTTATACAAATCTGAGTATTAGATATACTTTCTAACTTTTCCCAAATTGACCTTATAAATACGATTTTCTGTCTATCTGAAGAAGTCAAAAGATTAATTACACTGTCGACTTTACCAAACACTATACTATATAATTATTAAAAATGACTCTTAACCTTTTTCCAAATACTAATGTTGCATAGATTTCTCTATTGATCATTCATGATTGCGTTTGTAGAAGTTCTAGACTGCTCAACTATGTTGAGCATTGCTGCTTATCCAGGGAAATGAAGAGCAAACTTATGCTTAACTGCCCAACTATGAATCTACAATCAACGGATACATGTGCACAAGGGAGATTCGGTGATCTGAAATATCTGAGAATTCATCTACGCAAAGCTATGTAAGCTAAAGTTGCCTCTGTGGCAATAACATGGGCAAGTGAAAGTATAGTTTTCAGAAATTTGATAAACTTAGTAATCTCACAAAGGGCACAGCCTCATAGTAAGTCTACACTACACTGAATTCGGTCCCAACTTAGGGATAATTTGAGCCCAGCTTAAAGACAAAGTACCGATAACTCTATGATCTGCTCAAACTGTGCCCTTCTTCGGCCTTCTGCAATCCATACTTCTTGAGTCGGATAGCGTGAATGTTAATGTAGCCAGCTATATTGTGGATCATATGTCAGTAATGTCCTTTCAAATAGAGTTTGATACTGAGAGAAAATAAACACCAGGAGGAAAGTTAAGGAAAATAGATAACAAGTGGTTAAGAACATACTAGTATCTAGAGGGCTGAATCCAACCAAAGAGTCCATGGATGCCTCTTCCTCCGAGTAAAGCTTCTCAGTCTCAGAATTTCTACCCAGAACATATACAGCACCCTTGTAACAGCGGAGCCTCACTTCCGCATTCTAATTCTAAGAGTTAGCGGACGATTTTGAACAGGAAAGATATATATAATAGTCACATACTACTCGTTTTTGTGTAAAAACCAAACTATTTTCAAGCATCTCGGTTTCAGGCGCAAAGTAGAGTCCAGCGTAAAGAAGTTCCGACCAGTTGTGAGTGACAAACTGGTCACGAAGGGAACGCACTCTGCTATCCATGGTTAAAGATTCGGCATCCAAATGTGCGAGTCTGAGAATTGTCATGGCAGGTGAATCGTAGCAGCCTCTACTCTTCAAGCCATTCGCCCTGCCCTATGTTTTTGTAAGTAATCCATAAGATAGTTGGTGTAAGGACTACTGTCTAAGAGTAGTCTAATATTGTAGTTAAGGTGGCTAGCTCAAGTGATAAAATCATGGAGAAATGAGATTATTTAAGACGTACTTCAACGATATCAATCCTGCCAATGCCATTGGCTTTTCCAATCTCGTTAAGAGCAATAAATAGCTCAAGGCTATCTGTGTATTCCTTATCACCAACACAAAGCTTAACTGGCAAGCCTTTCTCGAAGAGAATGGAGATGTCAGTGGGCTTATCAGGCGCTGTCCGAGGATCAACGGTTCGAGTCCACATATCATCTGGGGGAGGGATTGAAGGATCCTCTAGAGCGCCTGCTTCATAACTACAATGAGCTATGTTATCGTCCATGCTATAAGGCTTGGCTTTGGTGGATGACACCGGAATGCCTGTTTCAGCGGCATAGTCAAGCAAGTCATTGCGGCCTTGGAAACGGTTATAGAACTCTGGGATTCTCCAAGGAGCGATGATCTGAATCTTCGGGTTGATGGCAAGGAACGCCAATTCTGAACAGGTTTGCGTCAATAACTTGACGAGTATAAGAGTGAAGAGCAGTAATAAGGCTTACCGAAGCGAATCTAATGACAACAAGTATTATCAGATTAGTGCAACAAATATAGAGGTGAAGTGGCACCTACACAGTCGTTTCCTTTTCCCTATAATATACAATCATATTAGTATCCGCCGGTTATGGAGACAGTGTGCTTATGAAATCCATAGAATTTGTCAAACTCACCGTACAACCATGGCTCACATAATCACCTTGATATGATGTTAGCCGCTAATCAATACCAACCTGACTGATGAAAATGATAATATTCTCAACCAGCAGTCCAGGACATGGGATTCTTACAGCCTTCGTCTTCGGCGACCCGCATCTGGGCACGAGCGATAACGGGGCGAGCCAGGCTAGTACCTGAATGATAGGCTAATGAGCACACGCTCCATCAAGGAGATTTTGTAGTTAACACACCAAGCAAACTATAGGGAGGGTAAGTCTAAGAAGGTAAATGGAGAGTGTCATATGCGAGGCAACGTACTATCTTCCCTCATACTGCGCGTTGCACTGGATAGCACGGAAGCACATCTGCTCGATGAACTCGCGGCGCAAGTCCAGGATTATCATCTTAGTCGCACCAATTTTGGTTGCTTTGGCTCGAACTTCGTCCCAATTCTCCTCCTGCCCTACATCGGCAAGGAAGCAGACGACCTCGTAACCCTCATCCAGGAGCCAGCGCAAGATACAGCTGGTGTCGAGACCGCCTGAGAAACATGCAACATTAGTCGACAGCACAATTCAAACAGAGAAAGACGTACCAGAATAGGCTAGACAAACTTTGCCCTTCATGTTTGTAAATTTAGGAGATAAAAACCTATGTGAATTGCAGTGTCAATTTCTCAAGATTGTGGGAGTTGAATAAAAGAGTCATAGAAGCCGAAAAAAATCGAAACCAGCTCCGGCCCCGCCCCCACCAAAACTTAGCTTTGTTGTTTAGGCAAGCTATCACGTGAGACACGATAAGATAAGAAATGACCCTCACTGAGATCCACTATTGCACGGACCACATCTGCTCTTGTTGAGCTGCTTTTTTGCTTGCCTTGGATACAAGGCATGGAAGTTGGCCAATCGAAGGCACAAGCCGGTGGCATCTAGCGTGCGCCTCGGCTGGATCTCTTAACCTTAAATCTCCCTTTCTTTCTTCCTCCCCCGGAATCCGCCTTCATCCCCTCATTCTCATCATGATTGTGCGGAAGACAGCCATCTCTGCGGCCCTCGTCTTCATCACTCTCCTCGTGATATGGCGGGTGGCCGACCAATTGCCAGGTGCTTCGTTGCAGCGCCTGAGCACTTCATCTCCTTTGGCATCGACCCCTGCTCAGGAGACTGAGGACGCACATGCGAACGAGAAGCCACTGCTAGAGACGACTCCGGCCAGCATCACCACAACACCAGTAAAAGAAGCCGGCGCAGGCCTCGGTACAGATACGGGCAGTGGCCCAAAGGCTCCATTGCAGTCGAGTCAATTGGTGCAGACCTACTTTGCGCAGGCTTTCTCTCTTCGCGAGCCTGCAGCGTACGACTTCCCCGTCTTAAAAGAAGCATGCGATAGCAACACGTGGCCGGAAGACGATGTCTACCTGGAATGCAACAACATGCACGCTGGATTGACCAGCATCATATCGCAGGTTAAAGTTTGCTTCAAGATGGCCATCGAAGCTGGAACCGGTCTCGTTCTTCCCTCGATGCCGATCCGCGATCCGACCAATCTGCTCGAGTATAACCTCGGGCATCCCGAGAAATACCTAACTTACGACCAATGGTTCGATGCGCAGCATGTTATCGATAGCTTTGCGCGCGCCTGTCCGAAAATGAAGATTGTCCGCCCGTCACAGTTGGATACAGAGGTTGCTGTGAAGAATCGCTGGAGCATCGACATGCCGCAAGGCTACAATATCATGAGAGGCTACTTCTGGGTCGGTCGCCCATTCAAGACACACTTCAACGAACAGATGGCTGTTCTGGAACAACTGTCCGCCCTCAACCCAAACCGCAATGACACTGCCAAGGGTATCACAGTGGTCACAATGGGTGCACAGTTCCTTCTCTTCCGCATCACCGACGATCCGACGCATAAAGATCTACGGCTATGGAATGATATCTCTTCACTGATTCGATTCAATGAGGGGCCGAGGAAGATTGTCGATGGGCTGCTGAATCAGATAAATGGACGGTCTTTCTATGGAGTCCACTTTCGCGTCGAGAATGACACAATCTGGTCATCGCTCGATGATCAGCTGAAGCGCGACCTCGATGGCCTCGATCACGCATGGTCGAAGTACGGTTCCCCCGATCCCAGTGCCCAGAAACCTCTTGTGTACCTTGCTTGCGGCGACAGCGATCAAGTTGAGAAATTTGTGAGTGCCGGCAAGGAGCGCGGGTGGGAGGTTACACATAAGTGGGCCTTGGCGGAGGCATCTGGCCGTAAGGAGATACTAGATGTTATCAACGAGTTACCGTTTGATTTCCAAGGCGCCGTTGATATGGGCATCATGCTGAAGAGCGAATTCTTTTTTGGAATAACGGGCAGCGCATTCTCCAGTTCCGTAGCC
The DNA here is from genome assembly GCA_021399445.1 of Xylogone sp. PMI_703. NCBI lineage: Eukaryota > Fungi > Ascomycota > Leotiomycetes > Xylogone > Xylogone sp. PMI_703. Next base: position 6,105,571 of record JAJTUQ010000004.1, read on the forward strand.
AACCTGAGGGACCCTACCGGGCGATATCGCGGTAGTTCGCTCCTCATTGCTAATGATGACGGTGCTAGGAACCATCTTGTTAATGACGGTGATGCAAGCGATTACGCTTGCTGTTTGTAAGATACGAGTTTCCAGGAGTGTGAAGGTCCACGTTCCAGTTATCAGTGAAGCAGCGCCACTTGGGAAGCTTCAGGGTAAACACTTATTTTCTCTTATTTTTTCAAAAAATTTTGCCATGTTTTACGGGCTGTATACAGTGTGCGGCTAGGCGGATAACGAGAGCAGTGATGCAGTTATGGGATTGCTGGATGTACAATTAGGTCTATTGCTAAGGATGGAAACTATAAGAACCAACGGGTTAAGGGTAAAAGCTGTCGCTGGTAAGATTTTGGAAGTCTTAGGATTCATCAACCTTGTAAGATATAGACGAGTATATCTTGATTTATTCATGAATAGAGTAAATGAATGCGATAATAGAAATTTGTCATGGTCACGCGGTGATGTTTTGTGTCATCACTTCCGCATCACTGTAGCCACGTTGATACTTGATGAAGGCGCTCTTGATTCACATACATAATTAAAAGCTCACTTCGACATTTGGGCAAGATACTCTTAACAATAAATAGATGTTTTAGCTACTACCCGAAATATATAGATTTTAGATTTTCCTTTCCCTTTTATTTCCCTTCGCCTATGTTGAAATCTACCAAACACGAACCACAGAAGTCATGCGCCTCATATGCCTGTTGAATGTGCTTCAAATTCCCGAGCATGAAACCAACACAAGTGACTCATTCCCTAAGATCAATAGAGAATACGGGTCAAAATACGAGCTACGCCATGTTAGCTTTTATGCAATACATTGAAGAAGATTAGGCTTACAGCTTAAAGCCTCTAAGCTGTCCGAGATTTCTTTAATCTCGGTAAGGGTTACATTGCTGATATCAGCCATAAGGTAGGCAACCTGATATTGGTTAGTAGGAAATCAAACGTATAGATAGCTAGTTCTCACATCTCCCTTGTTATCTGTGATTTGTTTGTCGACGTTATGATCTCCAAGGATCTCGTTGACTGATACTCATGTTAGCTTACTCTTGTGCCATCTTCTAGATTACATATACTAGCCTTTTCTCAGGACACCAGGCACGTTATGATGGATATAGATAATCTATGTTTTGTTAAAAAGATTCCGAAACCAAACAGCACATATGCTTACTCTTGCATGGTTTGGCTCGTCGAGAGTCAGGGATCTAAGGTTGACCTCAGGAAGATTCACTGATCCTAGAGTAACACCGGAGTTGACGTATCGAACAAGAGCCTCGCCCACTGTTGCGCGGATTAGTTAAGCCCTGAGTAAGCATATCATAATTAAACCTACCCTCGACGCCAATGGCGCTCTGAGCTTCTTCCGTACTGCCACCAATGTGTGGAGTGAGGATGATGTTCTTCAGGCTTCGCAGGTCCTCGGCCCAGTGGTTCAATTGATTGTTGAAATAGTCGCCATTTGCACCGGGTTCGCTCGGGTAGACATCCAAAGCCGCGCCGGCAACTTTCCCGCTGCGCATGGCATTGATCAGATCAGGGATATCAATCACACTCCCACGGCTGGCGTTGATCAGATAGCTGCCGTTCTTCATCTGCTCAAACTGCGCGGCTGCGATCATGTTTCTGGTTTCCGGAAGCTCGGGGACGTGGCAGGTCACAAAGTCCGCTTCATTCAGGAGTGCATCGAGAGTTGGAACTTGCTTGGCCGTTCCCATGGCCATGAGGTTGAGGACGTCGTAGTATATCACCGACATGCCCATGGCTTCTGCAAGAACAGACAGCTGCGAACCAATGTGACCATATCCAATTATACCTGAAAAGATGCATGAGCTCCGTTCCGGAATTCTCCATCGCGTAAGGATGACTCACCTAGAGTCTTGCCTCGGATCTCCCAGCACTTGCTACTGACCTTGTTCCAAGTTCCCTGGTGCATTTCCAATGACCGATCCCCCAGCTGGCGAGCGAGGGTGATGATTTCCGCGATGACCAGCTCTGCCACGCTCCTCGAGTTAGCAAAGGGCGAGTTAAAGACGGCGATGCCATGTCTGGCAGCATATTCGAGGTCGACCTGGTTTGTGCCGATGCAAAAGCAGCCAATGACGATGAGGTTCTTGGCCTCGCGCAAGACTCGCTCCGTGAGTTTTGTCTTTGATCTGATGCCAATGACATGTACGTCTCTGTACAGCGCAGTTAGTGCCTGGATTCAGGAGGTATGGTAAAGTAAGAACGAAAAGAAAAAAAAGAGGCACCGATACCGGATCTTCTGGATTAGCTGGTCCTCTGGGAGGGAGGATTTGAGGAACTCGACCTGGTAGCCCTGCTCCTCCAGAATCTCGCGCCCGCTCTGATTGACATTCTCCAGCAGTAGGATCTTGATGTCCTGGGTGTTGAAGGGCTTCAATGGCTTGGGGAGAGCCTGGCTGCGCGCGAATCGAGCACCCAAGCTGGAGGGCGGGGAGTGGAAGGTAGCCGTGGGCGAGGTCGAGACGCTGATCCCGTGGGGCTGTGCGCCTCGGTCGGTGGCCACGGTGATATTCTGTGCTTGAGTGGGCATCTTTGCTGGTTTCAATGATGCGAAAATGGGAGATTGAAAGAGAGAGAGGGAGGAAGAGAGGGCTCAAGTAGATACCAGACGCGTGAGTCAAGGGCACAGGATGACCACGAGCATTAATTTAGCAGCTAATTTTCTTACCCACTCGGGATTCTTGGTGGCATCATATCCCGCAGCGGCGTGGGTGCCCCACCAGAGTTGATTAGCTGGGAGCACACGCACGAAAGTATTGCCGCGCCGGTGTGGCTGCAGCACGTGATAGTAAGGAGACTGCTCACGTGATCACACGTACGAAGAACTACCCCGTACTTCCCTTTTCGTAGGCGTAGCGCCTTCTCTGCGTCGGGCCCCTTAACAGATAAACTAACCAAAATAAGACTTTGTCTTGATAATTTGATTCTCTGTCTTGGTAGTATATATTAAAAGTATGCCTAGTTCGCTGCATACTGGCACTTTGATTAAAAGAGCTGTACATATCTACCACCATCCTCAAGTCGCACACCTTGCGTCTCGCCCCTCGTCTCTAAAAGCTTCACACTCCCGCCATTCTCCTTACTCCACTTCTCAAGGAACGCTTCTAGCCTCTTTGTCGTCTCCTCATCATCCTTCACAAGCAAACATACCGCATCGTAACCACCCGCACCAGGAACCACGCCACCCACCACACCCTCCAGCTCAGTCAAAGCATCTAGAAGAGCACTCTGCTCCGGTGGCTCAATAGGAACCTTCGATTGAGACCCCATATCCCGATTCTTCTCCCTCACAGCTGCAAATGCCTTGGCAATATCCTCCACCGCAGGAGTAGCAGCAGAAAGCGCTGCAGCAAGCTCCTCATTCCGGGCCTGCAACTCATCCCAAAGTCTCTTCGACCCGTCCCCGTCCTCCTTCCTCCACGCGAGAACCTGCTTCACCATGCCAACCGTCTGACTCCCACAATCAACATCACACATCCTTAATGCATACCCGCTCGGGACCCTCACGCTCTCCTTCGCAATGTCCACGTCCCACGCCTCTTCGACCACTATCTTCACCCGGCTTCTGAACCCACGCTCGCCCGCGACGCCGACGTTCTCGAGGATCCGCGGACTGAAGCGTCGGTAGATGCAGCTTCCGTACACGGCGGCTGCGACGTCGAAGCCGCTTCCGACCTTACCCTGAGCAGCGCAGTGGGAGGCTTGAGATAGGTTGTGCAGCATGGAGAGGCCTTGCGGAGTGGAGAGGTCGAAATGCGAGCGGGAGAGGTAGTGGCTGAGGATTGCGCCGGTGAAGGCTGTTACTAGGGCGGCGGAGGAGCCTAGGCCGGTTTTGTGGACCTGGGTGATGGGAATGCCGTAGGATGTGAAGGGAGTGGTGGGTGCTTGGCCATTGTTGTTGGGCTGGGAGTAGTAGTCGTTGTCGGCGAGGATGGTTACCGAGGCGGGTTTTATTGTGTGGGAGGGGAGGACGGAGGAGATGTAGGTTAAAGCGTAGGAGAGGGCGGTTTCGATGAAGAGGTTGCGGGAGGAGGAACCTGGGGAGCTGTGAGGTGTGTTAGTGGTATGCAGTATTCCTTGAGGGAAGTTTTATGAAAGTTATCGTGAGACAGAAAGATACTGTGTAATTTAAACTTCCAAAATACGGAAATCAAAAGCCCTAGTTACCACTAAGAGCGGGTGAAGGAGAAATAACATCTTTGAGGAGATTGATATCACGTGATGGGGAAAGATATGATATTGATGACAACACACACCCCGCGCGCGAATATATATATCTTTTCTGCTGTCATGCAACATATCGTAACGCCAATTGTTGCAGAATGAAAATATACATGCGTGTAGAAAAAAAAATATTACTGTACCTTTCTATCTGTGTGACTTCCATGCCACCATCCTCCTCGGCGAGATAGTATCCATAGTTCCAGACCGCATCCTTGAACTGTGGACTACGCACTGCAATCTCGCTGAGCTCCACGCCTTCTGTCGTGGTCTGGATGTCCTGCACCAGAACATGGATTCGCGCACTGAGACCAAAGACCAGGCCCGTGTAGGTGCGGTCTAGCACGAGATAGCCACCGGCGAGCAGTACCTTGCCCGGTGCGGATACTGCTGTTGTGGGCATTGCGGAAGGGATATATTATTTTATTCTGCTGGGGAGAAGCTGGAGCTCGAGCTGGAGCTTTTTTGGGCAGCGGACATGGAGAGCCTTTTGGTGTTCGGGACTCAGGCATCGTTCAGGCATCGTTCGGTCGCCGGTTTGTGCGTTACGTCATGTCCGATTGGATGATGCTGTTACGGTACAGTAGATGTGGGGAGGAGCTGTAACTTGTGAGGATATATTACTGTATGAACCTGGATCAAGGCATATCTGCCCATAAACCAGAAAACGAAATAACAAACCGTATATTACTGGTAAATGCCGTGGCCATGTGAATGGACAATGTATATAACTTTACATTATTCTGTCGTCAAGCTCAGGCGACCGGATCTAATGTGACTTGATGTAACTGCCTAACATTGCTTATGCAGTTGCTACGGCATTCTCGCTCTCCCCACTGTTAACAAAAGCTGACTGAAAACATCATGGTAGAAGTTGTGAAGAGAAGAGCCTATCCAAGGAGAGTTAAGAAGCTTGCATTGTTTGTCTAGATCTCTACTTGGTGTTACTCAGTCGGGAAATGGCTTGTCGTATCGACCTTCCCTGACGACGCCCCTCCGTGCCCATGTTGGGAAATAAGGAGACCCCGAGGTCCGCATTTCTGAAAATTTAAAAGAAATGATCCGAAGAGGTAATCTAAAAGTGTAAATATTCGTCACTGGTGCCAATGCTTATCCCGAGGATTAGAGCCTCCAAATGTCGTTCTAGTATTTTACCGGTCTTTCAAGAATATTCGGTTGTCGATATTTTATAATTTCTCGAAATGGAAGCCTCAATTAGAAGAGTGGAATCCAAAAACACTTCTTTCCTAATAGTTGGTGCCGGGACCATTGGTCTTTCCACAGCGCTGCATCTTACGGAACGAGGTTATCGCGATGTCACTGTCATCGACCGAGACATGGTGCCCTCGCCATACTCGGCCGGAAATGATTTGAACAAGATTGTACGGGCTGATTATGAAGACCACTTTTATGCCGGGCATGCACTTGTAAGCCGCATAAACACTGATAATCTTACTCCATGATGGCGAAGTTATCGGAGCAGCTAACTATCTTTCGTAGGAAGCAATTCACGCCTGGTCTTCGCCATTCTGGAGCTCGTGTTATCGCCAGATTGGGTATGCCGTGACCACGACCGCGGATGCGCCGCAAAAAGCAACAACACATATGCAACAGGTTATCACCTCTATCACTAGTCACCCTAAATGTCCAAAAGATTCACTAGTTTTGACCCCTGATGCAGCTACCATTCGCAGGTTTGTGCCTCAACTCTCTGGGTCACTCTCAGGTTGGACCGGCTACTTCAATAAGCATGCCGGTTATGCTAAAGCAAGTCTAGCATTGAAGAAGGCTTACGAAGAATTATGCCGGCGAGGTGTAAGATTTGAACTTGGGGAGGCAGGAGAGGCCGTAGAGTTTCTGCAATCCACCGTATCAGGCCGTCCACAGGTCCGCACAAGGTCGGGAGCTATTCATAGTGCAGATAAAGTGATTGTCGCCTTGGGTGCACACACGCCGAAGTTACTACCCTCAACTGTATCCCAGTTGACAGCTAAATCCTGGGCAGTAGGACACATCCAATTGACTGCAAAGGAGGCACAAGATCTGCGTGGCATGCCTGTGGTCAACTGCCGAGATCTAGGATTCTTCTTTGAGCCTGACTTTGAGACTGGACTCATCAAATTGTGTGCACACGGCGGCGGATACACGAACTATTCTAATAATACAACAACAACGAAAGCAACTGGACATAACAGTGAAAATCATCTTACCAGAGTCTCCCTTCCTCCGACAGCCACAGTGAGCCACGCAGGCATCCCTCTCGAAGACGAGAAGCTCCTACGGCGACTCCTGACCGAAGCTCTACCCCAGTTCCAGGATCGCCCACTAATTCGCAAGTTAATGTGCTGGTGCTCAGATACAGGAGACTCTGAGTATATCATCGATTACGTCCCCGGCTCGATAGATGTAATCCTTGCTGGTGGGGACAGCGGACATGCATTCAAAATGTTCCCGATCTTTGGTAAATGGGTGGTTGAACTGCTGGAGCGTGGGGAACAGAGCACAGCGCGATGGAAGTGGAAGGAGGTCAAGATCAATGACAATCAGGAGGATATTGCGTGGAGGGTTGGGAGCGTGAGGGATTTGAAGGACGTGGCGATTAGCAAGGAGTCTGTCGGTGATGGGGAACGCATAGCTGTTGGCAAGCTCTAGACACATAGTAGGACGCCCCAGCTTGGGATGGGCATGGGGACTGAGTAGCCAAGTGAAAAGATATTTACGGAGTAACATCAGATAGATAGCTTAGTGCAAGAACTAGTTGGGCTGATTTGTACTCTAGAATGACTGTTGAATCATTGTGTAACTTGTAGTTCAATATACTAGCAAGATGCAGCAGCTAAGTGAGATCTCACAAAAGAAGCAAAAGTTGAAGAGAGAATACGGATTAATTATAGCTTTATTCTGTTCTCGCTTGCTATTGATTTCTTCCACGCTACACAATGCGCCCCAGCAAGTCATCCAATGGCCTGTTCATATCTAGTCTATCCAACAGCTTTCCCGTATCCAAGTGCAAAATACACACATATCACGCGCTCACACCAAACATGCTCTTTACCCTCCTCACCAATTCCTTCGCCATAGCATTTCTTCCAGCCTTGGTCCTCGTAACCGCATCACGGTTCTCCTCTGCTCTTCGAAGGAGGTACTTCATGCATTCCCCAGTTGTACCCCAGACGAGGTACTTGTACGCCTGTGGTACATCGACCTTTCGCTTTTCTACTCCGTCCGAGTTCTTCCCCAGACGCACGAGCTCGCAGCTAATCTCATCTGCCATTCCTTGGAGCTGTGCATATACTAAATCCGTAAGCCCTTCACCTTTCTGGATTTGTTCTGTGCGCAAGGCGAGTGCTTTCTGGACGGATTCTTGGTTGTGGCCGGCTAGGACAACGTTAACTGAAGGGAAAGGCGCCCCCGATTCTTCGCCCTTTGCCGGCTTTAAGATATCTCCGTAGCTTCTTGTGATTAAACTCTTGGCAATCCCGTTGTAAGCAGCGTCAGTGTCGGCTTTTGTATCATGGATTAAATGTCTTGGATCGGATCCTAGATAGGCACCTCTAACCAGCTTAACACCTAATGTGAAACCTTCCTTCCTAGCAGCAGCGAGGTGAGAAGCAAGCGTTGATGGCGTGGATTTGAGATATGCTTGGTAGGTACCATAGACGAGTGCTTTCCCAGGGGTTCGTCCGTTGTATTTTTTCATGTAGTTGAGGGTCCATTGATCAATTCCGGTTTGGACGGCAGCTTGTTCAGCGTCAAAGAGAAGTCGCACATTGCGAGAAGCAGCTAGCTCGCAGATTTCATCGATGGCTTTTGCGAGAGCTGGGGACGGACCAGTGCTTTTGGATAGGTCATAGAGAGCTTGGCGGCCAGCTCCGGTAAATCTAGAGGGATTGTTAGTCATGTCTGATCATGCAGAGCCTACTAGAATCTCAACTGGAGTAATAGAACAAATAGGATAGAAGGTAGGATATCTTACTTCAGCGCCACAAAATCGTCTGCATTTGCTAACCTGACCGTGTCCATAGTGCCCTTGGCCCAAGGCGTAATCTCGTTCCGTATGGAGAGTTCTGTATCACCTTCGGCCTTCAATCCACCTTGCTCACTCTCATCCATTACTACCTCTCTCGCATATCCCAGGATTACTCCTTTGAATCCTAGATTCTTGAGATAATCGATGGTCTGCTGGACCTCAATGGCGTTTTCACCCGCACAGAACTGGCGATAGAAAGTCTTTTTCAAAAAGGACCGTAGAATAGGGTTAGAATCGGGGGAGAGAATAGGGGATTTGGTGTTGGCAAGGAGGGACATGATAGCCAAGGATGGTGGTAGAAGAATCTACAGAACATCCTTAGTATGGTTATCATAAGGAAAAGTATATACGCAAGAATGAATGAATTTAAGGGTCAAGACCTACCGGCGATGATGATATTGTAGTCACGGCTAAGGATCGAAGGATGGAGCTTAGGGGAAGAATCGACAAGGCCGTGGGATTTGTCATGGTGGAATTGGGTGTTGGGGGTTTGGATGAGTATGAATCGGTATCGGCCACAACGAATTGCGAAGGAGCATGGCTTGAAGAATATGAAGATTGTCGAGGTGATGATCGTGAAGAGAGATTTCTAGTAAGAATAATGATTGGGCTCTTAGTGTTCGGCAAGGAAGCTGTTGTGAGCTTCTTAAAAGAGTTCGCCATGGCGAGCGACCACGGGGTCGTCTTCTTGGTTTATTAGTGATGCTGCTCTTCCAAATCAAGCCTGCGCCTGTGATGTTGAAACAGAGTTATTTCTTGCGGGTGGTGCTTGGTGGTGCTTGTCCAAAAAAAAAAAAAAATTTAAAATCGAGGAATTCAGTTCAGCAGTGAATAGTATTTAATAACTAAGATATTTCGGAAGGTAGCAAAGAATAAAGAATAAAGGGAGAATAAAGGGCGGCGAAAGTGGTATCAGTCGGTTCTGTAATTCTTTTGTTCGAGAGGTTTCTGGCGATGATGTAGCTTTCGGAGGAGTGGGATGAGCCGAGATAAGACACGCTTTTGGCTTATCTCCCGTAGCGCGCTGGGGCGGTAAACCCGACGCAAGCCGGCGCTTCTCGAGCTTCTCGACCTTTCGTGACCTTCTCGACCTTGGCGACCTTCTGTCTGGGGAATGGCATCACGCTGCACCTCTCTTTGTCCGCTGTCGGCCCACCAATCCAACCCATATTTGCCCTTCAGCGCGTCTCTTGCGGTCTGTCGCGGTCAGCAAGTGCTGAATGACCTCCCCGTTATTATATTACCTTATGGAATCTCCACCATGCAATCTCCGGATCGAGCGCGTTGGTGAGCCGACCTAAGATGCAGCGTGTAAGTACCTGCAGAGTATTACCTTCACCTGCCAAAGGAGCGGGGGCAGCCCCGAAGTCGGGAGCAGCTTCAATCGGACTTTGCCAGTCATTTATCGTTTTTCTCTGATTATCTTTTCATAATATGGAACTCCTGCTTTCGTTTTGTACATCTTTCGTGTTCTTTGCAGCCATTTTCCCGTTCACTTTCACCGCGCCTACCTATGAATCGCCCGGCACAGATACAGTATCCATACACTCAACCGTAAACACCCCCAAAACCCAAAATCCAAAATCGATTTCCTCCCAAGATGCTGAACTCCATATGAGAGAATACGCCGCAAAGGAAAGCTGCATCATATGTTGTATCCGAACCTGTTCTCTGCTTCCATTTCTCCAACATCGATGTTGTACCCCGACGCATCTGTATACCTCTGCGCTTCTACTCGATGTGCCTCCTCAATGCCGAGTAGCGCAACAATCTGAAGAGGAAACAAGCTTCGTACCGTGTCGCCACAAAACGGATTGTGGAAATTCTGGTACGCCGCCACACTCAAGATTGAGGATGAGTGCGAAGAGATGGATGCTTGGTACCGAGGAATTGGAGAGATTTCCGGCGGAGAGGGAGGTCTGGAATATGCGAGACTGAGCAGAACCGAGTACAGAACGATAATGGTAGCGTTGTACACCGCTATCGATGTCGCGGTCAGAGTGTCTCGGTAGACATATATCACCGACGGAGGAATGGGCAGCTCATTCGTAGAGGCACCAGTCATGTTGACATTGTCTGCTGGCCGTATCAAGGTGCCGTTGTCCCTCTCGAAGTGCCACCACCAGTCTTGCAGCTTGTGTAACAGGCCATACACTACTCTCTCAATATCAACTTTTGCGGCATCGCTTTGATTGCCTAACTCCCTGACTGAATCGCGCAAGTTTTTGCTCCGGCGAAGGTGCAGTTGGCGAGGGAGTGCTAGGACAATGTCGACTAGGAAGTCCAGGGGAAGCTTGATATTCTCGGAAAACGGGATCATGCACCATTCCGGGCAATCAAGCTTCGATTGTTCACCACAAAGGATTGCTCTGAAGGCCTGGTACTATTAGCAAAATCTGAATAGAGATGACGTTATTGCATTTCGAAAATGAAGCCTACCTCATAAGGACGGACTGATCGGAACATGGCATGCTCGTGGCCAGTGCAGCAGTTGGATGGCCCACGGACGATTATCATTTCTACCGCAGCTGTTAAATGCTGGGCCCACGCATTTCCCGACCCCTTCATGCTCTCAAAATATGAGAACATCATCGGAACGCATATATCCTGGCTATCAGGTATGCATTTAGGTGAAGTGCCATCGTCCGTACTTCCTCTGCGCAGATGTGCCATGGAGTTCCGTTGACTTTCGAGGCCAGCGAGATACCAGCGGACCGCGTCCATTTCAGCGCTCTTGTTGTGATACATGACGGAATAATAAGCTAAAGCGGCAGCACGAATACAGTATTTGACCGAGGGTCGACTCGGATTCGCTAAGAAGCCGGTGATTGAGTACATCCATGATCGGGGTCGTTTGGGGGTGATAGTATCTCGTGGACTGGTGACTAAGTCCACGAACTGAGCAACGAAACACTCTTCGAAGAGTTCATAGCCGTATAGTTGCTGTAACTTGACTAACTGCGCCTGAAGATCTACTCGTTTATCTCTTCTGAAAGTATTGTCATTGAGATCGTACTGAGGAGAAGCTGGCGTCATGCTCGACTCGCTCTCCTCTTCTGAGTTTGTTGAGCTCTGGGTAGACGGACTTGTTGATTCCACCCATGAAGAATCCGCTAAAAGGTCAAGAAAGTTATCAGAAGTCCCAGGAGCGTTGGGGTCAGTGATGACACTGGATTTACTCTGCGTCTTTCGTTGCTTTGCTTTTGGACCGGACTTTTTACTTCTTCGTGAGACCTTCTCAGTCATGTCAAGGATGATAGGGCCCTGGATAGGGCCCGAGCAAGGTAATCCAAAGCGTACACATTGTCGGCAGATCTCAGCTCTCTCGTCGCACTCCAATCCTATTTAGCAAATACTAATAGAAGAATAAGGGTGGTCATTTGTTAAATGGGTCTACAAACATACCTTGACATGACGCTGAATGCATTGCGCGCAACCCTTACTTCTTGGGGGACGTCGAGGCGTCGACATGGTGGATCTCCTTTATGCTTTGAGAGACGAGGACAGAAGTTTCAGCCCTTGAGTGGGATTATTTCGTAAGGGATTCAAAACCTCCCTCTAGCATGCCAAGACGTTGGCTGCAGGATTAAAGAGAGACTAGTTGCATTTTAAGGGGCGTGGATCACAAGTGACTAATATGTCGGTATATGGGTGGCAGTTGGATCACAGCACATTGCAGAAGCTTGAAGGAGAAATGCACCGTAATAAATAACTTAAATCGATCCTGTAGAGGCCCCGCTTGGGGGCGCTGACGGCGCCTGTGCCCCTGTGAGCGTAGGCTTCTCTAGGGGTCTACCCTCTAAGCCACTCACATCAACACGCAGCGCATCAAATCTAGCACGAGTATTGGCTCCAATTGGCATAAATTATTCGAAAGGAACGGCCGAATTCCGGATGCGTAACTTTCCGATCTTCTTCGGGAGATCTGCGCTACTCGGTTTCACAGTATGGGCGAACTAAGGGGCTAGGTCCCAAATCTCGTGTCAACATGATTTGAAAACCCTGGATTATATTTGTCAAACCATGTCAATGGCAGCTTACAAAAACCAGGCCTTCATGCCTGATGCATCTTGATTGCCCTTCACCTTTCCCTCTAATATACTATCTAATTGTACGGAGTATAAGAAGACGGATCTATGCTCTTAGCGGGATACAGCTACACTAATCGCTCGCTGCAGAATAATTACGGAATTGCCTAGTTCTAACAAGGTTATACGATGTGGTGTGCTCCCCATTAAGAGGCTGTGAAACGACTACGGGATTGCCATAGACAGATTGACCCCTGCATTGAGACTCTCTCGACTGCTCAGCCACTCATTGATGAAAGCCTTTATTTCACTGTTGTTCTTCTCGACTGCCATCAAGTGCCCATTACCATGAATCCCCTTACTGACGAGATAGATATGCTCTACAGATACCCCAGCATCGCGAAGGAATTGCACGGTGAGATGATCGTAGGTAGCATGATAAGAAGCTTCCCCGGTGACAAGGAGAATGGGAACAGCGGCTAAGCTCGGCAACAGTCGTCTTGGAATCTTCTGGCGATGTCCACAGGCTTGACCTTCGACTAGATTCTCGGGTGTATAAGGTTCATAATCAAGTTGCGTGGCAGACGGCGGTACCGGAGGTTCATATCGAAGAGGTGTCGATGTTATACCAAAGGGATGTATCAACTTCCCAACGAGCTCTGGCATAGACCTAAAAGGAGGGTAGTCGGGATGTTCAAATGGAGGTCCATGAGGCTCAAGTGCAATAATACCTTTCACCAGTTCTGGACATGCATCAGCTACGTGCCAACCCAGAGGCCCCGACTGCGAATGCGTTACAAGGTATGATGGCCCGATCTTATGAAGCAGAGCACGTGCTGCTGGCAGGAATAGCTGCTCAACTTTCTTGTAATCTGAGAGATGGCCAACTTGGCTGGCATAGAACGCATCGAAGACTGGATCGCCCCTTTTCCCAGAACCGGGCCACTGTGTATGTAACTTCGCTTGCGGCCAAGCATCAGGAGAAGGAGCCGTGAATGAAGATTGTAGTTGCTCAGCTGTGTAGTGGGAGAGAGGCCCTAGATCGACTTGGTGATACCGTGAACGGCCGATACCAGGCTGGTCGACAACATAGCAGTCCCATCCCTCCTTGGCCAGCAAGAGTGCCAGTCCTAGCCGGCCGTCTGGGGTCACCTCCCAATGCGTTCCAGTCTGGGCAGCGCCATGAATGAATATCACTGGTGGCCGTCCATAAATGCCCATTCCGTAGTGGCGAACACACATCTGGCCTGTCATGTGTGTCCCCCGCTCATCCTCAATGTAATCTCCACCAACGTAAAAGACATTGTTGATGTAGTCGATGTCCAACGCCATGGCTGAAGATATTCTGTGCCTGAAGAAACGATGAGATGGCAGATGAGAGGCGTATACTTGATAGCATCTGGTATTCACATCATGGGATACGGGAGCCCTATTGTAGTTATCGAACTACGCAGACACGGCCGAGTTAGTTTAGTCATATTCCCGTTCCATACTCACGTAGGGTTGGTATAGTGGTTCCGATCCGGAAGATATCACATCCTATGCAACGAATCATTGTATAATGCGCTATGATAGTGTGAATACCCAGAAAGTACCAGCCCACGAAGCCTTGAAACGATAAATGCTCGGCTTCAGCTAAGTCCAACACATACTCCGGTGAGAGTTGTCATATATTTGTGACGGCTCTACAAAAAAGGAGAGCCACGATAGTTAATGCCTGTTTATGAATAAAAAGGAACTGTCGTCGGGACACAATTTCCCGGCCATTAGCCACGATATTTAGGGTTAGTTTTAAGAATAGAGGTTAGTCTTAGAGCCATGTGTTGTGATCGGATCGCGCCTCAAGCAGCATTTAGCATGCTTACTATTGACTATAACAGGAAATATGTACGAGACGTACATAACGGTTCTAAGCACTAAAGAGTAAATCCTCCTAGGGATGTAGCAATAAAGGCGCGGTGCAGACCATACAGAATGCAAAGAACGACGTCCGCAGACTAGGGTCGAAATGGGAAATATTCACGACGCTTGCAGGTGGCCAATGGGGCGTCATACCGCGCTAATAGCTTTCCTCCCCATGCCTTAGGTTGTAGACTTACAATCATTATGGCTGTGATTAATTAATCTACTATTTTATTAGTAGAGTCTCAAGTCATAAGATCTAACATATGAGTATTCTGTGGAAATGTCTCCGTTATAAGCTGAAAAAGCTATCCGACCATATCGAATCAAAGATCCGAAACTGTCTGTATCCGGTCACATGGTTGACCGCGCGATGTATCTAGTCATAATCGGGAATAGTATCAAGGCCTCAGGCACCTAGCCCCTGGGACCTCCCATATATACTCCCCATACGTAGCCGTAATATACTAACCTTCATAACTCCCAATTGACGCATATAGCACTGTAATCGTAGTATTACGGGTGCCACGCACCACGGGAGGGTATACCACTGTATACCGACAGAAACCTCTCAGGGTTTTCTGTCACATCTAGATGTACTTACTATATATCTTAAGGACACCAGGATCGCCCAGTCTATATGTCGCATATGAGAAACAGTTGTGGCACATTATTGTTTCGTATCAATCCTCACCACACTTTCACTGTAGGCTGTAAACAATTAAATCGAATTTTAGGAACTGCTAATATGTTGGACTATTTAACAATTAAACTTATCTTCTACTTTTTATGTATTCTGCTTGCATTTATCTTTTATATTTTGATACATAAAACCTTTAAGGTTTAAATTTTCAACATAAAGTTCAAATCATAATTTTAAGCATAATAAGAGTTACTAATAAATTATCTATGTTTTACGCTAGATGTTGGATACCTTAGGAATTGTTAAGAAAATCCTTGGTGAGTTGTAGGGCTCGACATTGCTTGATGGAGCTCTTGGAGGTCTTCAGTTCTGTTGGTAAGCAGCATCAACCTCTCGAACACTGGATAACTTAACAGAGATTCCTCCCTATTTGTATTTTGGCGGGCGTGTAGGGAGGCATCCCAATTTAGTCTTAATAGAAGATTATGTCAGTTTTGATTGGCCGTATCCCTTTGCCGCTTTACAGACCCACTGGCGTACATTTAGGGGGAAGCTATACATCTGGCTCTAATATAATAATGCTAATGTACATCCAGGGCCACAAGGTTAAGAATTTAGTAAACATATCGACGAAGAGACGAACGGAGAACTGGTCACACTAAGAGTGTTGCCACTAATACCCCAGTTACGAAGTTGAAATGCCTATTTGGATAGAAATATCAATATGCTAGAATATATTTGATGAAGTATGTCTGTCTCAGCCATGTCTTTCATAGTCAAATCTGAGAATTACAAGCAGCTTTTCCTCTGCACAGTACAGTATGGGCTGCACAGTATCGCCAACGCCCTACGACAGTTCTACGACCAGAGGCTTCTGGTGCGTTACCTACAAGCTACGACTATGCGTTAAGTCAACCTTCTTCTCCTTCTCCTTGGCCAACAACCACATAAGCTCGACCTAGCCCATACAGATATCCTCCGATTCACTCACCGGCTCCACCGCCGTTGTCCTTTACTTGACCACAACGACCTCCACAACCAGCTCCACTGCCACCACCACGTCCCCCACCCTAGAATTAGAACAGTGCAACCAAAGCAGCACTTCAGTCATTCAGTATTGCTCTTCGTGCTTAGCTTGCCGATACCAACACTCAAGTCACAACACTGTACCCTGATTATATAGCAACGGAGATAGATAAAGACTTCAAGGATAGGCCTACAGCAATGCTAGGCGGACCAGACAAAGCACCACCTGCAGAACCACTGGACAAATTCATCTGTGATGCAATGGCTGGGTTGGAGGACAAAAGGGACGGAAAGCCCGCTAACGAGGTTGCTATCGGAGACTTCCCATAACATGTGCACACGTCATGGCGCACAGCATTCGGGCCAGAACTTGAGAGGTTTCACGTTAAGGGATAGTGAGTTGGTTAGGTATTTTTGCGACTTTTACACAGATGCCAAAAATCGTGCCACTGCGGAAGGTGGAAAAGTTTTGATGAAATGAGGTCTTCCTCGGACTGGGTATTGTGGGCGTCCGGACTTATTATATCGTGGGTATTCGGTGAGACATTCACTTGATTAGCTTGACTGGTTTCTTGTGATGAGGCCATGGCAGTCTGGGTGTTTAGGATACTCCGAGGTCATCATTACCGTATCTTAATCCATTTATCAGTCCTTCACTTTATATAAGATCTTCCAAATTTGTTAAATGAAGGACCGCAGTTGTGAGGTTATTGAGTGCTGATGTCTTTCGTCTCTCGCACACAATCAACTTTTCAAAGGATTGCTAATGTTCGGAGAACTATGCTTGCGCTAATCTTATAACTCTTTCCCTGGAGGGTAGTTCACGCGTACAATAGCACGAACATAAAGAGAGACTACATATGGTTACATCAAGCTTCGATAAAAAGATAGAGGTTATGTTCTCGTAAGTTTATGTATAATAAGATTATTATACTGCTCAATTATTAAACAGTGAATTATATAAAGATGCTTCTATCAACTGTTATCGTATTAGTCTGTCTTTTCACTACGCCTTATATACCTTTCTCCTTAACGCTTCACTGCTTGCTATCCCAGACACACCCCTGACCAAGCTCTACGCAGGTGTGAAATTCACCTATATGCACAAGCGATAGCGAGAGTGCCGACATGATTACTTTAGACTTGAGACAGGGCTTGGTGATGCTGAGCAACAAGATAGTATCGAGAGTGCCGGCCATAAACGGCTTTAGTCGCAGCCCAATATTACACTTATCTCCAGATTTTCAGCCTATCTATAGCACAATCCGAAGGAATTAAATATTCAATGGACGTCTGATATCATGATTATGAAGTTCGAGTATAAGCTTTATTATTCCATTTTGTAACATGATCTTCCATCAAAACCTGAAATCAGCCCTTATATACAAAGAATATTGAATTGAATTATTAAAATAGTATAAAACAAATGCTCGGAGTTATCTTGCTCAACTGCCCCTGCGTATCGTCGTATGATACCCAAAACCCCCATGGGCGTGGCGGCGCGGGTAAGGCTGTAGGATTGCTTGAGTGAGTCGTCCGTGGTAATTCCAGGTGTCAACCACTAGGGAAACATATTCTCGACACTACGATGATTGCTTTTTATCACGCAAGTGATGGTATAGCACGAATAGTATGGCGATAATGACGCCGCCACCCGACAAACCGATGCCCATATAGTATGCTCCTCTGTATCCCTTGAGTATATGTGTGCCATCACTATCGATCTGGGTCTCTATTGTGCCCGCGAAACCCAACCCGATCGAGATTGAGTAGTTGACCACAGTATTGACGAGGGATGCAGCCAGTCCCTGGTGTTTCTTCTCCATCGCGTTACTAAGAAGGATTGTCGCCGCTGGAAAGGACATATCCATTCCCCAAGGCATAATCAGTAGCGAAACAAAAGTCTGAGCCCAGTATGTTTGATGCACCGGAGTAGTGCTAGCTATGATGCTGCCGACAGTGAAGGCCACTAAGGAAAACAGCATGACCACACTTGTTCGCACATGGCTTAGAAGTACACCAGTCGTTAGAGCAGCAACCAATCCGCTAATCGCCACAGGAGAGAATTGCGCGGATGCTAATAGGGGAGAAACACCCCTTAGCACCTCGACCATTTGCCAGGTGTAGAACATCCATATCCCAAAACTCGACCAGCCGGCTCCGATGCATGCCAGGACGAAGCCGACATCCTTGGAAAGAGCACCCACCGGGACGAGAGGATGTTTAGCATGAGCCTCGACATAAACGAAAGCCGCGATAAAGAGGAATCCCACTATCAACAGCACGTATACATATGGAGTCGGCCAACCGACAACAGGGCCCTGGTTCCAGGCAAAATTGATCAGTACCAGGCCAACAACACCCGTTATAGCACCCAGCCCATCAAGGCGTGAGAATACTTCCATGAACCCTTCTCCTGCAGCTCCAATCGTTGGCGTATGTGGGATAACCAGCACGCCTAACAGCGCCAGAACGCAAGAAACCATTGCCGTTACCCAATATCCCCAAGGCCACCATACCTTTTCAGCAAACAGAGCACTGAAGACCCCTCCGATAACGAATCCCCCGGGAGCAGTTGCGCCAAACAAGCTGAATATCATATCCTTCCTTCGTCCCGGCTCATACGTCCTCCCTAGAATGGCGATGGCATTAGGAAGTAGCAGCGCGGGACCAATGCCCTGAAATGCTCTGCAGCAGGCGAAGAAGATTTGGTTGGAGTAGGCGCTAAATCCAGCCAGCAGGGACCATAGTGCCAACCACAAGAAACCCGCAATGAAGAAACGCTTGTGCCCGAATACATCTCCTAATCGGCCAGCAGGAAGGATGAAAGTGCCCACGGTGAGCGAATACGCAGCCGCATACCATGACAGTTGCCCAGGGTTCGTCGTGCCAAAGCTACGTCCAATAATGTGCAGAGGCACTACGGCCTGTCCCAGGACCGCTTGCGTTATAAGTTGGGCCATACATATGACAGCGACGAAGACAACTTCTTTGAAAAGAGACTGAGGGCCTTTGACCTTGCTCATAGACATTTCGAGTTCCGGGAGATGACCCTCGGGATCACCATCGTGGGCTTCAGTCTTCTGTCGTTCGAGATCGCCATCTCCTCCCAGAGTGCTAGAATCGGACGATTGGATCATGGTGGCGTACTAGATCGGGTTTTGAGTAGCTTGAGAGCAGAATCTAACGGGAGGGAGGCGAAGAAGAGATATTGGAATGTATTTATCTAGAAGAAGAGTTGATGATAAACTAGGAGGGCCTGGAATGACAACCTAATGATCTAACGCCCACCTTTATTGCGGATATACAATATCTCCGATATCAAAACCTTCCATGATCCGATTTTGGACCAGTAAGTACCTGCGACACGAAGCGGTTGCTTTCAAGATCCACATGGGACGCTACCTAGTAGCATTTCGTAATCCAGATTTTACCATTCCGGGCTGAAATCCGCGATCCTGGGCCACTTTGATAATGGACACAAATACTGTAAGCAATTCGGGTCGGAGTCCGCTGAGGCTCCATAAAATAAAATTCTATGGGAAATTCTCGCTGTGGCCATGTCTGAGCCCTGATCCACCCTGCGGTGATAGCGGCTGCTGCGGCTACGGGCGGAGTCCGCTCGACCACCCATGTACCCAGGTACCTCCACGTATGACGTAGTGCTTATTGAAGCCTCAGGCATTGTAAGGCATGCACAACCATCGGTATGACAAGTTCTGGCCGAGGCTGCTTACGTACAGCACCACGTGATAACTACTGTGCTTTATGTCATGGTCCACCTCATCGCGAATCTGGTTATTAAGCTAATTTGGCAAGGCGACGGGATCGTGCGGATGGTGTGCGGCTGCTGAGGCTGCGGCTGCAATCGGATTACATACTCATCATCTCAGCATCTTGACATTGATGACGAACATATTAGAGAACCATCCCGTTAGGCTGTGTGGTCTCTACGGGTCGAGTCTATATATAAAAGTATACGTAGGGTTGGTATAAACGTAGAGAGAGATATTGAAGAGAAGTATTTCAGGATCAAAAAGTCATCAGATTCTTTGTCGTAAAGCCGTAACCTTACCAACGGCAGAGAGACGATCAATTTTGTCCAGTTAAGAAGCAGAATGGCATCTTCTGGAACAATGAAGGCCGTCTACCTTCAACGTTCTGAACCTGGTGCAACCCCATCCATCACTCTCGAAGAGCGCCCCATGCCAACCCTAACGCCAGGGAATGTCATCGTCAAGGTCCACGCCTCGCCAATCCAACCCAGTGACATCGTCAATCGCCGCGGGGGCTTCCCTTACACTGTGTTCCCACGCGTGCCTGGCCGTGACTTTGCCGGGACCATCGTCGAGGGCCCTGCGGAGCGGATTGGCCAGGAAGTCTATGGAACGAGTGGATATGAGATTGCGTTCACGCAGGATGGGTTCCATGCCGAGTACGCTCTAGTGCCCGAGACGGCCGTGGCGCCTAAGCCGAAGAGCCTCTCCTTCGAGCAAGCTGCGTGCCTGGGCGTGCCTTTCACGACGGCTTGGACCATTCTGGAGAGGGGCCAGGTGAAGCCTTCAGATACTGTGCTCGTTATCGGCGCGAATGGTGCTGTGGGTTCGTCTGCTGTGCAGTTGGCTAGGGGGAGAGGATGCCGTGTGCTCACAGCTGCGAGAAATGATGATTCCGATATCAATACCTCGAAAGATGCCTCGTTCGAAGGTATCACGGCACTTACAGACGGCAAAGGCGTCGATGTCGTGATTGACACCGTTGGTCAGCCCGCTCTGACCAGAGCAGCGGTCTTGAAGCTCGCCAAACGGGGCCGATTGGTCTTCATAACTGCTCCTCGGACCGGAGCAGCTGGATCGACGGAGTTAACGGTGGAGATGACCAATTTCTATCGGGACGAGAAGTCGCTCATCGGGTGCAATACACTTCTGTATTCGGTTAAGGAGATGGGCGCGGTGTTGCAGCAGATTACAGAGATGTTTGATAAGGGGGCGCTGGATCCTCTGCAGCTTGGTGGAGCGTGGAAGACGGCTAAGTTGGATGATGCGGTTGATGTGTACGAGGCTGCTGGTAAGCCGGGCGGTGGAAAATACGTGTTTGTTTTATAAAAGAATTTTTTTCATTGTTATTAATATAAATATCAGTTACACGCAAGAAGCTTTTGTTCTCACAAAATGGAATAGTGGAATAAAAGTATATTAAATAGTAATGCTAAGTGTCATTTAAAGGCGATTGAGTATATTTCGTCTAACTGCTATTCACCAGGCTTAAAAAAAAACTTACCCCCCGTTAACCAAGCCTTATTCCAATGAAGATCTCAGCATACAATCCAATACCTTAACTCACTTCAATACCTCCCTAGATACCCAGTTATTGCAGCGAGTCGGGTAGGAAGCCGCACAGCACAGCCTCATCTCAATTTCAGCCGCAATGGAAATTTTCAAAGACAGATCGTGTTTCCACACAAGGCCAAGACGATGTCTCTCCTGATGAAGGTGTCGTACAATTCACAGTGCATAAATTCCGAATATGGCAGATTCTAAGCCGACCAACAGCAACAGCAACAGCAGGTGTTGCAGAAATGGAGGGTTGGTCTTAGGGACAACGCATTGTAGAACAACTACTCTCGAGGGCGCTGAACTTTTTAATCTGCTAGACTGTAAAAATTATCTGACTTTATTGTTGTTACACCTTCTGGTGGGCCCCTGTGTTAGCACCTTTCGGTGACTTAGTCCCTGCGGATATAAATTGAGTTTCTCATCCAATTAACATATGTGGGTTTATACTGCAGTTCTCATTGTGCTCCAAGAGTTGACAATTTGCTACCGTTTACTGAGAATAGGGGTATATCTATTCAAGGTGCTGTTGGCAAGAGCGGGACCTTTTTCCCTAATCACAACAAATTGTACAAAAAAGTTTTCATCCAAGCCATAATATTTTGTAGTAATTATTGGTGACTATCATAACATGCGAGGCTCTCGTGGGAAGTGGATATGTCTTCATGATAGCTAGGTATCATAGCTTTCTACCATTATTTCTCCGTGTAATAAACGTCCTCCGTACTTGTTTAAGCTAAGAGACGAAGGTCGGATAACCATTCGATCGCTGAGACTTTACACTTAGATACTCACTCCTATTGGCCGTTAGGGTTCCCTTATGCACGAGAGGAAGCATTATTATTTGGTCCATAATTTAGGCGTGGCAAAGACCAATATGAGAGCTCAGCTCTTTCATTAAGATCATAAGAACCTGAGTAGTCACTGTAAATGCAGGGTAGTCACAATTCCATGATAACTTATGCTTTCAGTTGGATTACGTACAGCAGGGTTTGTGCAATGTTGGTATCAGCAAAATCATGCACAACATTATTGGGCGGAAGTTATGTACCATTTTAATACTCCTTACTCTTCGGTACATTTATCAAAGCCCGCGGTAATAAATACCAAGCGCTAATTATTATTACTATATAAATAGTACTGTATAAGCTTCCCCAGCAGCCTACAACCTATCAAGGTGCGTGTGGCATGCTCTGCGAGCCTGCTTCCGCCCTACAAAGGAATCGTTCTCAACAGATTTTTCTCCCGGGGAACAGGAAAAGGGTCCGCCACCACGGCAGGGCTGACCGGTACCACAACGACCCAACACGGGCCGTATTCGGGTGAGGAGATAGGGAGAGAAGGGTAGCCGCTCACGCCGCTGCGTCAGAATCAGAAGGAATCAGGTTAATAATAATAATAGGGCGATAATCAAGTAAGAATAAAGGGCGAGGAGGAGGGCGCAAGGGTGCTATTGTATGGCACGCTTCGGTAGTCCGCCTCACTATTTGTACTTTGCGCACGCCTCACACGCAACGGCGCGAACACGCACTTTCCAGTCATATCACAGTACCAGTATTGTGATGGATTATTGCGTTGTATGGGGGAGTATGGCTGTAGAGTAGCAGCAGCAACAAGCACAATCGCAACGATAAATGGCAATTCATCGTCATCATCAACCGTTTATCAAACTGGAAAATCTTTTTGCGACTCTGCAGTCCTCGTTGGCAGGATCACAACATCTATGGATAGTTCGATGATTCGGGCATTGTGCATTTGCATTTGCACGTTGTCCTGCCTCGCCTTTACCTTGCCTTGCCTCGCCTTGTGTAATGCGTCTCTGCGAAAGCAAACCCCGATAACCTTACCAACCCAATAATACAATAATACAGTTCCATACGGAGTACAGTACCATACAATCGAATGTGATGCGATACAATACAATACAATACACATACGAAAACGGGCCTGAGCAACGGCCAAGAAGGGTTATTTCTTTTATTTAATGATTCCTTTTGCGGCCTCATTTTCGCCTTATTAAAAGAAACCCATGCGGGAATTTCCCCTTCTTCCCTGGCGCTGTTGTCTTCCAGACCGCCCTTTGCCCTTTCGGGTCACCGAGAAAAAACCCCTGCACGCAAGTCCCAAGACTGCGATGTTTCGTTGATGCCAGTCAATCCTGGGATTCGATATAGGCGCTGGGCCCTACTCTCTCCCCTTTGACTCGATCCTTTTTTGTATCATGCTTGCTGCATTCTCCCTCCGGCGCATACTTACTATACCTCAGAACTCGCCCTTTCTGTCCAGGTGACCCGGTGTGGTGCTTGATCTTTCGCTGAGCGATCGCGAGCTGGGCCTGGCGTGTGCGCTGGAATCGCAGCGTTTGGTACCCTTGTCTCTCTATTATTGTTATTACTACGACTGGTACTATTACTACTCCCATTGCCGTTGTTGATATACCAAGGACCTGTTATCGCTTTCTGTGGTACTTGTGAGCCGGTTTCCTTCGTCTTCTTCGAAAGAATTACACCCAGTTTCTCTTTGTTGAAGGACTGGTACTTCTCTCGGATTCTGCCTTTTGAAAGTGCCTGGTGTTGCGCTACCCGAAAGAAAGTACCTGCTTGCTCCCAAGACCCCAACGGAGGGGGTCATGTCCACCAACTCCGGCTTCCACCAGGACAGTGGGCATCAGTCTCATAACCATAGTCGACAAGTATGAAACATTTGCAGCCTTCCAATTACTTGATTCCCTGTCAAAAAGTGGTGTTTCTAATCTCTTCTCTCTCTGCTTCTCTAGTTCTACCCTCCCCAAGCTGATGCTCTCGCCACCACCGGTCATCATCCCAGGCAGCCGCCATATGGCCCCAGAGACATGGCCCCGCCACCTCAGCTGGACTATCATCATCAACCACAGCCCATGGAAATCAACCTGAGCAGCTCCCGGTTCCTGCCTCCTCCATCGGCTGCCTCCAGTTCTTGGGAATACTCCAGTCCTCTGCCAGGAGACATGTCCACGCCCTTTGGTGCCCCAGGCATGACCCGTGTGGCCCACACGTCCCAGATATCGATAGATAGTCAGACCCGAGCTCTGGAACAGAGTTCTATCCAGCAATGGTATGCTGCTAATGACGGTCCATGGCTCCCCAAGACCCTCATTGACCCTGCCTTGAGAGCATTATCACAGGATCGTGCCCAAACAAGTAATCCTCAACCCTCATTTGACACTAGGTGTAGACCGCACAATGCCTCGGACTCGGACGGACTCCTCTTTCAACCAACGCCTTCGGATTCTGGATATGGCACGGCAACCCGCCGTAGTGTAGGAAATGCTTCGGTTTATAGTGCTGATATGAATGAGCGTGAAGTTGACTGCCAGAGCTTCAATGAACCCGTCCCTGTGGACCAGCAGCTGTATAATGGACTTGGCGGCATATCCTCTACCCGTGATATCGGAACAGACGGAGCATGGGATCCCCTCCCTACAATAATATTTACACCTGCGTCCACTCTGGTATGCCCCTTTTGTGAGAAACCAGTAAGGACTAAATCAGAGCTGAAGTATGGTGACCTTGGCATTTCATTTCCTTAACTTTCATATTTTAAGGACCCAAGACTGCCCTCACATCAAGCATATAACTGATAGCATCACAGAAAACATGAGTTGAGGCACAATAAACCATTCAAATGCCAGCATCCAAGTTGTACTTGGAGTCAAGGTTTTAGTACCCCTAATGATCTCGAGAGGCATACCAATAGTAAACATCCAGCAAGGGGTACCAAACGGTTTCGTTGTCCCATTCCTGGTTGTAAGTCCAAGAATAAGTCGTGGCCACGTTCGGACAATTTCAAGAACCACCTCAAGCGGTTGCATGCCTCATCGTACTCATCAGACCGTGAACAGGATGAACTTATTCAGCAGTAAGTTTGAGAGGACACGGCAAAAGAAGCTTGAAGGGATTTGTTTGATGACAGAATGAAGCTAACGTAATTCTGTCATAGAGCCGCGTTTATTTACGATGGCGAGTCTCCTGTAAAAGAGGACAATGCTTCTTCCGGCCCTGATCTAAAGGACACCATTTCCCAGCCCGTTTTGGACTATGAAGACAATGTCTCTTCAAAAGGTGAGCCGCTCTGGGAAAACACCTCTTATCCTGTTGTTCTAGAGGATCCAGAAGGGTATTTTGCTCCACACGGCCACCAATTGAGGCATTATAACTCTGCTGAGCCTTCGGAGCTACAGCAGAATGATTCATCTCTAGGAGCTCAACTCCCTACAACCTTCCAGCCATTGGAGATTTTTCCATCTAGAGCCACGGAAGATTCGGAGAGGAAATTACCGTCGGAGGATACTATATCAAGCTCGATGGACCCGAAAGGTAAAGATATTTCTAGTGCGGATTCTGGCAGAAGCGATGCTGTAGTCTCTCGCCCAGATGCTAAGGCAGCAAGGCAGAATATTGATTCAGCTTCGGACGCCACATCGACAGAAGAGGTGAAACCCACCGCAGCCTGCTCCCAAGCAGCCGACGGGGATGCGCAACATGATGGTTTACTGCAAGGATCCGAGAGTAAATATATATCGAGCCTGGAGGATTCCATTAAACCGCTGGAGAGCCTGAGCACATCCGGAACTGTTGTAGACCAATCGCAAGAAGTCGGCACCAAGGAAGAGCGCAGTCCTCGAGAGGAAGTGGATGCTGGGCAGCTGATTAAACAGTTGGAAAAACTAGGATACAAGATCCAGTCGCCGAAGAATTCGAGTAGTAATATTAAGAAGCCTCGTAGCCTTGGATCTCCAAAACCCAGCCTCATATCTACTAAAAAGAGCTGGTGCCGTATTTGTGGCAAGTATCAAGGACGCCCTTCTGAATTAAGGTATACAGCATATTCTCAACCATCCTCAAGAGTCCTCTTCTATCTTACAACTTTGTATCGTCTCATTAACCCACTCTCGCAGGAAACATATGCAGCGACACGAGCGGCCCTGGGGTTGCACCTTCCGAGACTGCTCTCGCGAATTTGGTAGCAAAAACGATTGGAAGCGTCACGAGACTTCACAGCACTTCCAGCACGAGACATGGCGGTGCGACGAGCAACGGCCCGAAGGGGGAGACTGTGCCAAACTCAGCCACAAACGTAAGACGTTTGCAGAGCATCTGAAGACGGCACACGATATCTCCAACGAAGACGTTGTCAACGCAAAGGCTGAGAAGTGTCGAATTGGCAGGAATGGCCAGACGAGGTTCTGGTGTGGGTTCTGTCGCAAACTCATTGATCTAAAGAAGAGGGGCCATCATGCCTGGACGGAGCGTTTCGACCATATCGATGACCATTTTATCGGACGGAAGGAAGGGAAGCAACGCAACATCCAGGAATGGGTTGATATCAACATGCTCAAACCCCGTGGCGAGAGCCTATATGATCATCACGATAGTGAGAGCTCGGAGTCGAATGACGACGGTAGAAGTAGTAAGCCAAGCGGACCAGGAGAAGCGTCTGGGACTTACAGCCTTCCTAATGGAGACGTCACCACGGAGAGGAGTGCGGTACTCAAGAGAGCAAGGACGGAGGCCGAAGATTCCAGACCGTCTAAGAAGAGAAAGAGCCCTACGTCAACTGATGTTAAAGCTTACTGCGTAAGACACTACTCTTTTCTTTTATTCGTTTTCTCTCCGCTAGTTATGATGTATATATAGAGTTACGATTGCTAACGTGAAAATAATGCATCTAGTGCCAGTGCGGAGAAGGACCCGTGAATCTGTTGATCAACAACGCCTGCCCGGGGTGTAATATCCGGTTCTGCCCGGATTGCGAGATAGAGAATGGCTCGATTGTTAATGATTGATGAGTGATGAGCGATGATTTGTGTTATTCTGAATGTTGAATCTAGTATTAGTTTATTTATTTTTCCTGTCTTCTGTACTCTTGTTTCCTTATGTACCAGGGGGGTGGTATATTGTATTTTGTATTTCTGTTAAGTCCGTGTATCTTTGTTACTGTAGATGTAATATCTATTTCTAACAGGTTTCTTTATGAGTAATGAAGTGTTTGCTTGAATTGTTTAATTACAAGGTTGTTCAATACGTTTCGTCTTGTCTTGGAAAGGATCTTGCGCTCTATCGGGATGCTTAGTTGTTTAAGTTTAAGTGATACAGTAGGGGTATGATGCAAGGAAGTATAGGTAGCTAATATTATGATACGCAAATAACAAAGCTTGTATTCTATTGGACAGCAGTAGAGCATGTGTGGTCCAACTTTAAAAGCTTTAATCTATTCGGGCTACAGTTGTGATTTGTAGCTCATTATACCGTACGTGTGAAGCTTATATTATTAATAATTCCTAGATTACAGGAACTCTTAACTCTCAACTCTCTTATCTCCTCGTCTTCTCCCCGACCAATCGCACCAGAGAAGATGCAAGTTACCAATCGATTAAACCTAATTCGACCGCTCCCTTCCTGGGCCCTGGCTTCCTATCCCGCAGCTATCATCAACTATCGACAAGACCCAGCAACTCATCAACCCATCAACCCAGCTAGCACGCATCAGGCAGGTGGAGAGAATGTTCGACGGTAGCCACACGTTCCCTCGCCACACGTGGGTGCAGCGCAAAGAAGGCGTGGAAGGGCAAGAAAGCCGCACCCTAAAGCACCTAAGAGCACCTAAAGGCCCCTAAAGCCACCTAAAGCACCTCGGTCCCCGCCTTCGCGTGTTCCTCTCCGGGGCTGCCATCAGTGCCCCTGGCTGGGCGTGCTCAGGGCAGCCGCTCTGGTTGGTCGCGCTGTCCACTTGCCGCGTCAAGCAACCTGGGATTCTAGCACCCAGCAAAAGCCGCTCTGCTCTGAGCCATTCATTCGCGCACATTGTCTGCTGCTCTCTACTAAGACCTCTACTGTGTACCAAGCTTTGCCCTTATTAGAGTACCTTGTTGCTACCAACCAGGGCTGGGTCGAGCGCATGGCAAAAGCTAAGCTAAGCCATGGATGAATTAATTGCAATGCATTCTGTGCCTGGACCAGAACATCCATCCCAGCCCACTATTGCCTCTCCAGCCTCTGTACAACGCAACTCGCCGCCTATCATCCTATTATCAAGGGGCGTTGCTCCCCATGCTGGTTGCTTCTGGGTCCAGGGCTTGCACGGGCTGCACGGCTCGGGTCTTGGTCTTGGTCTTTGGAGCTTGGTGTTGTCGATAGCCCTTGCTCGTCCTTTTGCTTCCTCTCGCTCTGCCACTACTGTCTTCTTCTCTCCGCTCCCTCCGGCTCTCTCGCTCTATCCTTTCTCTTTTTCTTCTTTCTTTCTTTCTTACTCACTAGTGACTCCTGGTGATTGATTGGGGTTTCATTCCACTCGCTTCACCATCAATCAGGGTTTTCCTTGGGCCATGGGAGTTTGAATTTTCAATTGTCTCGAGAAGGGCTGCTTCAAGCGAGAAGAGAACAACCCACCTCCCGCTAAACCAGACTTCGCTCCTCAGCCCCTCAAGATGGAGGACAAAAAGTACGAGCGCGTGGCTGCACGAGACAGTCTCGACAGCCTGGACGGTGTCGAGATGCAGGAGCGAGATTCCTCGTCGGTGGAGGACGGCCAGAAAGACAAGCTGCTCCAGGGCGGCGGCAGCGACGACGAGGTTATGTACAAGGTGGAGTGGCACCTGCGCACTGGATGGGCCGTGGCAGGCTCAATTCTCGCCCTGGTCCTCGTCTTTGTTGCAATGGTGGTTTACACGAGCATCTTCATTGTCGGAGGCAACTCGCACGACCAGGACGCCGACGACCTCTACGATAACCAGCAAGTTAAGCATTTCCGGCGGCCCTCTAGCGATTACATTTTGGATCGGGCCTGGGATTTCAACGCCCCGCCGCAGGTCAGGACATATAACTGGAAGGTCATGGATATTGTTGCCAACCCTGATGGAGTCTTCCGACCGATGCTGGCTATCAATGGGCAGTTTCCTGGTCCCATGATTGAATGCAATGAGGGAGATACACTGGTGATCGAGGTGGATAATCAGAGTGCCAATGCCACATCTATCCATTTTCACGGATTATTCCAAAACGGCACCAATTGGATGGATGGCACTACGGGTGTTACGCAGTGTCCAATTGCATCAAAACGCAAGTTCCGTTACGAGTTCAGGGTCTCGGGCCAATCTGGGACTTATTACTACCATGGACACCAGGGAGCACAGCTCTCGGATGGTCTCTATGGCCCGCTGGTGATACACTCACGAGAAGAGAAGAAGCTGCAGCAAGTTCCATATGCCACGGATAGAGTCGTGATGCTGCAAGATTATTACTACGATACCGGCGATAGCCTCTTAATAGAGACTCTAGAACCAGGCAGTGAAGTCTCTCCTATCCCAAACGGAGCTTTAATCAATGGTAAAAACCGTCGAGATTGTTCAGGTATTTCTCATCGCATGTGTGACAACTCCACTGCAATTCTTCCCTGTCTTGATCTAGCCGCTGATGCCAACCATCGACTCCGCTTCGTCAACGTAGCATCATTCGCATGGTTCCAGGTCTCTCTGGATGAGCATCAATTTGCAATCACAGAGGTGGATGGAACCGACGTTGTTCCGGTAAAGGACAAGAGGCTTATGATCAGCCCTGCTCAGCGTTATAGCATAGTCGTAAAGACCGACCAGACATCAACAGATGCTTTCTGGTTACGTGCGAGAATGGTCTCTCACTGCTGGTCGAATCCAGACCTCCCTGGTCCGGAGGCGGTTGAGGCCAAGGCTATTATCAAATACACCTCTGGTAAATCAAAGAGCAAGTCTTCTCCGTTAGTAAAACAGCCGTCTTCCAGAAACTGGGAAGATGCGATGGAGGTCATGTGTAGGGACATGGATGCCACTCGCTTTATACCGGTTGTTCACGAACCGGCACCTCAAGTTGCCGACCACAGCTACTTCATTCGCTCCAACCTTGAGATTGGCGATTGGAGACTCGAGAGAGGCTTCTTCAACCAATCCACATTCCGAGCAAATTTGCAAAACCCAACCTTACATCGGACAGTTGAGGGCCTCAGCAATGGAAACGAGACCTTCCTCGGCATGCAAGCGTTTGACGGAGTGAACTCCGTCTCATACAACGTATCAAATGACCTTGTCATTCAGCATTCTGGAATTAAAGTCGTAGATGTCATAGTCCAGAACTTTGACGAAGGTAAAGCTTCTGACCTTTCAACTAATGATTCAAATGTGATCCGTTTTACTAATGACTGTTTATCTAGGCAACCACCCAATGCATCTCCACGGCCACAAATTCTGGGTCCTGGGCCAAGGCCACGGTCCCTTCCCCGGTTACTCGGCACTAGGCCTCAACCCGGAAGGCTCAGGTCCTCTTCCTGGCCACGAAGACCGCATGGTCAACCTGATACGACGTGATACCGCGACAGCCGAAGGATTCGGCTGGCTTGCGTTGCGATTCGTGGCCGACAACCCCGGTGTATGGGCTTTTCATTGCCATATGACGTGGCACTCTGAAGCCGGGCTGGTGATGCAGTTTTTAAGTCGTGTGGATGAGCTCTCAACTTGGAGTATCCCCGAGGAGAATGCTAAGCTCTGTGAGGTGGGTCTCGAAGAACTGGAAAAGGGCGCGGTGCCCAAAGATGAGATTTGGTATGGGTTCGGACATGATTCGTAATGATGGGATATGATAGTCGATGAAGTATGATTGTACTGTGCGAGTCTGTGGCTCATAAAAAAAGAGTTACAGGAGCTGTGAGAATATATCGGTGGGTTACGTTTACCGCTGCTCCATATGCAGCGTTAAGCACGAACCCTGCGAATAAATAAAGGCCCACCAAAATCTGCGGCTCGCGTTATGGCTGTGTAGATAGATTATCGGCGTTAAGGTCTGGATTGGAATGTTTTTGGATCTTTGAGCGTTAGAAAACAGGTATGGTCCTCTAGAGTTTATCAGGGGGTAGTTGTAGTATAAGGGTAAAAGAAATTAGATAGTTGAAGATCTATAAATATCTGAAGACTTGTAAGCAGGCTACTAAATGAAAGCTTCATTTTACAACAGATGGAAACAAGCGGGTGAAAAAATGAGAACTGAAGGTGCGGTTTCCTAGTGTTGTATATGGTAACTGCAAATTAGGCTAAGTTGGGCATTCCTAGTTAAGATATGATTTTTAAAGCTATCTAGCTCAGTTTTATCCTGGCCAATTTAGAGTTTAATATGTTTTATACAACCGGCTCAGATGTGATGCAGGGACTACTCTCTTTAGGTTACTGATTAGTACAAGCAGTCTAATGTGGATTTAAAGGAGACCCTCACGACTGCCGTACAATGATACATTCATTAACTTCAACGCTCTCTTATATACACAAAACCCCAAGTCATTCACTCTGAATTAGACAGCGCTAAACTACTCAATAACTCCGCGGCAATTGAAGAGACTTCTCCGAAATATAGTTCAAGATCATCTCCCGGCTCACAGGCGCAATCCTCGGCACCAAGCACTCTCTAAAGTACCTCTCCACATCATACTCTGCGGCATAGCCCATCCCCCCATGCGTCAAAACCGCTCTCTCACAAGCCGTGAACGCCGCTTCCGCAGCCAAGTACTTCGCACTATTACAAGCAACCCCCACGGCATCTTGCTTGACAGACTCATCCTTCTTGCTTGCATCGTACAGCCTAGCAGCATGGTACGTCGCTAACTTAGCCGCCTCAAGGCGCATATACGCATCCGCCAACGGATGAGCGATCCCCTGGTTCTGCCCAATCGGCCTCTGGAAGACGACTCTTTCTTTGGCGTAGTTGGCTGCTTTGGTCAGCGCTGCGTATCCTAGACCGAGAGCTTCGCCTGCAAGGAGACATCTCTCGGCGTTCATGCCGTGTAAGATGATTTTAAACCCCTGGTTCTCTTTTCCAATGAGTGTATCTCCGGGAATCTTGTAGTTGTCGAAGAAGACTTCGTTGGCGTCTACGGCTCGTCCTCCCATCTTCTTGATCTTGGCTATGTCGAGGCCAGGTTTGCTCCGGTCTAGATCAATGCAGAAGAGTGATAGTCCCTCGCTGGGCTTCTTCACCTCTTCCACAGGGGTGGTGCGAGCAAGGAGGATCATCTTGGAAGCGACTTGAGCGCAGGTGATCCAGATCTTCTGGCCCGAGATGCTGTAGCTGCCATCACTCTGCTTCTTAGCTATAGTCTTCAACCGCAGGGTGTCGAGTCCGGTATTCGGTTCCGTGACTCCAAAGCAGGTCCTCCACTTCCCTGAGATGATATTGG
This sequence comes from Xylogone sp. PMI_703, assembly GCA_021399445.1. NCBI lineage: Eukaryota > Fungi > Ascomycota > Leotiomycetes > Xylogone > Xylogone sp. PMI_703. The sequence continues at coordinate 6,138,052 of JAJTUQ010000004.1, forward strand.
GGATGGTACTTTCCAGCTGCTCCTTGGTCCCGAATTTAGCAAGCGGCTGCGTTGCGTAGACGTTGGCATGTATGGCCTGCGCACCAGCCATTCCGGCCCCGGATTCCGTGATGGTCTGCATCATCATGACCGCTTCGGAAATCCCGAGTCCAGCTCCTCCCAGGGACTCGGGAAGCGCGATACCAAGCCATCCGTCCTTGGCCATCACGGCGTGGAAGTCCTTGGGGTCCTCTTCGTTCTGGTCGTGCTCTTGCCAGTAGGTGTTTGGGAACTGGGCACATAGGTTGCTGATGGCTTCTCGGACGGTTAGTTGGGTGTCTGTGAAGCCGCTCATCTCCATCAGCGACTGGTGAGGCCGGGACGTTGAAAACGCATAGCTACTGATTTTGGGGCTTCTGCGTAAACGGCTACTGTGTATTAAATTGCGGTTTAGTCTCACGAGTGGTCGGACGAGAGATTGGGACATAGTGAACTCGATTTGCGCACTTTTTTACAAGAAATTTATGAGCGTAAAAGAACTCTAAAGCAGAATTAATACTGGATATCGGGACAGTTGATCCTCGGTTCTTAGAGCATTGCTGCTATTCCCGTACTCGAGTAGCATGTCAAAAGTGGTGTCGGTTACTTACTTTTAGTAGCCGACGTTCGTGCAGACTCGGGTAAGTAACATGTGCTTGACATCGAAGTGGGTGACAACCGAGACAAGACAAAGCACCCAGAGACTGACTGCCTCTCTAATATATTTTTGAAAGTAAGTGATTTTATTATATATCATGTCTCTGAACATTTTAATCTACAACAAAGCTTTGTACCTGGTATAAAAATGCATTTCTCTCTTGCGAGTAACTTGTCCAAGTTTCATCTTACAGCACTTTGTTTATTAATATCACTGTCATTATCCTTCTTTCTCTTTCAACAGCCAGGATTAAACGCTTAAGCACGAAGATATTGGTGGAAGTAACTGGCTATGCGTCTCATAGTAGGTGTCACGTGCTGAGGCTTGTCATAAAGGTTGATGTGTGAAGCTCCCGGAATCCAAAACAGCTCCTTAGGCTCGCCAGCGCTAGGAAACACCTATTCTGCTATCCACTTCGTGTCCGCCATGTCTCCAACAATCATCAACATGGGCCTGGGAGAGAGATAGCACCAATGCGGGTGAAACCGTCAAAACTAACCATCTTGTCAGCGCTATTCCACGGCATTATCTTGGACGAGCGAGGGTGGAATGCATAAAGCGTCATGCAGTACTCTTAGCCCTCATAGGTATATTGGCCAAGCGCGCACACGGCTGTCTCGTTGGATGAGAAGCGGGGGAAACTATCCATTTCGCGGCCCTGTGCTGTTGCAGTTTGTGCTCGGGCAGCATCATCGAGCATCGACTGTACCAGAGAAGGATCCTGCTGTCCGTTGTAGCCCTGCCGTAAGAAGGGGCTCATATCAATGGGGCTAACGGCGGTAGTTGCCTTGATTCGGCGGTCTACTGCCGCCGTAACAGCGACGTATCCGCCAGATGCGCAGATACTTAACAATCTTATGCGGTTGGAGTCGACCTGGGGGTAAATGCTTAAAAATGAAATGGCGTTCATGATATCCTCAATTCGCTGAGCTGAATCCTCGAGCCCCTGCGGTGATCCTTCGCTCTCTCCGGCGTAGGCGCTGTCCCAGGCAAAGGTGATGAAGCTCTCAGTCTTGAGGCGGTTTGCGTAGAGCCCGGCCGTCTGCTCCTTCACCACAGCTGCGAGATGGCTGATGGCAATGGCTGGGAGACGTCCCTCAGTTATATTGTCAGGCTCAAGAATTTCGAATTTTCGCGGATATAGTGAGTCCACATTCCACCAAGCTCATGGAGAGCAACGTATTTCATAACAGATTGTAGTTTATTATAATACAAAGGGCGAATAACCTCTGGCGTGGGATTGTCAAGGTTTGAGCCATTAAGTTCTTCTAACATGTTATACATTGATCTTCAAGTGGTGTTGTGGCTTCCCTTGGCGCAATGTAAACCAACCTTAATGATGACATTTTTACCTAAAGAAGTAATAACTTTATTAACCTACTTTGAGTAACGTCATATGTGTGCAGTAATCTTAATGTTGGCATGCTTGTTGGGAGAGTACGGAGGCGGAGCAGCATAATAATATTTCGGGGAGCGGCAGTATTCTGTAGCTATATCCTTTCGTAGGCTACGCCTACACTTAGAATCTTCATACTTCAATCAATACACAATACACGCAATACCCACTATTATTAGGCATACGTTGCGTGCGATTAGTTACCACGTTCCCGTGTGAACTGACAATAGCCAAATTTCAGTTATTGAGTGAATAGTTGCTTTAAGAGTAAATGCATTGAGGGCCACAGGATACGATATTTACGAGCCTTCCGGGCAAGTTGTAGACCGTATAACCTTACTTATATTATTTGAATATTAAACAACACTTTATTCAGTCATGACATCAAGTTTAGGTGTATCGTTTTGTTGCCTATATTATTACTCTAGAATATGGCACTGAAAGTGGTGTGAGGTAAAAATGTTAAAATGTGATAGTAGTCGGTCGTATCCTCCAACAGAAACCGTGGAAAGGGTTGAAAAGGTCATATCAGTGCTCCAGGAAGGGATGAATACGGGTCGCCTAAGTCGAAACATATCTTATTTAATTATCTCATCGTATTTTACGGTTGTGCGGAGTACTCTGTCCTTTTGAGTATATCTCCAGAGATATCTCCGCGGACTTTGGAATGATAACAACAGAGATTTTATTCAAATCATGTCTAGCCATTAGCTATGTCTTTATCCATGCCATTCCCGTCTTTATTTCCCAATGGTCAAAAACAGCCGGTCTCCAACATCCCCTAATCCTGGCGTAATCATTCCCTTATCTGTAACCTTCTCATCCACGGCGGCAACCCAGATCTCCACGCCTTCAGGCCACTCTCCGGCCGCCCTGAGTAGTCCCGGCAGTGCCGCCAGAACCGAAATGACAACCACCTTCTCTACGCCCCACTCCTTCAGGGTCTGGATCGCCGCAGAGCAGGTTCCACCGGTTGCTATTACGGGGTCGAGGAGGATGGCGAGGTTCGAGGCGGAGGACGCACCGGTGGAGGAGTTGTGGTGGGGTAGGTTGTTGTAGTATTCTACCGGCTCGAGAGTTGTTGGTTCGCGGAAGAGACCGAGGTGGTGGACGGGGACGGGGTTGGGGAGGATGGTCTGGATGGCATCGAGCATGCCCAGGCCGGAGCGAAGAATCGGGACGAGGGAGATTGAAGGTGGTGAGATAGTTGTTGTGGTGTATTCTGCTCCGATGGGAGTTTTGGCCTGGATTTGGAGCATAGATAATATTAGCTACTACTGGAACGGTGACCGAGAGAACCGAGGAAGGAGAGCTCCTATGGATCCGCTACGTACTGCTGGGCCTTTTGCCGTTGACAAGCCTGCTGCTGTTGCCTCGCAGCCGACGATCAAGGAGATCTCATGGACCAATGCCTTGGTCTCTCGTGCATTTGCTGTGCTGGATCGTAGTTGTGAGAGCTTAGCTTGGAGGCACGGATGGGTGGAGACGTGGACATTTGGAGGTAGATTGGACATTATGAGTGCATGTGTGTAGAGAAGGTATAGAAGCGGATAGAGGGAGAGTTGAAAGAATGCGTCTCTACGACCTATACAACGCAAATACGTGGAATTTTTATTAAAAAGTGCTTATACGAAGAAGCTAGGAAGATATAAATATATCGAGGGGGAGCTGCGTCCGGAGGTTGGGACGGTGAGCGCCAGCTCGGCGGCGGGGTTGGCCGACCTGGAGGGGCAGAGGTCCAGCCACTGATAAGAGAGCCAAGTCCACTTGCTCGGTCCCTTCAACTGAGAATAGCATCTTGTTATGACGGATCAACGGATATCCGTGGCTCATTATTTTGTAGAGGATAGAAAGTATTATTCAACTGTACATCTCCGTGCTCTCCGAGTCAACCCAGGGAATGGAATGGCGCCAACCGATGAGGATATCTGTCACGTGAGCGCAAGCCAATCTCTGTTACATAAGCAGATCTCTGACGTCCTTATCGCAGCCGAAATTTCTCCAGCGCTCCGGTTCATCCACTCCTAGTATCCTCAGCATCGTCGACGCTGGTTTGCGCCAGGACGGGGATCTCGAGCATTTTGCTCTCCCGTGAGCTCAATGGCTGACTCTGCTCATCAGCAATTTGACACTGCCAACATTGGACCTGCTGATTCTTCGAACCTATCACAGCCACGCAGTCAGCACGAGACCCAACGGACGAGCTATGACATTCCAACTGCTTTCGGGAACATTGATGAGTTAACGGACTCTATACCGGTGCAGAACCCACACGAAGCGCCTCTTCATCATGTCCAGACACGGGAAGATAGGATGTCTTTGGACCGGGGGTTTGGTGGAACTCGAGGACTTGCCCTAAGCAAGTCGCAATCGCGAGCGTCTCGAGCCTCTCGCGTATCCAGATTGTCACACGAGCAGCAGTACGATATACCCGATAGCTACGCCAACCTCGATGAAGTCGTGACCACATCCCCGGTCCAGAATCCAGACGAGGATCCCATTTCGCAACATAGATCATTAGAGGAGGAGAGAGGGCGGGAACATGAGTATCAGCGGCAAAGGAGGGAATCCACTGCAGGACAAGGAATCTTGGCCGACGAAGAAAAGGCAGAACAAGAAGTAAAAGTTTCGAGATTTGCGACCGAGCTGTATACTGTCTCCTACCTGATTTTCTTTTCTTTCCTCGGAACTCTTGCCCGACTTGGTTTACAGGCAATTACATTCTATCCTGGTGCACCGGTGGTATTTAGCGAGCTCTGGGCGAATTTTGGTGGTAGCGTCTTCATGGGTTTTCTGAGTGAAGATCGCATGCTATTCAAGGAGGAATGGGGAACTCCTACCTACGACCAGATTCTCCAGAAGGTCAGGTTACAGGGTCGGGATGAAGAGAGTGGCTCCTCTGGAGAGATAATTGACGTCCAAGCAGCGAAGAAAGCGCACACTGCGATTAAAAAAACCATCCCTCTTTACATTGGTCTTGCCACGGGTTTTTGTGGGTGTTTTACCTCCTTCTCATCGTTTATCCGAGATGTTTTCCTTGCACTATCGAATGATGCACCCTCCCCGCTCTATCACCCTACGGATCTGGTCGGCAGCGGTGCTTCAACCACTTCGACTGTGCACCGAAATGGCGGCTATTCATTTATGGCCATAATGGCGGTTATAATCATAACCACTACTGCCTGTCTCTCTGGTCTTTTCATTGGTGCCCATTTAGCTATTGCACTTGAACGCTTCATGCCAACATTCCCTTTCGCAATAACGCGCCGGTTCTCAGACCGGGCGGCAGTGTTGTTAGCATGGGGCTGTTGGCTCGGCGCAATCCTTCTGGCAATCTTTCCGCCAGATCGCCACTCTCGATCTTCCTCCGATGAGGTCTGGCGTGGCCGTGCAGTTTTCGCACTCGTCTTCGCTCCCTTAGGTTGTCTTGCGAGATTTTATGCCTCACTACGTCTCAACGGTAAAATAGCCAGTTTTCCACTGGGAACATTTGTAGTCAATATCGCTGGAACAGCCATATTGGGGATGTGCTTTGATATCCAACGTGTGCCGTTAGGAGGTGTTATCGGGTGTCAGGTCTTGCAGGGCGTTCAGGACGGATTCTGCGGCTGTTTGACGACCGTCAGCACCTGGGTCAGCGAGCTGAGCTCGTTAAGACGCAGAAATGCGTATAGATATGGCGCTGTAAGCGTGGCTGTTGCGTTGGCATGTTTAGTCATTATTTGTGGTAGCATGAGGTGGACAAAAGGCTTCAGTGAAATCAAGTGTCTACACTAAAAAGTAGTTGACTACGTCTAGCGGATTGTTTTGGAACGCTACAAATGTATATATAGCTAGCATTATCCGGCACTGCATGTAATTAGAAGGATACTATAATCAAGTACATAATGATAAACTTTATTCAATTCATAATATCATTCAAGAAGACTTCCTTACCTTTCCATGGATTGTGGATTCATTTGAAGCTTCCAATAGCTTTTTGTTAATCAATCCGGATATGGAAGCTTTGAAAGTACAACTGCAGGACAGTTAATAAACGAGGTGCGCCCCTAGTAGTGGCCAGTAGCTAAACAAAGTGATGTTCACGACATTATTGACTCGACTTACGTCGAATTTTATAGCTCACAAAGGAATTGATTAACAACAAAAAGGGCTCTTCTATTAGGATCTAAATGCTAAATCAAGGTTCTGTTTAGCAGACAAGCTAATTTGAATTAATAATTGAGTCTAGCACTACTGTGGTAGCAGCCAATGCTTCATCCAACTGCCGGTATCCTACTACTTGGACACAGATCGGGGCATTCTCGTATAACTCTGGCCCGGTATCTGGGTTACAAATCAAAATTAGCATGAGATTGATATTAACTTTAAAGTAACTAGAACAAAACCTACACAGCTGATAGACCTTAGCATCCGCCGCACCATACTTTGCATTGCTTATATTGTCTGCCAGATCTAACTCTCGAACCTTGTCCACCGGGAACACACAGGCAGGATAGTCTAAATAATCCCATAGAGCGGTATATGTAGCCGTTGTCCATGTATCCCAGGGGACAGCGGTGTGTGGCGCCGGGGGCATTAGAATAGCATCGATATCATTGTCTACAAATAACTGATGGTACTGCTTTTCAGCTTCGGTGCGGTGCGCTTTTAGCTCAAAGAAGCCTTGGAGGGTATTTTCTTGAAAACCAGTCATCTCTAATAAGGCTGCAACTGACGGCACTGTCGGCTCTCCCGTCCGCGCAAGTAGCTCAAGGTAGTTCTAGTGACTACCAGTTAGCCTACGAGGATGAAGCCCAGGGACTAAACAGCTCACCTTAGTTCCACCCAGAGAGAGTAGTTTCCAATGATCATCATATATCTGAGAAGTATTTGGAAGGGTGAGTGGGATTAATTCCACTTGACCACTCTTCTGCAACATATCAATCGCTTTTGCCATACCTCGACGAACAGGCGGTGTCGGTGTATAGATACCATCATCCTGTACTACTGCTATTCGGAGTTTGCCCCTAATCTTGACATCTATCCAAGGTACTGAGATGATGCTTGAATCATACTTCCAGGTTGGTGACTGCATCACGGCCTTCAGAAAGAGCTGGCAGTCCCGCACTGATGTTGCCATAGGACCGGCGGTAGATCGTACAACGTCTGTCCCGGGGATCGTGATGTCTCGAACAGCACCATGTGGAACCAGTCCTACGCTAGGTCTAAAGCCACATATCCCGTCGCAGACTGCTGGGACCCGAATACTACCTGCAATATCTGTGCCTACTCCAAGTACACTTCCGCGCATGGCCAGAAGAGCCCCTTCACCTCCGGTGCTACCTCCTGCCGTCAAAGCGGTATTATGTGGATTGAGAGTACGACCAAAGACGTTATTGTCACTATCACCCGTCATGATTGTTTGAGGTAAATTAGTCTTACAGTAAAGAACAGCTCCTAGATCTTGAAGGAGGGCAGGCAAAGAATAAGTCTCCTTGACTGGGGCATCAACGAAGCAAGCTAGTCCGGTTGATGCATCATATCCTTTAACCTGGAAGCTATCCTTGAGGGAGATAGGGAGGCCGTGGAGAGGTTTGAGGTGAGCACTGCCATTAGCCTCTCGTTCACGATCCAGTTGACGAGCTCGTTCAATTGCTTCGTTGAAAAAGATCTCGGTCAAACAGTTGACCTATCAGAGTGTTACCATTTATGGGAACTAATTGACCTATCAAAGTATGGAGATCTTACTAGTTGATGGGCAATAGCGGCTCTTTTGCAAAATGCAGTCACTACCTGCTCAGAGGACCAGATACCCCCTTTAATCCTTTCCAAGAGATCAGTCGCATCGTAGTCGGAAGTAATTTGACGTTCTACATCACTGAGTAATCCACAAGTCAAGGGAACATCTGTCAGATTTTTTCGTCCCTTACATGAATATTGTGGTATCACCCATGCCGTCGGGATCTTGCTTTTTTGCTGCAACTTTTTTGCGTCCGCGATTTGTCGCCAACTTCCTTCCATCTTCAGTCACAATGAATGGAATGTGAATAAACTTCAAGTCATGGTCTTCATCATATATCTTACTCCTTGCCATCTTTATATCTCCGTCTCGTTGAAACCTGGCTTTGCTGCGCCATATTCGATTTCACCTACAATCCATGTGTACGCTAGAGTGAGGTAAAAGTTCCGGCTCCGGACATACAGAAATCAACTTATATGGTTCTGGTTGGTATGGTGGATAGCTCTAATTTCCACTATTGCTTTATACGTTATACTATTTTTAGAACATCTGCGTGCAATGTTGTCAGGCTGAAACTTGTGCGAACTCTCCGGTCAACCTTCCGGTCCCATTCAGCCCCTGACCAATCACGATAATATGAAATGGATTATGCACTTAAAATTCCTTCAGAAAGTAAGTAAATGAGTTAGTGGTGGGCGGAAAGCTCTCGGGGCTTAATCTAGGGGTGCTTGCTAAAACATAGAAGGAGCAATGTTGAGTGATACACTGTAGACTATACAGATAACTGCACTTGGCATCTTTGTTGAGGGGTGGCACAACATCATGGAAACGCGCTAGTCCAATTTAGCCGGGATTATACGGGTGAGAAGCCAAAAGAAATCTTGACTCTGCTGCAATGCCTTCCTCTTGGTCTTTTGTACGATAGCTACGTGTGTTATAAAGTTGTGTTTTATGTGGTCGCAAAGATGAATGACTCAAGCAGAGTGCAATATAAGCTTCGATCAACACGAAGAGCATGCGACAGATGTTATACCGTCAAAGAGAAATGTGTCAAGCCCGCCGATAATGCTACTTGTACACGGTGTCGAAGATTGAATTTAGTCTGTCAAACCTTCCGGCCGGTGCGAAAAGCCGGTCGCAAGCCTTATCCTGATGAGCTTCCGTCGTCCAAGGTAGCCAGAAATGCACCAAGCAGCGTCCCACTAAAGGCCATCGCTCACCCTATCCAACCGGAAGATCGTATTAGCTCTACCCTATTACGGAGTGACCCTAATCTTCTGCCTGCCGAGAAAACTCTCCTGCTCTTCTTACTGAGCGAACCAGACCATCTAGAACCTTATGTTGTAGGCCGCAGCTTCACGTATGCCGAACAGCGTTCACTTATAGCGTTGTTACCGACAGCATTTCCAATCCTGAAGGATGCCCTTCTTGCGTGTGCTGGGGTGTTGAAAAGGAGTCTTGGTGGTGACACATCGGAAGTCACCGAAGATATTAACCTTAGTCGTGCGTCATCCGCTATGCTATCCCTTCGTTCGTTGCTTGTAACAAATCAAAAAGAAGCTGCCGTCTGTCTGGCGCTGAGCAGGTTATTAACAACATTTATTTATTCGGCTGTTGGGGATGGTGCGAGGGAGGTATGCAGACACACCTTCACTATGACTGGGCCTTATATGGACGTATTATGGGCAGACCCTAATACAGGGCCCTGGATTAACTACCTCTATCTCCTGGAGATAATGGAGTGCATCATTCATTGTAAAAGGCCTACATCCAAGTTCCAAGGGCCATATCTTCGGATTGTAGATCGTTATCTTGGTCTCAGTTTGCCCTTGTTGCCATACTATCACGAACTCTGCGTTGCCAGCCACCAGCTTCATACTATGCCAGATCATGGTATTGGAGCCCGCATCCTCACGAGGTTAGACTACATCGATAGAAAGGTGGAAGCATGGCAACCATCCCAGCCTGGAGATTTTCTTCAAAGATTTGATTCTACCGAAGTTATCCATATGCTGGCTCAAGCCAAGGTATATCGGTTGGCTGCACTTCTCTTGAGCCATCGACTGCGATACAAGTTCGGTGAAGAAGATAGCTGTGCCGCTCAATGGTCTCAGGAAGTGATCATGGAATTGGAGTTGGCGTCTCACATTACAAATCGGCCGGTCCACTACGTTGCTCTCCCATACATAATTGCCGCCGTAGAGATCACTGATACCCTATCCCAAGTGCAAGCTCTTGCAAAAGTGGATACGTATGCGGACCATTTCATTCCAGTTGTAAAGGACCAAACAAAATCCTTTCTATTGAGAGTCTGGCGGGAAAGGGACACATTCGAGTCGTCTTCGTGGTTTAGTTGTATGTCTAAGCCCTGTGTGGTGCTACACGCTATTGATACAACACTGTTTTCCTAACTTAGAATTGTTCATCATTGAATATGTAGCAGTCTAATAGGAAAGCTGTCATAGAATGACCCATCTTTATGCTTCATCTTCCGCAATAATCTCCACAAATTTCAAACCCGTCCTTCCGCCTTGTTCCTTTATCTTCGCTAAGCGATATATATCTACTTCTATACCTAGCTTTTATTTACTTTTAGGAACCACCCATAGTGAGTTAGTAAATAGATCATTCATTGCCTCAAGAGTAACGCCTTTAGTTTCTGGAAGGAAAAAAAATTAAAAAAACAGTGTATTTGTGACATCACAAACGATGAATAAGATATAATAACGCCATCCAATTGCAGCGAGTGCTACGCGTATAACCTGGCCGATCATTGTATTGAATGCAGAAGAGACCATTGTGGCGAGGGATATCCCTTTGACACGAGTTGCGGTTGAATATCTCGGCAGGAATAATCCGTGACATTGCCCCGGATGCACTAGAGTAGTCAGACGTCTATCCGTATCTTAGGATATTATTTACATACCAGAAACAAAAATTGAATACCCATGTGCTTACGACTATAAAGGCCCAATGTGCAGCAGTATTGGAAGACGCTGGTGGATATGTTGCTAATAAGGCTGCACCAATGATGAAGGCGACGCCACAGGCAAGGTTGCCTCCACTCTGCAATGGACGTCGACCTACACGATCAATGGGGAAGAAAAATGTAGCCTGGGCAAGCTCTCCAAGAATGGGGTTGGAGTTTGATATAGAAGTGTTTGATGGGCGGAAATCCCAATTTGGGCAAATATGGCTGCAGAGAAGTATTGGATAGCTGATACACCTGTCATCTGGCAGAGGCTTGACATGCACAGGCTAAAACAATTCGTCGAACATTCGACCGGGTTCGAAACAGCTCAGTATAAGTCTTAGCAGCATTCTGGTACTCGTTAGCAATTTATGATACCGCGAATATTAGCATTGGAGATCTCGGCTTAAAACTGTGGAACGATTTCTATAAGAATTCTAATACCAAATCCAGCAAACAGGCAGCTGATATAGAGTATGAACACATTCTCTGCGGCAGTCTGTAGAATTCCACTAATCATAAAGAGCGCTGAGCCTAGAAGAAGGGCACCACCTCGTGTTAGCAGGTCACAGAACCCAACATCAAAAGCACCAAAGAATCCACCTTTGTTTGTCAGATATAGCAAGTTTCGGGAATAGATAGTACCTACCGGCCGTAAATAAGGCAACGATAGTGCCGCTTCTTGCTGTGGCAGCATTCTACGATGGCCAAGAGTTCCTTCTCGTAGATATCGTAATTTAACTTAGCTGGAATAAACTTCTGGGAGTAGAAGGCTACTGGCCTCCAACGTCCTTTGTCATCTTTCTATGACAAAACTCTTCCTAACGCCTTATCCGAGGCGTCTGTTTCCAGTTGGTATGGTTTTTCGGGATCGGTATAGACCAGTATTTTGTCTTCATCATACTGATCTTTAACTTCTTGGAAAGTTCTTTCTTGCTTCTTCTCTCAGACGAAAAGTATATTTTTTTTCGTCAATTCTGTTAAAAGGCTAGCCTTTGCTGAATAGCTTGTTATATAGTATCTATAGTAATTAGTAAGTCTGTTGAATTGTTGGACTTCCTTGATTATTCTTAGAATAAGCTATTTTTTAATAGTTTTCACTTTTTCCAGGTTTATTCAGAATTTTTTGTCCGAAATTATTTTATCTAGAAAATTTACTTCTGTTATATTAAACTAATATTTAACCAGTTTATACTTTATATTATTATTGATTAATATTTTAAGTATAGTACGAATATACTATTTATATTCTTTTAACATTTTAGAATAGATCAGAATATTATTTAAATATATTTGTTAAGATTATGATCATTATACTCATATTATAGAAGTGTTGGTTCACTAGGCATTACTGTATTGTAGGGTTGAATAAGCTTATATTAGCTTATACATTGTATACTTATACTTATATTCAGTATTTAAGGGGTTATACCCTTAAATAATCTCTTACTGGATTATTAGTTATTCTACTCTGATTATATAATTACTGAGCGCTAGTATGCTCTGTTCCTATAATTCCTAACACTTTTACTCAGATCATACAGGTGTTATAATATAACCTATATCAGTCTTATCTTGTCAATATCACCTCTAATCGTTCTTATTATCTCTTAATTGTTCTTACTGTTATTAGACCAAGTAATTCTTTGAATTATATGAATATTGTCTTTTATAACAACTTTATCATACTATTGATTACTATATCTGTTATAAGAATATAACTGATAATAATATATTTATACTCTTCTAGGTCATAGATATAATAATAATAAATATTAATATATTTTGATTACTTATGAAAATGTAAATTTTTTACTAACGTAAATACACTTTGATTATCTTTTAATATTTGTACAATTATCAGGTTTAACTTAATATATTAAAAGAATCTTATATCATAAAGTATTTAAGTAATCCATTAACTTTACTTAACATACATTAACATTATAATATATTCTAATTTAATACTTAAAGTTATTATTAAACATTATTTCTTACTCCCCCAGGAAACAAACTTTTCATAAAGTATAATTATATTTCCTGAAATACTTTTTTAGTCAATCTTGTCTCTTACTCAATTTATATCTAAATACATAACTAATGTAAAATTACCAACTTGTCTATTGTCATCATTACTTTAATATGATGATTGGTTGACTTGAATTAGAGTTAGTCTATAACAAATATATTGTTTGATCATTGATCTAACATATCTCAAGAGTTCTTTTACAGTACTAGCATAATACTCTCCAGGATTATTCATATATTAATTAAGTTTATCTAAAATGAATATGATATCTAGTCTAATGTTTATCATTATATATATCAAGTTTCTTATATATTCTTGATACTCAGTCAAGTTTGCTTTCTTGTCAAAGTCTGAAGTCAGGTATAACTTGTTATAACTAAAGATTAATATTAACTTTGATTTATACTTTTCTTAAGTTATTCTATATTAATTCAAAATATTATCCAGATATTATTTTTGATTTAAGAATAATGTTTTTTTTTTTTAATTCTTAATAATACAAATACCAAGAATTATTTGAATTTTCTTTAAGTTCTTAATATAAAATTAATTTATTAATATTTTTTTAAACTATTTTAATTCTTGTACTCTTGATATAATAATAATGATGTTATTCACGTAAATAAGTAATATGATTTTGTGTTTTTTATGAATATAAAAGTAAAAGTTAATTAAGCTTTGGACAAATCTAATTTTAATAAAATAACTCTTGTAAAATAAGTTTTAGTCTTATATAGATTATTTTAACTTATATAAACTTTATAAGATATATAATATATATTTATTCTTTAACTTGAGTATTCTGTTTAATTAAAACAAAAAGATTTATTTTTATAAATATGATTTAGTAAAAATATTCTTTATGTCATATAAATAATATTTAAGGTTTTCCGCTGTAATAATGATTATAAATATTTAAAGAGTATTTATTTTAATTATAAGTATAAATGTTTTAATGAAATCTTGTTTATATTTCTAAAAGAAATCTTGAATAATTAGTCTTACTTTGAACCTGTTTAATATTTTGTCAGAGTTTGTTTTAATAATAAATATTCATTTAGTGAAGACTAAGTTTACTTTTTCCAAGGATATTTCTTCTTTTTATATGTTATTTTATTATAATAATATGATTTCTTTATTAATTGTTTTTTTTTATTTTTGACTATATTTATAATCTGAAATAACTTTTTTGTACATTATTAAAATGATAATATCTAGATTTGTTATTAAACTAGTTAAAGTTATCTTGTCTGGGTCTTGGTAATCTTAATCTTTTAGTATTATAAGTATAACTTTAATTATCTTAGTAAAATAGTCTTTATTATCAGAGTTATTAAGTTTTTATTGTTTTCGAAAATTATATTTTATTTTTATAAATTTTGGTAATATTTAATTTTTTTTGTTAGACAAATAAAATTCGATAAATAATGTTATATTAACATTAGGTAATAAATTATAATTCTTGGCTTAAGCTTAAGATTAATCTTTAATTTTATTTTCTTTATCTCTTTCATCTTTTCCTGGATAGGACATATTCACATTTAGATCATTTGCATTTTCCTGATCATATTGACAGTTAACTAGGCTAGTTAAATCATTATATATTATTACTAGATTTGTAATAGACAAAATCATAATTTCGAAGTTATTTAAGTTTTTCGGATCTAGGAATAATATAGACTTAATGATTTCATTTTGTAGTTAACCTCTTGGTTTATGAATTACTAGTTCGTTCTTTATTCTTTGAAGATTATCTGTCCAAAATTTTAAATTAATTATTTTACTTTAAATATTTTCATAAAAGTTAATATAGTTTGATTTGATAATATAACTTTTGTCTGATGTATAAATTTTATATTATTTAGTCATATTTGGATTATATTCTATAAATATTATAATTTGTCCATAGTTTATAAGTTTATTTTTTCTTGATTTTTTTAAGTATTTTTTTCGGTTAATATATAATATATATTTATATCTAAAAATTCTAATATAATTAATGTTTAAGATTTTTCTAGTGAATGCCTAGTATAGGCTAATAACTTTATTATTAATTATTGGGCTAGATATTGTTCAGTTTCTTAAGTATATATTTGTTTCAATAATATAATTTTAGAATTCAAGTAATAAGTTAGCTTTCTTCAGTAATACTTAAGTATTTATTATAATTGTTTAGATTACTTGTTTAACTAAATTATTCTGGTTTGACTTATATTTTATTATTATTTTTGCCCGAATCTTGATTAAAGTATTCTATTCATTTAATAATAATAATAATTCCGAGGTATTATCAGTTTTAATAATCTTGACTTTTTTCTCTGTCTTATATTTTACTTAGATCTTTTATGTCTTGAGCTTTTCGACTAAATGTACTCTTGTCTTTGTAAGAATATTCTAAATATAACAAATAATATTATTAATAATTTAAATAAAGTATTGATTTTCTTTTATTAATAATAAGAATAATCTATATATATCTATATAAATTAATATAAGCTTTTTACTTTTTTATTTACTTAACATTTTATTAACATAATCTTTTATTTTAATAAATGTTACGAACCTAAGTCTTTACCTAGGTCTTATAAGATGTATAAGTATATACTAAGTCGTAAAGGAATTAATAAGAACTCAGGGATCAGTGTAATATAGTATATAATCATAACTATAATTATATAGGTAATAATCTATATTATAAGTTAAGTATAAAGTTTTTATCTAAATAATTATCTGGTTTATATATTTAATGAAATATATCAAGACTTCTTGAACTTCCTAGGTTCTTTAGGTCTATAAACTCCTTGGACTCTTTAGGTCCCTTGGGTTTATTATGTAACTTAAGGTAATATCAAGTTCTTTGTATAACCTTTGTTACTGAGCCTCAGGCTTGACCTTATTTGTATGTAGTTTATGACATTATCTCCTTTTTAGTTTAACTTTGTCCTAAAGTTTAAAGTTAAGGTAAGAATAATCTTATTATTCTTTAGACCTTTCTTCCTTTTTATCATATTACCCAAACGTCCACATTCTGAAAAAGGTAAAATAGTAAAAAGAAGGAAATCACGAAAATACCAAAAAGTCATAAATCTTTCAGTCCATATTTGGACTTATAAAGTCAAAATGTCTTTTTGTACATTTTATGCCTATAATAATAAAGTTTACAGGATAATTCCTGAGTCAAATCATTATAACGAATACATCTTACGCCAGTAGACATACAATAGTAAAGATATCTCTATGACTTCCTGAGACACTTTAGATCAAGAGAAAGTCTGTCTTAAGGCTAAAGAGGAGAAGGCTACTTAGGCTATAGCCAAAAATGTTACTTACTTTACTCATTTAAGAAAATAAAGAAAATTTTTACAAAAACATACTAAAGAAATGATTCGTCGTAGTTTGAAAACTTTAGATAAGTTGGACATTACCGAAGAGAAAAAATGTATTAAACAAAAAACTTTTGACCATATAGTCATAATTTCCTTGGACAACCTTATCTTCTCGAACTCTTAGATTAACGATCTCTTTAAGACCTCTGATCAGATTTCTTATTCTGGTGATTTAATGTTAGATAATCTAGCCTGGCATGTCTGGTTTTAAACTCCTGAATCTTTCGCTGAACATTCTTGAATTCTTCCATTAATTCTTAAGTATTTTCTGATTCTGGGTATTTTTTCTATTTAATCAGATACTAAACTTTTTTCCTGAAAATCTTCTGTCCTTCTATACTTTCCACTTTGTATTCCTTTTCTGGGTTTAGATTTTCTGTTTCTAAATACATAATTACTGATATTTCTAGTAATACTTGTTTTAGTATAACAACATAGAATACTAAGTACATTTTAGTGTTCTTGGGTAATTTTAGCTTATACATTACTTGTCTTAATATTTTATCGATTTTTAGTAATCTTATCTTCTTAAAATCCAGTGATTTACTTAATTTTTTAGTTTTAATAAATTTTCGTAAAAGATATACTTTATCCTTTTTCTTAAATATAAGTTTTATTTTATATTATTTATTATAATATTTTTTTATTCTTTCCTTGACTTCTTCCAGGTTCTGTTATATAACTGCTTATGTTTCCTTGATGAGCTTAACTCTTTCTTTTATTGTTATTATTATGTTAAATATCTTTTTCCACAAATATGTCATATTTATTTTTTTTCCAAAATTTATATAATAAAGTAATACTTATGTATTATTGTACCTTACTCTATTATATGTATATTATGCTATAAGTAATAGTTTAACCTAATTATCTTGTAAGTAATTAACATATGTCCTGAGGTATTACTTGAATGTCTAAATTAGTCTTTTAATGTCTTTGTCAGTCTATACTTATCTTTTAATAATTATTTTAGTTTTGGTTTTTATTATAATAATAAATACTTACCAAAACTTTGATACAAATAATTTATCTCTGTTAAAAATGATTTTTTTTAAGAATCCGAATATTATAAATACTTTGCTCATAAGTATATCTGTTAACTGTTCTATTGTATAAGTATCTTTTTATAATATAAAGATTTTATATTTGGTTAACCTGTCCATGACTATTAATACTCCGTTGTAAATCTCGTTATCTATGTCTAATAACAATAATAAGTCTATTATGAAGTTTATTGTTATTAATTCTTATAGTCCTTTTAATACTTCTAACAGTTATAATAATCTATGTATAATTCTTTGTATTAGTTTTGTTTTATAGTATATATTATATACTTTGACGACTTTTTATATCATTTTCCGTAACTTAAGTATATAGAATTCTGGGCTGAGAAGTTTATGCATTTTGGCGATTCCTTGATGTCCATACAGTAATGAATTATACATATACCTGACAAACTTCTTAATTAAGGATTATAGTATATAGATTTTTTTGTTACAAAACTATATTCTTAGTTCTTCAATAAATTTTTCTCATTTGTCGTCTATATTTAACTCTTAGAATAAAGCCTTAACTTCTTTAACTTTATGTTTGATAGCCTAAATTATTTTCTTCGTCCATTCCATATTAAATTCTTAATTTTCAGTCTCCTGGGCTAGATGATTATATATTAATGTTTTATCTTTTTCTTCTTTGAAGATAGTCTTAGTTTTCGGCTTTGCCTTTTCTATGTAGTTTAGTCTTTTATTAAATATATTTACTTTAGCATTTTCAGTTCTTTTGATATATCTTATCTTGAAGTTATATTATATAAGTTTTTCTGACTATCTGGCCTGTCTAACGTTCAAGATCTTAGTACTAATGAAATATCTTAGATTATAATAATCTGTAAGTACTTTCACTTCTGATCCTAGGAAGTATATTCTCCAGGTCTTGAATATATCTATAATAATTAATAATTTCTTGTCATAAATGTTATAATTTCTTTCTGCTGGGATGAACTTTCTTGAGTAAAAAGCTATTATTCTTCATCTTCCGTTAAGATACAGTTGACTTAAAGCTGTTCTTAATACTTTGTTCAATGTATTTACTTTGATTCTCGTTAATAGTCTTGCTTAGAATATTGCCAAGATTACTCTTTCATCGAACTAGTCTTTGAGTTTCTGCTACACTTCTTGTTCCTTTCTTTCAAACTTAAATTCTTAGTCTTTCTTGGTTAAATCATCTAGCAGTACTACAATGTCCGAGAACTTGTGGACATATTTCCTGTAGAAGTTATATAATCTTTTGAATACTTAAATATCTTTAACATTTTTTGGTTTAAGTTATTCTTTAATATTAACCACTTTCTGTAAGTCTATTCAAAATCTTTTTTTTGACATTATATATCCTAGGAATTTGACTTCCGTCTGATGGAATAAACACTTTTATAATTAGTATTATATATCGTTGTTTAACAAGATTCGTAAAACCTTTTCTATATACTTTTAATGTTTTTTTAATATTTTGGAATATATCAGTAAATTATCGATATATACTATAACAAATATATCCAAGTATAGTATAAATATATGATTTATTATCTTTTGGAACGTTACAGATAAGTTAATAAG
This sequence comes from Xylogone sp. PMI_703, assembly GCA_021399445.1. Classification (NCBI taxonomy): domain Eukaryota; kingdom Fungi; phylum Ascomycota; class Leotiomycetes; genus Xylogone; species Xylogone sp. PMI_703. The sequence goes on from JAJTUQ010000004.1 coordinate 6,156,844, forward strand.
TTTTATTAACAGGACTAAATATTTGAACAGTCTATAGTATGTTCTGAATATTGTTTTCCATTTATCGTTTTCTGTGATTTTAACTAAATAAAATTCTGTCCAGAAATTTAACTTCGTGAAATATTTAGTACTTATTAATCTTTCTTGAAGATCCAATATAAATAGTATTAAATATTAATCCTTAATAATGATGTTATTTAGTCCTCGGTAATCTATGACTATTCGTTATTTCTTTGGTCCTTTCTTTAGTATATATATTACTAATACCTTACAAAGTGTTTTAGAAGATCTGATATGTCCTTTTGTTAATAACCAATCCAGTTCTTCTTGTAAAACTTGTTGTTATTCTTTGTTCATTATATATAACCAGTAATATAATAAGTTAGTTCTTTTCTTTAATCATATATAATAATCTTAAGGTTTCCTCAGTAATAATGTTTTTGTGTTTGATAGTTCTTTGAACAGTTTTTGATACTTCTGATACTTTGTAAGTAACACTAATATCGTTTCTGTATTGTTGACTTGTGTTAATGGGTTGGTTAATCATAAATCTTTTTCTTTGCCAAATCTCATCACTTGTCCTATTTCTTAGTTTATTTATAAGTTATGTTTTTTGAATTATAACATTTTTACAATTACTTTATACTTACTTAGATATAATATATTGAATACAATTTCTGTTATTTCTTTGAATATCTTTATCATTAACGGTTTAGTTTTTATTTTTACTTGAGAAGAGGTACTTAATCTATTTATTATTCTAATAAGATAACTTCTTCTTTTAACCCTGGTATTCAGTCCTAAACAGGTAACTGCTTCAGACATAATAAGATTAATCATGTTACTATTATCAAATATTACTGTTAGGTCTTGTCCTTTCAGTTTGATAAGTATTGTCATAAGAGAATTTCCAAAAATTATGTTCGTTTCGACATATTCCTCCTTGTTGTCATCTTCGTGCCACAGATCAATTGTTTCGTCAAACTTGTACTGTTTTCCTATCTTATAACTTTAATATGATATGTGTTATTTATAATAGAACTTCTCTTCATCAGGTATAACTTTAGTCTATATAATCTCAAGTTTTGTTTTTATTCATACTATTTATATGTCCAGGAGATTTTTTTATACTGATAACTTTATAGTCAATGATATAGTGATATATAGTACTTCTGATTGTAACAGGTTCAAACTTAAGTAATGATGAGATCTGGACATGGCCTTTATGATTATTCTGAAGTCTGTGATTTCGTTCTCAGTTGGATATGGTTCCATCCATCACTACTGGCGTTTTACTATAAACTATATTTTATATTAACTTTTCGAGGTTTTCTTGATTTCTTTGAGTATTATTCTTTTGCTTACCTCTGAAGCTCCGGTGTACTCGTTGATCTTTTATAAACTTTGTGATTTCTTAATCATAGGTACTGCCTTAGGCTTTTTGCCTTTGTTGACTTGGCTAGGACTTAGTTCTGATAATGTTTCAAATCATTTTTTTACTTTTTTCGGTATATCTCTTATAATATTTTTTAATGCCTTGGTCAGCGTTTTTGGTATTTGTTTTTATTCAAATACTTCTTGAATGAATTCTGGAGCTAGAGTCATTTTGTTGTTTAGATTTTCTTTGATCCGTATTCTGAAAAATGCTTCCTTAAAGTCTAATATACTAGAAAGTGATGACTTGATCTTTTCTGTTGAAGTGTTGTTGTATATCTCCGGGTTATTACTCTCCTGTTCTTCTTCCAAGTTGTCCTTCGTGGAAGTTTCTCTTTCCGTTTTACATATAAGATACTTATGCAGGATTTGGCTTACCGACAAGTCTTTGTCGTTTTCTGGTCAAGTTTCTGAGCTGGCAGAGGATATGGCCTCCTTCATTACTTGTCATTCTGCTTTAGCCTCTGCTTTAGTCTCTGTTTCTGCAAACGCTTCTTCTTCTTCCGGGGTGATTATTATATTGACCTCCGCGAATATTACTTTTTTACTTTTTCCTTTATACTCGGACTTTTACTTCGTCTCTTCTGTATTATTAGTCTGTCTGCCCTTAAGCTTGCCGTTTTTGCTATGTTTATGAGTTATATGACTAAGTAAGTAATACTTGAAACATAAGTTCTTTTCTCTATATTTTTTCTTTTGTTTCAGTATTAAATTGTACTTTCCTCCTTTCTTGGAGTCTTTTTTGAAAGTTGTATTTACTTCTTAGTTTATGGCATCAAAGTCTTTCTTAGATTTCTTTCTTTTTCCTTCGGAGCTTTACTTCTTGTTATTCTAGCCTGTTGTTCTATCCTTTTTTATCTGACGTCTTTCTCATTAATAGTTATCTATCTTAGTAACTTTTTTTATGAGTTTTTTTAAACTTCCTGGAGCTAGCCTTAGCCAAGTTATCTTGTTTATTATTGTATTCTTAAGACTTTTCTTGTAATAGTACATCAGGACTTCATCGTTTTAGTCTACTTGAAAGGTTAATATACAGAACTTTATATTATAATTTTGTACTAATTCTGCTTACTTGAGTCTATCCAACTGTTTAGAAGCTTCTTGTTTCTTATTCATGCTATTGAATAGTTTATCTATTTCGTCTTAGAAATTGCTCAGACTTCTAAATAAGTTAGTCGTTTCTTGCTATCTGTTCTTCTTTTTCTCGATAATGTTATAAAAGTTCTTTATGTATAACAGCAAAAGTTTGAATATATCTTTTTCCAGGTATATAATAACTTAGAATATATAATTTTATTTACTTCTGAATATAACTTCATTAAATTTTAAGAACAAACAAACTTACATCTTGAAAGTTTTATATTTAGATCTATTTTCGTTAAATTTAGCTAGCATGGCCACCTTAAGTAATTTAAACAGTAAAATGATTCGTGGGAATTCTTGTTTTTTATTGTTATCACTGTCTGATAAAGGTAAGTTTGTTGTAGGTCCAGGACCCAGTACAAGGTCTAGCACTGTCTGCTCTATCCTTGACATAAGGCCTGCTTACTAGTTTACTATAGCATTTGGGGTACTCGATCTTAATCTCTTTAAGAAGATACTCAAAGTGTTATGAACTTAAGCCTCTACCTAGGTCCTATAAGATGTACAAATATATACTAAGTCATAAAAAGGTTAGTGAAAACTCAGGAATCAATATAATATAATATATAATTATAACTATAATTGTATAAATAACAATCTGTATTATAAGTTAAACATAAGGCTTTTATCTAAGTAATTATCTGGTTTATATATTTAATGAAATATATTAAGATCCCTTAGACTCCCCAGGTCCTCCAGGTCCATAGACCCCTTGGACCCCCCAGGTCCTCCGGGTCTATCACATAATTTAGGGTGATGTCAGGTTCTCTGTGTAGCTTTTGCTACCGAGCCTTAGGCCTGACCTCATCCGTATATAGTTTGTGACAGTGAAATTATAAACTTCATAAAATTCTTTAGTTATAAATTTTTGTATTAACTTACTTAAGATAATAATCTTATATAAGTTATAGATTTTCTTTACTCTAAGATAAACAAATTATTTATATTATAAATTATAATATTATATAACTTTTTCTATTAACTTTAATGTTAATATAAGTAAAGTTTCAGTATTACTGTCAGAATTTTGATTTTCCCTACTAAACAAGTTAAATCATGATTATCCCTTTGTAACATTCCTACAAAGGTATGGGGTTATCTATCACTCAAATGATAAATGAAGGTAAAAGGCAAGAGAATAGCTTCACAAAGCTTTAGGGTAATTACTATGAAATGTAGGTATACTGTAAATCAATTAAGTTAAGCACGAAGCTCTTATTTATTATGAGTTTTATCTACTTATATAAAGAGTGAATTTCCTTTGAGTCCCATTGATCCTATCGATTCTCCTGGGGATCCATGGGATCCATAGGATCTGCTTATCTAATCCAGGTGTTTATTTAATCATTAATATTAGTTTTTTATACATATGAACAAATCATTAACATAAACAGAAAAGTAATACTATTTCTTTGATAGTATTATCATTTAGTTAATATAATTAAAAGGTTAATATTATAATTTTGATAATATTATCTTTTAGTTTATATAACCCTTTTTATAGTATTAATATTAAATTTATATTATCTTTTCGTTAATATTAATAATACAATAATACTAATAATATTATAATCAAGTCCTTATTAATTGTTTTATTTTATACTTATTTAACTAAAAAGATAGTTATAAAGGTTTTGTACTTAAGTTATTTGTTATAATCTTGTAAGATTATAACATTATTCTTTTCTTAACTTAGCTTTGTTTTAGAGCTTATAATTAAGATATAAGAAATCTTATAATAATTTAAACTTTTTTTCTTTTCCATTATATCCTTTAAGTATAGACTTAAACAAAATTATAATAAAATTGTACAAAAACGAAAGAAAAAAGTTTTGCTAAAATTATTAACTTATGTTAAAGATATTAAAATCAAAATGTCTTTTTGTAATAAATACAAAAAGAAAAAATTAATATATTAAATTACTCCAGATTTGTTAAAATGCTCAGAATATATCAAGACAAATAATAACACGAAATGTGATATTTATGGCTCTTTAACTACTGATTAAGAAGTACTTAGTCATAAAGAGTGAAAACTTTTGGAGGATTAGGAGAAAGTTTACTTTTTGTAATTAAAAACTTAACAAAAGGCTATTAAAGTTTAGACAAAAGTCTTTCGCCTTAATAAATAATATGAAATGTTTAAGATATGTACAACTAAGATACTTTGTCAAGGTCTGAAATTGTTGAATAAACTGGATGTTGTTGAAGAAAAAGAAAAGCTCGAGAAAGAGAAGGAAAAAGAAATATTATAATAATTAAAAATTATTTAACTGGCGGAGGCTAGGCCTTTCAAGGCCTTCTTTTCCGACATTGATTTTTTTGTTTATACTAATATTCTGTTCGATCTGTCCTGGTTTACTTTATCCGTTTGTACTCCTCTAAGAGTTTACTAAAGTTAGTAAAGTGTTTTTTTGGTTTCCAGGTATCTAATTATCTTTATTTTTTTTATTTTTTCTATCTGACCAAGTATTATTTCTTGTTCCTTATTAACTTATTGTCTAAGATTTCTTTAACTTCTTATTTCATATTTGGATCTTATTTTAGCTCTAAGTCCAGAGTTGATAATAATCCTGGTAATACTTTTTCTAGTATAACTACATAAAATACTAAATATATTTGTATAATGTTAAAGAGTTTTAATTTATATATTAGATTTTTAATTTCTTTTTGATTTTGTATAATTTAATCTTTTTTCAGTTTAATTTATTGTTTGATCTTATTATTTTGATAAATCTACAAATAATATAAACTTTATCCTTTTCTTTAAATTTAAGTTCTATATTATATTTTTGATCATAATATTTCTTTATATGTTTTTATACAAATTTAATATTATATTTTAAATAATTATGAATTTTTTCCAATTTGTTTATTTATTGTTTAATTATCTTAGAAATGTTTTTTATCTTCATTTTTATAAAGTAAATTTAGGCTTTATAGCCATAATTTATAAAGAAAGGCATAACTTTAATAATTTTGCTTTTTATATTATTATATATTTATTATGTTATTAATAAGAGATTTTTCCAATTTGACTACTTATAATTTATATAATAACAAAGATAAATTCTTATAATCTGGTTTATTCACTCAATCTGATTATTTGTCTGAGCCTATCCTTTTATAACGATTTTTCTTTTAATACTTAATTTTTTACAAATTACTTCCTAGAATTTTAACATAAAAAGTTTATCTTTATCCAAAATAATTTCTGTTAAAATATTATAATCTATTATAACCCTGGAAATTGTGATTTTTGCTAAATCTTTAGTTATCTATGTTTTTTTCTATAACAACATGATAAAGTACTTCATAAGTTTATTGATTATAATAAAGATTAAGTCATAATAATCTTTATCCAGTTTATTAGTATTTCTTGATAAAAATAATCTTGTGATAAAATCCCATGAAATAAAAGTCTAAGGCCTTTCTGGTATCTGAAGAAGTATTAATTGTCCTATAAGCTTTTTTTTTGATGTTTTAGCCTTATGACAAATATTATAATTATTGATGACTTTAGTAACTTCTTACTAAAGTTTGAAGATAAAGAATTCCTGTTATAACTTATTTTTGGTTTTTGTGATTCTTTAGTAATTATACATAAATAATTCATATTATTTCTTTATAAACTCCTGGGCAATTACTAGTAAAATAAATATTCTCTTATCTTTTAGCCAAATGCCCAGGAATTCCTGATCCTCGAGCTAACTGACCTCGGGATCTTTAGAGATTTCTTTCTTTTCTACAGTAATTAACTTAATCTTTTCTAGCCATTCTTCGTCAATAACCTATATAATCACTAATATTTATACATAATTAAGGTATAAGATGTTGCTTTCCTTTTTAAACATGGTGAATTCTTACTTAAAACTTCTTTTCATGTAGTCTGGTCACTTGCTCAGAGCATTAGCCCTAGTATTTTTTGATCTTTAGATATAGTAAATCTTAAAATCATATTATATTAACGTTTTATATTAATGTATTTGTTTATTGTTAAAATCTTTAGTGATCATGAAAATTATTAGATTCTTGTAGTCTGATAGAATTTTGAATAAATGTTTAGTATTACATAAATAAACTTTCTAATACTTATAATAATTTATAATAGCCAAGAGTTCCTTCTTGTAAATGTCATAGTTTAACTTTGCTAAAATAAACTTTTGAGAGTAGAAGGCTACTGGCCTCTAACATCTTTTGTTGTCCCTTTGTGATAAGATTTCATTTAATGCCTTACTTAAAGTGTTTATTTCTAGCAAGTATAATTTCTTGGGATTAGTATAAACCAGTATTCAGTCTTTATCGAACTGATCTTTAACCTCTTAGAAAGTTCTTTCTTGTCTTTTTTCTTAAACAAAAAATATATCTTTTTTCGTTAATTCTGTTAATAAGCCAGTTATCTTCGAGTAAGTTGTTATATAATATTTATAATAATTAACAAGTCCATTAAATTACTGGATTTCTTTGACTATTCTTGGAGTAAGTCATTCTTTAATAGTTTTCACTTTTTCTAGGTCTATTCAGAATTCTTTGTCCGAAATTATTTTACTTAGAAATTTTACTTTTATTATATTAAACTAACATTTAACTAGTTTACACTTTATATCATTATTAATTAATACCTTAAGTATAGTATAAATATATTATTTATATTTTTCTAATATCTTAAAATAAATCAAGATATTATCCAAATATATTATTATAAAATAATCCAAATATAGTCTCAAAATTGTATTACTCATTTTCTACATAATTATTAGTACATTTGTTAGATCAAAAGATATAATCAATAATTCATAAAGTCTATATTTGGTTTAAATAACAATATACTACTCATGTCCCTCCTTGATCCTTATCAAGTTAAATCTTGCGGCGAAGTCTAATTTTGTGAAATATCTGGCTTTAATGAGTATATCTTGTATATTGTTAATACAAAGTAATAAATATTTGTTTTTTATAGTTTTATTATTTAAATTTCTGTAATTTCCACATAGTCTTCCCCGGGGGTCATCTGGCTTTAGTATCCATATTAATAACATTCCCCACGAAGAGCTTGACTCTCTGTAGAAGCTCTTTATGGTCTGTTCATCTAGTCACTCCCTCAGGATCTTATCTTTAACAGGATTTGTTCTATAAATAAGTTTATATAAAAGGGTTATACCTTTTTAAAGAATGATTTCATGGTCTCATTCTTTGTATGAAAATAAAGTTATATCCTTTAGTCATAAAATGAATAATTTGTAACAATCTTGGTATTTCTCCGAAAAAGTGTTTAGTTTATTTTAGAAGTCATCTTGAACAAGTTCAACAGCAAAAATATTTTACATAAATAATTCTTTTAGTCTAATGTTATAATAATATTTAAATATTAATTATTTTATTTTCTAGTTAATATTTAAATTATAAAATTTTAACCAAGGTTATCCTAAGATAATATTTTCTTTTTTAAGAAAAAAAACTTTAAACTAGATTTATTCTTAGTAGTTTCTAATCCTTATAATAATAAGTTTAATTTTGGTAAATACTTTTTTTTTTGTTAATAAATTATTAGTTATTCATAAAAACTGATTATAAATTTTAGTCTGTGTGTTTATCATCTTAATAATTTGTAACAAGATTAAGTTGACTTGGCTTCCCAAATTTACTAAAATTCTAAGATTTCTGTTACTAAACTTAACATCTAGCCGGATGACTTCTCTTTTGCTAACCATAAATATATCAAAGATGAATTCTGTATTAAATTCCTCTTCTTAAGTCATCTGAAGTAGTACTTTCTTTACTTTGAACTTTTTCAGGTTAAATAAGTTGTCGATATACTTCTTAAAGAATATTTATTCGTCGTTAAACTCATAATAATAACTTATCTTATAATTATAATATTATTTTTGATGTTTTGTATAGAAAATTATTTCTTGATATGTTTTTTTCTTGGTTTAGTATGTCTTTTCTTGGTCTTTATAGTATATAACCTAAGTACAAGAGTCTTGTTAGGGTGGCTGTATATTTTCTCTCAGAGAATAAGGTACTAGGTTATTGTAGTATAATTTACTGATAATGATTTTTTCGAAGTTAAATTATATAACTTTAATTATTGTTCTTAATTTTTATATTTTGTATTAAAAAAGTTTATTTTACTAAAGTAATATATTCTAAAAGATATTTTTTTGACTAATCTTTAGGTTTTTACATAATTTTTGTCAAAGTGAAAAATTGTTTTAATTAATATTATTCTTTTATTTATTTATGGTTTATTTGTTTAATAAAGTTAAGCAATAAAATCCTCTTGTTTTACGTGGTTAAAGAGCTTAGAACCCCAGAAGATTTTCTGAAAAGATTCTTCTGTTATTCTTTGGTTAAGTTCTGATGTCTTAGGTATTATATATAAGGAATATATTAGTGAAATTCTAGTATATCCTTTTCCTTTTGGGGATTCTTAGTTAACTTGATTGAAACTGTCCTGAAATTCTTTATGGATTATTGGTTCTTCTTTAACTTATCCTGGGAGGAATAAGTCTGATAAATTAGTAATGTCTTAATATTCTTCTGGAGAGAAGTTGTCAAGATTAGTAATTTTTAAGTCTTGTTATTCCATTTTCTTCACAGTAGATATTAATATATTTAGTTCATTGACAGTAAAAGAAAAGACTCCTGAAGACGTCATATTCCTGGCATTATGGTAAACTTCTGTCGTAAAGTCTTCTGTAAGAAAAATTCGTAGGATCTGGTCTACTGATTAATTTTTGAGATCTTCAGGCAGTTTATCGGAGTTGTTATCTGTGAATACTATCGATACTGTTTTAGTTTCTTTTGTTTTTCCTTTTCCTTTGTTATTATATTCTGATACTCTATGTCTTGCTTAGTTGCACCTGAAGCAAAGGTTCTTTTCCCTTCTTTCCTTATATTGTTCAAGGGAGAGGTCAAACCCTTTCTTTCCTTTTTTAGAGCCTCTGCTCTTGCTGGGTTTCTTAGCCTTGCTTTTTGTGATCTGGTCCAAGTCCATCAGATCCCTTCAGTTGTCTGTGGGACCTTTTTGTTTGTTGGATTAAGAGGAATAAAAAATCTTTCCTTTCTTTTCTATATGTCTTTTGTATTAGAAGTTATCAATTTCTTCAACTTCCTTCATTTGTTTTAGTAATGTGTCTAAACAAGGCTTAATTCGAGTTAACTCATCCTTGACTAATTCCTTGAGTCTTTTGTGATGCTAAAACATAAGAGTTTTGTCTTCTTAGCTGATTAAGTTACTTAGTTGTCTGAATCTGATATTGTATATTATTATAGATCTGGTTTACTTAAGGGTGTATAACTATTATTCTGCTTTATTCGTTTCATAAGAATTACTAAAGACTCTTTTCAACTTATCCTCAAAGTTATTGACAGATTTAAAAATATTAATAATGTTTTACTATTTATCCTCATGTCTTACTGAATATTTTTCTTCATTTTCTGTGTATAAGAAGATTTATTATAATATTTTATTATTAAAATAAGAGATTATCTAAATAATTTTTTCGAAGTCACTCTTGAGTGTTTACTTATGTAAGGACAAGTAAAAGTGGACTTGAAACAGAAATATCTTTAGTTTAATCTTCTTGCCATAATACTTCTTGATCTTTTTAACTTAAACTTCTTTTCCATAAAACTGGGTTGCTGGTTCTAGTCTGTTCTAAGAGCTGGGGGTGTTAAAGATTCTCTGGTTATAGTATCTTCGAGTTTCAAGGTACTCAAAGTGTAACATTCTTATAAAGGTATAAGGTTATTTATTATTCAAATAATAAATGAAGGTAAAGGGTAAGAGAATAGCTTTACAAGGCTTTAGGGTAGTTATTATGAAATGCAAATATATTATAAATTAATTGAGTTGAGTATGAAGTTCTTATTTATTATGAGTTTTATTTATTTATATAAAGAATGAATTTCCTTTAAATCCCATTGATCTTATCGATCTTCCTGGAGATCCATGGGATCCATGAGATCTGTTTATCTAATCCAGGTACTTATTTAATTGTTAGTATTAGTTTTTTACATATATAAGTAAATTATTAGCACAAATAGAAAAGTAATATTATTTCTCTGATAATATTATTACTTAACTAGTACAACTAAAAGGTTAGTACTATAATTTCGATAATACTATCCTTTAACTTGTATAACCCTTTTTACAGTATTAGTGTTGAACTTGTACTATCCTTTTACTAATACTAATAATATGATAATACTAGCGATATTATAACCAGGTCCTTGTTAGCTATCTTATCTTATACTTATTTAACTAAGAAGACAGCTATAGAGGCCTTGTACTTAAGTCGCTTGTTATAACCCTACGGGGTCATGACACCCTTTTTTATTTTAATATTATTAACTAAAGTTATTTCCTTTAGCTTATTCATGATAAAACTCATAATATATACTCTTTCACGTTATTTAACTTTAATGTATTAATTCTTTTGATTTTTTTGAGTAAAATATATTATATATAGATCAAAAAAGCTATCAAAACCCTTTTCACAAATATATTAATTAAAGAGTAAATTAGCTCTAAGATTCAAAATAAATAAAGTATTAGACAATAATATAATATTTTTATTTTTTAACTTTATTTCGGTAGTCTTTTTCTTTTATATATATAATTTTCTATCTTTAACCTTTATTTTGTAATATTTAATATTAATCATTAATTATTTAAAAAGTTAAAAGTTATTAGTCATATATGAAGAAGTATTAATATTTATAATTTAAACAGAAGATTTAACTTTATATATTTTTTTTTTTGATATTCTTATAACTTTGTCTTTTTCCTCGGATAAGTCATCAAAACTTAACTTTGTTTTTGATATTAAGTCATATTCAGAAAAGTAACTAATAATATAACTATAAAAATGTTATCTTAACTTATTCCTTTTATAATGACTTTTGCTTTTATTCTTCTTTATTGTTTTCTAAGAGTATCATAATTTATTATCCTTGGATTTGAAGCTAAAAATGTATTTTCTTGTATTATGTCTGAGTTTATAATATTTGATAAAATGATTCCTGTTATATAAATAATATTTGACTTCTCTCTAGTCAAGTGAATTATTTTTATATTTATTCTGTTAACTTGAGCTTTTACTCTTTTTGTCCTATAATCTTTGTATTTTTTTGTCTTAAACAATAAATACTATTAAGTTGATGACTTTCTTTTTATGTTTTTAGAAAATATTAATCTTATTCACGATTTTAAGTATTAATTGTATATTAATCATAATTATAATTATTAAGTATTTTTCGAGGAGTCCTGTAAGAAAGAATTCGAATATTTACTTTATGTTAAAGTTATCCTTAAATTCAAAAGTTACTTTTATAACTTTCTTTCTCAACTCTTGTACTCAGATCTATCCCTTTTTGATTGTCATACTCTGCTTTAACTTGAATAAGGTAAATTGAGCCATTTCACTTTAAATAATATAAAGTAATAATTTATTATATTTAGAATATAACTTTGTCTATATTAGTTAAGTTTTAGACTTATCATAGATCAGTTTATTGTTTATAATATTAATATAGATTAAAATTATATATAAAACTTTTATAAATATAGTTTTATATTTTTCTTACTTTTTAATATTTTATATACTATCTTTTGATCCACTTTATAGTCTATCCTTTACTTTCAAGTTCTCTAATTATTTTATTATACTTTCAATAATGATCTTGAGTATTTTTGTACTTATTAATATAATAAGGTTCTTTGAATCTAAGTATATTTTGTGATTATTTTGTTTAGTATAAATTTTAGTGATTTTTCCTTAAAATAAAGTTTTATTAATTTAAACTATTTTTGTCAATTTACTTTACTAAAGATGTTAACAAAGTATTTATATATAAAATGATTAGTATCCATTTTCTCAAATGTTAATAAAATAAAGATAATGAAGATTTTGTCATCTTTTGAGTTATTATATTATAACTCAAGGTTAAAAAGATTTATAATTAATTATTAAGTTTAAATAAATAGGTAAGTATTATACTAAAGTGCTTAATATTGATTAAGAAGCCATAATCTTCAAGTATTTGTTATAGACTAATAATTTGTTATATATTTACTTATTTCAAGACTTAAAACTAATTAGTTTATATTTTAACTAATGTTCTACAAACTTCTTTCTTCTACAAAGACTTATACAGTAATGTATGTTTTAGCTATCTTTGGTGATAAACTTATGGTGAACATGTCCTAACTGTTATTCTTCTTAGTAATGCCTTAACATATATCTAAGTTCATAACTTATTAAGATTATGATCATTATACTTATATTATAGAAGTATTAATTCACTAAGTACTATTGTATTGTAAGGTTAAATAAGTTTATATTAGCTTATATATTGTATACTTATACTTATATTCAGTATTTAAGGGATTGTACCCTTAAATACTCTCTTACTGGATTATTAGTCGTTCTACTCTAATTGTATAACTACTGAGCACTAGTATGCTTTACTCCCATAATTCCTAACAATATTATTATAAAATGATTTAAATATAGTCTTAAGATTATATTATTCACTTTTTGTACAATTGTTAGTACATTTGTTAAATCAAAAAATATAACCAAAAGTTTATAAAGTTTATATTTAGTTCAAATAATAATATATTGTTTATATCTTTCTTTGATTCTTATCAAGTTAAATTTTGTAACAAAATCTAGTTTAATGAAATATTTTATTTTGATAAGTATATCTTATATATATTAATACAAAATAATAAATATCTGTTTTTTATAATTTTATTATTTAAATTTCTGTAATCTTTATATAATCTTTTCCGAGAGTTATTTAGTTTTAATGTTTATATTAATGATATTCTTTATAAAAAACTTAACTCTTTATAAAAACTTTTTGTAGTTTGTTTATCTAATTATTCTTTAAGAATCTTATCTTTGGCAAGATTTGTTCTATATATAAAATTATATAAAAGTATTATATTTTCTTGAAGAATAATTTTATAATCTTATTTTTTGTATAAAAATAAAATAATATCTTTTGATTACAGAGTAAATAATTTATAATAATCTTAATATTTTTCAAGAAAAATATTTAATTAACTTTAAAAATTATCTTAAATATATTTAACAATAAAGATATTCTAAATTGATTATTTTTTTGGTTTAATATTATAATAACATTTAAACTGTCGGTACACTCCCATAACGCGTGGCACGACGTAATACTGTAATTACGGTATGTTAATTGTGTTATATTAAGAGATGGTTGTTGTTTTTACTACGTATGGCCAGAGGGGTTATATAGCTTACGGCTACAGCTCTCCTCCGGAATAGGTTTAGCTTACATGCACGTGATAAGCACGTACTGGTATGAACCAACATAAACATTAGTTTTTTAGTTTTCTAATTAATGTTTAAGTTATAGAATTTTAACTAAAGTTATTCTAAAATAATATTTTCTTTTCTTAAAGTTAAGATTTCGAATTAGATTTTTTTTTGATAATTATTAATTTTTATAATAAAAGGTTTAATTTTAATGAATATTTCTTTTTTGTTAATTAAGTTATTTGTTATCTATAAAGGTTAGTTAAAGATTTCTGTAAATGTCTTTAATACTTTAATAGTTTTAGATAACATAAGATTAATCTAGTTTCTAGAGTTTATTATTACTTTAAGTTTTTTATTGTTAAATTTAATACTCAGGCAAATAATCTTTTTTTTGTTTATTATAAATATATTTAATATAAACTTAATGTTAAATTCTTTTTCTTGGATTAGTTATAATAAAATTTGTTTTTTAAATTTTTTTATGTTAAAAAGGTTATTAATATATTTTTTAGGAAATATTTATTTATTATTAAATTTATAATAATAATTAATTTTGTAATTATAAAATTTTTCTTGTTATTTTATATAAAAAGATAATTCTTGATAAAGTTTTTTTTTTGTTTAATAAGATTTTTTTATAACTTTATAATAAACAATCTATATATTGTCATGACCCTACAGGGTTATGACAAACAACTTAGTTATATAGTTTTTATAGCCATCACCTTAGTTAAATAAGTATAAGATAAGATGGTTATCAAAGACCTGGTTATAGTATCATTAATATTATTATATTATTAATATTAACAAAAAGATAATACAAATTTAATACTAATATTATAAAAAGGGTTATATCAGCTAAAGGATAATATTATCGAAATTATAGTACTAACCCTTTAGTTATACTAATTAAGTAATAATATTATCAGAGAAATAATATTACCTTTCCACTTGTGTTAATAATTAGTTCATATGTGTAAAAAGCTAATACTAATGATTAAGCGAACACCTGGATTAGATAAGCAGATCCCATAGATCCCATGGATCCCAGGAGGAGTAATAAGATCAATAAGACTCGAAGGAAATTCACTCTTTATATAAATAGATAAAACTTACAATAAATAAGAGTTTCGTGCTTAACTCAATTGATTTACAGCATACCTGCATTTCATAGTAACTATTCTAAAGCCTTGTGAAACTATTCTCTTGCCCTTTACCTTCATCTATCATTTGAGTGATAAATAACCTTATACCCTTGTAGGAACGTTATATATATATAAATCTAATTATAATAGTTATACGTTTTTTGTTATTAAGTAAAGTATTAAGTCATTGTAATAAAGTCTGTTGATGATGATTTTTTCGAAATTAGTTTATATAACTTTAATAATTACTTTTAGTTTTTATATTTTGTATCAAAGAAGTCTTTTTTATTAGATTAGTATATTTTATATAATGTTTTTTTGACTAATTACTAAGTTTTTATATAATTTTCATTAAGTGATATAAATATACTGTGGAAGAGAGAGGTGCTAAGAGGTGTTGAGGTAGTATATACAGTAATACAATACAACTGACCAATCAGAAGGCAAAGTCTGGTAGAATAGGAGTGAAGGTGGTTGATTGTTGTACAATTGTAAGAACCGTGCTCTATATACTACGTACAGGTCACATGATACGCCGCACGTACACGTGCTACGCACGTGCCGTATACTGTTTTCCCTACCACAATACTAATTAATATTAACCTTTCTTTTATTTATGGATAGTTAGTTAAGTATAGTTATTGTTAAGAATTATGGGAGCAGAGTATACTAGTGCTCGGTAGCTATGTGATTAGAGTAGAATGACTAATAATCCGGTAAGAGAGTATTTAAGGGTACAACTCCTTAAATACTGAGTAAAAGAATAAGGATATAATGTATTAGCCAATATAAGCTTATTCAACCCTATATTACAGTAGTGCTTAGTGAACTAACCCTTCCTATATAAGTATAACGGTTATAATCTCAACAGGTTATAAGCTTGGATATATGTTGAAGTATTACTAAGAAGAATAATAGTTAGGATATGTTTACCATAAGTCTATTACCAAGGATAGCCAAAATACACATTATTACATAAGTCTTTATAAAAGAAAGAAGTCTGTAAAATATTAATTAAAACATAGACTAATCAGTTTTAAGTCTTAAAATAAGTAAACATACGATGAATTGTTAGTTTATAGTAAATATTTAAAGATTATAACCCCTTAATTAGTATTAAATATTTTGGCATGATATTTACTTATTTATTTAAACTTAATAGTCAATTATAAGTCTCTTTAACCTTGAGTTATAATATAACAACTCAAAAGACAACAAAATCTTTATTATTTTTATCTTATTGATATTTGAGAAGATAGACACTGATCACCTTGTACATAAATGCCCTGTTAATATCCTTAGTAAAGTAAATTAGCAAAAATAATTTAAACTAATAAGACTTTATTTCAAGGAAGAATTACTAAAATTTGTGTTAAACAAGATAATCACAGAATATGCTTAGATTCAGAGAATTTTATCATTAATTAATATCTTTGTTATATTAATAAGTACAAAAACACCCAAGATTATTATTAAAAATATAACAAAATAACTAAAGAGCTTGAAAGTAAAAAATAAACTATAAAGTAGATTAAAGGATAATATATAGAATATTAAAAAGTAAAAGAAATATAAAATTATATTTATGAAAATTTTATATATAATTTTAATTTATATTAATATTATGGACAATAAACTAATTTATGACAAATCTAAAGTTTAACTAATATAGACAAAGTTATATTCTAAATATAATAAATTATTATCTTATATTACTTAAAGTAAAATGGTTTAACTTATCTTATTTAAGTTAAAGTAAAATATGATAATCAAAAAAGAATAAATCTGAGTACAAGAGTTAAAGAGGAGAGTTATGAAAATAATCCTTGAACTCAAGGATAGTTTTAGTATAAAGTAAATTATTACAACCCCGCAAGGTTATAACAAGTGACCGGATTATAGAGCCTTTATAGCTGTCGCCTTAGTTAAATAAGTATAAATTAAGAAGGTTATCAAGGACCTGGTTATAGTATTACTAGTACTATTGTATTACTAGTACTAGCAAAAGGATAGTACAAGTTTAACACTAATATTATAAAAAGGATTGTACAAACTAAAGGATAATACTATCGAAATTATAATATTAACCCTTTAGTTATATTAACTAAGTAATAGTATTATCGGGAAATTAGTACTACCTTTCCATTTGTACTAACTATTTACTTATACATACAGATAACTAATATTAACAAATAAACAATTACATAAGGCGTATATCTAGTATATTGAATATAAGATATAACTAATATACTCAATATACTAACCCTCATTATATAAGTAAATAGTTTCATAGTAGATAAAAGCCTTATGCTCAACTCAATTGATTTATAACATACTTACATTTTATAGTAACTACCCTAAAGCCTTGTAAAGATATTCTTTTACCCTTTACCTTCATCTATCATTTAAATAATAAATAACCCTATACTCTTGTAGGAATATTACACTTTGAGTACCTTGAAACTCGAAAATATTATGGCTGAAGACTTGTCTTCACAACAGAATCCCCAAGCCCCTGAAGCCAATCCTAATTCGACAATCAACTTTATTGAAAAAAAGCTAGACTTAAGAAAGATTAAAAACTTTAGAAAAGACAAATCTAAGTTAAAACTTTTCAAGTTCCAAACTTATTTATATTTGAACTTGTATAAAAATAAATTTCAAAATGACTTTTAACAGATTATATAATTATTTACTTATTTAAAAAGAGAAATATTATAATAAATTTTATTATATATAAAGAATTTCGAGAACTTCACCGAAAAAGATAAAAAAAGATAATAAGATATTATTAACTTGTTTATATCTTTCAAGAACTTTAAAGAAAAAATAAAAAGAATCTTCAAGGATTCTCATAAAATAAATAGAGCAGAACAGTAATTATACACCTTGAAACAGACTAATTTTACTTTTATTTATAACATTAAGTTCTGACAACTAAATAATATGACTAACTAAGAAAATAAAGTATTAATATTCTAATATCGTTAAAGATTGAAAAAATTTATTAAAGACAAATTAACTCATATCAAACCTCGCCTTGATATATTCATTAAATAGATAAAAAAGGCTAAGAAGATTAATAATTTTTAATATAAACAACATATAGAAAAGAAAAGAAGAATTCTTTACTTTTCATAGATAAATAAATAAAAAGATTACATTAATAATCAAAGAGACTTGATAAATCTCGATAAAATCACAAGAGAAAAAAGACAAGGTCCAAAGAACTATAACAAAGGATCATCAAAAAGGAAAAACAAATGTAACTTGACTCTTGAGTAATACAAAGAAAAGAGAGAAAAGAAACTTTACTATAAATATAGACAAGCTGGGCATACTGCCCAGGAATACAATAATAAAGACAAAGGAAAACTAAAAAAGACTAAAACTATTTTTATAATATCCTTGGCCAAAAACAACAAATCTCACAGTTCAAGAGATATTTCATTAGTAAAATAAAGTAATTTTAACAAGTTATTAAAGAAAATTAAAGATTAATCTATAGACCAGATTTTATAAGTTTTTCTGATAGAAAATTTTATTACAGAAATTTATTATAACATTAAAAGTTCAACGTCTTCAAGAGTTTTCTCTCTTACTGTAAATGAACTAAATATATTAATGTTTACTATGAAAGAAATAAAATAATGGGGTTTAGAAACTACTAATTTTAACAACTTCTCTCCAAAAGAATATTAAGATATTACTGATTTACTAGATTTTTTCCTTTTAGGACAAATTAAAGAAGAACTAATGATCTATGAAGAATTTCAAGACAGATTTTATTAAGTCAGAATCAAAACAGACATCAGTGAATTAGTGTTTAACATTATATTATAAAACTTTTTGAAAAAAAAAAAATGTACTAAAATTTCACTAGTATATTCTTTATACATAATACCCAAAACATTAGAACCTAACCAAAGGATAGTAAAGAAATCTTTTTACAAAATTTTCTAAAGTTCTGAGTTCTTTAATTACGTAAAACGAGAAGATTTTATTGTTTAACTTTATTAAACAAATGAATTATAAATAAATAAAAAAATAATATTAATTAGAATAACTCTTTATTTAACAGAAATTATATAAAAACCTAGAGATTAGTCAAAAGAAATATTTTTTAAGATATATTACTTTAGCGAGATAAGTTTCTTTAGTACAAAATATAAAAATTAAGAATAATAATTAAAGTTATATAGTCTAATTTCGAAAAAATCATTATCAACAGATTATATTATAATGACTTAGTACTTTACTCTTTAGAAGAAAACATATGGTTACCTCGACAAGACTTCTATACTTAGGTTGTATATTATGAAGACTAAGAGAAAATATATTAAGTCAAGAAAAAAATATATCAAGAAATAATTTTCTATATAAAATATTAAGAATAAAGTTATAATTATAAGATAAATTATTATTATAAGTTTAATAACGAATAAATATTTTTTAAAAAATATATTAATAACCTATTTAACCTAAGAAAGCCCAGAACAAAGAAAGTATTGCCTCAGATGACTCAAGAAAAAGAATTTAATACAGAATTTGCCTTTAATATGTTTATGACTAATAAAGAAGAAGTTATCTAGTTAAATGTTAAGTTTAACAACAGAAACTTTAAAGCTTTAATAAATTCAAGAAGTCAGATTAACCTAATCTTACCATAAATTATTAAAATGATAAATACATAAACTAAAGTTTATAATCAGCTTTTACGAATGACTAACAGCTTATTAACAAAGGAAAGAGTATTCACTAGAACTAAACTAATCACTATAAAGATTAAAAACTACCAAGAATAAATCTAGTTTAAAATTTCTTTCCTTAGAAAAAAAGATATTATCCTAAGATAGCCTTGGTTAGAATTCCATAACTCAAACATTAACTGGAAAATAAAGAAATTAACATTTAAATATTATTATAACATTAGACTAAAAGAATAGCTTATATAAGATGTTTTTGCTGTTGAACTTATTCAGGATAACCTCCAGAATAAACTGAACATTTTCCCGGAAGAATACTAAGACTGTCGTAAACTGTTCATTTTGTGACTAAAGAATATAACTTTACTTTTACATAAAGATTAAAATCACGAAATTATTCTCCAGGAAAGTATAATACTTTCTTACAAACCTATTTACAGAACGAATCTTACTAAGAATGAAATCCTGAAGAAGTGACTGAATAAACAAACTATGAAGAGTTTCTATAAGGAGTTAAGCTTTTCGTAGAGAGTACCATTAATATAAGTACTAAAATTAGACAACCCCAGAAGAAGACTATATAAAGATTACAGAAATTTAAACAGTAAAACTATAAAAAACAAATATTTATTACTTTATATTAACAGTATACAAAATATATTCATTAAAGCTAGATATTTCACGAAATTAGACTTCATTACAAAATTCAACTTGATAAAGATCAAAGAGGAACATGAATAATATATTATTATTCGAACTAAATATAGACTTTATAAATCATTAATCATACTTTTTAATCTAATGAATACATCAGTAATTATACAAAAAGTAAGTAATACGATTTTGAGACTATATTTGGATCATTTTATAGTAGTATATTTGGATAACATCTTGATTTATTCTAAAATATTAAAAAAACATAAATAATATATTTGTATTATACTTAAAGTATTAATTGATAATGACATGAAGTATAAGTTAGTTAAGTGTCAGTTTAATACAACAGAAGTAAAGTTTTTAAGTAAAATAGTTTTAAATAAAGAATTCTGAATGGACTAGGAAAAAGTAAAAATTATTAAAGAATGGCTTACTCCAAGAATAGTCAAAGAAGTCTAACAATTTAATGGATTTACTAATTATTATAAACGTTATATAACAGCTTACTTAAAGATAACTAGTTTATTAACGGAATTAACGAAGAAAAATATACTCTTTGTTTAAGAAGAGAAACAAGAGAGAGTTTTCCAAGAGGTTAAAGATTAGTTTGACAAAGACTGAATATTAGCTTATACTAATCCCGAGAAATTATATTTACTGGAAACAGACACCTTAAGTAAGACGTTGAATAGAGTCTTGTTACAAAAAGATAACAAAGGACATTAAAGGTTAATAGCCTTTTACTCTCGAAAGTTTATTCTAGCAGAATTAAATTATAACATTTACGAGAAGGAACTCTTGGTTATCGTAGATTACTGTAAATATTAAAAGATTTATTTATATAATACTAAATATTTATTCGAGATTTTATCGGACTATAAGAATTTAACAACTTTTATAACTATTAAAAATCTTAACAATAGACAAGTATACTAGTACAAAACGTTAATATAATACGATTTCAAGATTCGTTATATCCAAGGATCAGAGAATACTAAAACTAATACTTTGAGCAAGTGACCAGACTATATAAAAAGAAGTTCTAAGCAAGAATTCACCATGTTTAAGAAAGAAGGCAATACCTTACACTTTAACTATGTATAAGTATTAATGGTCATACAGGTTATTAACAAAGAATAGCTAAAAAAGATTAAATTAACTACTGTAGAAAAAAAAGAAATCTCTAAGGATCCCAAGGCTAGTTGACTTGAAGATCAGGAATTTCTAGACATTTAGCTAAAAGACAAGAGAGTATTCATCTTATTATTAATTATCCAGGAGTTCATAAAAGAACAACATAAATTATTCATATATAATCACCAAAGAATTATAAAGACCAAAAACTGACTATAACAAGAATTCTTTATTTTTAAACTTTAGCAGGAAATCACTAAAGTCATCAATAACTACAACGTTTGTCATAAGGCTAAAACATCAAGAAAAAAACCTATAAGACAATTAATGCTTCTTTAGATACCAGAAAAATTTTAGACTTTTATTTCATAAGATTTTATTACAAAATTATCTTTATCAAAAAGTATTAATGAACTAGATGAAGATTACTATAACTCAATCCTCACTATAATAAATAAACTTACAAAATACTTCATCATGTTATTATAGAAAAAAAACATAAATAACTAAGAATTTAACAGAAATTACGATTTTTAGGGTTATAACAAATTATAATATCTTAACAGAAATTATTTTGGACAAAGACAAGCTTTTTACGTTAAAATTCTGGGAAATAATCTGTAAGAAATTAAACATTAAAAGAAAAATCATTATAAAAAGATAAGCTCAGACAGATAATCAAACTAAACAAATAAACCAAATCATAAAAGCTTATCTTCATTATTATATAGATTACAAATAATCAAATTAAAAAGATCTTTTACTAATAATATAACTAATATATAATAGTACAAAAAGTGAAATTACTAAAATTACACCTTTCTTTACAAATTATGACTATAAAGCCCAAATCTATTTTATAAAAGCAAAAATAAGAAACATTTCCAAGATAACTGAATAATAAACAGACAAATTAAAAAAAATCCATAATTACTTAAAGTATAACATCAAATTCGTACAAGAATATATAAAAAAGTATTATAATCAAAAATATAATATAAAACCTAAACTTAAAGAAAGAAATAAAGTTTATATTATTTATAAATTTATTAAAACAACAAGATTAAGTAATAAATTAAATTAAAAAAAGATTAAATTATATA
This sequence comes from Xylogone sp. PMI_703, assembly GCA_021399445.1. NCBI lineage: Eukaryota > Fungi > Ascomycota > Leotiomycetes > Xylogone > Xylogone sp. PMI_703. The sequence continues at coordinate 6,179,475 of JAJTUQ010000004.1, forward strand.
AATAAAATAAAAACTAAGAAATTTAACATATAAACTAAAATTCTTTAATATTATATAAATATATTTAGTATTTCATACAATTATACTAAAAAAAATATCTCCAGGATCATCATCAACTTTAGATTTAGAACTAGAATAAGACTTAAATATAAAATAAGAAATTAAAGAAATCTTAAATAATAAGTTAATAAAGAATAAGAAAAAATATTTAATTAAATAAAAAAATAAAAAAAGTATAGATAATTAAATACTTAAGAACCAGAAGAATATCTTACTAATTTTAATAAACTTCTAGAAAAGTATAAATAAATAAAGTCAACCAGGTTTCATCAAACAGAACATTAGCATAAGTAAGCAGCTCAGCCTCAGAGAGGAAGGCCCTGGAAAGCCTTACCTCTGCCAGCTGGGTAATTTTCGCTTGTTGTAACATTTTGTTTTCTTTTTATTCCTGTTCGAGTTTCTCCTTCTCTTTTGTTTCTTTCCTTTCTTGTTCTTCGATCTTCTTTAGTTCTTCTATCATAAAAACGCTTCAAATAATTATATTATGATTTTTTGTCTTAATTAACTTTCGCAGTTTACGAAGACAGGTTACGTAGGCCAGGGCTTCTTTCTCCTCTCATTCAAGATATTCTTCCTCTTCGACCAAATGTTCTAACTTATCCATGTTCAGATTAAATTCGTATTTTCTATTTTGACGAATATATTCGTTATACTTAATGAATTAAAGATTACGATAATACTCCTTGTTATTAACAAGACAGTAATAATACTTGAAAACCATGAGATAACCAGAATTCTTTATCATTTTCCTTTTTCTTATATATTTTTATAACTAGACTTATATTTAGGTAATATGATGAAAGGAAAAAAAGGTTTAGTTCCCGGGAAGAAATTCACAGTTATAACTTTAAACATCAAGACAACACTAAGCTAAGAAGGGGATAGTGTCATGACCTCATAAGGTTGTAACAAGTGACCAGATTATAAAACTTTTATAACTATTACTTTAGTTAAATAAATATAGATTAAAAAGGTTATCAAAGACCTAGTTATGATATTATTAGTATTATCACATTATTAATACTAACGAAAGGATAGTACAAGTTCAACATTAATATTATAGAAAAGGTTATATAAACTAAAGGATAATATTATCGAAGTTATAGTATTAACCTTTTAATTATATTAACTAAGTAATAATATTATCGGGAAATTAGTACTACCTTTCTGTTTATACTAACTATTTGCTTATATATACAGATAACTAGTATTAACAAATAAGTAATCATATAAGACATATATCCAGTATATCGAATATAAAATATAATTAATATACTCAATATACTAACCCTTACTATATAAGTAAATAGTTTCACAATAAATAAAAGCCTCGTGCTCAACTCAATTGATTTACAGTATACCTACATTTCATAATAACTACCCTAAAGCCTTATGAAGATATTCTCTTGCCTTTTACCTTCATCTATCATTTGAGTGATAGATAACCTCATACCCTTGTAGGAACATTACATAAATATTCAAATTCTTTTTTGTAAAACTCTTAGAAGAATATTCAATAATTATAATTATGATTAATGTATAATTAATACTTAAAATTATAGATAAGATTAACATTTTTCAAAGACATAAAAAGAAAATCATTAATTCGATAATATTTATTATTTAAAACAAAAGAATATAAAGATTATAAAACAAGGAGAATAAAAGTTTAAGTTAATAAAGCAAACATAAAAGTAATTCACTTAACTAAAGAGAAATCAAATATTATTTATATAACAAAAATTATTTTATTAAATATTATAAACTTAAATATAATACAAAAAAATATATTCTTGGCCTCAAATCTAAAAATAATAAATTATGACATTCTCGGAAAACAATAAAGAAGAATGAAAATAAAAGTCATTATAAGAAAAACAAATCAAGATAACATTCTCATAATTATATTATTAATTATTTTTCTAAATATAATTTAATATTAAAGACAAAGTTAAGTTCTGACAACTTATCTGAAGAGAAAGACAAAGTTATAAAAATATCAAAAGAAATAATACATAAAGTTAAACTTTTTGTCTAAATTATAAATATTAATACTTCTTTATATATGACTAATAACTTTTAACTTTTTAAACAATTAATGACTGATATTAAATATTACAGAATAAAGGTTAAAAGTAAAAAATTATATGTATAAAAGAAAAGGACTACTAAAATAAAATTAAAGGATAAAAGTACTATATTGTTATTTAATACTTTATTTATTTTGAATCTTAAGATTAATTTATTTTTTAGTCAACATATTTATAAAAAAGGTTTTAATAACTTTTTTGATTTATATATAATATATTTTATTCGAAAAAATCAAAAAAACTAATATATTAAAGTTAAATAACATAAAGAAGTATATATTATAAGTTTTATCATGAATAAACTAAAGGAAATAGCTTTGGTTAATAATGTCGAGGCAGAAAGAAAACAGTCATGATTTAACTTATTTGACAGAGAAAATCAAAATTCTGGTAATAATACTAAAACTTTACTTACATTAATACTGAAGTTAATAAAAAAAGTCATATAATGTTATAATTTATAATATAAACGATTTGCTTATCTTAAGATAAAGAAAATCTATAATTTATATAAAGTTACCACTTTAAGCAAGTTAATACAAAAACCTATAATTAAAGAACTTTGTGAAATCTATAACTTTACTAAAATAAAAGATTATATTAATAAAATGTTAAATAAATAAAAGAATAAAAGTTTATACTGATTTACATAAGTATATATAGATTATTCTTATTATCAATAAAGGAAAACTAATATTTTGTTCAAATTGTTGATAATATTATTTGTTATATTTAGAACATTTTGTAAAAACAAAAGTATATTTGGTCAAGAAGCTTAAGACATAGAAGATTTAAGTAAAGTATAAGATAAGGAGAAAGTCAAGGCCATTAGAACTGATAATACTTCAGAATTATTATTATTATTAAATGAATAAAGTACTTTGATCAAGATTCGGGCAAAAACAATAATAAAATATAAGTTAAACTAGAACAGTTTAGTTAAATGAATAATCTAAATAATTATAATAAATACTTAGATATTACCGAAGAAAGTTAATTTATCATTTGAATTCTACAATTACACTATTGAAACAGATATATCTAAGAAACTAAATAATATTTAGCCTAATAATTAATGAGAAAGTTATTAGTCTGTACTAAGCATTCTCTGGAGAGATTTTAAACATTAATTATATTAAAGTTTTTAGATATAAATATATATTATATATAAACCAGAAAAAATACTTAAAAGATTTAAGAAAAGACAAGTTAATAAATTATAGATGAATTATAATATTTGTTAGATATAATCTAAATATAATTTAATAATATAAAATTTATATATTAGATAAAAACTATATTATCAAATCAAGTCATATTAACTTTTATGAAAATATTTAAGATAGAATAATTAATTTAAAACTTCGGACAGGTAATCCTCAAGGAACAAAGAACAAATTAATAATTTGTAAACCAAGAGGTTGACCACAAAAAAAAGTTATTGAGTTTATATTACCCTTAGACTTAAAAGATTTGAATAACTTCGAAATTATAATCTTAATTATTATAAACCTAGGAATGATATATACTAATTTAATCACCTAGACTAGTTGACAACGTAATCAAGAAAATGTAAGTAATTTAAGCATGAATATGTCTTATTCAGGAGAAGATGAGGGAGATGAGGAAAATAAAATTAAAAATTAATCTTAAGTTTAAGCCAAGAATTATGATTTATTACTTAATATTAATATAATATCATTTATTAGATTTTACTTATTTAGTAAGGAAAATCAAATATTACTAGAATTTATAGAAATAAAGTATGATTTTCGAAAATAACAGAAATTCGATGACTTTGATAATAAAGACTATTTTACCAAGATAGTTAAAGTTATACTTATAATGTTAGAAAATCAAGATTACTAAGACTCAGACGAGATAACTTTGGCCAGTTTAGTAACAGATCTAAATATTATTATCTTAATAATATATAAAGAGGTTATTTCAGATTATAAATATAGTCAAAAATAAAAAAAGATAATTAACAAAAAGATTATATTATTATAGTAAAATAGTATATAAGAAGAAGAAATATCCTTGGAAAAAGTGAATTTAGTCTTTATTAAATAAGTATTTATTATTAAGATAAACTTTAACAAAATATTAAATAAATTTAAAGTAAGATTAGTTATTCAAGGTTTTTCTCAGAAATATAAACAAGATTTTACTAAAACATTTATATTTATGGTTAAAATAAATATTCTTTGGATATTCATGATTATTGTTATAACAAAAAACCTTGAATATTATTTATATAACATAAAGAATATTTTTATTGAATTATATTTACAAAAACAAATCTTTTTATCTTAATTAAACAAAATACTTAAATTAAAGAATGAGTATATATTATATGTCTTATGGAGTTTATATAGACTAAAACAGTTTATACAGGACTAAAATTTATTTTATAAGAGTTATCTTATTAAGATTAGATTTGTCCAAAGCTTAACTGACTCTTGTCTTTATATTCATAAAGAATGTAAGATTATATTATTTATTTATATAAATATTATTATTATTATTATATTAAGAATATAAAAATTAGAATAATTTAGAAAAACATTAATAAATCAATTTTATACCAAGAACTTAAGGAAGATTCAAGTAATCCTTAATATTTATGTTATTAAGAATCAAAAAGAGAAAATATTATTCTTAAATTAAGAGTAATACTTAGATAACATTTTGAATTAATATAAAATAACTCAAGAAAAACATAAACTAAAGTCAGTATTAATCTTTAGTTATAACAAGTTATACTTAACTTCAAACTTTGACAAGAAAATTAACTTAACTAAATATCAGGAATATATTAGAAATTTAATATATATAATGATAAATACTAAACTAGATATTATATTCACTTTAAGAAAGTTTAACTAATATATAAGTAACCTTAGAAAGTATTATACCAATATTATAAAAGAATTCCTGAAATATACTAAATCAATGATCAAATAATATGTTCATTATAAACTTATTCTAATTTAAGTCAACTAATTATCATATCAAAATAATAACAACAACAAACAAGCTAGTAACCTTATATTAGTTATATATTCAGATATAGACTAGACAAAAGACAAAACTAACCAGAAGAACATTTCAGGAAATATAACCATACTTTATGAAAAACTTATTTCCTGAAAGAGTAAGAAGTAATATTCAGTAATAATTTTAAGTATTGAATCAGAATATATTATAATATCAATATACACCAAGTAAAGCCAATGGATTACTCAAATACTTTATGATATAAGATTCTTTTAATATATTAGACTAAACCTGATAATTGTACAAATATTAAAGGATAACCAAGGCATGCTCATGTTAGTAAAGAACTTATACTTTCATAAATGATCAAAGTATATTGATATTTACTATTATTATATCTATGACTTAAAAGAACATAAATATATTAAGGTAAATTATGTTTTTATAATAAACATAATAACTGATAATATAACAAAGCTGTTACAGAAGATGATATTCATGCAATTCAAGGAATTACTTAATCTGGCAACAATAAGAACAGTTAAGAAACAATAAAAATGGCTGAAAAATGATGTCAACGAAGTAAAACTGACATAGATTATATTATAGTACTTGTATAATTTGAGTAAGAGTGTTAGGAATTATAGGAGTAAAGTATACTAACGCTCAGTAGTTATATGATTAGAGTAGAATGACTAATAATCTGGTAAGAAAGTAGTTAAGGGTATAACTCCTTAAATACTGAGTAGAAGAATAAGAATATAATGTATTAGCCAATATAAGCTTATTCAACCCTATATTACGGTAGTGCTTAGTGAACCAACCCTTCTTATATGAGCATAACGGTCATAATCTCAACAGTTATAATATAAAGTTTTCTTGTTTTATATAATTAAAGAACTCAGAATCTTAGAAAATCTTTCGGAAAGATTCTTCTGCTTGTTTCTGGTTAAGTTCTAACTCTCTGAACATTATGTATAAAGAATATACTAATAAAATTTTGGTACATCTTTTTCCTTTTAAGGAATCCTGCTTAACCTAGCAAAATCCACCTTGAAATTCTTCACGGATTATTAGTTCTTCTTTAACTTATCTTAAAAAGAAAAAGTCTAATAAGTCAGTCATGTCTTAATATTCCTCCGGAAGAAAGTTATTAAAGTAAGTAACTTCTAAGCTTTATTACTTTATTTTCTCTATAACTGATATTAATATATTTAACTTGTTCATAGTTAAAGAGAAGACTCTTGAAGACATCTAGCTTCTTGCTTTATAGTAAACTTCTTTTATAAGGTTTTCTGTTAGAAAAACTCGTAAGATCTAGTTTACTGACTAATCTCTAAGATCTTCTGATAATTTATCAGAGTTACTTTAACTTGTTATTAAGACGTTACTTGAACCATGAGATTCATAATCTCTTACTGAAGATATTATTAAAACCGTCTTAACCTTTTAAGGTTTTCCTTTACCTTTGTCATTATATTCTAAAACTTAATATTCAGCTTATTTATATTTGAAACAAAAGTTCTTTTCTTTATACTTTTTATATTATTCTAGAATAAGGTCGAATTTCTTCCTTCCTTTTCCTTTAGGTTTCTTGTTTTTCTTATTATTTATTATAATTTTCATATTAACCGTCTCTTTTTTTTTTAGATAATCTTTTGTAGTCTTTTTTGTCAGAGAAAGTCTTCTTTTCTAGCTTATATTATTAGGGACCAGGTGTAAAGAGGGTGTTACGCCCACCAGGGGGGAATGCAGCCCCAGCGAAGGGACCTCGCCTAGGACATTCATGTGACCATTATACAGTATAAAGTAGAACTTAAGTTTAACGATGTAAGGGACAAGATTTAATTTGTGAAATACATGAGAGATACCTACACACACCCTTCGTCTTGCCTGTGATTCGCTGTCGACCACCCCGGGATGCCTATCCCTTAACATATATTCATAATGTCGATTGTTAAACTAAACAACTTTTTTAATTATAATGTTTAAGGTTTTCGGTCTTTTTTTTATACAGATAATATTGTTTTTTATTTCTTCTTTGAGGTTATTATAAAAAACATTCTTTAAGTCTTTATTACTGTAAAACATAAGAATAATATATTTTCTGAATTTTATTATATAATTGTAATATTCCTACAAGGGTATGGGGTTATCTATCACTCAAATGATAGATGAAGGTAAAGGGCAAGAGAATAACTTCACAAGGCTTAGGGTTGTTACTATGAAATGTAAGTATACTATAAATCAATTAAGTTAAGCACGAAGTTCTTATTTACTGTAAAACTATTTACTTATATAATATATATTAATGACTAGATCTGCCTGGATCCTTTTGGTCCTGGATCCAAGAGATCTTATCCGGTCCTAGATTTAAGGAATTTTATCCAGTCTTATTTATCATATATTTGCTTATTTGTTAATATTAACTTTTTGTACATACAAGCAAATAACAAGTACAAACGGAAAGGTAATACTATTTTCCCGATAGTATTATTATTTAACTAATATAATCAAAGAGTTAGTATTATAATTTTGATAATACTATCTTTTAGCTTATATAATCCTTTTTATAATATTAGTATTGAACTTGTACTATCCTTTCATTAGTACTAATAATATAATAATATTAGTAATACTATAACCAAGTCCTTGATAATCATCTTATCTTATACTTATTTAACTAAGACAATAGCTATAAAGGCCTTATACTCAGTTTACTTGTTACAACCTTGTGAAGTTATAACACTATCCCCTTCCTAACTTAGCTTTGTCCCGAAGCTTATAATTAAGATATAAAAGATTTTATAATAATTCAAACCTTCTTTCTTTCCCATCATGCCCCCAAAGCGTCAGCTTGAATCTACAGACACCGAAAAGTCAAGGAAAAATTATGAACATATTCGCCTGACTTGTTATTTTAATAACGTTAACGACAAAATGATTCTTTATTTCTTTTGCGAAACTAAAGATCACAAATGTTTGGTTGATTTTAACAGATTATCTCGTTATATAGAGTATATTCGAAAAAAGTATATTAGTTATAATGTAAAAGCTATTTTAACTAAAGATTGAGAAGTTATTGATAAACAACATAAGAAATTGAAAGAGGAAGAAAAAAACACTATAATGAAAATTCTTCACTTATAAAAGTAACAATATCTGTTTAACGAATATAAGGCTAAAATGATTCGCCGTGGTCTTCATTCTCTGGATGAGTTAAATACTAAGGAGGAAAAGGAAAAAAGCGAACAAAAGCGAAAAGAAGATGAAGTGTTATAATAAACAGAAACTACTCATCAAGCAGAGACTGGCCTTTCCAAAGCTTTCCTCTCCGATGCTGATTTCGCTGTTTATGCTGATGTTTTGTTCGATCTATCCTAGCTTACTTCGCCAGTTTGTACTCCTCTAAGAGTTTATTAAAATTAATAAAATACTTCTTTAGTTCTTAGGTATTTAACTATTTATATTCTTTTTATTCTTTTTATCTAACCAAATATTGTTTTTGTTTCTTACTAACTTATTATCTAGAATTTCTTTTACTTTCTATTCCATGTTTGAATTTTATTTTAGTTCTAAGTCTAAAGTTAATAATAATCTTAATAATACTTTTTTTAGTATAATTACATAAAATACTAAGTATATTTACATAATATTAAAGAGTTTTAGTTTATATATCAGATTTCTTAATTTCTTTTTGATTTGTATAGTCTAATCTTTTTCTAGTTTAATTTATTATTCAGTCTTATTATTTTGATAAATCTGTAGATAATATAAACTTTATCCTCTTTTTTAAACTCAGGTTCTATATTATACTTTTGATTATAATATTTCTTTATATATTCTTGTGTGAATTTAATATTATACTTTAAGTAATTATGGATTTTTTCTAATTTATTTACTTATTGTTCAGTTATTTTGGAAATGTTTCTTACTTTTACTTTTATGAAGTGGGTTTAGGCTTTATAACTATAATTCACAAAAAAAGACAAAACTTTAATAGTTTCACTTTTTATACTATTATATACTAATTATACTATTAGTAAAAGATCTTTCCAATTTGACTATTTATAATCTATATAATAACAAAGATAAACTCCTATAATCTGGTTTACTTACTCAGTCTGACCATCTGTCTAAGCTTATCTTTTTGTAATAATTTTTCTTTTAATACTTAATCTTTTACAGATTGTTTCCTAGAATTTCGACATAAAGAACTTATTTTTGTCCAAAATAATTTTTACTAAAATATTATAATCTATTATAACCCTGGAAATCATGATTTCTGTCAAATCTTTAGTTATCTATGTTTTCTTCTACAACAATATGATAAAGTACTTCATAAGTCTATTCACTATAATAAAGATTAAGTCATAATAATCTTCATCTAGTTTATTAATATTTCTTAATAAAAATAATTTTGTGATAAAATTTTATAAAATAAAAGTCTAAGGTTTTTTTAATATCTAAAAAGACATTAATTATTTTATAAACTTTTTTCTTGATATTCTAGCCTTATGACAAACGTTATAGTTATTAATGACTTTAATGACTTCTTACTAAAGTTTAAAGATAAAGAATTCTTGTTATAGTCAGTTTTTGGTCTTTATAATTCTTTAATGACTATATATAAATAATTTATGTTATTCTTTCACAAACTCCTAAGCAATTACTAATAAGATGAATATTCTCCTGTCCTTTAGCTAAATGCCCGGAAATTCCTGATCCTTGAGCTAACTGGTTTCAGGATCCTTAAAGATTTCTTTCTTTTTTGTAATAATTAACTTGATCCTTTCTAGCTATTCCTTATCAATAACCTGTATAACTACTAATACTTATACATAATTAAAACATAAAGTATTACTTTCTTTCTTAAACATAGTGAATTCTTGCTTAAAACTTCTTTTTATGTAGTCTAGTCATCTACTTAAAATATTAACCTTAATGTTCTCTAATCCTTGGATATAACAAATCTTGAAATTATATTATGTTAATGTTTTATACCAGTATACTTATTTATTATTAAAATTTTTAATAATCATAAAAGTTATTAAATTCTTGTAGTCCAATAAAATCTTAAATAAATATTTAATACTATATAAGTAAACTTTCTAATATTTATAATAATCTATAATAACCAAGAATTCTTTCTCGTAAATGTCATAGTTTAATTTTACTAAAATAAACTTTCGAGAATAAAAGGTTACTGGTTTTTAACATCCTTTGTTATCCTTTTGTAATAAGACTTTATTTAATGCCTTACCTAAGACATTTATTTTTAGTAAGTATAGTTTTTCAGGATTAACATAAATTAATATTCAATCTTTGTTGAACTGATCTTTAACTTCTTGAAAAGTTCTTTCTTGCTTTTTTTCCCAAACGAAGAATATATCTTTCTTCATTAATTCTGTCAATAGGCTAACTATTTTCGTGTCATGACCCTACAGGGTTATGACAAACGACTTAAGTACAGAGCTTCTATAACTATCACCTTAATTAAATAAGTATAAGATAAAACAGTTATCAAGGTCCTGGTTATAGTATTACTAATATTATTGCATCATTAATATTAACGAAAAAATAGTACAAGTTCAACATTAGTATTATAAAAAAGGTTGTACAAGTTAAAGGATAATATTATTAGAATTATAGTACTAACCCTTTAGTTATACTAACTAAATAATAATATTATCGAAGAAATAATACTACTTTTCTGCTTGTGCTAATAACTTGCTTATATATACAAAAAGCTAGTACTAACAATTAAATAAATACCTAGATTAAATAAGTGGATCCCATAGATCCCATGGATCCCAGGAAGATCGATGAAATTAATGGGACTCAGAGGAAATTCACTTTTTATATAAATAAATAAAACTTACAATAGATAAGAACTTCATACTTAACTTAATTAATTTACAGTATACTTACATTTCATAATAATTACCCTAAAGCCTTATAAAGATATTCTTTTGCTCTTTACCTTTATCTATCATTTGAGTAATAAATAACCCCATACCTTTGTAAGAACATTACACTTTAAGTACCTCAAAACTCGAAAATATTATGGCCAGAGACTTATCTTTACAACAGAACCCTTAAGCCCCCAAGGTTAGCCTCAACTCTGTGACTAACTTCATTGAAAGAAAGCTAGACCTAGGAAAGATCGAAAACTTTAGAGGAAATAGGTCCAAGCTAAAACTTTTCAAGTTCCGAACTTATTTATATCTGAACTTACATAAGGATAAGTTTCAAAATGACTTTCAACAGATTATATGATTATTTACTTATCTAGAAGAAGAAATGTTATAATAAGTTTTATTATATATAAAGAATTTCGAGAACTTTACCGAAAAAGATGAAAAAAGATGATAAGATATTATTAACTTGTTTATATTTTTCAAGAGTTTTGAAAAAAAAATAAAAAAAGTTTTCGGAGATCCTTATGAAACAGACAAGGCAGAATAGCAATTATATGCCTTAAAACAGACTAATTTTATTTCTGTTTATAATATTAAGTTCTGACAACTGAATAATATGACTAGCTAAGAGAATAAAATATTGATGTTCTAACATCGTCAAAGATTAAAAGAATCCATTAAAGACGAATTGGCTTATATCAGACTTTACCCTGATATGCTCGTTAAACAGATGAAGGAGGCCGAGGAGATTGACAATATTTAATACAAATAATATATAAAAAAGAAAAGAAAAATTCTTTACTTTTTATAGACAAATAAACGAAAAAGTTATGTTGATGATTAAAAGGATTTGATAAATCTCGATAAAATCATAAGAAGAAAAAGACAAAGTCTAAAGAACTATGGCAAAAGATCATTTAAAGGGAAAAACAAATATAACTTAACTCTTGAGTAATATAAAGAAAAAAAAGAAAAAAAATTCTGTTATAAGTATGGACAAGCCAAGTATATTACCCAAGAATATAATAATAAGGACAAAGGAAAGTCAAAGGAGACCAAAACTATGTTCATAATATCCTCGGCCGAAAATAATGAATCTTACGGTTCAGGAAATGTCCCATTGATAAGATAGAGTGATTTTAACGAGTTATCAAAGAAAGTTAAAAATTAGTCTATAGATTAGATTTTATAAGTTTTTCCGACAGAAGATCTTACTGTAAAAGTTTACTATAATACTAAGAGCTTAATGTTTTCAGGAGTTTTCTCTCTTACTATGAGTGAGCTAAATGTATTAATGTTTGTCATAAAGAAAGTAGAACGACAGGACTTAGAAACTGTTAACCCTGATAACTTTTCTCCAGAAGAATATTAAGACATTATTAACTTACTGGATCTTTTCCTCCCAAGACTAATTAGAAGAGAATCAATAATCCGTGAAGAATTTCAAGATAAGTTTTACTAAATCAGAATCGAAACAAACATTAATAAATCAACGTTTAGTACTATATTATAAGACTTTCCGAAAAGAAAAAAATATACTAAGATTTCACTAATATATTCTTTATACATAATACTCAAGATATCAGAACTTAATCAAAGAATAATAAAGGAATCTTTTCAGAAAGTTTTCTAAAGTTTTAAACTCTTTAACTACATAAAACAAGAAGATTTTATCGCTTAACCTTATCAAACAAATAAGCCACAAATAAATAAAAGAATAATATTAGTTAAAACAACTCTTTACTTTGATAGAAGTTATATGGAAACTTGGAGATTAGTCAAAAGAAATATTTTTTGAGATATATTATTTTAACAAAATAAGTTTTTTTAGTACAGAATATAGAAATTAAGAACTATAATTAAGGTTATATAATCTAACTTCGAAAAAATCATTATCAACAGATTATACTATAATGACTTAATACTTTATTCTCTGGGAGAAAATATATAATTACCTTGACAAGACTTTTATACCTAGGTCATATACTATAAAGACTAAGAAAAGATATACTAGGCCAGGAAGAAGGTACATTAAGAAATAATTTTTTATATAAAGTATAAAGAGTAATATTATAGTTATAAGATAAGCCATTATTATGAGTTTAACAATAAATAAATATTCTTTAAAAGATATATCAATAACCTGTTTAACCTGAAAAAGCCTAAAGTAAAAAAAACACTATTTCAAGTAATTCGAGAAGAGGAATTTAATATAAAATTCACTTCTGATATATTTATGACTAACAAAAAAGACATTATCTAGTTAAATATTAAGTTTAGTAACAGAAACCTTAAAGTTTTAGTAAATTCAGAAAGTCAGATTAACTTAATCTCGTTATAAGTTACTAAGACGATAAATGCACAAACTAAAATCTATAATTAGCTTTTACGAATAATTAATGGCTTATTGACAAAGAAAGAAATGTTCGCCAGAATTAAACTACTTATCATGAAGATTAAAAATCACTAAGAACAAATCCGATTTGAAGTTTTCTTTCTTAAAAAAGAAGATATTATCCTGGGACAACTATAGTTAGAATTCTATGACTTAAACATTAACTAAAAAACAAAACAATTGACATTTAAATATTATTATGATATTAAACTAAAAAAATAACTTACACAAAATATTTTTGCTATTAAACTTACTTAAGATGACCTCTAGAATAAACTGAATGTTTTCCCAGAAGAATATTAAGACTGTCATAAGTTATTCACTTTATGACTAAAGAATATAGTTTTACTCTTACACAAAGAATAAAATTACGAAATCATTCTCCAGGAAGGTATAACTCTTTCTTATAGATTTATTTATAGAACAAATCTTGCCAGGGATAAGATCTTGAGGGAGTGACTAAATGAACAGATCATGAAAAGCTTTTACAAAGAGTTAAACTTTTCGTAAAAAGTGTTATTAATATGGATACTAAAGCTAGACGACTTCCGGGGAAGATTATATAGAGATTACAGAAATTTAAACAGCAAAACCATAAAAAACAAATACTTATTACTTCATATTAATAATATATAAGATATATTTATTAAAGTTAAGTATTTCACGAAATTAAACTTTATCACAGGATTTAACTTGATAAAGATCAAGGAAAGACATAAATAATATATTGTTATTTGAACTAAATATAAACTTTATGAATTATTAGTTATACTTTTTGGTCTAACAAATATATTAGTAATTATATAAAAAGTGAATAATATGATTTTGAGACTATATTTAGATTATTTTGTAATAATATATTTAGATAATATCTTGATTTATTTTAAGATATTAGAAGAATATAAACAGTATATTTGTACTATACTTAAAGTATTAATTAATAACGACATAAAGTATAAGTTAGTTAAGTGTTAGTTCAATGCGACAGAAGTAAAATTCTTAAATGAAATAATTTCGGACAAAAGATTCCGAATAGATTTAGAGAAAGTAAAAACTATCAAAGAATAGCTTATTCTAAAGACAGTCAAAAAAATTCAACAGTTTAACAAACTTATTAATTATTATAAATATTATATAATGGTTTACTCGAAGATAGTTGGTCTGTTGACAGAATTAATAAAGAAAGATATACCCTTCATTTAGGAAGAAAGACAGGAAAGAGTTTTCCAAGAGGTTAAAGATTAGTTTGACGAAGACCAAATACTAGTCCATGCCGATCCCGAGAAACTATACTTACTAAAAACAAATGTCTTAGGTAAAACGTTAAATAAAGTCTTGTCACAAAAGGATAACAAAGGACATTGGAGGCCAGTGGTTTTCTACTCTCGAAAATTTATTTTAATAAAGTTAAACTATGACATCTATAAAAAGGAACTCTTAGCCATCATAAATTATTATAAACATTAAAAAGTTTATTTATATAATATCAAATATTTATTCGAGATTTTATCAGACTACAAGAATTTAACAACTTTTATGACTACTAAAAATTTTAACAATAAACAAGTATATTAATACAAAACATTAACATAATACGATTTCAGGATTCGTCATATCCAAGGATCAGAGAATATTAAGGCTAATACTTTAAGCAGGCGACCAGACTATATAAAAAGAAATTCTAAACAAGAATTCACTATATTTAAGAAAGAAAGTGATATTTTATACTTTAACTATATTATGGTAGGGAATCCGTGCACGGGTAATAGTAGTTCCACCGCCGAAACCTCCGAATTTTATATATGGAGCGGTTCGTACGATATTATAATAGACAACGATTTATACTCCTATTTTACAGATATACGAACTCTGATTGGCTCCCTTACGATTACTACGATTGTTACGATATCGCGATATTAGTGATCATATTGTATGGTGTTGTTGTTATTGTTCGTTGCATACCTACATACCGGCTGCCAGAGATCACGTGCCTCCCATAGCACTCACCCCTTCCCTTTCACATTGGGGCACAATCCAGGGAAGACTGAAAATCGATCTTTTGAAGCTAAAGGATAAGTATAGCAATGGAGGAAACAGTAAATACTCGAAGAAAGCACTGCTCAGAATAGGCATGCCGAAAGACCCTGAAAACTTTGCAACGAGCAGAATCCGGAGACCAGAAAGGTATACACAATCAATTGATTACAGAGACGCCATTCGGAGACGACAGAGACGTTAAAGATATATAACATGAATCAACTAAAGGAGCTGATAGCAATGCCGTATCAAGATAGTGCGATTATAGGGGGAATTCGAAGAAAAGAGCCCTTATTTTGGAGGCAAAGCAGGAGCACCGGGAATCCGAAACACCATCAGCACGGGAAGAAGAAAACTCCCAGGTCAGTTCTACTGGCAACACTATCAATCGGCATGGAAAGACAGGAAGAACTCGATCAATTGATTCGGAGATAAATAAGTTAGAAACCGAGGAAAGACCTCAAGAGAGCCGGCTCCTTGACAGGAAGAAGATATATAAACAGATAACGTAAGAAACGTTGAGAACGGCAGAGCACTTTATTCTATTGTTATTCAATATCATTCTACTATTTTAGAGCATCTTTATGTCCCGAGACCGAGAAGGTTAAGATAATCAAAGACCAGAGAGTTTATGTACGGCTGACAGGTCAGCCAAAAGAACTCCATCAACAGATTCAACAGGCAACATGTCGAATACGGAAAGGAATATGACCTGAGCTCAAGGAGCTCCTGGGATGTCCTAGCTTCAACCGTATGAGAGCTCTTTACTCTATAGAGCTCTATACCCCCCAAGTGTACTACCTTATTTCGAGGGACAGAACATTATGGACTTCTTTGATTTACTTGAGGACAAGTTTAAATTGACTGGAGAAAGGACAAATGATGAGATGAAAAAGATGGGGTTTACCTAGTGCTGTAACCTGAAAGTCAGGTTTGCCATCAAGAATCTTAAGGTTTAGAAAGAAGGGGACTGGGAAACCTTCAAAACAGTTTTACTCAGAGAGTTCAGAGACCAAGATATGCAGCAACAACAAATGACGTTGGACTATCTAATTGCGTTCAAAAGTAAACCCAGAACCGAGAAGGATAACCTGAGAGCATATACCAAGGAGTTCATGCAAATAGCCCAAACATTATTGGCGAAGAAAGAGGCTTTAAGCTGAGAATTAGGTTTATATTATCTCCAAGGGTTCCCGAATTAGGTAAGTAAAAAGATAATCGAGAAGTATAAAATGGACACGAAAGACAAAATAACGATAGACCTCGATAAGCTAACTAAGAGCTTCAGAGAGTAGGATGACAACTATGATACGATAAAGGAGGTTCAAAACTACAGAAAAAGGAAAAATATAGATAGAGTTATAGAATATTTCAACCAGGAAATCAAGACCTCTGAAGACCTGAAGTTCCGACCACCGGCAGTCCCTAATCCACAGATATCAAGAGCCAGTGACGTTATAGTAAAGGAGGACAAGATTGTCGACAATATGACAAAGATGTTTGAAGCGTTGACCTTAACGATAAAGGCCTTAGAAAGTATTATCAAAACGAGCGGAAACCCAAGTAGGGGCGATAGAGTAACTACCGGAAGCGGAAGACTACGGGGTCAAGGAAAAGCCAGGGTACGAACAGCTGAAGAGAACTTTATAACTTATTATTATTATGGCGAAAAAGACTATACATAACTGTACTATAATATTTTTACAAGTGATATGGCTAATAAGCTCTGTCACGAGAAGAATGACCGGGTTTATCATGGGCAGGAGAGTCCCGGTGCCCTTGAAGCTTAATTTTATCGTAGCACTTCTTAACGTAAGATTATTCTACGATGGAAGGGGAATTCACAAGCCGGTGGAGGGTCTGTACTTACCGGAAGTGTACAATCGTTAATAATAAAGCTGTCCGATGACGAATCTGACTTTGAAGACTTTATGACGGCCAAAGTATTCGTTGAAGTAAATATAACAAAGGTTGATAAGCCAAAGAAAGAGAGCAAGTGGTAATTAGAGAACAGAGTATTGAAGCAGCGAGCAGAAGACAAGAAAAAGTTAATTGCTCTGAAGTTGCCAAAGTTGGGCAATTAGAAGCCAGCGAAGGTTAACGATGACTCTGAGCCGGAAGATATAGTTATTAATATAGCGGACGATAGTAAACAAGGTAAGATAGTCAGATTTGTGGATTCCAAGACCCCGGTAAAGTGGGAACTGTCATTTCTGGAGAAACTGAAGAGCAACCCAAGTCAGGACTGAGTTTTGGACAAGGTTTTGAAGCAAAAGGTAGAATTGACGGTTGAGGAGATCTTGTTGTCATCAAATTTGCTCCAGAAGCTTATATTTAGGCATAAAAAACCAGTAGTTAAGAAAGAGGTAAAAGTTTAGTATGTCACGAAGGAAGAGGATCGTTTTTATACAGTTAAAATACCCAAAGTCAAGGTACGGTTAAAGGACATTATTGAGTAGAAAGCTCTCCTTGATACCGGAGCAGAGATTAATATCATGACCAGTCAGTTAGCCAACGAGCTTGGTTTGCCAGTGCGAGCAAACCCAGAGATAGTGATAGTATCAGTAACCGGAGAAAGGAAACAATTCGACAGTGTATATGATGACATGGAAATCAGAATCAGCTTAATATTGATAATTATGCACATATTCGTCACAAATAAAACATTATCAGAACTGATACTGGAGACCCTGTTTATATGGAAAACTCAGATGGAGTTCAAGTCCAAAGAGGACAGAACGTACGTTATAATATATAATGAAAATACAAACAAGAAAATAATTATACATATCTTTCTATCCCCGGAATATGGTTACATTCAACAGTAAATAGACCAATCGGGAAACGAGTAGTCAACACTTCTCAGAGGCTAAATGTTGACGGAAAGTGGGTCTCTGAATATTGTAGTAGAAAGGCAGGAAGTGGAGCACGAAAAGTGAAGGTACAAAGATTACAAGCTGTCAGATCAAGAGACGTCTTACAACATACAGAATATACAGATGAAAAGGAGGTAAAGATGCCTGAGATGATGTGGACAACAAGATATACAGGATAGGACCCCTAGAAAAGTGTCAAAACTTTTACGGAGACTTATCTGTTGATAATGTACAAAAGAAAGGCTTAAAAAATACGACCAGTAGATTTGGGAGTTTCGGATGAGAGCAAACCAGGCAGAATCGACAATTAGAAAAAGAAATTAAAGGCATTGGAAATATTACCAGTAATCCCCGGGAAGTATAATCACTAGATTATACTGAAGTTCTCGAAGATCAAGAAAGAAGAATGTTTGACGCCAGAAAGGATAGACAAGTTGATTTTTGGTGACTAGCTAATACCGGAGGAACGTGAGTTGTTCGTTGAATTATTATATAACCGGGAGAAAATGATTACTTTTGACTTTTCATATGTAAGAACGATTAGACCAGAGGTGGTATTACCATAAGTCATACGAACAATCAAGTATAACATATAACAAGAGATGAATATACCATTACCAAAAGCCTTGGTACCAGTGGTTATACAAATGTTATAAGAACGTATCAATCAAGGAGTATTAAAGTAAAGCCATAAGCCTTATAAAAACAAGTAATTCTTGGTCGAAAAGAAAGTTAAAAAGACTTACTGATTAATAAATATAACTATTATAATGAATAAATATATGATATGGAATATCAACTTGTCACTTTCAACAGATGCTTTTGCAGAAGAATTCGTTAGATATGTTATTACTTCGTTAGTTAACTTCTTTTCAGAATATAATCAAGTCGAATTAGTTATAGAAAACCGAGATATAACAAGATTCACGACTTTTATAAGTCTTTTGTAATATACAAGATTACCTCAAGGAACAACTAACTTAGTAACTCAGTTTATGTAAATTATCACTTGAATATTAAAAAACTTTATTCTTCATATTTGTAAGCCGTTTTTGGACGATGTACCAGTGAAAAAACCTTATTCAATATACAATAACCAAGAAGTAGTGCCAGGAATCCGAAAGTATGTTCTAGAGTATATTCAGAATCTCGACAAAGTATTATACAATATAAAATGATCGAACATTACTATAAGACCGAAATCCTAGTTCAGAATACCAAGAATCAAGATCATAGGATATATATATAATATTGATAGAAAATATCCTGATAGTATAAAAGTTCTGAAAATATTAAATTAGCCAGCTTGTAAAGATAAACGAGAAGCCAGAACTTTTTTAAGGATATGTGTTTATTATTATATTTAGATCAAGGACTTCATTATAGTAATTATACCAATATACAGATTATTACAGAAAAACACAGAATGGTCTTAGAACCTTGAGCAAAAAGAAGTTATGGATAAACTGAAAATGGCCTTAGTATTGTTATTAACGTTTAAGAAATTGGATTATGAGTCAGGAAGGATAATTATACTAATAGTAAACACCTCTTTACTTGGGTAAGGAAGAGTTATTATATAAGTTAAAGAGACCAGTGAAAGACACCTGAACCAGTATGAAAGTGGCATATGGTCAGACGTTAAGCAAAAATACAATGTTACGAAACGAAAGTATAAAGTATTATTGAAAGTTCTTAAGAAATTCCGTTCAGACCTGTATAAAATCAAGTTCGTAGTGGAAACCGACGTTAATATGCTTATAGCCTAATTAAATGGGGCAGCTTCCGATATTCCAGGTGTTCTGTTGACTAGATGGCTTACATAAATTCGATTATTCAATTTTGATATTAAGTACGTTCCGGGAAAGAAGAATAAAGCGGCAGATGGCTTATCCCGGAGGCCACTGGCCGAAAATAAAGAGATCGAAGATAATTAAGCTATCGAAGACCATATTGACGCAGATCTGTATGTTATACAAATGACGGCTATATCAGTTAAATTCAAAGGGTTACTGGAAGACGAATACGGAGAAGAATTCTATGTGATCACGCAGTATTTGTTAACGTTAATCAGACCTGAAGGTATGAGTAGACAGGATTTCTGACTATTCAAGCGGAAGGTACTCAAATTCGAAGTTATCGATCAAATATTGTACTGACGAGCCGGCAAGAACATTCTAAGGACCAAAGTAATTGATTCCACCGAAAAACAACAGGAAATCATAAAGGAATTACACGAGGAAAATAAGCACAGGGGACGTGATAACACTTATTACAAGGTTTCAAGAAGATATTGGTAGTCACGGCTATATATACAAGTAGGAGAGTATTACGCTTTGTGTGAAGAATGTCAAAGGAGGGCAGGGAAGAGAATCTCTGATTTACTGTATCTAATGTTCTTAGCTTACCTTTGGCAAACGGTCAGCTTGGATATTGTGCATATGCCGCTTGATAAGGGATTCAACTACTTAATTATGGCAAGAGAACACCTCTCTGGATGGCCAGAGGGAAGAGTGCTCTGGAAGGCCGATTCTTCAAGTGTACAGTGATTCATATAGGAAGACATTATTTACTGGCATGGTATATTCAGAAGATTTATAGTAGATGGTGGTCCTGAAAACAAGAAATACATGGAGGTTCTGGCTGAAAGCTACAGCATTAACAGAGTTCTGTCGTCAGTCTATAACTCATACAGTAATAGTATGATTGAACGTGGTCATAAATAGATTGTGGACACTCTATCGAAGATCATAGGCGGAGGATCGAGGAAATGGGTGTCGTAATTACCAGGAGTTCTTATGGCAGACCGAGCAATGGTAAAGGTACTTACAGGTCAATCACCAGTGAACTTAGTATACAGATCAGAGATGGTATTACCGGTGGAAGTCAAGTATAAGACTTGGAGGGTACTAGAATAAGAAAAAGTACAGTCAACGAACAAGTTATTAGCTATAAGGGCCTAACAAATCGATTTAAGGGAAGATATTATCACAAACACAAAAAATAAGTTTTATTACCGACGAATTAAAGGGAAAGAGTAATTTGATAACAATTCCCAAGTTAGAACTAAGTTTATTCTGAAAAATAGTACAGTATTAGTATATAATGTTAAACAATCGATTGACAAATCCCGAAAATCTAAGTTAAAATATAAATAAAAAAGCTTTTTTAAAGTCAAAAAGGTCAATGTTAAGAAAGGCTAGTATATACTAGAGGAGTTCGATGGAACTCAGCTTGCTGGAACATTTGCCGGCAATCGGTTAAAGGTCTTTGTACGAAGAGGAGGATTTTATGAAGAACAAATCGAAGATGGACAGGTTGAAGAATCAAGAAATGACCTTGTTCAGAGTGATTAAGAGAACAAAAGGACTATAATACTGGTCAACGAAGAAGGAGAATGAGTAAAAGAACCTAAGTTAATAGAGTTTGAAGAGAATATGTCTGAAAGCGACGCCAAATCTATAAATTCAGAGGATCTAGAGCTATTGATACAAATCTGTCAAATAGTACAAAAATGACTACAAAAGCAATAACAACAAGAAGACCAATAATATATTCCTGAAAGACAAAGATTTGTGGTAGTATTACTATCAATACCGAGAAACTGAGACAAAGACAGTGGTCAAACTGGATATCCAAAGGCCATGGGATGTCCTAGCCTATGAATACAGAGAAAATGGATATGTTGTTATTTGTCTTTAGTAAAGGATGTACGAATATGTTTACGGAAATAGTTTTAATGACCTTGAAGACTGAAAAGATCGAAATCCTGATTATATATCCATGGATCGAGAACCTAATCAGAGAGAGGGTTATGGGTGGTGATTGTTGATTCTGAGGCTTTCGGAATATTATCAAGATTCAGATCTTGGAGTTGTGTTGAAAGACAGAAGTCATATGCGGTTCTGTAGTTATTTACCAGGTTCTCAAGGAAATAGTATTAGGAGTAGTCTAGAAAGAATGTGTAGAGAGTCTCCTTCTCGTTATACTGTATAAAGTTGAACTACTATCGGTAGTTATTGTTATTGTGGAGTTGAACAATCGTGAGGTTAGAGCAAGATCGAGTATTGGTCTTGCCAGAGAAGACAACGAAGTTTTGAGCAAGAGGGGAAGTACATGAATAGTAACAAGGAATAATAAGAACTTCATGATTAAGTTTACGGAAAGGATGTCCATCAGAGACTCGGGAGACTCGAATTGTACCATTTTTAGTGAAATCATAGTCGAATTACGACAAGAACCGATATGATATATTATGAGGAGCCTGTATCGACAAGAGACTGATATAATAATCAGAAAAACGCTTTGAATAGAGGGAAGGATCAGTGGTGAGATCTTGAAAGGTTATGATTCCAGGTTTAGGATTATAAAGTTCAATATCACTTTCGTTGGAAGTTATACTCGAATATTAGCAAAGGATTATTGGATTAATATGGAATACCTGGGGTATTTTTTGGTTATAACTTGAATACAAAAGGACTTAATTTACTAACAGTTCAAAAGATATTCAGGGAGGGAGAACTTTTATTATAATTATAATCTTAATTATATTTTTAGACCAAAACCTTTGTCGTATTAACTGAAGGATTATACTCAATGGTTTTCTTTTTCAAAAATACAGTTAAAAAAGAAAAGGGGATAGTATAGAATATTCAAAAATTTAATATTTGGAGTCATATTTGATCAAAGAAATTCACCAGAGGATTCGTGCGAAGGATTCACCTTTGAACACTGATTTAGGTTGAATAACGTTATACGAGGGGACGAGATTACTCAAATTTACGTCTCAAACTCAAGTAACATGCGAAAACCCCTCAAAGATAACTAATATCGATCGATAACTCGAAATTTTGTGTAAAACTACGAAAAACTTATTAATATCGAATCCGACAAGATGAATATTGCTTCTGGAGTACTCGTTGCACCTGTGGTATAGCAACAGGTTCAACTTATTACAAAAGAAGCTCTGGAAGCCAAAGTAGTTACAATGAACGATGTTGAACGATACGAATACGTTAGGGACCTTATACAGTCAGCTATACACCGGAATGCGATAGCAGGAGACGTGGCTTAAATGGTTTTCGAGACTATGATGGAGAAAAAGTAGTATATTGGCTACGGGCTAAGTGAAGCTGAAGTTGAAGCTGTATTCAAGGGGACGATCGATATTATAATTGAAATGAATACGAAGTGGTGAAACAAGACTCAAGAGGTACATAATAAGATTGGAAGAGTATGGGCAAATAACCTTTTAGTACTCAAATAGTGGCAAAACTTTCCGAGCTAGTTAAGTGAAGCTGCCAATGTGGTAAGAAAGATGGCTGGCACTATGAAATTGAGTCTCAAGAACATTTCAAGAAGGGCGAACTCAGCGGCAATGGCTAGAATAAAGGCGAGGTTACCAAGGCCCGGGAGGAAAATTCAAGAGCATCTTCCACAGTGACGAGTTCTTCCTGCCAACTTGACGAAAACCAGTCTCATGGATAAAGACCCTGAACGAGTAGTATTAGCCGATATGAACATATTGAATATAGGTTTCAATAAATACAAGATGTTAACTGACGACCAAAGTTAATAGGATCTGCTATTTGACGAAAGTGATAAGGAGGAAGACATATTATGTATAAAGGAAGTGGAAACTGAAGAGGAGGAGGATGATGATGATGATTTAGAATATGACGATTCTGACAGCAAAAAGAAGAGGAAAAAGAAGAATAAGAAGGTGAAGGATATTAATAAAAAGCTGAAGGTTGACAAGAAAGATGTGGTTAATGTTATCAGGCTGTACAAATTGAAAGTTAGACAAAAGGAAGAAAAGGTGAAAGACGGGGATTTGTTTAAATATATGCCAGAACTGATAGACTTACTATAGGACGAAATCCCTGACAATTCAGATGACGAAAAGGTGGAGAGAATACTAGAAGATATCGAGAGAAAGGTGATATTGGCTGATGTGGGATTTGTGGATATTATGTCATGGAATTCTAACGATTTTGGTAAAGGATCTTTATTCGATTGGTAGAATGAACCTATCCCGAAGGATAACGAATTTAAGATCATGGAATTAATCGAATACGAGATGGAAATGTATTTATATCACGCAAAAACGTCGTCGGAAGATAATAACGGGTGAGTGGAGATTATGAATTTCTCGTTAACTCAATAAATGATTCGACAAAACCCCGTTTTATATCTGGTTTGTGTATGCTTAAGGAGAGACGACGAATATTGATTAATATCTTGGTCATATAACGCCAATATATTGTTCTCTGGAGTCAAATATAATCAGGTTAGTCGCTTGGGAAGAATGAGCTTCAAAGATCGTAAAACAGGGTAGTCAGTTTTGGATTATATGGCAGCAGACGTCGTCGATAACATTATGTTTATAACGGGGGAGGATGGAGCCAGAACTGTGAAGTTGTTCGCAAAAAGCTATCAGAATATCGATATGATCGTTGATCGTGGGTTAATGGAAGACTTACTTATCATCACCAAAGATATGATAAAAGAGTTGATGCCGGAAGTGGGAGAACTAAAGAATAGTCACATGAAGAGAGGGAAGGCTTTATTTACGAAACATCACTTGATATCGTACAACTCCGAGAAAGTGGAGGTTACACAATTTACGGTTAAGCTATAGTTCGGAACTATTGATAAATATTATTAATATTTGGCCGATATCCTGAAAACTCGATGGAAGAAGGCCTCGGATTACTATAAGGAATTGATAACAGCAAGGTATCGTCATCCTTTAATGCCTAGAGCAGTAAGATTACCAGACTGAAGAGTGTTATTCGATACGAATCTCAAAATTATAACTCCGTTGTCCTGAACTATATTAGTACAACAAAGATATGACGATAATGACGTTCTGGCCGACCTTGAAATCGTGCTTTATAAGACAAGTGCAGAGCGGTTGGAATACTTGAGCTCTTGGAGAAGAAAGATATAAAATATATTTTATGACGAGTAGTAACAGAAAACACGATTAGAGTTATAATTATTTAAAAAGAATTCGTATATTCAGAAGTTAGTAGATGAGGACAAAATTAATATATCGGAATAAGTAAGTATATGGCCTATATCCATGTCAATATTAAGAGATACAATGTGTGAAGTTAAGGGCGTAATATCCAGATATTGGGAAGGAGTAGGACGTCTTACCTTATTTCAGATTATGACAATAGTTTAGCTCTTCGTTTTGATGTTTTGCTTTTGATGATATTTGATAGATTCCTTACGTTGTTGCTAATATCGATATTATTACTTTATAAATTATAATATCGAAGAAGACGGATGTGGTAAAGAATCTATGCATGAGTAATAGTAGTTCCACCGCCGAAACCTCCGAATTTTATATATAAAGCAGTTCGTACAGTATTACAATAGACAGTGATTTGTACTCCTATTTTACAGATATACGAGCTCTGATTGGCTCTCTTACGATTGCTACGATTACTACGATATCGCGATATTAGTGATTGTATTGTATAGTGTTATTGTTGTTGTTTGTTGTATACTTACATGCCGGCTGCCAGAGATCACGTGCCTCCCATAGCACTCACCCCTTCCCTTTCACAATATTTAGGTATTAACAGTTATATAAGTTATTGACGAAGAATGGCTAGAAAAGATCAAGTTAATTACTACAAAAGAGAAAGAAATCTCTAAGGATCCTGAAACTGGTTAGCTCAAGGATTAGGAATTTCCAGGTATTTGGCTAAAAAATAGGAAAGTATTCATTTTATCATTAATTACCTAGGAGTTTATGAAAAAATAACATAAATTATTTACGTATAGTCATCAAGGAATTACAAAGACCAAGAATTGATTATAATAAGAATTCTTTATCTTTAAACTTCAGTAGGAAGTCACTAAAATTATCAATAACTATAATATTTGTCATAAAGCTAAAATATCAAGAAAAAAGCTTATAAAACAATTAATACTTCTTCAAATACTAAAAAAACTTTGAACTTTTATTTCATAAGATTTTATCACAAGATTATTTTCATCAAGAAATACTAATAAACTAAATGAAGATTATTATGATTCAATCTTTATTATAATGAATAAACTTACAAAATACTTTATTATATTATCATAGAAGAAAACATGAACAGCCGAGGATTTAGCGGAAATCACGATTTCTAAAATCATAGTAAACTATAATATCTTAGCAAAAATTATCTTAGACAGAAATAAACTCTTTATGTCGAAATTCTAGAAAGTAATCTATAAAAGATTAAGCATTAAAAGAAAAATCATCATAAAAGGATAGGCTTAGACAAATAGTCAAACCGAATAAGTTAACTAGATTATAAGAACTTATTTTTGTTATTATGTAAATTATAAATAATCAAATTAGAAAGATTTCTTACTAATGGCATAATTAGTATATAATAACACAAAAAGTAAAATTACTAAAATTATACTTTTCTTTGCAAATTATAATTATAAAACCTAAACTCATTTCATAAAAGTAAAAATAAGAAACATTTCTAAGACAACTAAATAGTGAGCAAACAAATTAAAAAAAATCTATAATTACTTAAAGTACAACATCAAATTTGTACAAAAATATATGAAGAAATATTATAATCAAAAATATAATATAAAACCTAAACTTGAAGAAAGGGATAAAGTTTATATCATTTACAGATTTATTAAAACGATAAGATTAAGTAATAAATTAAACTAGAAAAAGATTAGATTATATAAAATCAAAAAAAAACTAAGAAATCTAATATATAAATTAAAACTTTTTAACATTATGTAAATATACTTAATATTTTATACAACTATACTAAAGAAAGTATTACCAGGATTGTCATCAGCTTTGGACTTAAAGCTAAAATAAAACTTAAATATAAAATGAGAAGTCGAAGAAATCTTAGACAACAAATTAATAAAGAACAAAAAACAATATTTAATCAGATAAAAAGAATGAGAAGAATACAAATAATTAAATACTTAAAAACTAAAAAAACACTTTACTAACTTTAATGAACTCTTGAAAGAGTACGAATAAGCAAAGTAAGCCAGGACAGATCAAATAAAACATCAGTATAAGCAAAGAAATTAATGTCAGAGAAGAAAGCCTCGAAAAGCCTAGCCTTTGTTGACTAAATAATTTCTGATTATTGTAACATTTCTTTTTCCTTCTCTTTCTCGAGCTTCTCTTTCTCCTCAACAGTATCCAGCTCGTCCATGTTCTTTAAATTATGATGTAATATCTCTGTAGCTCGAAAGTGGAATTGTTCCCTCTGACAGTTTAATCTTAACAGTTTTGCTTATGTCTTTAAAGTCTTTTTCTGAGTCTTTTCTCACTCCTGAGAAAGTTTTTGTTCTTCAGTCATTAAGGCCTTCTAGTCTGCTGAAGAAAGACTATGAATATTATACTTTATGCTATTCTTAACCTTAATATATTCTCTGCACTATAAGGAATCCAAAGCCACGAAACACGTCAGTTTCTTCTTTTTATAACAATTACAAAAAGACATTTTAACACTAGAAGTTTGGACTCTTGAAATTAGCTTAGGATAGGCTTCTTTCTTTCTCTTTTGTACTACTTCATTATAACTCTGTTCAAGACTACACTTAAGGAGCATAATAAAAAGGAAGGAAGAATTAAATTGTTGCAAGGACTTTTATATTCTACTTATAAGCTTTAAGACGAAGTTAAACTAAGAAGAGGATAATATTATGACTCTACAGGGTTATGACAAGCGACTTAAGTACAGAGCTTTTATAGTTATCACTTTAGTTAAATAAGTATAAGATAAAACGGTTATCAAAGTCCTGGTTATAGTATTATTAATATTATTATATTATTAGTACTAACGAAAAGATAATACAAGTTTAATATTAATACTATAAAAAAGGTTATACAAGTTAAAGGATAGTATTATCAGAATTATAATATTAACTTTTTGGTTATATTAACTAAGTAATAATATTATCGGAGAAATAATATTACCTTTTCACTTGTGCTAACAACTTGTTTATATGTACAAAAAATTAATATTAATAATTAAACGAGTACCTGGATTAGATAAACAGATCTTATGGATCCCATAGATCCCAGGAGAATCGATAAGATCAATGGGACTCGGAGGAAATTTACTCTTTATATAAGTAGATAAAACTTACAGTAAATAGAAGCTTTGTGTTCAACTTAATTGATTTATAGTATACCTACATTTCATAATAACTACTCTAAAGCCTTATGAAGATATTCTCTTGCCCTTTATCTTTATCTATCATTTGAGTAATAAATAACCTTATACCCTTGTAAGAACGTTACATTTCGAGTAAGTTATTATATAACATCTATAGTAATTAGTAAGTCTATTAAACTATTAGACTTCTTTGACTGTTTTTAGAGTAAACTATTCTCTGATGACTTTTACTTTCTTTAGGTTTATTCAGAATCTTTTGTCCAAAATTATTTTACTTAGGAATTTCATTTCTATTACATTAAATTAGTACTTAGCTAATTTATACTTTATGTTGTTATTAATTAATACTTTAAATATAGTATGAATATATTATTTATGTTTTTTTAATATCTTAGAATAAATCAAGATATTATCCAAATATATTATTATAAAACGATCTAAATATAATCTCAAAATTGTATTACTCACTTTCTGTATAATTACTAGTATATTTGTCAGACCAAAAGGTATGATCAATAGTTTATAAAGTCCATATTTAGTTTGAATAATAATATATTACTTATGTCCTTCCTTGATCCTTATTAAGTTAAATCCTGTGGTAAAGTTTAATTTCGTGAAATATTTAACTTTAATAAATATATCTTGTATATTATTAATATAAAGTAATAAGTATTTGTTTTTTATGGTTTTGTTATTTAAATTTCTGTAATCTTCATATAATCTTCCCTAAAGGTCATCTGATTTTGGTATTTATATTAATAATACTCTCCACAAAGAACTTGACTCCTTGTAAAAGCTCTTTATAGTCTATTCATTTAGTCACTTTTTCAGGATCTTATTTTTAGTAAAATTTATTCCTTAAATAAGTTTATATAAAAAAGTTATACTTTTTTAAAAAATGATTTCGTGATCTTATTCTTTATGTAAAAGTAAAACTATATTCTTTGGTTATAAAATGAATAACTTATGACAATTTTAGTATTCTTCCGGGAAAGTATCTAGTTTATTCTGGAAATTATCTTGAGTAAGTTTAACAGTAAAAACATTTTGTATAAATTATTCTTTTGGTCTAATATTATAATAATATTTAAATGTTAATTTCTTTGTTTTCCAATTAATGTTTAAGTCATGAAATTTTAACTAAAGTTATCCCAGGATAATATCTTCTTTTCTAAAGAAAAAAACTTCAAACTAAATTTATTCTTGGTAATTTCTAATCCTCATGATAAGAAGTTTAATTCTTGTGAATATTCCTTCCTTGGCTAATAAGCTGTTGATTATTTGTAAAAGTTAATTATAAACTTCAGTCTATATGTTTATCATTTTAATAATTTATGACAAGATTAAGTTAATTTGGTTTCTTGAATTCATTAAGGTTTTAAGGTTTTTGTTATCAAATTTAACATTTAACCAGATAACTTCTTTTTCGCCAACTATAAATACATCAGAAGTAAATTCTGTATTAAATTCCTTTTCTTAAGTCATCTGAGGTAATACTTTCTTTATTTTATACTTTCTCAAGTTAAACAAGTTATCGATATACTTCTTAAAGAATATTTATTTATTGTTAAACTCATAATAATAATTTATTTTATAACTATAACATTATTCTTAATATTCTATATAGAAAATTATTTCTTAATATATTTTTTTCTTGGTCTAATACATTTTCTCTTGATTTTCATGGTATATAACCTAAGTATAAAAATCTTGTCAAAGTAGCCATATGTTTTCTCCCAGAGAATAAAGTACTAAGTCATCGTAGTATAATTCACTAATAATGATTTTTTCGAAGTTAGACTATATAACTTTAACTATTATTCTTAATTTCCATATTCTATACTAAAGAAATTTATCTTGCTAAAGTAACATATCCCAAAGAATATTTCTTTTGACTAATCTCCAAATTTTTACATAACTTTTATCAAAATAAAGAATTATTCTAATTAATATTATTTTTTCACTTATTTGTAACTTATTTGTTTAATAAGGTTAAGTAATAAAATCTTCTTGTTTTATATAATTAAAGAGCTTAAAACCCTAAAAGATTTTCCGAAAAAATTCTTCTGCTATTATTTAATTAAGTTTTAATATTTTAGATATTATATATAAAGAATATATTAATGAAATCTTAATATGTTCCTTTCTTTTCGGAGAGTCTTATAACTTAATACTAAATGTTGATTTACTGACGTCTGTTTTGATTTTGACTTAGTAGAATCTGTTTTGAAATTTTTTATAAATTATTAATTCTCCTTTAATTTGTCCTAGGAAAAAAGAATTTGGCAGGTCAGTAATGTCTTAATATTCTTCTGGAGAGAAATTGTCAAGGTTAACAGTTTTTAAGCCCTGTCGTTCTACTTTCTTTACAGTAGATATTAATATATTTAGCTTATTTACAATAAAAGAGAAAACTCCTGAGAATGTTAAGTTTTTGGTGTTATAATAAACTTTTATAATAAGATTTTTTGTCAGAAAAACTTATAAAATCTAGTCCACGGATTAATCTTTAACTTTTTCTAGTAATTTATTAAAGTCATTTTATCTTACTAATAAAGTGTCTCTTAAATTATAAGATTCGTTGTCTTTGGCCAAGGATATTATAAAAATAGTCTTAACCTTCTTTGGCTTTCCTTTGTCTTTATTACTGTATTCCTGAGCAGTATGCCTGGCTTATCTATATTTGTAATAAAGTTTTTTTTTTCTTTTTTCTTTGTATTACTCAAAAGTCAAATTATATTTATTTTTCTTTTTAGATAATCTTTTATTATAGTTCTTTAGACTTTGTCTTCTTTTTCTTGTGATTTTATCAAGATTTATTAAGTCTTCTTGATCATTAATATAACTTTTTCATTTATTTATCTATGAGAAATAAAAAAATTTTCTTTTCTTTTTTATATATTATTTATATTAAAAATTATTAATCTCTTTGGCTTTTCTTATCTATTTAACAAGTATATTAGGGCAAGGTCTGATATAAGTCAATTTGTCCTTAATGAATTCTTTTAACTTTTGGCGATACTAGAACATTAACATTCTGTTTTCTTAACTAGTCATATTATTTAGTTATTGAAACTTGGTGTTATAGACAAAAGCAAAGTTAGTCTGTTTTAAGGCATATAATTGCTATTTTGCCCTGTCTGTTTCATGAAGATCTCCGAAGACTTTTTCTATTTCTTCTTCAAAACTCTTGAAAAATATAAATAAGTTAATGATATCTTATTATCTTTTTTTATCTTTTTCGGTAAAGTTCTCAAAATTCTTTATATATGGTAAAACTTATTATAATACTTCTTTTTCTAAATAAGTAAATAATTATATAATCTGTTGAAAGTCATTTTGAAACTTATTCTTATATAAGTTCAAATACAAATAAGTTCAGAACTTAAAAAGTTTTAACTTGGACTTGTCTCCTCTAAAGCTTTCAATCTTTCCTAAGTCTAGCTTTCTTTTAATAAAGTTAATTGTCGAATTGGGATTAGTTTTGGGGGTTTGGGGGTTTTGTTGTAAAGACGAATCTCCAGCCATAGTACTTTCAGGTTATATAATACTTAAAGTATAACATTCTTACAAAGGTATAAGGTTATCTATTACTCAAATGATAGATAAAGGTAAAAGGCAAGAGAATAGCTTCACAAGGCTTAAGGTTGTTACTATGAAATGCAAATATACTGTAGATTAATTGAGTTAAACATAAAGTTCTTATTTACTGTAAAACTATTTATTTATATAATATATATTAATAACTGGATCCGCCTAGATCTCTTTAGTCCTAGATCCAAGAGATCTTATCTAGTCCTGGATCCAAGAGATTCTATCCAGTCTTATTTGTTATATACTTACTTATTTGTTAATATTAACTTTTTGTACATATAAGCAAATAACGAGTACAAACAGAAAAGTAATATTATTTTCCTGATAATATTATTACTTAATTAATACAACCAAAGGGTTAATATTATAATTTCAATAGTATTATCCTTTAGTTTGTACAACCCTTTTTATAATATTAATGTTGAACTTATATTATCCTTTTGTTAATACTAATAATGTAATAATACTAGTGATACCATAACCAAGTCCCTGATAGCCGTCTTATCTTATACTTATTTAACTAAGGCGACGGCTATAGAGGCCCTATACTCAGTTCGCTTGTTACAACCCTGCAGGGTCGTGACAATAATAAGAAGTTAAACTTTTCTACTAAATATTATATATTTTTCTTCTTACATCAACAACTTTATTTATGTCCTCAAATATTAGTATAATCTTTTTCCAGAAGTCTTTAATAATCTTGAATAATTATTTTATAAAAGTTTAACACTAGCTTTTGTCTGTTATAAATAAATAATTATTAAGATAAAGTCTTATCTAATCAAATATAATTCTTTCCAGGTAAGAAATAATCTAAAAGATTTAGTTAATATCATTAGTAAACTGATTTTTGTTAAAGAATAAGTATAAAATAATCTGTATCTTAAAGACTTTGAACTTACTTTATTCACCCTTAAACCTTATCGGCAAGCTTACTTTAAGGATTTCTTTAACTTTTTCTTCCTTTATTAAGATATCTTATTCCTCTGGCTTGACAAGGTCTGAAGATTCTCCGGCTATAGTACTTTCGAGTTTCAAGGTACTCAAAGTATAACGTTCTTACTAAGATTTGAGGTTATCTATTACTCAAATGATAGATGAAGATAAAGAGTAAGAGAATTATTTCACAAGGCTTAGGATAGTTATTACAAAATACAGATATGCTGTAAATCAATTAAGTTGAACACAAGGCTCTTATCTACTAGTAATTATCTACTTTATATAGTGAGTGAATTAATTAGGATCCCTCTGGATTCTCTTCGGTCTAATTACCTATCACGTGACCTAGCCGCCTAGGAGATTCTGTCAGAGATATTGCTTAACGTAACTCCTACTTAGTCGGCGCACCTAATTAGTCAGCACACTTAAATTTACCATAAAATCAAGCAAAACCATACCCCAGCAAACTTAAGAATTACACTATTACATATTACCAAATCTTGTTATTTAGTTATTCTATTGTTATAGAATAAGTGTATAAATTTTTGCCTTGTTAATATTTATGATTCTTGCTGTATAATTAAATAGACTAGAATTTACTAGGGTTTAAGATCTGAAAGCAAGTTTGATTGTATTATAGATATTTGAATCACTAAAAAAGTATATAACTATACTCATTAGAATACAGTCAATTAATCTAGAAAGTTTCATTTTATAATACTCTATAATTGTTGAAATCACAAGGGTGTAGTTTTACTTGATTTTGCGGTAAATTTAGGTGTGCCGACCAATTGGGTACGCCGACCAAGTGGGAGTTACGTTACGTAATTGGCGTTGGCCAATCATAACATAATTCCCGGTCCACCTGCTACCCTATCCACCTGTCACACTTTCGCGAATTCATCAATTGATTTAACTCTTCCATATTTAATTAATTATTTTTGAGTTAAAACATATCATAATGCCTAAAATCAATGATCCTCAGCAAGAAGGAAAGATCTTACTTGTTATAAACACGTTAAAAACCAATCAAATTACGACAATTAAAGCTGTAGTATAGCTTTTTGAAGTGCTCAGAACTACTTTATGTAATCGTTACTATGGTTGAGTTCAACAATTCATTACTTATATCAAGGCTTTTTGAATGACCTAATTGAAGGAAGAATCCCTTGAAAATTAGGTGATTTCTATGGGCAAACGAGGCTTACCTTTTAGACTTTCAGATGTACAAGTTATAACTAATGTATTAATTGCTGTATGTAGTAAACTTACCCCTTTTGCTTCTGTAGACAAGAATTGGGTCAACGATTATTTGAAGTGTTACTTTAACCTGAAAACCAATTATATATACAGATATTACTATAAACGAGCTAAATGCGAAGATCTAAAGCTTATACAAAGGTGGTTTGATAAGGTGAAAGAAGTGAAAGTAGAATATAGGATTTTGGACGAGGACATTTATAATTTTAATGAAACAGGTTTTGTTATAGACGTAATTATTATAGCTAAAGTAGTTATATTTTCTGATATCCTTAGAAAACCTTCATATATAAAACCGGGGAATAAAGAATAAGTTACAGTTATTGAAACTATTAATGTTTCTGGATAGGTTGTACTATCCTTGATTATATTCAAAGGCAAGTATATATTCAAGGGATGGCTAGATGATTTATTAACTGGTTGACGAATCAAAATGAGCCCAAATAGATAAACAACGAATGATATTAGCTTGAATTAACTTTAAGAAATCTTCGATTTTTTCACTAAAACGTATATAAAAA
Source organism: Xylogone sp. PMI_703 (assembly GCA_021399445.1). Lineage (NCBI taxonomy): Eukaryota > Fungi > Ascomycota > Leotiomycetes > Xylogone > Xylogone sp. PMI_703. The sequence goes on from JAJTUQ010000004.1 coordinate 6,214,349, forward strand.
GCTAATATTGTATGCTTATTTTTGACGGCTATAGTAGTTATATAACACCTGAATTCATATATATATATTAGGGGAAAGAGCGATTGGAGTCACAAAGCTGGCCTGCGCAGAAGACGTACATACTCCGCGAAGACACGGTAGAGGTCCAAGTCTCGTACCCAGAAGTAGGGACGATAGCAGGTACGATTGCCGTACGAAGGCGTGGCCCGCGAGGGCACCCAGCTGGCATTTTGCAAGCCGAGCTCCGTCGTGCCAATCATGCATACTTAGCTACTACTCCTCTATATCAGTGATAGGGGCAGGCCTGTACCATCAATCCCGTGTCGATGCCTGCCCTCACTCCGAATTCTTCGTGGTCTGATTGGCCTGCGATGATGTCGCTGTAACCTCGCTGGCTTCTTCCTTTTGTATAAGTGCGTCGATTGACCCGGATCGTATAAGCTCTCCACCGAAGAATCTAAGTCGCTCAATGAGCTCCTGGAGGTTCGTGCACGGCGGGAGACAGTCGACGAGCGTAAGTGGAAGTGGGAGGATCGAAAAGCCAAGTTAGAATGCGCTATTTTGACTAACTGTGGCGATCACCGTTATAAATACTGTATTTATTTCGATTATATCACAGCAACAAGAACCAGTGGACTCGTCACAGCTTAAAATTAACGGTTTTTAAGAATGGATCGATTCTAAGGGTGAGATCTCAACAGCCCGACCACAGCCTCATGTCCATTGTCGGCAGCAAGTCCTAGCGGCGTCCAGCCATCCTTGTTTTTAGATTCTAGGTTAGTACTTTTCTTAAGTAATAACTTGACTATAGCTTTATGTTCTTTAAGGATAGTTAATACTAATGATGTCTAGTTATTGTTATTTTTAGACTTAAGGTTTGTACTTTTCTTAAGTAATAATTTAATTATAATTTTATGTTCATTAGAGATAATTAATAATAATAATATTTGTTTATATTTGTTTTTAAATTCTAGGTTAATATCTTTTTTAAATAATAATTTGACTATAGCTTTATGTTTATATTATATAGTTAATAATAATAATATCTGGTTATTGTTGTTTTTAGACTTAAGGTTAATATTGTCATGACCTTACAAGGTTATGACAAACGACTTAGTTATATGGCTTTTATAGCTGTCGTTTTAGTTAAATAAGTATAAAATAAGACGGTTATCAGGGTCCTGGTTATAGTATTACTAGTACTATCGTATTATTAATATTAGTGAAAGGATAGTACAAGTTCAATATTAATATTATAAAAAGGGTTATATAAGTTAAAGGATAATATTATCAGAATTATAATATTAACCCTTTAGTTATACTAATTAAGTAATAATATTATCGGAGAAATAATATTATTTTTCTATTTATACTAATGATTTGCTTATATATGTAAAAAACTAGTATTAATGATTAAGTAAACTCTTGGATTAGATAAGTAAATCCCATGGATCTCATGGATCCCAGGAGGATCAATAAGATTAATAAGACTCGAAGGAAATTCACTTTTTATATAAGTAAATAATTTAACAATAAATAAAAGCTTTATGTTTAATTTAATTAATTTACAATATACTTATATTTCAAAGTAAAGTTCTATAATCTAAGTTTTATTTGTTTTTTTGACTTCTTAAACTTATTATTTGAGTAATAACTAAACTTTAACGTAAGAATGTTATACTTTAAGTACTTTTTTCAAAGGTCCTACAGATTAAGTGAAAATGAGTCAACAAAGAGAATCTTTAACTATTATCAAGCCCGAAAAGTTGTCTCAAAAGAATGACAAAGAGAAAAATATTAAGATGAATGAAAAGGAAAAGGACAATGATGACTATTACAAAACCCCGAAAGTTCAGTTACTAAACTGATTTAACAAAACTTACTTTAAGTTCATTAAGTATAAATTATAAGTTATTATATATTTTTATTTTAATAAAATAAAATTCAATATTGAAGTTGACTAAATCTTATGGATTATTTTATACTTAGACAATATTATTTTTAATTGATTTTAATTTTATTTCTTGAATTATTTATTCATGGATAATAAGACTAAATGTTAATAAATAACAATAGACATTTTCAATAATATAAAAGAATTTTAGAATAACCTTAAAACAATATTTAAGATTATAAACAAGGTAATTAACGTAAAACATAAATTAAAAAAACTTAAACAGAGAAGTATTATTATTGACTATATTACTGACTTTCGGAAATTAGAAATATTAGTTTAATATAATGAAAAAGTAAAAATGAACTTATATTATAACAAATTGAAAAAAGAAATAAAGAATAATATTATTAAGATAAATAAGAAACTAAAAATTCTTGATAATTTAATTAATAAAGTCATTATCTTCGATAATTAAAACTTTGAACAAAAGTTAGAGAAGAACTTGAGATAAATTTATTTTAATAAGAAAAAATATAAAAAATTTTACAAGAAAAAGAAGATAATTAATATTAAGACTCTGACAAATAAAAAAAAGAACAAAAAATCTAACTTTAAAAGAAAAGGAAAAAAAAATTTTAATCTTATTTTTGAATAATATAAAGAACATAAAGAAAAGAAACTTTGTTTCAAATATAAATAAGCTAAATATCAAATATTAGAATATAATGAAAAAGACAAAAGAAAATCTAAGAAAGTTAAAACAGTTTTAATGATATTTTCAGTAAAAGATTATAAGTCCTATGATAAAGCTCTAATGACAGGTTAAAATAACTCTGACAAATTACCTAAAAACATTAAAGATTGGTTAATGAACTAAATCTTATAAGTTTTTCTTATAGAAGATTTTATAACAAAAGTTTATTATAATGTCAGAAGTATAACGTCTTCAAGAGTCTTTTTTTTTATTATAAATGAGTTAAATATATTAATGTTTGTCATAAAGAAAGTAAAGTAATAAGGTTTAGAAATTATTAATCTTGATAATTTTTTTTCAGAAGAATATTAAGATATTATTGATTTACTAGACTTGTTCTTCCTAGGACAAGTTAAGGGAGAACTAATGATCTATGAAGAATTTCAGGGTAATTTTTATCAAGATGATTGGGAATTCCCGAAAGGAAAAGAATATGCTAAAATCTCATTAATATATTCTTTATTTATAATGTTTAAAAAGTCAAAACTTAACCAGAGATAAGTAGAGGATTTTTTTAAGAAGGTCTTCTAGGGCTCTGAGCTCTTTAACTGTATAGAATGTAAGGATTTTATAACTTAACCTTATTAAACGAATAAATTATAAGTAAACGAAAGAATAATACTAGTTAATATAACTTTTCACCTTGATAAGAGTTATATAAAGACTTAGAGATTGATCGAAAAAAATATTTTTTGAAATATACTATTTTAGTAAAACAAACCTCTTTAGTATAGAATATAGAAGTTAAAGGCAATAGTTAAGGTTATATAAATTAACTTTGAAAAAATTATTATCAATAGTTTATATTATGATAATTTAATGTTTTATTTTTTAAGAAAAAATATATAATTACTTAAATAGGACTTTTTCGTATAAGTTATATATCACGAAGATAAAGAAAATATATACTAAGCTAGAAAAGAAGTATATCAAGAAATAATGTTTTATATAGAACAACGAAAAAACATTATAACTATAAAATAGGCTATTATTATGAATTTAACGATGAATAGATATTTCTTAAGAAATGTATTAATAACTTATTTAATATAAGTAAGTCCAGGAAGTAGGCCTTACTATAGTTAACCCGAGAAGAAGAATTCAATACTAAGTTTGTATCAGACATGTTCATGGCAGGAGAAGAAGACGTTATTTGCTTAAATGTCAAGTTTAGTAATAGAAAACTTAAGACAATAATAAACTCCAGAAATTAGATTAACTTTATGTTGTTTAAAGCTGTTAAAGTACTAAAGATATTAACAGAAGCTTTTAGTTAACTGTTACAAATGGTTAACGGTTTGATTAACAAAAAGGAAATGTTTATCAGGACTAAATCTTTTATTATAAGAATTAGTAATCATCAAGAGAAAATCTAATTCGAGATTTTAGCCTTAAGAAAGGAAGACATTATCTTAGGACAACCTTAACTAAAGTTCTATAACCTGGATATTAACTGGAAAATCAAAAAATTGATATTTAAATGTTATTATAATATTATACTAAAGAAATAGTTAGTATAAAATGTTTTTATTATTGAAATAACTTAAGATAATCTCTAAAACCAGTTAGATACTCTTTTTGAAGAGTATTAAGATTATCAC